>JAHIAL010000009.1:6803866-7403866 GCA_021605145.1 Aegilops bicornis | reverse complement strand
GTAAGTGGGAGGAAAGTAGAACTTCGATGAAGTACTACCTCTTGAACCGGAAAGTAGTGCAGCTCAGGAAAATGTTCTGTGGGGCCTACACCAATTGGAGAGGAAATTAATGATGATGATCAAGGTACTTGAGATCAAGTTGCTACTGAACCCGTGGGTCCACTAGGACACGTTCCGCACCAGTGGTACGGCAACCCTGTCCTAGAAATCATGTTGTTGAACAACGGTGAACCTTGAACTATGAAGAAGCGATGGCGGGCCAAGATTCCAACAAATGGCTTGAAGCCATGCAATCCGAGATAGGATCCATGTATGAAAGCGAAGTATGGACTTTGTGAGACTTGCCCGATGATCGGCGAGCGATTGAAAACAAATGGATCTTTAAGAAGAAGGCGGACGCGGATGGTAATGTTACCATCTATAAAGCTCGACTTGTCGCTAAGGGTTATCGACAAGTTCAAGGGATTGACTACGATGAGACTTTCTCTCCGTGGCGAAGCTTAAGTCCGTCGAATCATGTTAGCAATTGCCGCATACTATGATTATGAGATATGGCAGCTGGACGTCAAAACGGCATTCCTTAACGGTTATCTTAAGGAAGAGCTGTATATGATGCAGCCGGAAGGTTTTGTCGATCCTAAGAATGCTAACAAGGTATGCAAGCTCAATGATCCATTTATGGGCTGGTGCAAGCATCTCGGAGTTGGAACATTCGCTTTGATGAGATGATCAAAGCGTTTGGGTTTATGCAGACTTATGGAGAAGCCTGCGTTTACAAGAAAGTGAGTGGGAGCTCATGTAGCATTTCTCATATTATATGTAGATGACATACTTTTGATGGGAAATGATATAGAACTTTTGGACAGCATTAAGGCCTACTTGAATAAGAGTTTTTCAATGAAGGACCTTGGAGAAGCTGCTTACATATTAGGCATCAAAATCTATAGGGATAGATCGAGACGCCTCATAGGTCTTTCACAAAGCACATACCTTGATAAGATTTTGAAGAAGTTCAAAATGGATCAGTCCAGGAAAGGGTTCTTGCCTGTTTTGCAAGGTGTGAGATTGAGCTCAGCTCAATGCTTGACCACGACAAAAGATAAAGAAGAGATGAGTGTCATCCCCTATCGTCGGGCATAGGATCTATTATGTATGCCATCTTGTGTACGGACCTGATGTAAACCTTGCCGTAAGTTTGGTAGGAAGGTACCAAAGTAATCCCGCAAGGCAATAATCGGACAGCGGTCAAGAATATCTGAAGTACACGAAAGGACAAAGGACATGTTTCTCGTTTATGGAGGTGACGAAGAGATCGTCCGTAAAGGGTTACGTCGGCGCTAGCTTCGACACATATCCGGATGACTCTAAGTCACAAACCCGGATACGTGTATATGTTGAATGGTGGAGCAGTAAGCTGGTGCAGCTGCAAGCAAAGCGTCATGGCGGGATCTACATGTGAAGCGGAGTACATGGCAGCCTCGGAGGCAGCACATGAAGCAATTTGGGTGAAGGAGTTCATCACCGACCTAGGAGTCATACCCAATGCGTCGGAGCCGGTCAAACTCTTCTGTGACAACACTGGAGCTATTGCACTTGCCAAGGAGCCCAGGTTTCACAAGAAGACCAGGCACATCAAGCGTCGCTTCAACTACATTCGTGAAAATGTTCAAGATGGGGACATAGAAATTTGCAAAGTGCATACGGATCTGAATGTCGCAGATCCGTTGACTAAACCTCTTCCTCGAGCAAAACATGATCAACACCAGAACTCTATGGGTGTGCGATTCATCACAATGTAACTAGATTATTGACTCTAGTGCAAGTGGGAGACTGTTGGAAATATGTCCTAGAGGCAATAATAAAAGTATTATTATTATATTTCCTTGTTCATGATAATTGTCTTTTATTCATGCTATAATTGTATTATCCGGAAATCGTAATACACGTGTGAATACATAGACCACAATATGTCCCTAGTGAGCCTCTAGTTGACTAGCTCGTTGATCAACAGATAGTCATGGTTTCTGACTATGGACATTGGATGTCATTGATAACGGGATCACATCATTGGGAGAATGATGTGATGGACAAGACAATCCTAAGCATAGCACAAGATCGTGTAGTTCGTTTTGCTAGAGCTTTTCCAATGTCAAGTATCTCTTCCTTAGACCATGAGATCGGGTAACTCCCGGATACCGTAAGAGTGCTTTGGGTGTCCCAAAGCGTCCACAACGTAATCGGGTGACTATAAAGGTGCATTACGGTATCTCCGAAAGTGTGCATTGGGTTGACACAGATCGAGGCGGGATTTGTCACTCCGTATGACGGAGAGGTATCACTGGGCCCACTTTCGGTAGTGCATCATCATAATGAGCTCAAAGTGACCAAGTGTTTGGTCACGGGATCATGCATTGCGATGCAGTAAAGTGACTTGCGATAACGAGATTGAACGAGGTATTGGGATACCGACGATCGAATCTCGGGCAAGTAAAATACCGGATCGACAAAGGGAATTGTATATGGGGTTGTTTGAATCCTCGACATCGTGGTTCAACCGATGAGATCATCGAGGAGCATGTGGGAGCCAACATGGGTATCCAGATCCCGCTGTTGGTTATTGCCCGAGAGCCGTCTCGGTCATGTCTGCATGTCTCCCGAACCCGTAGGGTCTACACACTTAAGGTTCGGTGGCGCTAGGGTTGTATGAATATGAGTATGCAGCAAACCGAATGTTGTTCGGAGTCGGATGAGATCCCGGACGTCACGAGGAGTTCCGGAATGGTCCGGAGGTAAAGATTTATATATGGGAAGTCTTATTTTGGTCGCCGGAAAAGTTTGGCGTTATCGGTATTGTACCGGGAGTGCCGAAAGGGGTCCGGGGGTCCACCAGGGGTCCACCTGCCCCGGGGGGGCCACATGGGCTGTAGCGGGTGCGCCTTGGCCTATATGGGCCAAGGACACCAGCCCCAAGAGGCCCATGCGCCTAAAGATCAAGGAGAGGGGAGAGTCCTAAGAGGGGAAGGCACCTCCGAGGTGCCTTGGGGAGGATGGACTCCTCCCCCCCCCCTTGGCCGCACCCTTCCTTGGAGGAAGGGGCAAGGCTGCGCCCTCCCCCCTCTCTCTTGCACCTATATAAAGGGAGGGGAGGGAGGGGTGGCCGCACCCTGAAGGCCTGGCACCTCCCTCCTCCCTGCTACACCTCCTCTTCCTCCCGTAGTTACTTAGCGAAGTCCTGCCGGAGTTCTGCTGCATCCACCACCACGCCGTCGTGCCGCTAGATCTTCATCAACCTCTCCTTCCCCCTTGCTGGATCAAGAAGGAGGAGACGTCATCCGCTCCATACGTGTGTTGAACGCGGAGGTGCTGTCCGTTCAGCACTAGGTCATCGGTGATCTGAATCACGGCGAGTACGACTCCATCATCCCCGTTCCATTGAACGCTTCCGCACACGATCTACAAGTGGTATGTAGATGCAATCACTCTCCCATGACTCGTTGCTAGATGAACTCATAGATGGATCTTGGTGAAACCGTAGGAAAAATTTTAATTTTCTGCAACGTGCCCCAACAATCTGGTAGGGTGAAATGTTCCATGAGAGTTTCCCAAAGCAGACCTTTTTGTCTGTCGTCGACAAAAGTAAGATCTGGACGTGGCTTTGCTGGCTCTCTCCATTCTTGAAGGGAGATCGGGAGTTGGTCCTTCACAAGAACTTCGCACTGACGAATGAACTTGTCCGCAATCTTCTTAGGCGCTAATGGTTCGCCATTAGGTTTGATGGCCTCGATATTGTACTTTACGCCCTCCTTCAACTTTTTGTTCGGGCCTCGTTTCCTGTTGCCTGAAGATTTGCTCGATCCGGATGGCTGAAAGAAGAAAGATCGATTCGTTATATATCTTCAAGTCATTTAAAACATGTGATGATCACCAGATGCCTGCTTATATAAATATATATACCTCGCCGGTCTTTGTTGTTTCAAGATCAACATTTTCTTCGTCATCATCATAATCATAGTTCATGACTTCATCAATTCGGGTCGTCGCGATCGAATATCATATCACCCTCCCGGTGTTGTTTAGAAATTGAGCCGTCATAATCTTCTTCATTCGATCATCATCGGCCCGCGAGGATGGCGTATGATATCGAACAGGGGTCTCTTCTCCCTCTCTGCGGTATTGTCCGCCATAGCTTTTATTTAACTAATCAAAAGAAATATAAAACAATTTAGTATTCAAATTACAATGCATGGAAGCAATCAATTAATAAGGAAAAACTGAATCAATCATAGTACATAATAAGCACCATCGAATATAATCTCGAATACATCGTCTCGAATAATAGATATAATCTCGAATACATCGTCTCGAATAATATATATAATCTCGAATAAATCATCTCGAATATTATATATCGAATACATCACTAGCTAGCTAGCTATCTAGCAGCTAATAAAGATCGAATACTAAAGAGTAATCTAGGCCACTCGCGGTTCACGAGGCGCGGCGGTGGACAACCAATGTGAAGGAACCATCGGATCATAGCTCGGGTGATCTCCCAAAGAACCTGCCAGGTATTGGAGAACCCGGCGTCCATAGCAGCCATGTAGCGATGGGCGTGCTCGTCCTCCTCCCGACACGGCGACGTACCACCTCCCGTGAGGCCGGCTCCCTCCGCACCGAAAGTGGCCCATGCGAACGCCACCAAAGGAGATGAGGGTCGACGACGGGACCCGGGGCCGGGTTCCTCACCAAGCGTCGCGCCCCTGAAGGTAGCACCTCCCAGTGCCAGCCCGGCAGAGCCCAGTACCGGACATGGGTCCTCTGAAGTAGGACGTCGTCGCGAACGGGTCGACGGCGAGGATGCGGGCCGGGCATCGTCGACAACAAATACTATATGCCGCAAAAGTAAAGTAACATTTTTTAAATGATGGATTGTGATTTCATATATGCAAATTCTAAATTTTATAACTAAAAATATAAGAAACTAAAAAACATCGATCATCGTCTAACAATTTGAAATTAATCTAATTCATCTAGCTAGCTAAAACTAACATTTCCAAAATTTCTAACATTTCTATATAACTAACATTTCTATAACATTTGTATAAAAACAGAAAAAACCTTTGACATTATATATATTATAACTAATTAACATTTCTATATACTATTTGACATTAGTCTAATCTAATTAATTAATTCATCTAAAACTTTGTATGAAAAACAGAAAAACAGAAAAAACTAAAAGCTAAAAACAGAAAAATTTCTATAACTAAAATTTATAACTAAAAAACTAATATGGGTGTGTGTGTATGTGTGTGTGTGTGGACACGGCGGTCGGGCACAGAGGAGCTCACGCAGTGGCGCGACGGGGCGGCGACGAGGACGGAGACGGGCGGTGACGAAAGGATGGGGACGGGCGGCGACGACGGGACGGTCAAGGGACGGCGACGAACGGCGGCACGGGGGCAGCGACGGGACAGCGGCGAAGGGCGGCGACGGGACGGGGCGGCGACGGGGGGCGATGAGGGACGAGGGCGGCGGCAGGGGCGGCGACGGGGCAATTTAACGGCAAGCAGCGGCAAGCGAGGGCGGCTGTGACGGGGCAGAGGAGAAAGAAGTAGAGGGAGAGATGAGAAACTGAATTTTTTTGAAGTGCTTTTTTATATAGAACACCCCTTTAGTACCGATTGGAGCCACCAACCGGTACTAAAGGTCTGTTTTGGCCAGGCCAAGCACGGGAAGCACACCACCTTTAGTACCGGGTCGTGGCACCACCCGGTACTAAGGGGGGTCTTTAATGCAGTTTGAGCCACGACCCGGTACTAAAGGGGTGCGCTGCCTCGAGCGGTGCGCAAGTTTAGTCCCACCTCGCTAGCCGAGGGGCTACCAGCACCGGTTTATAAGCCTCAGGCGGTAGCTCTCTCGAGCTCCTCTCTTAAGCAGGCCTCTGGGCCTATCTTTTCTCTTACGCCTGTGGGCCTCTTGGGCCTTCTTGGGCCTGCATCCTGGCCCAATAAAAGGTTGGGTTCCTAGTCGTATGCAGGCTGCTTTGGCCCAGTAGGCGGGCTTTTTTATTTTCTTAATTTTTTTCGCTTTATTCAATTTGTTTTATTTGTTTTTAGTTGTTTTTTGCTGTATTTAGAGTTTCTTTGTGAATATTTTTGCTTTAGGTACAAAAATTAGAAACATTGTGTTAGTGCCGGTAGTTTTCAAATTTGAATAGTTTAAATTTTGAATTATTTGAAATTTGTGTGAATCACTAGTTTGTGAATAACTTAACTTCAAAAATCAATAAAGGCATGAAAGAATTTGTTTGCACATAAAATATATTCGCGTTTCAAATCCCAAAACACATAACTACCATAACTATTACAGAGATTCCCTCCTGGGTGTGAAACACAGAAGAAAGTCGATCACATCCCAGATATTTGGGTGTGAAACTTTTTCTTCGCGTGTGTCCCTTTGCGCCGTAACCATGGAAAATCTTCATCATTTAACGGGATGCTCGGGTCAATATTCACTGTGAATGGAGCAATTTCATCAAACTTTTCATAATCTCGACATGTCTATCTTGTCATCCACTCCCACGATGTTTCTCTTCCCGAGAAAGAACTATGTGCCGCTTTGGCTCATCGTCACGATGCATTCGCTTCCTTATCTTTTCTTTTTCTCGGCTTGGTAGACATGTCCTTCACATAGAAAACCTGTGCCACATCATTGGCTAGGACGAATGGTTCGTCTGCGTCATAAGATTGTTGAGATCCACTGTTGTCATTCCATCTGCGGGTCTTCCGTTACCCCGCCTCGTGTCATATTGACCCATTTGCACCGAAACAAAGGGACCTTTAAACCACGTCGATAGTCAAGTTCCCATATGTCTTGCATATAACCATAATATGTTTCCTTTCCCGTCTTGGTTTCTGCATCAAAGCGGACACCACTGTTTTAGTTGGTGCTCTTCTTATCTTGGGCGATCGTGTAAAATGTATTACCATTTATCTCGTACCCTTTGAAAGTCATTATATTCGAAGATGGTAACTGGGACAGCAAGTACATGTCATCTTCAATAGAGGCGTCATGCATGATGCGATATACGCAACCAGTGGCGAAACTCCTGGTTTGTTCACGTGTAATCCAGTCATCGACCGCTCCGGGTGTTTGGGCGTAGCAAATTCTTGTGTTCATCCATATACGGAGCCACCAAGGCGGAATTCTGTAGAACTGTGTTGTGTGCTTCAGTGAGAGAATGTCCGTCCATACATATTATTTGTTCCCCTCCTAGCGTGCCTTTTCCATCCAGTCTGCCCTTATGCCGTGATTCAGGAACACCAATCGGCTTAAGGTCAGGAATAAAGTCAATACAAAACTCAATGACCTCCTCATTTTCATGGGCCTTCGAGTTGCTTCATTCTGGCTTAGATCGGTTATGAACATATTTCTTTAAGAGTCCCATGAACCTCTCAAAGGGGAACATATTGTGTAGAAATACAGGACCCAAAAAGTTAATCTCTTCGCATAGGTGAACTAGGACGTGCGTCATGATGTTGAAGAAGGATGGTGGGAACACCAACTCGAAACTGACAAGACATTGCACCAAATCATTCTCTAACCTTGGTATGGTTTCTGGATCGATTACCTTCTGAGAGATTGCATTGAGAAATGCACATAGCTTCACAATGGCTAATCGAGCGCTTTTCCGGTAGAAGCCCCTCAATGCAACCGGAAGCGATTGCGTCATAATCACGTGGCAGTCATGAGACTTTAGGTTCGGAACTTTTTCTCTGCCATGTTTATTATTCCCTTTATATTCGACGAGAAGCCAGACGGTACCTTAATACTGAGAAGGCATTCAAAGAAGATTTCCTTCTCTTCTTTGGTAAGAGCGTAGCTTGCATGACCCTGATGTATGTCGTCTTTTCCGTGCATACGTTGCTGGTCCTCCCGTGCCTCAGGTGTATCTTTTGTCTTCCCATACACGCCCAAGAAGCCAAGCAGGGTCACACAAAGATTCTTCGTCACGTGCATCACGTCGATTGGAACGGACCTCTAGGTCTTTCCAATAGGGCAGGTCCCAAAATATAGATTTCTTCTTCCACATGGAGTGCGCGTCCGTTAGCGTCATTCGGAACAAGTTGTCCACGGGACCCTTTCCAAAGACCACCTTCAAATCCTTGACCATATCATGTACATCAGCACCAGTACGGTGGCGAGGTTTCGTCCGGTGATCCGCCTCACCTTTGAAATGCTTGCCTTTCTTTCTAACGGGATGCCTGCTCGGAAGAAATCGATGATGTCCCAGGTACACATTCTTCTTACAATTAGCCAAATATATACTGTCGGTATCGTCCAAACAGTGCGTGCATGCACGGTATCCCTTGTTTGTCTGTCCTGTAAGGTTACTGAGAGCAGGCCAATCATTGATGGTCACGAACAAAAACGCCTTTAGATCAAATTCTTCCCCCATGTGCTCATCCCATGCACGTACACCTGTTCCATTCCACAGTTGTAAGAGTTCTTCAACTAATGGCCGGGTTGCTTAGGGCCTTGGATGAGCACTGGCATCATAATGAACTTCCGCTTCTTGCACAATCAAGGAGGAAGGTTATACAAACATAGAGTCACAGGCCAAGTGCTATGGTTGCTGCTCTGCTCCCCAAAAGGATTAATGCCATCTGCGCTTAGACCAAACCATACGTTCCCTGCGTCATCTGCAAACTCCTTCCCGTACTTTCTTTCGATTTTTCTCCACTGCGACCAGTCAGCGGGTACTCTCAACTTTCTGTCTTTCTTACGGTCTTCTCTGTGCCATCGCATCGCCTTGGCATGCTCGTTGTTTCTGAAAAAACGTTTCAACCGTGGTATTATAGGAGCATACCACATCACCTTGGCAGGAATCTACTTCTGGGCGCCGCCCTTGACATCACCAGGTCATCGGCTGATCTTATAGCGCAATGCACCGCATACCGGCAAGCGTTCAAATCCTCGTACTCACCGCGGTAGAGGATGCAATCATTAGGGCATGCATGTATCTTACGCACCTCTAACCCTAGAGGGCAGACAACCTTCTTTAACCCGTCACGTACTCTCGGGCAATTCGCTGTCCTTTGGAAGCATATTCTTTATCATTACCAGCAACTTTCCAAATCCCTTGTCAGATACACCATTCTCTGCCTTCCATTACAGTAATTCCAGTGTGGTGCCCAACTTTTCTTGTCACCTACGCAATTCGGGTACAACAATTTTTTGTGATCCTCTAACATGAGCTGCAACTTCTTCTTCTCCAAATCACTTGCGCAGTTTCTCTTTGCATCGGCAATGGCCCGACCTAGATCATCAACGGGCTCATCTGATGCCTCTTCTTCAGCTTCTTCCCGCATTGCCGGCTCAGCTTCTTCCTGCATTACGGCTCAGCTTCTTCCCCCATTGTTGTATCATCGTATTACGGGAACCCATGGCCAGGATAGCTGTCGTCGTCCTCTTCTTCTTCATTGTCTTCCATCATAACCCCTCTTTCTCCGTGGTTAGTCCAAACATTATAGTGGGGCATGAAACCGGACTCAAACAGGTGGACGTGAATGGTTCTTGACGTAGAGTAATTGCGACCATTCTTACAGCCAGCACATGGACAAGGCATAAAACCATCCGCCCGCTTGTTTGCCTCAGCGGCAAGCAGAAAAGTATGCACACCATTAATGAACTCGGGAGAGCATCGGTCATCATACATCCATTGTCGGCTCATCTTCATTACACAACACCGAATAGACCAAATTAATACAAGTTCATACATAAAGTTCATACATAAAGTTCATATACAACACTTAACTAAATGTAACATACAAATAACTCTCTAGCTAAAGAATTTAAATGCAACAACAAATGCGATCAAGATCGCAACTAAGGTAACAATTGATCCAACAGCATAATGATACCAAGCCACACTATCAATGGCATATTTTCTAATCTTTCTAATCTTCAACCGCATTTTCTCCATCTTGATCTTGTGATCATCGACGACATCGGCAACATGCAACTCCAATTCCATCTTCTCCCCCTCAATTCTTTTCAATTTTTATTTCAAATACTCATTTTCTCTTTCAACTAAATTTAACCTCTCGACAATCGGGTCGGTTGGATTTTCCGGTTCACATACCTCCTAGATAAAAATATCTATGTCAACTTGATGGGCATAATTTGTAATAAACACAAAATGCAACAACTAGTTTTAAAAGAGAATATACCACATCCGAATCATAACAAGGACGAGGGCCGACGGGACGGATATCAAAACCATGGCACTATGTATAACAAACAACGTACAGAGTAAGATAATTATACGAGTAACTATATATCCAAATCACACAAATATCAATTTGGTAATGTAAAACATTCATGAACAAGAGCCTCACCACAAGGTGGTGCCGGCTGACAGGACGATCTTGAGCGATCGGCGGTGGTTACGACGGAGATTTAGAAGGCACCAAGTAAACCACACCTACATATGCAAACTAAGTGTTAATTTTGACCTCAAATTGCATATAAATCAAATACTAGCACATATAATTCCTCCCAAATTACTAAACTCACAAATTAATCACTATACAAAGCATTGCAAGAGCTAATCTAGCAATGAGAGATGAAAGGACAAAGTTGCTAACCTTTGTGATCATTTGAATGGATGGGGCCTTCAAATCTTGACAAATTTTGGGCAAAATTTGTGATGAGCTCGAGGAAGAGAGGTGAAGAACAGAGGAAGTGAGGGGAAAGTGGAAGAACAGAAGCGAGCTCGGGTGGGCCGAAAGGGTTTATGTATCGACCTTTAGTACGGTTCGTGCCACGAACCGGTACTAAAGGTGCTGGAGGGGCCCCAGACTGACAACATCCTGCCACCACTCTCATTAGTACCGGTTCGTGGCACGAACCGGTGCTAAAGGTTCGCCACGAACCGGTACTAAAGGTCTCCTCCCACCTAGCCGTTGGAACCGGCACTAATGGACACATTAGTGCCGGTTCTGTTACAAATCGGGACTAATGTGTCTCACATTTGACCCTTTTTCTACTAGTGCCTCGACCGTTATGGCCGTCCGTAATGTCTAAAGATGTTGCGCCAATAGCTTCTGCCCCCGCCCCTGCTTCTGATCCTACAACTGGTGAGTTAGCTCCTTCCACTTCCTTTCTGTTTGCACTGCATGCTCTGAATCTCCATCATGATAGGCTTTCAATTCAGCAAGAGCACTTCGTTGGTGTGTCATTGCTGTGCAAAATTTCTTTCGATTTGAAAAGAGAAAACAATTAGCCGCACTGTATTTGATCCAAGGACAATCTAATGATACATGATCCAAATCGATTTGTATGTTGCTGAAAAAACCAGAAAGAATCAAATCAAACGGTTCATTACTGTTGGAGCAGAGAAGTGAATTATTACTCCACTGCAGGTTATGTTGTGTTCCCCTTTTAATGAGTGCGTTCGAAAAAGTTGATATGTAATAGTAGCTTCTTTTTCTAAATTTGGTTGCGCTATGCAAAGGTAATGGAATCACTTTTGGCAGGGGCTTGTGGAAAACTCAATGCTTAGATTACATATTTCCATCTCTGGAGCACGTGGTTCACACTTAACAGGATACTGTTACTTGATACCACAAAGTAACACTACAGATATGCTACAAAATATGCAAATCTGTATCGAGGGTAGAGAATTAATTTCAAAGGAACCTCACTCCCTTTTGCCCTCTGATTTTGATTTACCTTTTGACAGTTTTAGGTTCTAGCAATGATGAGATAACACCGGAGGAAGCTTCTTTTGTGCATACTGAACCTCCCCAAGATGTCATTACCACTGATATGGAAGTTCTCCATGATAGAGTGAAGAAGCAACTCATTAAAGAAGGCCATGTAAAGATACCCTCAAAATTTTCTACGTGCTTTGGTAAGTAGTACTCCCTTCGTCCCGAAATAAGTGGTTCAACTTTGTACTAACTTTAGTACAAAGTTAGTGTAAAGTTGAGTCACTTCTTTTTGGGATGGAGGGAGTATGACACAAATATCCGAGTCTTGGTTATGTCGTTGATTTCTAAAATGATGGTACCGATCTATACAGCCTGCTCTAGCCTTTCTCTTATAATTATAATTCATTTAATTATTGTGTTCCCTTGTACCATGCCAAATGTATCCTGATTCATGAAGAAGGATATTAATTGAGTTGGGAACCGTAATTTATTCTTCTTGCTGAAACAATTGTTTGTATGTACTTCTGAATTTTAAAGTTATATCACAAGTATCCTCTACTATTGTTGTCCCCCCCATGTTCATAGGTATCTGCTTGTCTGCGGTTGTCATGTCTGATCCACCTATGCTTAGTGTGAGTCTCAAGTATGTTTGACACTTAGAAGTCTCATTGCAGAACAATCGATTGTTGATCATGGAGTCAACGATATCTGCATACTCAGGCTGGTCGTAATGGGTAGTATCATAAGTTAGTATCACGCATATGATACCAGTGTATGATATTATCTTCGTAATGCATAGTATCATACATTAGTATTAAATGACCTTTTTTATTGTCATGCAAGACACATACATAGTACAGTATTCGTTACGATACAGTATCATGATATGATATTTAATCCTCTTATTCTTCATTTAATTCTATGTCACCTCATCAAAATTGCTTAATTGGCATGTATGATACTAGCTATGATACTCCCACTACGACTAGCCAACATGACTTGGTTGACGCTTCGTTGTTTGCATTATGCAGGTTTATAAGGGAAGTGGAAATGTCTGCAAATGGTCCAATTTCGAGAAGAATCAAAATCTTATAAATTTCTTTCAGCACATCTCACGAAGTTGGAATGTTCCAAGATAAACCTGACCCCTGCCCCTGCTTCAGTGGAATAAACTACCTGACATTCACCAACGCCTTGGTCTGAGAGCAAGGTGGCCATAGGCTGAGCGTACTAAGGTGGCCATCGAAAGATCTTTGTGAGGGATCTCTCTCTAAATCTAGTGGTTGTCGTCGGCAGGGACTTGCAAACTATAGGTGAATGGTTGTGCATTGGCGGCGGTCGCACATCACATGTAGCTTTTGGGATTATGGAAAAGTGGTGGCGACAACACATAAGTGACATCGATGGTGGTGCTATTCGAGTATCTGCTCTCGAGCTCCAGGGTGAAAGCCTAGGTCTTATCTGTGTCAATTATACCTAGGAATGACGAGGTTTACGTCGTTACCTTGTTGAAGGCATTGCTCGGATATGCTCGGACTGGTTCTTATGGGTGGAAACTTAGATTCTGGCGTTTGATGGTGGGATCAAGTGACAACGACGATTGAGCGTCGTCTTCCTTCCAGAACGCGTTGTTGTTGAAGAACCTCGATGTTTGTGTGGAGTCATGGGATCGTCGGTGCGGATATGATCATTGTTGTAGTTTGTCGATCATCGATCCGATCGCTTTGGGGTTCTATTTCCTTCTTTTCCTTACCCATGCATAGCTTTGGTCTTACAAGACTTTGTTATTTGCCGGTGAGTTTTTTTGTGTGTATTGGTGTTGGTTGTGTGCATCTTAACTATTCAGAGGCGAGTGTGTGCTCATTGTGTTTGTAACCGACGATGCCCTGCACAGGGGCTGGCAACCACAGAGGACGACCTGCTGGACAGGGTGACCGTGTTCATCGACAGCCGGCTGCAAGGGCAGTATGTATAATATTGAAGATTAAACTGCGACAACTCTCAGAGCTCGACCTGCTCGGGAACAATAAAGTCCACATTATTACACGGCGGGGTCACCGTCGGTGTGCTGTTGCCGGCCCACCCCAGACGTAGGCAACCTATATACTTTTTTTATTTTTAAGAAACATCCTTTTTTAGGGGATTGCAAGAAGTATCATATATACTTGTATTGCTATCACCGTCAAATAAACCTCGACACTTAATTCAACGGGAGCACCTAAATTTTTTTTTTGAGCATCAGTACAGACACAAGCGCTCATATACACGCGCATACACTCACCCCTATGAAGGCACACACACATACCCTACCCCTATGAGCACCTCCGAGAGACTGAGCCGGCATATCATCTTGAGATTTACGAAGTCACCGTAGGCGCCTCGTCGTCGACGGAAACGTCTCCTCCCACTGAAAGCACATCGCCGGAAATCCTGAAATAAATCCAGAAATAATGCGAGCACCAGGATTTGAACCCTGGTCGGTTGGGGATACCACTGTCCACCTAACCAACTCAACCACAGGTTAATTCGAACGGGAGCACCTAATTAACAGTACTAGTCGTCAACCCATGCACCTGCACGGGCTAGCAATTTTAATATTAGATATAACAGAGTTTTGAGAGATTCGAAATGTCAAACAATAATTTCCATATGTTGATATAGGTTATTATTATCACACATGCACATAGGTTGTAATGAAGTTACATTGCTTTGACCGTTTTGTGATTAGATTGTTTGCATCCAATTGTGTCACAGCGATCCGCGTCAGATTTATGGCCGATATGTGGACATATCGATGTCCTACTTATCAAGGTTACATAAGGGTATATGTGTTATGTTTGTAGAAAACATGGTTACAAACCTAGAAGTTTTTGCATGTATCATGTATTTGTGATCTTAAAGTTTCTAGAAGGTATAAAGATGAAGTGCCCAATTGCAGCATATATATTACTTTCTTATTAAGCCAAAAAAAGACAGACATCTTCTTTTTTGCCACGGAAGCATGGTAGACTTAGAAAAACTTTGTTTCTATATAGAATAATGGATACATACATGAACGACTTTTTATCAACATACGCCACGTCGTAGCGAATAATATACATATTTAAAAAAGAGGCGTATAAGCACCTTAGATTATTCTGATTATAAGATCTTGTCTGTACCAATATTTTTTCTAAAGAATTTCTCTTATGAGTAACATGTATGAGAAAATTTTAATATTTTCTATCCATACTATACATATGTATATCACATAGACAATCATGTTTATATGAGAGGGACAGTAGTGGTTGTAGAAAAACTATACTGTTTATATGAGATCTTTGTGGCGCATGATACAACCAAATTCTTTTTTTAATAATTCAGCGATTTATATGTATACAATGATGTTTTAATAGCTATTATTTTTATCTTTTTATTAGGATAAAAAATACATGTACATACTTACTATATATCACAATCTACACCTCCAAAGAATCATGTTAATCCTTTTATTACAGGATTAAGTGGCCATGTACAGAAGTCGAGGGGGGTCTTTTCCTTTTTTTTAGGATGAGATGTCGTTCGTTTCTACTTTTGATCTATTTCTTTTTTCTTTCCATCGGTGGAGTTTTTATGGAAAGAAGATATCCTTTACATATAAGGAACCATATCTATATGTGGATGATTTCCTACTTTTCTTTCGCCAACGTTATGTGATAGATGTTTGTTTTTTGGCCGGGCTATCTATATGCTACGTATAACTTTCACCCATGTATGGAAGTCTTGTGTGGCTGTTTTTTTCCTTTTCAATCAGAAAAAAAAGATTGGTTAGTCAAACATATCTGTTTTTTTTTTCATCCCTGGAGTTTTTTAGCAAGGAGATTAGATCTGATTTTTTTTCATCGCTGGAGTTTCTATAGAAGGATATTATTCCTTTTTTAGGGAACCGTGGAGTCTTTCCTAGTTTTGTTTCACCAAATTATAACGTGTCAGATGTGATCTGTTTTTTTTCCTAGATGCGATCTGTTTTTTTTTTTCAGCGCCCAACTTTTATGGAAGGGGGCTATCCTTTTTTACGGAACCGTGGCTGTTTTTTCTTTCTTTCAAACAATGTTGAACGTGAGGAAGGAGGACTACAAATCTATCGTTTCACCTGATTGATATGGCCGCTCAGATTTTTGTTTTTTCTAGGAAATAGAGAGAGTCCCAAGGGATCAAGACTTCCATACGTGGTAGTTTCAGACAACATGTCTTATATTTCATCTGATGGCTATGGATACATTATATATTAATCCAACGGTCAAAATTCTTTAATTCTAAGGATTAACGTGATGCCTCGTATGGTGCCTCCAATTAGTAAATATAAGATATAAGATGGCTGAATTATGTCAATCCTCCCGCGAACTAAATGAAAATAACTATTGAGTGACCCTGCATATGATCGGCATGTGAACAACTGAATCGTTTCATAAGAAATGTGGACAACTGGAAATTATATATGGGCAGATGGCTGACACCGGACTCATGAGCTACACACCATTATTCAGCAGCATCACACACTTTGCACTGCTAACTTAACCAAAGTTGTGAGCAATCCCCATCCCGTCTATTTATATATCTCAAAACTATATGAACATTTCTGTAGGTGTTCCTTCTGTTGGTCATGAGGTTATAAGGTGTACGTTTGTTATTGAACTTTTGATATGTTTTCTTTCCGATGAGTTGAGATTTTATACGAAACTGACAGGGAAAGTAGACAATGCGCCCTGAGATCCTTGCTGTGCGCCCAATGACAACATGTGTTTCTGCAAACTTGGTTCTGTTCCACAGAGAAGCACGCAAGCCTGGCAAATATGAACCTGATTCTATCCTATGGGGAGTACTTTGTTTGTTCTGAGTCAAGTGTGTACGATGTGTTCCGTTGAAAAGCACTCAGCATGTACTACTGAAAAGTACGGGCAGCTGGCCATTGTTTCTTCTCAATAAGCTACACCACTAATTCGGCAGCATCAACCCATCGCTCTGCTAATTTAACCATAGTTTTGACCACTCCCACCACCAAAATATCACTATGAATTTGTCAAGCTCCACTTATAGAGCAAACAGCAGTCAATCTGAGAGTTGGAAACTTCGCGTAGGTTTTCTCGTCAGCCATCCCTGGACAAATATTATGATTGAAAGCTTCTACAAAATTTGTTGAGAATTAGCTGAGTACTTCGAAAGGAAAGGCTTACAAAACTGCATAGTAAGAGTGTGATGACAGCAAGAGGAAAAAAAATCCATGTCTAGTTTCCTCTAGTCTATCAGAGTTCAGGAAAGAAATTAGAAGCTGCAACTTGACCTCCCAGAAAAAGTGAGCTGAGATTTTAGTTTGAAATGAAAATGATTACTTATCCCAATGTATACATGTGATTAGCATGTGAACAAGAGAAAATTATGTGTGGCTGGCCAACATGATAAACACATACTGCTCATGACTAAGCCCCATTCAGCGGCATCACGCTTATCGTGCCGCTAATGTAACCGACCTTTTTAACATTTCTCGCTCTGCTCTATATATCTCTAAGTCATATGCATCTTTGTTGTTGGGTTCCCTCCGTTGGTCATTCAGTTATGAGCGTACACTAATATTGAGCTTTTGATGTGTTTACTTGCCGATGAGTTGAGATTTTAGAAGAAACTGACATCAAATGTAGACAATCGCGCTCGTCGTCCTCCGTCTGTGCCCACTAAAAGCCAGGAAAAATCAACAGGAAATTTTTGTGCTGCAAATGTTGTGCTTGTTAAATTTGAAGTGCGTCTAATGTGTCCTCTTGAGAAGCACCCCGTATGTGCTTTGAGATAAAATAGACCGAAGTGTGTGTATAAAAAGGAAGATTCATTTTCAATTGTTCTGGTTGATTAAAGAGTTTGAGTGGCAGTGTGGCACTTATTTCCTTCCCACAATTATGATGAGAATATAACAACAGAGTTATTCATGTGTTCAATCTTTATATTATCAATTTGACACCATCGTCTAATGTATTCGCTCGGGTATTTCTAAATTGTTTATTACATTATGTATCTGCCTACCCGTGAACCTGGGAAGGACTAAGGAGAAGGCGACATGGTCCAGGGCAGTGGCCTATTAGGGTCATACTAGTTCTTCTCCTCTTGATCTATGGTGGATTCCAGTTCTGGTAGCGGTACAACTTGAGCAATGGGATGAAAGGGGATCGAGATTAGAAGGGATACAGAGACACACACACGCAGCCGCCGTTTCCTGATCCTAGCTGGGATGATCCTCTGTCACCAACTACACTCACTTATATCAACGAGCTACCGGTTCCTCTGGACAATTAGCCGAATAGGCCTTAAGGAAATTTCTTCTGAGGCTGAAGAAAAATGAAGGAATATTTAGGCTTGATCACTCGTAGGACCCTGAGGAAGAAATGTTCAGGGTTTTACTGTAAAAAGATAACAAGAGGGATGTACATTCTGCTAACTCATAGCATAGCTCGCTTCCTTCTTTTTTAACCATTTGCAGAGTTGTCTTATACAGACAGAGAGTGTGAACATATAAAGTAAAATTCAACTGTTCTCCCTAAATAAAAGGGTGTCTTCCACCATCTAGGGGTGTCCTAACTCCTTCCTGCAACAACCCTAAACCCAGTTTGCCACTGTAAAAAAATTCTAAAAAACAGAAAAAAGAAACCAACCGGGATATAGAGAAGGTAGTACATTTAGTGAAAAATGTGCCTCCCTGGCCCTGCTCTAAAGTTAAATGACAGTGAGATGAAGGTCGTACCATCAGGAGATTCTACAGTGCGCCATTTTAGAGTTTAAGAATGTTCTCCTAGCATATGATTAGTTGTTTTTTCGGAGACATGCAAAATGTTTAGAGGCTTAAAGAATTTCTCTTGACAGTAGGACCACTAAGTCTTCCTGTAGGCGTAGATGTAGGTCGTAATAGTTCTACTGTTTTACCACCGTATTCGGAACTCCATCATTGTACCTAAGCAACCAAATCCTTCAACCACTATGGCCATGTTAAAGATCACAAGCTTTAGGTGAGCTCTTCCTTTTGATTTCTGCTTCTTTCTATCTTATCTTCCTATGCTAACATTTTTGGGATACAGAAATCTGTCATCTCAAAACTAAACACACTCCGTATAGGCAGACTGTATCGATGAGCGCGGCGTGCCGTCACGTGGGCTTTGCTAGTTTCCTCAAGATCAGACACCATTGGAATCTTGTAACGTAGACAAAACTACCTTAATGACAAGAGTCACCAAATACAACGTTCATGTGTGTGTGCTTGCGAGCGTGTGTTTTCATCAGCGTCAACGACCAAGACCGTCTGTACTCTTTCACAAGACTTGGCACGACGCCACGTAGGATGCTGACGATTCTGGGCCCATGCAGCTGAAAGTGGGTGGGGGGCTTCCTTGTCTTGTGCGGGCAGCTGAGACAAAAAGGCTGGAAAAGTCGTCCTGATCGACCACACTTGACTGAGTACGTACGTTGGTGAGCCAGATCAGCCAAATCATTCCAGCTGAGACCAGGTAGTACAAGGTAAGCTTGATCATACCGCATCTCCGTAGCCATTAGCGAGACATTGTACTTAATCAATTTAGCGAGACAATTCTCTATACACGCTATAGCGTGCTATTAGGGACGCTATAGCGCGTTATTTTTTTCAATGGGCAGCAGCCGCGATGGCCATTGCCATTGCCGTCCACCTCCTTCTCGCGTTGGTGCTGTTCCCGCTCGCGGCCGCGCAGCAGGAGTACCAGTCCAACGGCCAATCCGACTGCTACACCATCCTGAAGCGTGTACCCGGCGACGATGTGGGCGCTGAGGCTGAGATGAAACTCCTGGGGCGGAGCGTCAACCACTCGAGCCTCATTCGATTATCCGGCTTCTTCACACACGGAGGAAACACGTACATGGTGTTCGAGTTCACCGAGAACGGCATGCTCAGCAACTGGCTCCACGTCTCCGGCAGCGAGGTGCTCGGGTGGAGCCAGCGCGTGCAGGTGGCGCTGGACGTGGCAGGCGGGCTCAACTACCTGCACAACTACACCGACCTGTTGGAAATAATCCCGTAGGATTTACGTAACAGGAACGCCTAGCCTAGACTTTAGATCACCTAAACATTATGAACATAGATGAATTAAGGATCTTACCACCAATGGAAGCAGCCATTTGTGTAGCCGATGTGAAGTCCCGTGCCTGTTTGATGCAGACTTGATGTAGATGTTTGCAGCGGGTAGCGGCATCCCTCTGGGCGCCAGCGGCACTGCCCTGGCACTGGAGCAGAGGTAGGAGCAGGCCTTCCCGTCGCACAACGCTCCCCAAATCAGTTTAGGGTTTTGGGATTTAGAAGGGCAGAGTAGACACACGTGAACTAGTCAGATCGTATGTGGCCGGCTGTCACCCCTCTTTATATGTGACGTTGGCGATCAGGTGACCTAACCATGTTGGTTTGGCTCGCCCCTGATAAGGGCACGTTAGTTGGGGTCGAGGGGGCACGAACGTTGGTTCGGGACCTCCACCCCTTAACGTAACTTATATTCTGGTTTATCTCTTTGGCCCATCGGGCCTTAGATCAATTCCAACACGACCCTCCCTACAAGCACAAGAATCTCAAGAGCAGCAACATCCTCCTCGACACGTGCTTCCGCGCCAAGCTCTCAAACTTCGGCCTCACCGAGGACGGTGGCCTGTGGATGACCCGGAACGTGGTGGGCACGCAGGGTTACCTAGCGCCGGAGTACTTGGAGCACGGACTGGTCGGCCCGCAACTCGACGTGTTCGCATTTGGCATCGTCCTGCATCGGCTCTTCTCCGGAGAGGAGGTGGCGGTGGCACTGGACAGCGATAGCGGCCGTGAGAACGACCGGATGGTGGTGCTGCTTTGGGAGGAAGCGGAATGGCTGGGCCGCCTGGGCGAGGGCGAGGGCGCCAAGGGGACAGGGTGACGGCGTTCATCGACGGCCGACTGCAGGGACAATACCCGTTGGACGTGGCGTTGGCCATGCTCGCGTTTGGCATTGAGGTGCATGGCTCGGGAGCCCTGGGCGCGGCCGCCCATGGCCAAGGTGCTCCTTTCGCTCTCAGGGATGTACAATACAATTGGACATTAAACTGTGAACCTCGGAGCTCCACCTGTCGGGAACAATAAGAGCAC
The DNA here is from genome assembly GCA_021605145.1 of Aegilops bicornis. Classification (NCBI taxonomy): domain Eukaryota; kingdom Viridiplantae; phylum Streptophyta; class Magnoliopsida; order Poales; family Poaceae; genus Aegilops; species Aegilops bicornis. The sequence continues at coordinate 7,382,995 of JAHIAL010000009.1, read as the reverse complement.
CTCCAGTCACCACCTCCAACGCCCTTTTCTATTGCCGGCGTCAAAAAAATGGCCTAGTCGCGCCTCCAGAAAGCCCATTTTTTGCCGGTTAGGCTCAATTTGGCGCCGGCGGACCCAGGCCGAACCCGGCGCGCTGCGGGGCGCCCGAGGGCACCGGGGGAAGCGTTTTTGGCACGAAAATCCAGTGGGGACTCCGAGTCAGTGACCAGCCTCGTCTCGTCTTATTGATCGCCTCGTTTTTCCGCGGGGAATCAATGCCATGATTGTCGCCGGTCAGCCTTCCATTGATTCCTCACGGGCGGCGCAGTGCGGCAACATGCCTCCTCTCCGGCCACGCGTACACACGTTTGCCCCCCTCCCGCCGCTATAAAAGCCGACCCTTCCCTCGCCGGTGGACACACTTGCCTCTCTCTCGCGGCATGTCTCCCGCTCTCGCCATCGTCTATAGCCACCGCGTGTATGCCCACCGATGGAGAGCGGTTCCCCGGCGATGGAGCGGTGGCCAACGGCTTCGGCCGCCGTCACCTGCACGAGTGGGAGGCCCACCTCCTCCACGAGACGAACTACCCGGCAGTGCCTGACATGCCCAGTGCGGGGACGGTGGAAGCTCAGCGCCGGAGGCGTGCCCGTCCTCCCGCAGCCCACTTCCATAGCGAGATCGAGCGTGTTCGGGCCTCCCTGCCGGAGGAGGTGCGGGGCCGCCCGGAGTACGCCGCCAACAACCACGAGCATTGGCCGGCGTACTTCCAACGCCGCCACGAGGAGCAGATCGCCTCCACCAACAACGCGTCGGTGAGGGGGTGCTACAACACCGACGGTCGCCGTCTGTGGTGGGGCGTGCCCGGGCGCACGCTCCACCTCGTTCTCGAGCACCTCGAGGGCGGGCAACAAGCCGCCGTTCGAGTACCCAGCGGCCCCGGCCCCGGTCCCCCACCGCACTGGCGGCCCTTCGCTGCCAAGGCGCATGGCGGGCGGGACCTCCTCCTCCTCCTCCCCCCGCTCCTCCTCCCGCTCCTCCGGTCGCTGGCGCCGCCAACGTCAAGGCCGAGTCCGTGGAGACGCCGCTCGGCTAGCGCACCCGCGGCGGCGCCCTCGTCATCAACGAGGGCGGCCGCCGTGCCTCCTCCACTCCTTCCTCCCGCCTCGTCAAGCCGAAGACTGAGCACGAGGACATGGCCGCTGCCGACGAGGCCACCTTGAAGTGGGCACGTGAGGACTGGGTCCGACTGGAGATGGAGTGCCAGCACCGCGCCCTGGAAGAGATCGCCGCTCGGCACCACGGCCGCGACGAGGGCGGCGTCATCGTCCTCGAGGACAGCGACGATGACGCGTCACCACCAGCCAACCCAGTCCGCCAGGGCGACCCCGGGCAGGGGTCCAGCAGGGGCGGCGTGAAGAAGGAGGAGGAGGATGACGACTACAACGACTTTAGCAAGCTCTTCGGCATGTAGGCGACGCGGCGGGCGCGGGCGGCGGCGACGCGGCGGTAGTAGTAGTTTTTCTCTTTTTATTTTAGATTATGATTATGATTTCAATATGTAAAAATACGATGAAACGGCTAAATTTTGCCGACTCTATGTCGTGTTTGGCCAAATTTTGACCGAATATGTTTTTAAAACCTTTAAAAAATGGCGTCTGGGGGCGACCTGGGGGCGGCGGCTGGGAACCCGATCGGCCCCACGCCATTTTTTCTACCGGCGCGCCCCTAGGCCGGCGCTATTTCAAGCCCCTGGAGATGTTGTAAGGCTGGTCGTAATGGTAGTATCATAGCTAGTATCATGCATGCCAACTAGACAATTTTAATGAGGTGTCATAGAATTAAAGGAAGAAAAAGAGGGTTGAGTATCATATCATTATACCGTATCATAATAAATGCTAGGCTACTATATGTCATGCATGGCAATAAATAAAATACGACATGATACTAATACATGATACTATGTATTACGGAGGTAGTATTGTACACTAATATCATATGCATGAGGTTACCGCGGTGTATATGATACTCTCCATTACAACCAGCCTAAGTCGACGTTATAACACTGAGTGGTCACCGCGGTGTGCTCTCGCTGGCCCACCCAGACGTAGGCATCCTATATATACTTGTATTGCTATCACCATCAAGTAAACCTGGACACTTAATTCAACTGGAGCATCTAATTAACAATTGGCTGAATTATGTCGATCTTCCGGCGAACTAAATTAAAATAAGTATTGGGTTACCCTGCATATGATCGGCATGTCAACAACTGAATCGTTTCATAAGAACCGTGAACAACTGGAAATTATATATGGGCAGCTGGCTGACACCGGACTCATGAGCTACACACCATTATTCAGCAGCATCACACACTTTGCACTGTTAACTTAACCAAAGTTGTGAGCAAGCCCCACCCCGTCTATTTATATATCTCAAAACTGTATGAACATTTCTGTAGGTGTTCCTTCGGTAGGCCATGAGGTTATAAGGTCTACGACTGTTATTGAACTTTTGATATGTTTTCTTGCTGATGAGTTGAGATTTTAGAAGAAACTGACAGGGAAAGTAGACAATGATCGCCCGGAAACTTGCTGTGCGCCCACTGAAAATTCAGTTGTTGCAAACCTGATTCTGTCGCATTGAGAAACACGGAATCCCGGCGAAAATCATCATGATTTTGTCCCACAGAGAGTACTCTGTTTATTCGAGTCGAAGTGTGTACAATGTGTTCCGTTGAAAAGCATTCAGTGTGTACAACTGAGAAGTATGAGTTGCTGGCCAACACAAGAAGCATTGTTAGACTATGAGCTATATATAAAGAGACAGATTGGGAATGCTATATATATATGCGCACCTTTTCAACAGGTGTTGCTTCTGTTGTGACTAGGTTATGAGATGTACGCTATCACTGCAATTTTGATGTGTTTACTTGTGCATGACCTGAGGTCTTAGAAGAAACTGAAAGAGGAGGACAATCTCCCTGTAGGTCATTGGTTTTCGTCTAGGAAAACACAGGAAAATGCGCCAATCTAAATCCAGCATGTAGTACACGGTTGTTAGAACTGATTATGTCCCAGGCAAAAGTCGAACTGATTCTATTCCATGGAGAAGAGCTCACAGTGTTACAACCTATGTACAGTGTGTACCTTTGAGAATCTGTGTACAATGAATTCAACACGCGTTTACCCTAGCTTGTTTAGCTAGTAAAGATCATTTTAGGCTGGTCCTAATGGGTAGTATCATAAGTTAGTATCATGTATATGGTACTAGTATATGATACTATCTTCGTAATGCATACTATCATACATTAGTATTAGATGACCTTATTTATTACCATGCAAGACACATACTGTACAATATTTATTACGATATGGATCATGATATGATACTTAATCCTCTCTTTCTTCAGTTAATTCTATGACACCTCATTAAAATTGCTTAGTTCGCATGCATGATCCTAGCTATGATATTCCCACTATGACAGTCAACATGACTTAGTTGACGCTTCCTTGTTTGCATTATGCAGGTTTATAAGGGAAGTGAAAGCATCTTCAAATGGTCCAATTTCGAGAAGAACCGAAATCTTTTAAATTTCTTTCAACAAATATCATGTGGTTGGTATGTTCCAAGATAAACCTGACACCTGCGGACCTGCCCATGTTATTTCTTCCACCTGCGTATCAAAATTCATTCAATAATATGTAAGCTGGCAAATATAGTTGACTTGGACACTTGGTATTTGTTATAGCGACCCAGCAACAATGACCATGGTATTTTCACAAGCCCTTTCAGATTGCAGGCTTACATAGCTGCTTTATTTATAAAGCAACAGAGATGCTAATCAAAACATAAAGTGAACTTCAGTCAAAAAGAAAAAAAAACTTGCAGTGGGCTTCTGCGAAAATGTCTCTCTGTTGTACACACAAATCTCCACCTGCTCGGGAACAATAAGTCCACATTATTACACTGGAGGTCACCGTCGGTGACTCGGTGTGCTCTCACCGGCCCACCCAGACGTAGGCATCCTACATATAGTTGTATTGTTCCGAGTAACTAGAACATCAAAAGGCAGCGTTGCCGCATCGCTGATTTTGAGCAAGCAATAATAAGACAATATAAATTTATGAAAGAAAAGTATAGTTATAAATGATAAACTTGTTTACAGTGTATAGAATAGCCGATTCAAACAATCATCAAATATCTTTGTATAAGTTAGGCCTCATGAGATTTTATAAATCTTCTGCACATACAAGATAGAAAACAGGCAAGGAAAACATTTAAAAGATTAACAGTGAGGGACAATTGTCATGTGAAGCACATAAATGACATAAATTCTGATTTAGCATTTGAGCATCAATATATATTATTTATAATTCAGAGTGAAATACCAATATAAATATGTGTGCCGCTATGGATGATCCGAGGTGGAGGTAAAAAACCTTTGTTGCATGCTAGCCATAATGCTTCAGCAAGAAATTTTTCTACATCATGATCTGTCTAATGTGCAATTATGAAAATCATAATGAAACATTGTGGCTGTTAGATCAAATGGATACCACAAAAACTCCATCCATCAAGCAGATTCCGAATAGAAGAAATGATATCGAACAAGCACCTTATGCATCTGAAATTTTAGCATAGTGCACCGTATATTAATTTATTCGATCAAGCAGCTGAAACAATTATATGTGCAAAAATTGTGTTAGCATAAGGACAAGAATCATACCGAGGGCTGCATATTATCATGCAAGAACATGGCTTGTGATATATCTATGGACGCCAATGCCATGAAGCATATTTTACTGCTGCTTCATTTTCTGAAGAGAACTTGAAGAAACCATATCTGTTAGGTTTCCTGAGCACATGATGGTGTATTACTTTAACTGTATATATGATAGACCCGTCAGTTATAGAACAATCTCTAATCAACACAAACCATGGATCCAACACCAAATAGGGTCGAAACAAATAAATTAGTACCTTCAGTATCATGTTCATGCTGAGAGAATGCATTCTTCAGAGCACTTTTATTGGTGTCATGCTGCCATCGTGACATATAGGACAGACCTGCAGCCGAGTGTTGAAGAAATAGCAAGCACTCAAATCCTGAGTATCTATATCGCAGCAATACTCATGAATTGTCCATCGATGTAAAATCTTCATAACATTTACTTTAGTTAAAATTAGCTAGCTTCATGAACTGCAATCGGGGAGGAAGCACAATATCTCAACCTCAACATGACATTTGTGTCTGAACATGAAACAAATTAACAAGAAATTGTGAGGAGGAGCTATGAGCCGGCGCTCCAATCGAGCCGCTTCTGGAGGTGGAGTGCCTGCCGCTAGAGGGTCGGGTCATGCCCATCCACATGCCGGACGGCTGCGACAGCCGGGACGTCGGAAGCAGATACACCGCGGTCGTGGCCACTTTCGTCATACATGCCGAAGAAGAAAAGGTGAGAGAGGAGAGACATCGTGATGCGATGAGCGGCTGGTCTCGTGGGTGGAGGTGGGCGCCGTTGTCACCGCCACTAATGAAGAATCGAGGAGGCCGATGGTCCAGCTCTATATGTTCGACAGACTCCGGATCTTACTTCTCATACTTTAAAATCTAGCCCATAGAAGATGTCGTGGAGAGGCATGCTGCCTCGCAATCACTTGGAGAAAGGATAGGGTTTCGCGGCGCCGGACTTGCAACATGTGCCCGCCATCCGGCGCCGCCGCCACGAGTTCGGCGCCAGGTTTGCGTTGCCGGGAGAATGTTGTTGTCGATCGGACGAGCAAGAGAGAGAGGAGAGGGTTTAGCCGGCGAGGATGAACACTCAGGTGAGAAGTTTTTGTGCTGCCTAACAAACTCAGCGGCGTTTTCTGTTCTGTATATTTCTCCTTTATCTGTTACAACCGAATAGCTAACAACCTCCCAGTGGACGCGCTATGATCTGTGACGGCCGCGCCATCCCACGGCCACGTTCCACAGCGCATGAATCCACCAGGAGGAAAAGAAGGAAGAAGTGGTCAGTGCTTCGAACGGCATCTGATCCACAGCTAGCTACGTGCATGGGCAGGTCACGTCACCTGCATGCATACATTATTCAAAGGTAAAACAGAAAACAACTATCCTAGCAACGTGAGCTTAACAAGGCCAACAAATCTCCCCCTTAAGCTCAGCGTTCACTACTGATTTCTCTGACTCCAAATTTCTGACGCAGCTCGATGAAGCGCACTCGCCCTAGTGCTTTGGTCAGTGCGTCCGCCACTTGATCATGAGTCCCAACGAAGTCGATCTTCACTTGTCCAGTTTCAACACAGTCACGGATGAAATGAAACTTTACATCTATGTGCTTACTGCGATCATGAACAGGGTTCTTCGCCAAAGCAATCGCGGACTTGTTGTCAACCATGAGCTTGAACTCCGACGGAGCTTGCCCCTTCATCTCCGCCACCAGCCTGCTCAACCACAAACCTTGACAAGTTGCAGCTGCCGCGGCTACATATTCTGCTTCGCAAGAGCTGATCGCAACTACCTTCTGCTTCTGCGATGTCCAGGAAACAGGGTTGTCCCCGAGAAAGAAGATCTGCCCAGAAGTGCTCTTGCGGTCACCAACATCCCCAGCGTGGTCGCTGTCACTGAAACCAAGCAAAGCACCACTGCCACCACGCACATATCTGCACCCATAGTTTAGGGTCCCTCGGACATATCTCAAGATTTGCTTGACAGCTGCCCAGTGAGTTGTGGTTGGCTTCTCCATGAACCTACTCACAATTCCAACGGCATGTGTGATGTCTGGTCGTGTGTGAACTAAGTACCTGAGACTCCCGATCACACTGTGATAGAGGGAGGCGTCGCACCCCTTGCCTTCATCTTCTTTTCTCAGCTTGAGCCTGCACTCCATGGGCGTATGGCTGCTCTTACACCCGCTCATACCTGCCACTTCAAGTATTTTCTCTGCATAACCACGCTGACATAGAGTGATCACATCCTCATACTGACTCACCTTGATGCCCAAGTAGTAGCTCAAGAGCCCGAGGTCACTCATTTTGAAGAGTTGTTGCATTTGATCCTTGAATGCTTTGATGTGAGGCTTGTGAGTACCTGTGATGATCAGGTCATCGACATACACCCCCACCAGCAGGTAGGACTGATCATCGCCTCTGCGGTACACTGCATGTTCTAGCGGGCTCCTGACAAAACCAAGTGAGATCAATGTTTCATCAAGCGTCGCGTACCAGGCCCGTGGGGCTTGACGAAGCCCATAGAGTGCCTTGCTAAGCTTCAGAACCTGTTCCTCGCCTCCATCAGCAACATATCCAGGTGGCTGCGCGACATAGACTTCCTCAATCAGATCACCATTGAGAAATGCGGACTTTACGTCCATGTGATGAACCTCCCAGCCCGAGTGTGCAGCCAACGCGAGGAAGAGACGCACGGTCTCCATGCGCGCCACGGGCGCGAACACTTCTTCAAAATATACGCCCTCGCGCTGAGCATACCCCTTTGCCACCAATCTGGCCTTGTGTTTGATGATCTTGCCGTCGGGGCCGCGTTTAACCTTGAAGACCCATTTCAGCCCAATTGCCTTTTGCCCTCGAGGAAGAGAAGCCAGTTGCCAGTTGAGTTCTCGGCAATAGACTCCATCTCTGCATCCATGGCCCCTTTCCAGTTGGCGTTCGCCGGCTCCTCAGCACTTAGCAGGCAATGCTCCATCGCCTCTCGCACGGCCTCCCCTTCGGTTTCATCTAGGATGCAGGAGACACGGCGATAACGGATGTTGCCGGTGTCCACGTCCCGATGATTCTCGTCATGACTGAGTGGCGTTGCCCACCGAATCTCTCTGCCCTCCACGGGTGTAGCCGCCTCGGACTGTGGTGTCCCGAGCGTGCTCCCCCCAGACGACGTTGATCCGAACTGTGGCGTCCCATGTGCGCTCCCCCCAGGCATGGCCGCGCCGGAGCGTGCGTCTGCCGACGCAGGCGTGGAGGGGGACGCCGGCGTGCGCGGCGAGTTGATGTTGACGGGCGTCCCGCGGTCGATCTCATGAACGCCATGGTCCGTGGTATACACCACGGTGAAAGTGCCCGGCGCGGAGTATGCCTCCGCCGCGCCAGGGACACGCCACGCCCACGGTCTGCTCTCCTCGAACACCACGTCTCTGGACACTTGCACCTTCTTTGTTGCCGGGTTGTAGACACATAGGCCTTGGAACCCTCTTCATATCCGACGAAGACCATCGGCGTTGAGCGATCGCTGAGCTTTGTGATGCCAGGGCCGACATGCTTGACATGGACTGTGCACCCGAATGTGCGCAGATGATGCACCGTAGGCTTACGACCGTGCCACGCCTCATAGGGCGTGACGCCCTCCAGGCTACGAGTGGGAGCACGGTTCAGCACGTACACCGCGGTCCTCACTGCCTCAGCCCAGAAGAACGTCGGCATCTCCATGCTCTTCATCATGCATCTCGCCATCTCCACCACCGATTGATTGCACCGCTCGACAACCCCGTTTTACTGCGGAGAGTACGGGGCGGTCGTGTAATGCTTGACGCCCAGCTCCTTGCAGTATGCCTTGAACTCGCCAGAGTTGAATTCTCCGCCGCGGTCCGACCGGAACGCCCGCAGTTTGCAGTTGCCGCTCGCCTCGGCATGCGCCTAGACCTTCTTGAAGCGCTGGAAGGCCTCGTCCTTCGTTCTCAGCAGCTCTAGCCACATATAACAACAGTAGTCATCCACTATTAGTAGGAAGTACTTGTTACCTCCCGGCGTGGTTGGCTCGATCGGACCGCAAAGGTCCGTGTGCACAAGCTCCAGTCCACGCTCTGTGCGGTACACCGAGGACTGTGGGAACGGTGAGCGATGTTGTTTGCCCAGAGCGCACCCATCACAATATTGCTCGACATGGTCGATCACAGGCATGCCGCGGACCATTTGCTTCAAGGACATAGCACGGAGCGCGCGGAAGTGAAGATGGCCCATTCGTGCGTGCCAGCGCCAGGTTGGGTCGTCCCCTTGCGCCAGCAGGCACGCCGGCGCGTCCATCACGAGAACACCGGTGCACAGGCGGTTGCCTTACCGCCTGACGCTTGCCAGAGTGCGTCGGGATGGGTCTTTGATGACCATGAGCCCATCTTCAATGTGGATGACGCAGCCGGCCTCGTCCAGCTGTCCCACCGAGACTATGTTCGTCCGGAGGCTCGGGATGAAGAAGACACCCCAGAGCGCGCGTTGGTCACCACCTTGACAGCGGAACACCACCGTGCCGCGACCGCGAATGGCCACGACCGAGCCATCGCCGAACTTCACCGTTCCATGCACGGTTTCGTCGAGAGACGCGAAGACTCCCTGTTGCCCGTCATATGGCTACTGGCTCCGGTGTCAAAGAACCACCCGCCATCCGGGGAGGGCACAGGGAGCACTTTCTCCTCGTTGAGGTACACCACCTGGGGTGCAACATGTCGTGTCGCGTCGATGGTGGTGACCACGGCCATGTAGAGACCCTGATCATGCTCGGCCTGGACTTCAGCTAGATGTGCCTGCTCCTGCTTGCCTTTCTGCTCCTGCTCACGGAGCCATGTCCGGCACTCCTTCTTCCAGTGCCCGGGGATGCCGCAATGATGGCACTTCCCCTTCTTCTTCTTGCTGCCGGAGCCACCTGCGCCCGCGCTCCCCGGAGCACCCTTGCCACTGTCATGTGACTTGCCCTTGGCGGGTGATTTGCTCTTGCCAGTGTTGCCGCCGCCACCTCCTGATGACGAACCGCCGCCGCCGCCCACCTTCTCGCGGGCCAGCCACTCCTCGTGAGTGAACAGGAGGCGCCCGGCAGGCTGCGCGCCGTCGTCTAGATCGTAGTGATCCTCGCACGCAGAGAAGCGACCGACGAGTTCCTCGATCGTCATGGCCTTCAGATTGAGAAGGGACTCGATCGCCATCGCCATCGGATGATAACGGCGCGGCACCACCCGGAGGAATTTCTGCACGGCCTTGTGCTCGGTGACGGGGTCGCCGAACAGCTCGAGATCGGAGATGAGGGCGGAGAGCCGCAGCCCGAAATCCTCGATGGACTCTCCGTCTTTGAACCGGAGATCCTCGAATTCTCGCCAGCGTACCTGCGCCTTGGCCTCGCGGGCGCGCGCGCTGCCCATCCTCATCGTCTTGATCGTCTCCCAAGCCATCTTGGTCGTGTCCTTGGCGGCCTGCACGCGCAGCAGCTCCGGTGGGACGCCGGTGAGGATTATCTGCAGCGCACGCCGGTCGTCGTTCTTGTCGGCGCCGTCTTTAGTCACCGCGGTCCAGACGCGGGCGACCTGCAACTTGACTTGCATGAGGAGCGCCCACTCTTGGTAATTGGTGCGGGTGAGCATCAGCGACGACCCCGACTCCTCGCGCACGATGCGCTCCACCACGCGGATCTCGCCGCTGCCGCTGCCAGTGAGGCGCGCGACCGGCGCCTTGGACGAAGGCGTCTGTGATGGTGATCTGAAGCCGCCCTTGTTCTTCCCGTCTGACTCGTCGCCCGACATCGCTGCCGCGGATCAAACACCGCCGGCCACCGGAGGATCGCACACCGCCGGGCTCTGATGCCAATTGTTGTTGTCGATCGGACGAGAGAGAGGGAGAGGAGAGGGTTTAGCCGGCGAGGATGAACACTCAGGTGAGAAGTTTTTGTGCTGCCTAACAAACTCAGCAGCGTTTTCTGTTCTGTATATTTCTCCTTTATCTGTTACAACCAAATAGCTAACAACCTCCCAGTGGACGCGCCATGATCCGTGACGGCCGCGCCATCCCACGACCACGTTCCACAGCGCATGCATCCACCAGGAGGAAAAGAAGGAAGAAGTGGTCAGTGCTTCGAACGGCCGCGCCATCCCACGACCACGTTCCACGGCTAGCTACGTGCATGGGCAGGTCACATCACCCGCATGCATATATACCTTATTCAAAGGAAAAACAGAAAACAACTATCCTAGCAACGTGAGCTTAACAAGGCCAACAGAGAAGGCCCGATGTGTAATACAACTCGATTAACCTAGCTGTGGCCTGAGAAAGCCCGATCTGTAATACGGCTCGTTTAACCACATCGCAGCTAGATGGTTCTGCGGAGCAGCGGCCCAAGAGACAGATTTAGACGACCAGAAGCCGTGCGGTCGATGGAATCCGACGGCCAGCGACATCAAAACGCTGTGGTGGCTCGTAGCTCGCCCCATTATACTGTTTCTCAATTATTAAAGAGTGTCTCTCTCATGTTTATGCTGAGAATATAAAAGGTGATACACTAAATTTCCACAGGCTTCGGCCACACCTTGTCGACAAATATTAGTCTCCCTCTTTACCTACCCTTGTGCATGTTTATCCCATTACTAGTGGCAGGCATAGGCTCTGGGTTATGGCACCACCAGCCACCAGCTTGGAGATCAGGACCTCCGGCTGTCTCTCTATGTCTCCACCCGCTGTCTCTCTATGACAGTTTACTACTGGCAGGACGCAATGGCCACCACACGGAGGGGAGCCTGTGCTCGTTGTCGGACAACACTTCCGGTCAGATCTTTCTGATATTTCATGTGGCAGTTAGGCATCTCCACAAAAAAAGACCTTGTACCGTAGTACTAATGCAAATTGTGTGGGCGCTCTTCTTTCATGTGACCCGCGTGCAAACTGTAGAATTTCGTGTGAGGTCAGTCAGTGAACGGTGGAGGAGGCAACCACCGGCGGCCACCATGGGAGAGGACGAGCACAATGGTCGCATGGGAAGATATCTGGTGCTCCGGGAGCACCTAAACTTAGGTGCTCCGGGAGCTTCTCAGCCGTTGGATCTAAAATTCAAAGGCCAAGGAGAGAGCTCGCGCATTTATTCAAAAAAACACCTCTAGAAGTTTGTATATTGCAACCAGATCCAGCGCATCCTAGATGACCATCAGATTATAGATCCAACGGCTGAGGAGCTTCGGGAGCACCTAAACTTAGGTGCTCCCGTAGCACCTGATATTTTCCCATGGTCGCATCTGTCATCAGAAGCCTGGCGATGCAATCACCAGCGTCGTGATCTCTGAACGTACAAAGGTACTTAATTTAGTGCATCACCATCGCCATGGTTTCAGCATGGAAATTTTGCAGCTGTGTGTTTGTGTAATGTTGCCGTCATGTCCTGCTGGGCAGGAGGCGATGCCTAGTAATGCAGAATTCACATGGAAGGCACAATTTCAGTGGACTTCTGTGGATTTATTCTATGACTTTTTATAATCAGTTTAGCTGCATGTTAATGATCTCGGAAGTAAATTAGGATCAGTCAATCTCTGCTTGGGAAGAAAGAGGCTCGTGGACGTATGTGCAGTCGCCGCCGGCTCGCCGGGAAACAGCGGCCTCTGTGTCTTGTTGAAATATAGGATGGGCTTTAGGCTCATCCAAGAATTTTTTTAAAAAAGTTCTCTAAAGATTCATGTGGTGTCATAATTAGTATTTTTTTTGCGTGGAAAGGGATTCTATTGATTAAGGAATAAGGTTACAATCGGCGTTCACAATGCTAGCAATTTCCTTGGGGGTACTACGCAGCCAACATGCAGTATGTTGTTGCGATCGTCCCATGTAAGCGAGGCTATGACTAGCAACATTAACATCCCGCCTAACCTTAACAAGTTCTATAATTAGTTGGTGGGAAGTTTAATACGATGCCAAAAGGGGAGCATGTTTTGGACCTCCTTAAAAGGATCCTTTTTCACATGCTACTCGAGCTTAAGAATAGGAGTGGTTCCGGCGCGTTCCTCCGCCGCTCGCCTCGCCACGCACGCGCCATGTTCCGTGATCGAGCCGAGCTCAGACCTATGTCATGCGTGTGCTTCAATTTTTCTGGTCAAGAACGGATAATTAATTGGCCATTAACTATGAGTCATTAACGGATGCACCACTAATCTAAGACTTCAAATCATTGGCTGTTGCCGACTCGGGCGTGGGTTCAGCCCACATCTCCCTACCCAACCACGCCAATATATTGGATGCGTCAGCAACTCTAGCCGTCACACAGATCTGATCGCATCCACGCTACCGACTCAGGTACTGCCCACCATCGTTCCGCTCACTGCCGCTACCGGCAATCCCATCCCGTCCACCATGTGCACGAATGTATGAGAGAACAGGCCTTCAGAACCCCGCGTTTGCGATCCTGTACTGGGAGCTTCTCGGACGCAACTACTCACCGTTGTTCATCTTTGTCCACTACTTCGACTATGTCCTCGTCGCCTTCGTCATCACCATGTCCACTAAAGCCGAGAAGAAGGCCCAGAGGACGCCACCGCTATTACCGCCAGCGCCGCGGCTTCGACCTGGCCAACTAGAGGGTATGACCCGTTTACCCCTATGTTGTTTATTTCTATGATAGCCGTACTAGCGTTTTACATAGACGTTTCTGCTATATGCGTAGTATCTGTCTACATGATAAAAAATCAGTATGAGAGTAATGTTGTTTATGCCTTGTTCATGATTTATTTATCGATTAGATTAATTGAAAAATTGCTAATTTACTCAACAGGTCTATCTTTGTTGTGTCAGGGTGCAGATGCTTGCCGGGAAACAACAGTCTCTGAGTCTATCTTAGGGGAGCTGGTGGTGTAGGTTCGCCAAACAGATCGGGTACTTTTGCGGCTTTACAAGGGCGGCCAGGGACGGCAGCAAGCCCGACGGTAGGGGGAGGTTGAGGCGGGAGCACCAGCGGCCGTGGGCAAAGGAGGCAGGCGGTTCATCCTGGGTTGGGCAGCGGCAAGAGGAAGAAGAGGTTCAGATAAAGATCATGGGGTGGAAGACGATGAACAATTTTCTTCAGGAGGTAGAAGAAGGAGATCTAACCATTCATTTTCCAACTAGCACCTGGGAACAAATCAACTGACCAAAAAAACAAATTGAGTTGACTGAGCCCTATAATCACCCTTCGTATGTCAACCATGAATATGCAACCTATACTGTTTTTACACTTCAAAAAGAAACCTATATATATGTGCTACTCCATGAGCCGAAGATACGGGCTAAACTGAAAACCCTATTGTGTCTAGTCTTAAAATAATTTCCATGCCGCTGCAGGAGACGGAATTTTGGAAGAAGCTGAAAACTATGCTGACATTATTCTGCATCGAAAGGTGCAACGGCACTGGTGTCCCGCACCCTCCAGTCTTGTCCATTCAGCGAAAAGAAAATTCGTTCTAACCACTGTCCAGCAGCAGATGCTTTGTAGTACCAGAGTAATTAGGCAAACTTTTTTAAGCAGACAAACAGGGACGGGAGGAGGAAGTAGCATGCATGCATAGGTCTGGCAGGAAATAGTCTGATACATGCATGTACAATATACTCTCTCTCTCTCTTCTCACGTTCTCTCTCTTTGAAAGCAGTCACACATGCATGCACGAAGCTTGCTCTCTCTCCTCACTCTCTCTTTCCAACAAGCTGACATGCATAGCTACAGGGCCCCAGCGGTCCGCGTGGGTGATGGTTGAAGTGACAGTGCATGCGCCTACTCAGCCGAATTACATGAGATTCCATTGCATGGTCACTCTTTTCAGCTTTCTTGGGTCTCCCACCGCAGGTTTATATTCTAGCAGGTCGTCATGGCATCTCCAATATCCCCATACTCCTGCGCTTAATGAACCAGAACAGCTAATGGATTCCATTGCTACAGTGCATGGCACAAATCTCAATGTGTCATAGTCTGAATGAATGGTAAGATAAGAGGCTGCCTAGGCACCCGGGATCTAAAAGACCAATCTCTGCTATTCTGCATACTAGCCAATTTTCCCAAATGAACATTTTGGGACATTGTAATATCTTGGTTGATTCAGCCAACTTAATTATATTTTTGGATCACCTGGACTAGACACTACAGTCACTGTGTGCTTCATGCAATGCTTGCAGTACGGTCATGCAATTCTTGGATGAGGTACCATGGACCCCTTCATGCAACTCTTGCATTATGAACAAACTAGTTATTTTTAGTCCTCATGAGTTGCAACATTCAATATCACACTTGCTGTGCTGTCAGTTTAACTCAACTTTAGCCGGTGCTCGGCCTTGTTATATATCTTACCTGTCATTTCCAAATTTTGTGGATGCCATTATTTTGATGGTTGTGAGGACTCGGGATATGTGTCAAGCGTCTTGCCAATGAGATGAGAGTTTAGAAGAAGCTGAAACTGAAAGAAGATAGATGCTGGGACAAGTTAGGGATCGAGGCCCACAGACTACCTACTCCATTCAGCATCAGAACTTGGTTCTTTGTTGCTTCTACGGCAAAATCCACAATACAACACTGACTGCCATCACTACATGTGGGACCCACTTAGTGAAAAAATAAAATATGTCCAGGGCTGCCGGGAGGAGGAGTGCCGGCAGAGAGGAGTAGGGTGGCCAACAGGGCGACGCGACCTGGCGGTGCAGTAGGGAGGTGTAGGCGGCGCGCTGGCGGTGGGGAGGAGAGGAGGCGTTGGCGCTATATGTAGTTCACAGCCGAGCAGGCCGCCTGGGTTTTGTAGTTTATATCAGGAGAGCGAGAGACGAAGGGACAATGTTTTATCGAGTTATATTTATCAGAAACTCAGAAAAGATGTCTATGTGGAGTAAAGAAAAAAAATAGATGGCTAACAAAAAGTGTGCCGAGCTCCATCGTACGGGCTCTGAGCAAAAGAGGCCTGCCTTGACATAGTGGACTGGAACTGCCGTGATCCCCACGTGGCACCAACTTTGCTAGGTGCCGTCCGTTTCAAACTCGGCACAAGCCATATAAGTCGAGTTTGTTTTATGCACCGAGTCTTAGCACTCTAGGTCTCGGTAACAACGCGTCTCTACCGAGTTTGGTTTATTCACCAAGGGCTGCACTTGGCTTACATAGTTTTTGCCGAGAGTCCGTGCTTCAGAACTCGGTGAAAGCCTCGGCACAAGGCACGGATGGATTTTTCTGTAGTGATACTAAATGGGGGTGAGTATGACAAGAGCAATAATGTTGTGTCTAGTTTCCTCCTCTCTATCAGGAGTTCGAGAGAGAAAAAAATACAACTTTTCCTCACCAAGAAACGTGTTCAGATTTTAGAGCAAAATGAAAATTATTTACACTTAGTACATGTGATCCGCATGTGCACAACTGAAGATTTTGCACAGCTGGTGATATATTGTGTGACACGTTACTACTTCTCATGAGCTACACACACCATTCGGCAGCGCAGCAACACAGCAATCGTATTGTGCATTTGACCGACGACCTGAGCATTAGTCTCTCTATCCCCTATATATCTCTTAACGACCATATGCACTTTCTCTGCAAGTGTTCATTCCTTGGTGATGAGTTTAGGAGATGTACACGATTACCGAACTTTGATGTGTTCTCTTGTGGATGAGTTGAGATTTTAGAGAACGAAAACACTAACGCCCACACGTGTGGTCGTCTGGCAACTCGCCCACACGCATAGATCTTCATCCAACCAATTCTGCACGAATCTTGGCGCGTTCTATCAGTTTTTATGTGCCACGTAGGACTAAGCTGGTGTGTGGGCATTCATCCCGTCGCCTACACATCCTTTTTCACCACACGGGGCTGGTACGTGCGCGTTTAGTAATTCGCCCACACACTAGTTTTCACGCACGCAGAGGGGGCTGGTGTGTGGGCGTTTATCACTTCGCCCACACGCCCGTCTCCTAGCCCATACCCAAAGCTGGCAGTTGCCATGTGTTTCTACAGGTACATGGCAACTGTTCTAGCTTTGCTTGTAAGCAGATGACAACACTCTTTTACCCGAGTTGCCATGTGTTTTTGCATGGTACATGGCAACTGCCCTAGCGTGCTTGTGAGCACATGACAACTCTCTCTTTTACCCGAATATGTTTTATTGCCATGCCTTTGTGTAGTGCTACATGGCAACTGCCTAGTGTTAGTGGGTGGCAACTCGTAAAGTTTTGAAATCATGGCAACATTCTGCAGGTACATGGCAACTGTCCTAGCTTTGCTTGTAAGCAGATGGCAACTCTCCTTTACCCGAGTTGCCATGTGTTTTTGCATGATACATGGCAACTGCCGTAGCGTGCACGTAAGCAAATAGCAACTCTTTCTTTTACATGGCAACTGCCCTAGCGCGCTTGTGATCACATGGCAACTCTCTCTTTTACCCGAACATGTTTTTTTGCCATGTCTTTTTGTAGTGCTACATGGCAACTGCCTAGTGTTAGTGGGTGGCAACTCCTAAAGTTTTGAAATCATGGCAACTGCAGTAGACCAGACCATACATGGCAACTGCAGTTGAGCAACCATGGCAACTGTAGTTGTCCGACATGGCAACCGAAGTTCAGCGACATGGCAACTGCAGTTAAACGAACATGGACGAAGGTCTGGACCATGGCAACTGCGGGACGCGCGGTGACTTTCACGCAGGCGTGCAGGACCACGAGGTATGATGCCTGACGTACGGGGCGTGTGGGCGTTATCTATTTCGCACACACGCACGCGTGTGAGAGGGATCGGGAGGGAAAAAATGTGTGTGGGCATTACTTTTTTTGCCCACACGTAGGTGTGTGGGCTGTTCCTCTTATACACCACACAAAATGTGTGGGCAGACCCCCTAACGCCCATCCGTGTGACACTTATCGGCGTCGTTAGAGGAAACTCAAATAAAATGTGGACAATCCACTCTGCTCTGGCGGGTGTGTCTGCTGAAGACCCGTGAAAATTTGACAAGAAAGTAGGCAACCGCAGATGCAGATCTAGCATGTCCGATTGAGAAAGCAGGCAAGCCGGCGAAATGGACCTGATTTTATCCATGGAGATGAACTCGAGTATATGTGTGTAGAGGCGGGGATGACTTGGAGCATATTATGGCAGCGGTGGCGGTCCAGGAGGAGGCCGCAGGGGCGAAGACTGCATCCCGGACGATATGCAGGAGTACAACGCATGATGCAGGCACACCAGCAAGCCTGATCCATCCGCTGGGGTTTGAGCCGGCGGCGCATGCAGGGGTGAAACTGTGCTGGGACATTGGTGTTGGAGACCAGGGCGGAGTGGCATCAATGGAAGACAGGACGACAGATGGCCGGCGTCGACCTGAATCGGAGGCGTAGGCGGCGTCGATTTTGACGAAAGCGAGAAACACATTGGGCGCATACGTGCGTTATGGCCAATTGAGTTTTTTTTTTCGCGCGGGCAAACTTGCGTGTGTTCTGAATCGGGAGTCGAGATTTCGTCCAATCAATCAACGATCGACCCTAGATTTTCCTTATGACGAGAGATGTCTCTATTGAGAGGGACGATGTGTTCTGTTAGGATTCTACTCTTGTGCAAAGTTTTTGGTACGAAGCCCAATATGAACCACGGAGGCCGCAATTCCGTATATGGGATATATATTCCAACATGTACTTGTAATGATATTGAACTTTTAATTGTATATTTTGACTTAAAAATAATATTTCAGCCGCCTTGGAATTAATGCTCGCATCCATGGTGCATGATGAGTGAGTATGACAAGAGCAATAATGTTGTGTCTAGTTTCCTCCTCTCTATCAGGAGTTCGAGAGAGAGAAAAAAATATAACTTTGCCTCACCATGAAACGTGTTCAGATTTTAGAGCAAAATGAAAATTATTTACACTTAGTACATGTGATCCGCATGTGCACAACTGAAGATTTTGCACAGCTGGTGATATATTGTGTGACACGTTACTACTTCTCATGAGCTACACACACCATTCGGCAGCGCAGCAACACAGCAATCGTATTGTGCATTTGACCAGACGAAAGTTGTGGGACTATTCAACCAACTCATCCATTAAAAATAATGAAATGTGTGTACTGGGTATGGCCCTACTGCAAAAGGCCTAGTAGCAGCAATTGCAGCGCACAGCACAGATGACGCATACGGCATGTTAAGATCGCTTGATTAGCGAATGCAATTGGTTCTTTCCTGGCTCCCCGCAACTGCTGAGATCCTTCCTTGTCATTCCACATCGCGGGGAAGCCTTAGCTTGCCGCTGGCACCGCCACAACCATGGTATTACTTTGATTTGTAGGACAAATTCGTCGACTACTAAGTGCAGTTCTTCCGCGCGGTCACACCGATCCAATATTGCACGTCATGAACCCATCCTTCCTAATCTCCCTCCTCCCTCGTTCACCCATTCCATTTGACTGTTTCCTTCATGTACACCTCGATCTGATCTGTTATATGTTGCCAACTATCCAGACTTGCTAACTGATGAAGAAGGAAAAGCTCAGCGACATATTTATTGTTCTCATGACCCGTGGACATGATGCTGATACAAATAAATTTTCAGGAACCGAACATACAGGGCAATACTATGTTTTTTTCTGGATTTTATTAAGGAAGATAACAACTTGTAGTTGAGTAGGGTTTTTTTTTCATGGTAATACGTGTCTCATTCATATCATAAAGATCAAAATACAAGTCACGTAATGACCGACATGACTGGTTATCTAGTCCTAGTCGTATTGTAATAGGTCTAGTTGGCTTGTAATCTCTTATATATACCGCTCTATGCAGCTAGCAATAATCATTAATAATAGTTCTATTCAATCTTACAATGACAAAACTGAAAAGATAGCAGAACATGTCTGAGCTTGACACCAACACCCATCACCTGCCTCAGGCACCACCATAGCAGCCACCGGAAAAAAGAATGACGGATCACCTCCTCACCCGAGTTCGACGCGGCTCCATCGGTGATATGCAGCTTTGCGGACCTCCAAGGTAGATTAACAAAAGTGAAGCCCTTGCCGTTGAACGAATCAGACCGGGGCAACACCCCGGACACGCGATCGAACTCCAGATCTGGCACCCCACCACGACTAAGATGCCAAAGGAGGAAACCATACCTGCCATCCAAGAACCACGAACCCAACACACATTTCGTCTTCCAGCTGCCGTCAATGCAGACCACAATCTGCATCCGCTCCTAGACTACCTCCCAAGCTCTGTGCCGACGCCGGAGCAAACGCCGTCGCAATAGCGGAGCCCGAGGACACATGCCATCAAGAGGATGCCGTCGCCGTCACGCCATCCTTACTTGAACAGACTGGTTTTCAAATCCAAGCCCAACCATAGGACGGATCGCCTTGTTGGGGAAGGATCTGAAAAATCTTTATTCAGTGCCGCCATCGCAGCCGCCGAAGATGAGACGATGAATGTCCTAAAAATCTAGACTACGTAGGCCTAAACCGATACATATGCATGGATCCGGCGACCCCCCTCATCACCGACGACCGAGGTCGGCGGCGGAGGGGAGCCACCGGAGGAACGGCGGTGGAGGAACTCCCTGGCGGCGGGCTGGGGAGATCGCTATTCCTATCTTCGAACCGAAGAAAGAAAACCTGTCTTGCGCTTGCGAACCGTGATGACAGAGATCGTGTTGATACTGTAGTTGAGTAGGTTGACATTTGATTAACTCCTATTGGCCTTGTAGTGTACGGTGTCTCCAAAGAAAATATGAGGTATTGTTGGATCCTTTTTCCGGTACAGAATTGTCAATGCCGCTTACCAAATGATTGCTAAACAATCAAATATTGACCGTTGTTTTTTCAGAAATGACAGTCCCATTCGCCCTTTGCTACTTCGGACCATGCGACCAAACCTGTGTGCGACGATTGATCTCCAACCTTTAGGATTTAAAATGCATTGATTTCCCATCGCCGATCCAGATGTTAGAGGCCGAGTCGCTGAGGGAAGACTGCGACGCATCCACTGGTAACCTCAACGATGCAATTACAGGTTTTTCTCCCAGGCCCTTTTGTCTCTCCTCTCAACCAAGGAAATGGAGTTAGGGTTTCTGCCTCCCGTAGGCGGCGCCGCCGATCTGCTACGTCTCCTGTGGCCTTAGGGCCATGGGTACACGGTGGATCCGGGCTCTTGCCAACAGGATGGCTTTATTTTTTGGTGCTTTTTCAAGTTTGTTTAGGGTTAGTGTCCTGCTCAGAAAGACGAGACGGTGGCGGCTTCTTGAAGATGGAATAAGGTTCTCTTCGTCTAGCCCCCGTTCCGATGATGCATCTGTTAACGAAAATATTCTAAATTCCGTATCTTGTACACGGTTTTGGCTAGAGATAAAACCAAATCGTATTTGAACTTTCCTTCTTCTTGTTTTCCACGTATCTAACAATCAGATCCTGTACATGCCGTGATGGAGGCTGTTTCCATCTTATATAAACACGCAGACGCGGCCTACTCAGGTAGGTAGAAACGCTTACCAAAATTACATGGTAATCAGAGCCAACCTTCCAAAACACATCTAGTTTCCATCCTTTCCTCCACCTTCCATCCATGGCGTCCTCCAGTACCACGGCGCCGGCTCTCTACTCCAACCAAATCTCCGAGAAGCTCACTCGTGAGAACCATCTGCTATGGAAGGCCCAGGTGCTTCCGCAGATCAGGGGCTCTGGGCTGTACGGGTACCTAGATGGATCCGTCGCGGCACCAGAAGAGAAGATCTCGACCACGGACAAGGAGGGCAAGGTCACCTCCGTCCCCAACCCCGACTTCATTGCCTGGAGAGGGCAGGATCAGCAGGTCCTGTCCTACATCATCACCGCGCTGTCCAAGGAGGTACTTGTTCAGGTTCTTCATCTGGAGACCTCACACGCGGTATGGAGTGCCCTCACCAACATGTTTTCATCTCACTCCCGATCCCGCATCAACAATCTGCGCATCTCCCTCGCCAATGCTCAGAAGGGGAACCAATCTGTCCCGGCCTACTTTGCCCGGATGAAAGGTTTCGCCGATGAGCTTGCTGCTGCTGGAAAACCAGTTGGCGAGGATGAGCTCATCTCGTTTATCCTTGCTGGCCTCGATATGGACTACACCCCACTAGTCTCTGCCCTTGATGCGCAGACTACTCCTGTATCTCTTGATGCTCTCTATGGACAGATGGCGAATTTCGATCAACGGGTCGAGCTGCTGCAAGGGACCAACTCCGGCTTCAAGTCCTCGGCTAACATGGCTACGCGAGGGCACGGGCGTGGCCGTGGCGCTCCTCGTGGTCGCGGCGGAGGCCGTGGCAGTAGCAACACGAGGGGCGGCAGCAGCACCAACGGCAACAACAACGCCCATCCCTTCAACAACAACAACAAGGGTGGACATATAGGCAACATCAACAACAACCGTCCGACTTGCCAGATCTATGGCAAGTCAGGCCATACAGCCATGGACTACTGGTACCGCTTCACCGACGACTACCTTCCAGCAGAGAAGTCAGCGGGCGCCGCCAACCTGTCCTCCTACGGGGTGGACACCAACTGGTACGCCGACAGCGGGGCGACCAATCACATCACCGGAGAGCTAGAGAAGCTCACCGTCTGCGACAACTACCGCGGCACCGATCAGATCCACACCGCCGATGGTTCAGGTATGGACATATCCCATATTGGTCATTCGGTTATTAACACTCTCAATGATCAAATTCATCTCAGAAATATCTTGCATGTCCCCCACGCATCTAAAAATCTCCTTTCAGTGCATAGAATTGCTGTTGACAATCATGCTTATCTTGAGTTTTGGCCTACTTTTTTTGTGATTAAGGACCAAACAACAGGGAGAATTCTCTATCGAGGCATGTGACGCCCGGATAATTAAGCTACAGTAATCCCACACTAATGATGCCATGTCACCACTATTACTGTTACTAATCTCACGTTGATCCAAATCCGGTTCAAATTCAAATTCAAATAATAAGTGAAATTCTAAACTTCTCAAACATGAAAACTAAAATGTTCATCATGTGGCAAATAATCCCCAACTTTTTTGGTGTTGGAACCAACCTTTTTCAAAATGTTTAAATGCCCTAAACTAAATAAAAACAATGGCTGAAATAACACTTTAATTGCTTTTTAAATTATAAAAATATTACACTAACTTGTTTTGGTATCAAACTAGGTTTGGCTGTGGCCTATATGAATGATACTAATTTAGGTGCTGACTCGGTATATTATAAAACTAAAATATATAGAAGCTAAGTTAGAAAGGAAAATTAGTTAAAAGGAAAAGGTCAAACAAAAAAAAACAAAAAAATAGAACCCCCCCGGCCAACTGGGCCATGACCCAGCCAGCCGGCCCACTGGCCCAACCGCGCCCCTGGCCTATATGGCCCGTCGACAACCGAACCCTAGCGGTTCAACCCCTCACTGCACTCCGTCCCCCCACTTCACCCACTTCCCCACGCCTCGCTCCTCCTCTCCCCATCCGGATCGAGACCGGGCAACCGAGCCCCGAACCCGTCGACGCCGGCCGCCGGAGGGCTACTCGCCGGAGCTCCCCGCTGGATCTGGATCGGCACCAGACGATCCGGTGCCTTCGCCGCTATTCGCCCGTCCACCACGCTGCCCCGTCGCCCGTCGCGGGAACCTCCCCGCCGGCCTGCCTCCTCTTCATCGCCGGCCTGCCTCCTCCTCATCGCCGGCCTGCTTCCCCTCCGGCGCCGTCGTCCCCGCCGCCCTCCTCACGCCCCGTTGCCTCGACCCCTTCTCCGCGCGGTGAGGCCCCGGACTCTCCTTCTTCCTCGCCTGTGTCGGTCGCGCCAGATGACGCTTGCGGCGCGTCGCCCTCACCTCTGACTGTGCCCGCGCTCCGTCGGAGTGCACCGAGACACGCGCCCCGCTAGCTCCTCGAGCTGCAGCCGCCAGCGCCTGCCAGGCTGCCTTCTGCATCTGACTACGGCTCGCCACGTGGCTCCCGCCTGCCACTTCCCAGGCCATCTGCCGCGCCTCAACCACTCCTCCGCCTCACGCATGCCTTGCCGCTACCCGGCGCCAGGCGCCATGGGCCGGGCCAAGAGCCATGGCCGCGGTCCACCTCGAATCGCGCAAGGGCTGGCCCTTGGCCGAGATGCTCAAGGCCCCGGGTCCAGCGCCTGCACCCACACCCGATAGCCCACCCGTTTCCCCCTATGCCATTGACAACTGGGCCCCACCCCCCCCAAAAGAAGTAAAAAAAATCTAAAATAAATTATTAATTAATTAAGTTAATTAATTATATTATAAATTAATTAGTGAATTAATTAAGTTAACTAATTCTGTTAACTACACCAATTGAATCTAGTTAACCTAATCTTTTAGTTAAGCTAATTAACACTGTTTAGTTAGTCTGAGCCTATGACGAATGGGACCCACAAGTCAATTTGACCTAGTCCACCTTTGACCCTGATGACTTCATGATGATGTCATGCTGACGTCATAATTGCATTTTCTAATTAAATTAATTCTGTTAATTCAAAAAAAGAATTAAATCTTTAAAAATTAATATAAAATAACCCGTAACTCGGATGAAAAAACTTTGTACATGAAAGTTGCTCAGAACGACGAGGCGAATCCGAATACGCAGCCCATTCGTCCGCCACACACCCCTAGCATATCGAACACGCAACTTTCCCACTCCATTCTCTCGCTCAAAAACGTGAAACTCCGGGATACTTTCCGGATGTTTCCTTCGTCGGTATCACCTCCTACCGCGTTAGGGCATACCTAGCACCGCTGTATTGCCTCGTTATGTTTTGTGATGCTTTGTTTGCTCTGTATTTACTGTTTCTTCCCCTCTTCTTCCCGGTAGACCTCGAGACCGGCGCGATGCCACCGAGTACGACTACGTCACCGACGACCCCTCCTTGTCTGAGCAACCAGGCAAGCCCCCCCCTTTGATCACCAGATATCGCCTATTCTTCTCTATACTGCTTGCATTAGAGTAGTGTAGCATGTTACTGCTTTCCGTTAATCCTATTCTGCTGCATAGCCTGTCATTGTTGCTACAGTTGTTACCCTTACCTGCTATCCTATTGCTTAGTATAGGATGCTAGTTTTTAATCAGTGGCCCTACATTCTTGTCCGTCTGCCATGCTATATTATCGGGCCGTGATCACTCGGGAGGTGATCACGGGTATATACTATATACTTTATACATGATACATGTGGTGACTAAAGTCGGTCGGCTCGAGGAGCACCAGCAGTGATTCACGGATTGGGGGCTGAAAGGACCTTTGTCCCAACGGCCCTCTGTGTGGATCTTTGTGGCGGAGCGACGGGGCAGGTTGAGACCGCCTAGGAAAGAGGTGGGCCTGGCCCTATTCGGCGTTCGCGGATACTTAACACGCTTAACGAGATCTTGGTATTTGATCTGAGTTGGGTCGTTGACCTTATACGCACTAACCGCCACGTGGGACAAGATATGGGCAACCGACGTCGTGGTATCAGCCAAGCACTTCCTCGACGCCAAGAATCGAAGGCGCGCAAGGCCGGATTGGACTGGAAGGCCTGCTAGGCTAGGTCTGCTTCGTCACAGTATGCAACATGCGTGTGCTAAGGGCGATGGGCCTGCACTGTGGCGCTTAGGTTTAGACCGGCGTCGACCTCTCTGTTGTGCCTAGGTGAGGCCGCTGACGTGTTGATCTTCGGGCGGTCGGGCATGACCCGTAAAAAGTGTGTCCGGCCAAATGGGATCGAGCGTGTTGGGTTATGTGGTGCACCCCTGCAGGGAAGTTAATCTATTCGAATAGCCGTGATCTTCGGTAACAGCACGACTTGGAGTTGTACCTTGACCTTATGACAACTAGAACCGGATACTTAATAAAACACACCCTTCCAAGTGCCAGATACAACCCGGTGATTGCTCTCTAACAGGGCGACGAGGAGGGATCGGGTAGGATTATGCTATGCGATGCTACTTGGAGGACTTCAGTCTACTCTCTTCTACATGCTGCAAGGCGGAGGCTGCCAGAAGCGTAGTCTTCGACGGGATTAGCTATCCCCCTCTTATTCTAGCATTCTGCAGTTCAGTCCACCGATATGGCCCTTTACACATATACCCATGCATATGTAGTGTAGCTCCTTGCTTTAAGTAGTACTTTGGATGAGTACTCACGGTTGCCTTGTTCCCCTTTTCCCCTTTCTTTACCCGATTGCTGCGACCAGACGATGGAGCCCAGGAGCTGACGCCACCTTGGCGCATTTACTCCTACTACATCGGAGGTGCCTACTACTATGTGCAGCCCACGATGACGACTCAGGAGTAGTTTAGGAGGATCCTAGGCGGAGGCCTCGCGCTCTTCGATCCGTATCCCAGCTTTGTGCTAGCCATCTTATGGCAACTTGTTTAACTTATGTCCAGACTTCAGATATTGTTGCTTCGCTGACTCGTCTATGATCGAGCACTTGTATTCGAGCCCTCGAGGCCCCCGGCTTGTATTATGATGCTTGTATGACTTATTTATGTTTTATAGTTGTGTTGTGATATCTTCCCGTGAGTCCCTGATCTTGATCGTACACGTTTGCGTGCATGATTAGTGTACGATTGAATCGGGGGCGTCACAAGTTGGTATCAGAGCCGACTGCCTGTAGGAATCCCCCTTCCACACTCCTTGGCCGAAGTTGAGTCTAGTCGATGAAAACTGTTTTACTAACATGGCTGTGCGGCCCATGGGCCCACGTCGCCATTGGGTGGTAGTAGGATCTTTTATTCCTCGACCTATACTCTGGGACTCTGACATCTCTTCTATTCGGGTTAAACGATTTGACGAACTCGGACTCTAGGTTCTCGATAATACTTTCTCCCGGAGAGCCCTTGATCCAGATGATCGCTTGGTACCGCATTTTGGAAGATTTCGAAGATACTCTCCGATTTTTGCTCGAGACCTTGTGCCCGTTGCTTTTGCAATTCCCTTCCATCGAAATATCCCTATGGATAAATACTTACACCTGTCGTGCTTACTTTTATTCACAGTTGATCTTGTTATTACAAGATACCCCGAGAATATTTTGTGCCTACTGCCTTGCAGTTCTTTGCCACCTGAATACCCCTAAGAATAATTTCTCGCACTTTCCGAGTATCCGCCATCCCCGCTTGTTCAGATGTTTCACAAAAGTCTTTGAAATACTATTCAATCCTCCGAAAATCCTTAGCAGCTTTATTGCTCGCAAATACTTGTCTACTTGCATTATGGATGCTTCCCATATATCCGCAATATTCACTAGTATCTTTTGACACCGTCATTTTGATCCTATTGATTCAACATGTGTGCGAATGCACACAATCATCTATCAACCCTTCTAAATTACCTTCGGCTCGTATATCATTTTTGAACATGAGCTGGTTCTCGACCAAACTATTTGTCGTCAATTGTGCCTCTGGTCTATCCAACTTATCGATCCTTGATCAAAGCGACTGCTTCTGATCCTTTGTTTTGGAAATCAAAATTCCTTTGTTATCTAAGCATCGAATTATTCAGATGTTCTATAATATGATGCCCGTGCATTCTTCTTCCTCTGGTTGAGTACCAATGCTCACATTAGATCCCTTGTGGACCATCGGTTCCTTTGTTGGATTTTATCCGACAGTGTCCTTCATATTTAATAACCTTGAGAGCCTTTCCATGGATATATAATGCCTTTGGTAAATTGTATCATCTGCTTTTGAACAATGCTCTACTTTCGAGCTTGTATTATTTACCCCGAAGTTTGTGTTATATGTTCGTAAGATGCCCTGATGGATTGAACCTATGCCTTCCTTAATATGTGTGAACTCAGAAGTTTTCACGGGTCATACTCATTTGGTATTTCACCAGGTAAAACTTTCAACACTAATGCCATTATCGAAACGAGAAGTGAACGTAAGGTTATGCTTTGGAGAAGTGGGAGTCGACCTTGAACTTTGTGTTCATGCCCATGGACCCGAGGTGGAACTTATCATGGAAGCTTCTCGTAGTAATAATAATCCCCTTGTTATAACTTCTTGTCTTATCTATGCTTGGTTTTTTTGCGACCGTGGTTCCGGCCATGATTGTTCTTCTTTGATCCATTTCTCGGACAAGTTAAAGCATTTGTCTTCTACAGATCAATATGCCTGCCCAACCTCTATTATGATCTACCTTCGAGTATTAGCCCTGGTATCTCGAGGATATCATGCCATTGCACTACATCTTGCGAACTTTTGATTAAGTACTACCTTTCCCTCGTCAATGTCACTTCATGGGTTCCGGGTTGTTGGTCAACCGAGAACACAGATAAGTGGATCGATTCCGCACTCGATTCAATAACTCTAAGTAATTTTCATTGCTTATGAGTTTAATAATCCTTCAAGTTATTCATAGCTTGATCGGCTAAATCATTATCGTGCAACTTTTAACTGTGCTACCTGGTCCTTCTTCTTGAAGCACAATTTTCGACGATGAGCTAAGCTTACGTTGATTTTCCTCGTCATATCATTTCTCCTTGAACAACAAGCTTGATTTCGAGTTTGTGTCATACTCGTGGTTCCAATAACCTTTCGCTTCATCATTCCTTTGACTTGATGTCGTCGCCGATCGATTACATCTTCTTGAAACCTCTCGACAAATGTGTCGTGACCATCGTCAACATTTTAACTTCTTCCGAGACGTACATTGAGTTCCTGATGAGAAATTCCGTGCTTGCCCCTTGATGAATTGAGTTAGCATCGACAACATTATTGATCTACCTCCCAACACAAAACTTGTTCTATTTTTGTGTTGTACCTTGAGTTCCTTTCTATCCAACTTATGTTATGTTCTACCTTGGAGTATTACCATCTTTTATGTCAAAAAAGTGGTGAGAATTTCACCACCTCTTAAGAATTCTTGATATAGTAATACTTCTCACCATCACCATTCCTTCTTGGTCCCCGTGTTGTTTCCAACCGAAAAACCGACAATTGAACTTGGATGTGCGAATTCTAAACTTCTAGCGACCCTATTGCTCCGAAGTTAATGGTCGACATTTCATTCTTAGACCATTGGTTATCGAATCACCATTCTAAGCATTGATCATGCCACATAGGCCCATATTTTGGGTGCACCTTTTCAACCAATGTTTAATTGTGTATGTTTTCCTCGAGCATACATCATTATATCATTTGATCTGACTAATGTTATCTCCTTGTTCACATGGTTGTGGAAATCCATCTTTCTGGAAATTTTGATGGGTTGTCGCTGAGTCCATCAGCCATCTCCTTATCCTCTCCTTGGTTTAATGATGAACTCTTGTTCGAAACTCGCTTCCATAGTTCGTTTCCCGAGAATCTTTCAATGTCATCTCGTCAATTGTGTTGCACCTTTCTTCTCAGGCATCCTGAGTCTAAGTTATGCTGACACCAATCAGATCTGAATCTCACTCGGATATGATGGTTGGGACATATTTCCAAGAGTTATAACATTGGTCTTTGACCCAAAGGTGGTGTCTTTGCTTAGCACCACTGGCCAGAGGACCTATTGTTGTAGTATATGTATTCTTTTATCAAGGTAAGCCATTCTTCCATGAGGAAATTGTAAGACTTATTCTATAAGTTGTTCCTGATGGATCCTTTGTGTTTCCAAAGTCTGGTCTTCACCTGTTGGCCATGTCAATGCTATCTCAAAGCATGTCTATGGTACTCCAATTTTCAACAAGAACTGTTGAAGCCCAATGTTAAATGTTTCCTGCTCAATTATCCAAACACCGCTGTATGGGTAATGTCATGAAATTACTCTCCCCTTACCTTAAGAGTTTTCTACATTATATCCTGTCATGGATATCGTGGCTCGCTTGTCCTTGGGAAGGATATACCCCTGAAATATGTGTTTGAACACATTTTCGTTTCCATTGTTCTGTTTAATCTGATAATCATATTTTCCTTTCCATTGTTTGGTTCAACCTTTCTTGTGATCTATATGATCTGAGCAGTAATATTCTCCAGCTTATGTAAACACCTCGTTATACAATTCTGTCAGCAAGACCCTGTTACTATTGTTGATGACATTTCGGTAGCCACCGATGGACGAGAACATTGCCTATTGGCCCGCCTGCTCAACGCAAAGCAAGAAAATGGTTCTCTTCGTCCCTCGCCTTGGTATCGATGTTGTTGCCGATATAACTAACAAAGCTACCCTCTGACACGCCTTACTATCGTGACCGTGCAAGATGCCGGCCCCCTTCCTACTTTCAACCACATGGTGGGCCCATAACCCACAGTTCCATAGGATCGAAACCTGACTCTCCTGTACACCCCTGTTCCCAAGGTTATTCCTCCCGCGTGGCCTCGTATGTAATTCACGAGCCACCTTCCTAGTGACCTATTCTGGTATCGGGGCCTTAATACTTATTCTCGTTGCTTTTGAACCACTTTTCACGCCTGTTTCGTGCATTGAGCGATTGCTGCCCGCTTGGAACTTCTCATGGTACCTTCTTACTTGCTCTTGATATCTTCTTAAGTTCAATTCGAGAGTTACTTTCCGCCACCTTCCCGATGTTATCGACCAGATAGTCAACCTTGCAGAGGTCTGTTCTCCCGGAATACCCTCCTTTTTATTCCTTTGTAAGTACGATGGAGTTCCCGAAGAAAGGATGCTGGCTTCACCATGATGACCTGAAGCAGAGAAATGAAGACAGCAATGATTGGACCAGCCTCTTCGCGAAGAGCAAGCCAGGATGAGAAGACCTGCTAGATTCGATACCAAACCTTTCCCCCCTTACTCTACCCCTTAAATCTCGGGACGAGATTTCTTGTAGTGGAGGAGAATTGTGACGCCCGGATAATTAAGCTACAGTAATCCCACACTAATGATGCCACGTCACCACTATTACTGTTACTAATCTCATGTTGATCCAAATCCGTTCAAATTCAAATTCAAATAATAAGTGAAATTCTAAACTTCTCAAACATGAAAACTAAAATGTTCATCATATGGCAAATAATCCCCAACTTATTTTGGTGTTGGAACCAACCTTTTTCAAAATGTTTAAATGCCCTAAACTAAATAAAAACACAGGCTGAAATAACAATTTAATAGCTTCTTAAATTATTAAAATATTAAACTAACTTGTTTTGGAGTGCACCGAGACCCGTGCCCCGCTAGCTCCTCGAGCTGCGGTACAGCCGCCAAGGTCTTGTCTCTCATCGCACTAAGGCCCGCCTCAAGATGGCTCCCTTGACCACTTCCATGACCATCCGCCGCCTCAACCACTCCTCCTCCGCCTCCCAAGCTGCCTTGTTGCCATTACCCGGGCTGTGGCTGGTCCATCATCGAATGCGTCTGTTGGCCCTTGGCTGGCTGTGACGCCCCCCATGTCCAGCACCTGCACCCACACCCGATAGCCCACCTGCTTTCCCCTATGCCGTTGACAATTGGGCCCCCACCCCCCCAAAAGAAGTAAAAAAATCTAAAATAAATAAATAAATTATTAATTAATTAAGTTAATTAATTATATTATTACTTAATTAGTGAATTAATTAAGTTAACTAATTCTGTTAACTACACTAATTGAATCTAGTTAACCTAATCTTTTAGTTAAGCTAATTAACACTGTTTAGTTAGTCTGAGCCTATGACGAATGGGACCCACAAGTCAATTTGACCTAGTCCACCTTTGACCCTGATGACTTCATGATGATGTCATGCTGACGTCATAATTGCATTTTCTAATTAAATTAATTCTGTTAATTAAAAAAGAATTAAATCTTTAAAAATTAATATAAAATAACCCGTAACTTGGATGAAAAAACTTTGTACATGAAAGTTGCTCAGAACGACGAGGCGAATCCGAATACGCAGCCCATTCGTCCGCCACTAACCCCTAGCATATCAAACACGCAACTTTCCCCCTCCGATACCTCTGCCCGAAAACGTGAAACTCCGGGGATACTTTCCCGGATGTTTCCCCCTTCGTCGGTATCACCTCCTACCGCGTTAGGGCATACCTAGCACCGCGTATTGCCTCGTTATGTTTTGTGATGCTTTGTTTGCTCCGTATTTACTGTTTCTTCCCCCCTCTTCTTCCCCGGTAGACCCCGAGACCGGCGCTGATGCCACCGAGTACGACTACGTCACCGACGCCCCTCCTTCTTGCCAGAGCAATCAGGCAAGCCCCCCCTTTGATCACCAGATATCGCCTATTCTTCTCTATACTGCTTGCGTTAGAGTAGTGTAGCATGTTACTGCTTTCCGTTAATCCTATTCTGCTGCATAGCCTGTCATTGTTGCTACAGTTGTTACCCTTACCGCTATCCTAATGCTTAGTATAGGATGCTAGTATTCCATCTGTGGCCCTACCTTCTTGTCCGTCCGCCATGCTATACTATCGGGCCATGATCACTGGGAGGTGATCACGGTATATACTATATACTTTATACATGATACATGTGGTGACTAAAGTCGGGTCGGCTCGAGGAGCACCCGCGAGTGATTCACGGATTGGGGGCTGAAAGGACCATTGTCCCAACGGTCCTCTGTGTGGATCTTTGTGAGGGAGCGACAGGGCAGGTTGAGACCGCCTAGGAGAGAGGTGGGCCTGGCCCTGTTCGGCATTCGCGGATACTTAACATGCTTAACGAGATCTTGGTATTTGATCTCGAGTTGGGTCATTGACCTTATACGCACAACCGCCACGTGGGACAAGATATGGGCAACCGCGCCGTGGTATCAGCCGAAGCACTTCGTGACGTCAGCGACTGAGCGGCGCACGCCGGATTGGACTGGAACGCTTGTAGGCTAGGTCTGCTTCTGGCCGCGTACGCAACGTGCAGGTGTGCTCAGGGCGATGGGCCTGCACTGCGGCGCTTAGGTTTAGACCGGCGTGCTGACCTCTCTGTTGTGCCTAGGTGAGGCCGCGACGTGTTGATCTTCCGCGGCCGGGCATGACCCAGAAAAGTGTGTCCGGCCAAATGGGATCGAGCGTGTCGGGTAATATGGTGCACCCCTGCAGGGAAGTTAATCTATTCGAATAGCCGTGATCTTCGGTAACAGGACGACTTGGAGTTGTACCTTGACCTTATGACAACTAGAACCGGATACTTAATAAAACACACCATTCCAAGTGCCAGATACAACCCGGTGATTGCTCTCTAACAGGGCGACGAGGAGGGGATCGCCGGGTAGGATTATGCTATGCGATGCTACTTGGAAGACTTCAGTCTACTCTCTTCTACATGCTGCAAGACGGAGGCTGCCAGAAGCGTAGTCTTCGACAGGATTAGCTATCCCCCTCTTATTATGTTTTAGAGTTGTGTTGTGATATCTTCCCGTGAGTCCCTGATCTTGATCATACACGTTTGCGTGCATGCTTTGTGTACGATTGAATCGGGGGCGTCACAAGGCAGATGTAGGGGAGGCCTCTATCCATTGATTCCAATTAGGACGTCGAATAAACAAGCCTTCGGTGCCATCAAGCTATCTCCAACACGGTGGCACGATCGTCTTGGCCATCCATCTTTTTCTATTGTTCAACGTGTGCTTAGGAATAATAAGCTCCCTTGTCATGGAGAGCTAAACCTCGAGTCTGTTTGTGATTCTTGCTAAAGAGCAAAGAGTCATCAGTTACCTTATCAAGTGTCCACAAGTGTGTCTACTGTTCCTCTTGAGTTAGTATTCTCTGATGTATGGGGTGATGCTCCTATTTCTGTTGGTAGACACAAATATTATGTTAGTTTCATCGATGATTACAGTAAATTTACTTGGATCTATCTTATTAAAAAGAAATCCGATGTTTTTGAGGTTTTCTGCAATTTCCAAGCACATGTTGAACGAAAATTCGGCCGCAAAATTCTCGCTGTCCAATCCGATTGGGGCGGTGAATACGAGAAACTAAATCCTTTCTTTCAAAAGATTGGGATCTCACATCATGTCTCCTGCCCTCACACTCATCAACAGAATGGGTCGGCAGAGAGAAAACACCGACACATTGTTGAAGTCGGTCTCGCCCTCCTAGCCAATGCATCCATGCCACTTAAATTCTGGGATGAAGCCTTCTTAGCAGCCACCTATCTTATTAATATTCTGCCAAGTAGTGCTATCAATTTTGACATTCGCTTTGAACATCTATTTCACACCAAGCCTAACTATGCATCGCTCCGTGTTTTTGGTTGCGCATGTTGGCCTAACTTGCGCCCATACAACACTCGAAAATTATCCTTCCGCTCCAAACAATATGTTTTCTTAGGCTATAGTCCTCGTCACAAAGGAGTTAAATGTCTCGATGTCTCCACGGGTCGCATTTACATTTCTCGCGACGTTGTATTTGATGAGACTGTTTTTCCTTTTGCTTCGCTTCATCCCAATGTAGGAGCTCTGCTTAGGAAAGAAATCTCCTCCTACCGTAATCTCTTAAAAATCCTTCATCCTTTGATCATGGGGGTGATAATAACTGTGATGATCAAAATATGGCATATGTTCTTGACCAAACCGATGCAGGAATAACACAGGAGGTGCAGAACACATACAAAAAAATCTGGGCGAAAATCATGTCGAAAATAGGTTAAATTTGGCAAGAAACGATCCTTTATTTTATGCTGCAGATGAGGACATAGGCACGGGACACGGAGGTGATCCTGGCGCGCGATCCCAGGCAGATCGCCCTGCAGCAGCAGACACGGGCGGCGCAGAGGCTGCAAACCCGAGCCGCACGAGCGGCCAACCAGGAGGCGAGCGCTCCCCCGACCGCTCCGGGCCCGCTGGCTCTCCAGGCGCCAATGCCCCGTCTCCACCTGGGCAGCCTGGGCGCTCCCCCGACCGCACGCGAGTGCGTGCTGCGTCTTCCGGGCCCGCTGGCTCCCCAGGCGTCGATGCCCCGTCTCCACCTGGGCCGCCTGGGCCCGATTCACCTGCAGCGGACGTCAGCGATAACGATCGCCAGGATGGATCGATTTCAGGATCACCTGCGTCCGCCAACGAGGTGGGCACTGGATCTTCTGTGGCTGATCGCCAGGTGGGCTCCGGATCTTCTAAGGCTGGCTCTAGGCCAGTCCCAACTGGTGCTATCATGAGAGGGCGCACACGCTCTAAATCAGGCATCTCAAAACCACTACTCCCCTCAGACGGTACAGTACTCTATGAGAAAAATTTTAAGGTCAAATATGCATCCTTTTGTGCAACAGGAGAGCCGCAAAATGTGCAAGAAGCCTTAAACAGTACAAACTGGAGAAAGGCTATGGATATTGAGTATTCAGCATTGATGAAAAATAAGACTTGGCACTTAGTTCCAGCCAATCATAGAAAAAATGATATTGATTGTAAATGGGTTTATAGAATAAAAAAGAAAGCTGATGGCAGTATAGATAGATATAAAGCTAGATTAGTAGCAAAAGGATTCAAGCAAATATATGGAATAGAATATGAGGATACATTTAGTCCAGTAGTTAAAGCTGCTACTTGTTGGGGAACGTTGCAGAAAATTAAAATTTTCCTACGGTTTCACCAAGATCTATCTATGAGTTCATCTAAGCAACGAGTCAAGAGAGAGAGTTTGCATCTACATACCACTTGTAGATCGAGTACGGAAGCTGCTCGAGGGAGTGGTGATGATGAAGACGTTCCCAACGTGATTCCGATCACCGATGACCAAAGTGCTGAAAGGACAGCACCTCCGCTGCTCAACACACGGTGACGGAGGATGGCGTCTCCTCCGTCTTGATCCAGCAAGGATGAAGGAGAGGTTGAGGAAGACAACTCCAATGGCAGCACGACGGCGTGGTGCAATTGGTGCAGAGGTTCTCCGACAGGGCTTCGCCAAGCACACACGGAGAAAGAGAGGAGTTGGGGAAGGGGATGGGCTGCGCCTTCAATTGTGTATTGCACCCCTCCCCTCACCCCTCTATATATAGGGAGAGAGGGGCAAGGGGGGCCGGCCCTCTAGGGAAAACCCTAGGGGGGGGGGCGGCGGCCAAGGGAGAGGAGGAAAGGGGTGGCTTGCCCCCCAAGCCAAGGGGGCGCCCCCTTTTTTTCCCTTAGGGTTTCCCCTCCCCTTGCCCTAGCCGCATGGGCCTAGGTGGGGAGGCGCGCCCAGCCCATCAGGGGCTGGCTCCCTCTCCCAGTTAGCCCATGTGGCCCTCCGGGAGGGGTGGCCCCTCCCGGTGGACCTCGAAACCTCAGTGGCCCCTGCATTTTACGGCATGCCCTCGAAACTTTCCTGAGTCCATTTAACCACTTTCCATATATAAATCTTTACCTCAGGACCATTCCGAACTCCTCGTGACGTCCGGGATCTCATCCGGACTCAACAACATTCGGTAATCACATACTTGTCTTCCTAATAACCCTAGCGCCACCGAACCTTATGTGTAGACCCTACGGTTCGGGAGACATGAACATGACCGAGACTACCTCAAGTCAATAACCAACAGCGGGATCTGGATACCCATGTTGGCTCCCACATGCTCCTCGATGTTGTCATCGGATGAACCACGATGTCAAGGGTTCAAGCAACCCCGTATTCTATTCCCTTTGTCGACGGTATGTTACTTGCCCAAGACTCGATCGCCGGTATCCCAATACCTCGCTTAGTCTCGTTATCGCAAGTCACTTTACTCGCATCGTAATGCATGATCCCGTGACTGCACACTTGGTCACATTGAGCTCAATATGATGATGCACTACCGAAAGTGGGCCCAGTGATACCTCTCCGTAATACGGAGTGACAAATCCAGTCTCGATCCGTGTCAACCCAATGGACACTTTCGGAGATACCTGTAGTGCACCTTTATAGTCACCCAGTTACGCCAGGACGCTTGATACACCCAAAGCACTCCCACGGTATCCGGAGTTACACGACCTCATGGTCTAAGGAAGAGATACTTGACATTGGAAAAGCTCTAGCAAAACGAACTACACGATCTTGTGCTATGCTTAGGATTGGTCTTGTCCATCACGCCATTCTCCTAATGAAGTGATCCCGTTGTCAATGACATCCGATGTCCATAGTCAGAAACAATGACTATCTGCTGATCAACGAGCTAGTCAACTAGAGGCTTACTAGGGACGTATTGTAGTCTATGTATTCACACGTGTATTACGATTTCCGGATAATACAGCTTATAGCATGAACAAAAGACAATTATCATGAACAAGGAAATATAATAATAATGCTTTTATTATTGCCTCTAGGGCATATTTCCAACAGTCTCCCACTTGCACTAGAGTCAATAATCTAGTTACATTGTGATGAATCGAACACCCATAGAGTTCGGTGTTGATCATGTTTTGCCCATGGAGAGGTTTAGTCAACGGATTCATGACATTCTGATCCGTATGCACTTTACAAATTTCTATGTCTCCATCTTGAACATTTTCACGGATGGAGTTGAAGCGACGCTTGATGTGCTCGGGTCTTCTTGTGAAACCTGGGCTCCTTGGCAAGGGCAATAGCTCCGGTGTTGTCACAGAAGAGTTTGATCGGCCCCGACGCATTGGGTATGACTCCTAGGTCGGTGATGAACTCCTTCACCCAAATTGCTTCATGTGCTGCCTCCGAGGCTGCCATGTACTCCGCTTCACATGTAGATCCCGCCACGACGCTTCGCTTGCACCGCACCAGCTAATCGCTTCCACCATTCAACATAAACACGATCCGGTTTGTGACTTTGAGTCATTCAGATCTGTGTCGGGTTAAGCGCCGACGTAACCCTTTACGCATTTAGCTCTTCGTCACCTCCATAAACGAGAAACATGTCCTTTGTCCTTTTCGTGTACTTCAGGATATTCTTGACCGCTGTCCGTGTTCCTTGCCGGGATTACTTTGGTACCTTCCTACCAAACTTACGGCAAGGTTTACATCAGGTCCGGTACACAGCATGGCATACATAATAGATCCTATGGCTGAAGCATAGGGGATGACACTCATCTCTTCTTTATCTTTTGTCATGGTCGCATTGAGCTGAGCTCAATCTCACACCTTGCAATCTGTGCAAGAACCCTTTCTTGGACTGATCCATTTTGAACTTCTTCAAAATCTTATCAAGGTATGTGCTTTGTGAAAGACCTATGAGGCGCCTCGATCTATCTCTATAGATCTTGATGCCTAATATATAAGCAGCTTCTCCAAGATCCTTCATTGAAAAACTTTTATTCAAGTAGGCCTTAATGTTGTCCAAGAGTTCTATATCATTTCCATCAAAAGTATGTCATCTACATATAGTATGAGAAATGCCATGAGCTCCCACTCACTTTCTTGTAAACGCAGCTTCTCCATAAGTGCGCAAGATAAACCCAAACGCTTTGATCATCTCATCAAAGCGAATGTTCCAACTCCGAGATGCTTGCACCAGCCCATAAATGGAACGCTGGAGCTTGCACACTTTGTCAGCATTCTTAGGATCGACAAAACCTTCCGGCCGCATCATATACAGCTCTTCCTTAAGATATCCGTTAAGGAACGCTGTTTTGACGTCCATCTGCCATATCTCATAATCATAGTATGCGGCAATTGCTAACATGATTCGACGGACTTAAGCTTCGCCACGGGTGAGAAAGTCTCATCGTAGTCAATCCCTTGAACTTGCCGATAACCCTTAGCGACAAGTCGAGCTTTATAGATGGTGATATTACCATCCGCGTCCGCCTTCCTCTTAAAGATCCATTTATTTTCTATCGTCACGATCATCGGGCAAGTCTGTCAAAGTCCATACTTTGTTTTCATGCATGGATCCTATCTCGGATTTCATGGCTTCGAGCCATTTATTGGAATCTGAGCCCGCCATCGCTTCTTCATAGTTCGAAGGTTCACCGTTGTTCAACAACATGATTTCCGTGACAGGGTTGCCGCATTACCACTGTGCGGAACGTGGTCCTAGTGGACCCACGAAGTTCAAGAGTAACTTGATCCAAGTACCTTGATCATCATCATTAATTTCCTCCTCGCTTGGTGTAGGCATCACAGAACATTTTCCTGAGCTGCACTACTATCCCGCTCAAGAGGTAGCACTTCATCGAAGTTCTACTTTCCTCCCACTTACTCCTTTCGAGAGAAACTCTTTTCCGTAAAGGTTCCGTTCTTGGCAACAAAGATCTTGCCTTCGGATCTAAGGTAGAAGGTATATCCAAGGGTTTCCTTAGGGTATACTATGAAGACGCATTTTTCCGACTTTGGGTTCGAAGCTTTTCAGGTTGAAGTTTCTTGACATAAGCATCGATCCCCAAACTTTTAGAAACGACAGCTTAGGTTTCTTTCCAAACCATAATTCATACGGTGTCGTCTCAACGGACTTAGACGGTGCCCTATTTAAAGTGAATGTAGCTGTCTCTAGAGCGTATCCCCAAAAAGATAGCGGTAAATCGGTAAGAGACATCATAGATCGCACCATATCCAATAGAGTGCGGCGGCGTGAGTTGTGAAACGATTCCACATTTTCTTAAGTGTGTGCCAAATTCTGACTTAAATATTCTCCTCCACGATCTGATCGTAAGAATTTTATCTTTCGGTCACGTTGATTCTCTACCTCATTCTGAAATTCCTTGAACTTTTCAAAGGTCTCAGACTTGTGTTTCATCAAGTAGACATACCCATATCTACTCAAGTCATCCGTGAGAGTGAGAACATAACGATATCCTCCATGAGCCTCAACACTCATTGGACCGCATACATCGGTATGTATGATTTCCAATAAGTTGGTTGCTCGCTCCATTGTTCCGGAGAACGGAGTCTTGGTCATCTTGCCCATGAGGCATGGTTCGCATGTGTCAAATGATTCATAATCTAGAGACTCTGTAAGTCCATCAAAGATGAAGCTTCTTCATGCGCTTTGACACCAATGTGACCAAGGCGGCAGTACACAAGTATGTGGGAATATCGTTATAAACTTTACATCTTTTGGTATTCACACTATGAACATGTGTAACATTACGTTCGAGATTCATTAAGAATAAACCATTGACTATTGGAGCATGACCATAAAACATTTCTCTCATATAAATAGAACAACCATTATTCTCGGATTTAAATGAGTAGCCATCTCATATTAAACGAGATCCAGATACAATGTTCATGCTCAAACTTGGCACCAAATGGCAATTATTAAGGTTTATAACTAATCCCGTAGGTAAATGTAGAGGTAGCGTGTCGACGGCGATCACATCGACTCTGGAACCATTCCCGACGCCAAGATCGTCATCTCGTCCTTCGCCAGTCTCCGCTTATTCCGCAGCTCCTG
Organism: Aegilops bicornis; assembly: GCA_021605145.1. Classification (NCBI taxonomy): domain Eukaryota; kingdom Viridiplantae; phylum Streptophyta; class Magnoliopsida; order Poales; family Poaceae; genus Aegilops; species Aegilops bicornis. The sequence continues at coordinate 7,343,115 of JAHIAL010000009.1, read as the reverse complement.
TTGTGAGTTACAAATATGAGCAACGACACCGGTATCAAATACCCAGGAGTTACTACGAGTACTGGTAAGGTACACATCAATTACATGTATATCAAATATACCTTTAGTGTTGCCGGCCTTCTTATCCGCTAAGTATTTGGGGCAGTTCCGCTTCCAAAGGACCCTTCCCTTGCAATAAAAGCACCTGGCCTCGTGCTTGGGTCCATTCTTTGACTTCTTCTTCTTCCCGGAAACTTGCTTACCGGGCTGCAACCTCTTTGCCGTCCTTCTTGAAGTTCTTCCGCCCTTGCCCTTCTTGAACTTAGTGGTCTTATTGACCATCAACACTTGATGTTCTTTCTTGATTTCAACCTCTCACGACTTCAAAGATTGAGAATACTTCGGAATGGTCTTCTCCATCCCCTGCATATTGTAGTTCATCACAAAGCTCTTGTAGCTTGGTGGGAGCGATCAAGGATTCTGTCAATGACCGCCTCGTCCGGGAGGTTTATGTCCACCTGGGACAGGCGGTGATGCAACCTGGACATTTTGAGTATGTGCTCACCGACGTAACTGTTTTCCTCCATCTTACAACTATAGAACTTGTCGGAGACTTCATATCTCTCGACCCGGCATGAGCCTGAAAACCAGTTTTAGCTCCTCGAACATCTCGTATGCTCTGTGGTTGCTCAAAACGCTTTTGGAGCCCCGGTTCTAAGCTGTAAAGCATGCCGACCGAACGAAGGAGTAATCATCAAGACGAGACTGCCAAGCCGCTCATAACGCCTTGGTTCTCTGGATGGGTGCTTCACCTAGTGGTGCTTCTAGGACATATTGTTTCTTGGCAGCTATGAGGATGATCCTCAGGTTCCGGACCCAGTCCGTATAGTTGCTGCCATCATCTTTCAGCTTGGTTTTCTCTAGGAACGCGTTGAAGTTCATGGTGACATGAGCGTTGGCCATTTGATCTACAAGACATATTATGTAAAAGATTTTAGACTATTGTTCATGATAATAAAGTTCATCTAATCAAATTATTAATGAACTCCCACTTAGATTAGACATCCCTCTAGTCATCTAAGTGTTACACGATCCGAGTCGACTAGGCCGTGTCCGATCATCACGTGAGACGGACTAGTCATCGCCGGTGAACATTATCATGTTGATCGTATCTTCCATACGACTCGTGTTCGACCTTTCGGTCTCCGTGTTCCGAGGCCATGTCTGTACATGCTAGGCTCGCTCAAGTTAACCCTAAGTGTTTCTGCGTGTGTAAATCTGTCTTACACCCGTTGTATGTGAACGTAAGAATCCATCACACCCGATCAACACGTGGTGCTTAGAAGCGATTTAACTGTAGCAACGGTGCACGCTTAGGGGAGAACACTTCTAAATTGTTCTAAGGGATCATCTAATTTACTACCGTCGCTCTAAGTAAACAAGATGCATAATCATAATAAACATCACATACAATTATAAAGTAGTGACATGATATGGCCATTATCATATAGCTCCTTGATCTTCATCTTCGGGCTCCATGATCATCCTGTCACCGCATGACACCATGATCTCCATCATCATGATCTCCATCATCGTGTCTTCATGAAGTTGTCACGCCTAACGACTACTTCTACTTCTATGGCTAACGCGTTTAGCAATAAAGTAAAGTAAGTTACATGATGCGTTCTTCAATGACACGCAGGTCATACAAAAATAAAGACAACTCCTATGGCTCTCGCCGTTGTCATACTCATCGACATGCAAGTCGTGATTCCTATTACAAGAACATGATCTCATACATCACAATATATCATCATTCATCACAACTTGGCCATATCACATCACATAACAATTGCTGCAAAAACAAGTTAGACGTCCTCTAATTGTTGTTGCATCTTTTACGTGGCTGCAATTGGGTTCTAGCAAGAACGTTTTCTTACCTACGAATAACCACAACGTGATCTTGTCAACTTCTATTTACCCTTCATAAGGACCCTGTTCATCGAATCCGCTCCAACTAAAGTGGGAGAGACAGACACCCGCCAGCCACCTTATGCAACTAGTGCATGTTAGTCGGTGGAACCGGTCTCAAGTAAGCGTACGTGTAAGGTTGGTCCGGGCCGCTTCATCCCACAATACCGCGGAAGCAAGATACGACAAGTAACGGCAAGTAAGTTGACAAGATCCACGCCCACAACAAAATTGTGTTCTACTCGTGCAAAGAGAACTACGCATAGACCTAGCTCATGATGCCACTGTTGGGGAACGTTGCAGAAAATTAAAATTTTCCTACGGTTTCACCAAGATCTATCTATGAGTTCATCTAAGCAACGAGTCAAGAGAGAGAGAGTTTGCATCTACATACCACTTGTAGATCGAGTACGGAAGCGTTCGAGGGAGTGGTGATGATGAAGACGCTCCCAACGTGATTCCGATCACCGATGACCAAAGTGCTGAAAGGACAGCACCTCCGCGTTCAACACACGCGTGGGACGATGGCGTCTCCTCCGCCTTGATCCAGCAAGGATGAAGGAGAGGTTGAGGAAGACAACTCCAATGGCAGCAGGACGGCGTGGTGCAATTGGTGCAGAGGTTCTCCGGCTGTGGCTTCGCCAAGCACACACGGAGAAAGAGAGGAGTTGGGAGGGAGGGCTGCGCCTTCAATTGTGTATTGCACCTCCCTCACCCCTCTATATATAGGAGAGAGGGGCAGGGGGCCCCTCTAGGGAAAACCCTAGGGGGCGGCGCCAAGGAGAGGAGGAAAGGGGTGGCTTGCCCCCGCCAAGGGGGCGCCTTTTTTCCCTTAGGGTTTCCCTCTCCTTGCCCTAGCCAAGATGGGCCTAGGTGGGAGGCGCGCCCAGCCCATCAGGGGCTGGCTCCCTCTCCCACTTAGCCCATGTGGCCCTCCCGAGGGGTGGCTCTCGGTGGACCTCCGAAACCTCCCGTGGCCCCTGCATTTTACCCAAGATGCCCTCAAACTTTCCGGAGTCCGCTTAACCACTTTCCATATATAAATCTTTACCTCCGGACCATTCCGGAACTCCTCGTGACGTCCGGGATCTCATCCGGACTCAACAACATTCGGTAATCACATACTTGTCTTCCTAATAACCCTAGCGCCACCGAACCTTATGTGTAGACCCCTACGGGTTCGGGAGACATGCGACATGACCGAGACTACCTCAAGTCAATAACCAACAGCGGGATCTGGATACCCATGTTGGCTCCCACATGCTCCTCGATGTTGTCATCGGATGAACCACGATGTCAAGGGTTCAAGCAACCCCGTATTCTATTCCCTTTGTCGACGGTATGTTACTTGCCCGAGACTCGATCGTCGGTATCCCAATACCTCGCTTAGTCTCAAGTTACTGCAAGTCACTTTACTCATACCGTAATGCATGATCCCGTGACTGCACACTTGGTCACATTGAGCTCAATATGATGATGCACTACCGAGTGGGCCCAGTGATACCTCTCCGTAATACGGAGTGACAAATCCCAGTCTCGATCCGTGTCAACCCAATGGACACTTTCGGAGATACCTGTAGTGCACCTTTATAGTCACCCAGTTACATTGTGACGTTTGATACACCCAAAGCACTCCTACGGTATCCGGGAGTTACACGATCTCATGGTCTAAGGAAGAGATACTTGACATTGGAAAAGCTCTAGCAAAACGAACTACACGATCTTGTGCTATGCTTAGGATTGTCTTGTCCATCACGCCATTCTCCTAATGACGTGATCCCGTTGTCAATGACATCCGATGTCCATAGTCGAAACAATGACTATCTGTTGACCAACGAGCTAGTCAACTAGAGGCTTACTAGGGACGTATTGTAGTCTATGTATTCACACGTGTATTACGATTTCCGGATAATACAGCTTATAGCATGAACAAAAGACAATTATCATGAACAAGGAAATATAATAATAATGCTTTTATTATTGCCTCTAGGGCATATTTCCAACACTACTATCAGACTTGTTCTGTCTATTGCTGTATCCAGGAGATGGAGTTTAAGGCAGCTAGATGTGGAGAACGCGTTCCTTCATGGTGTTCTGGAAGAAGAAGTCTACATGAGACAACCACCCGGTTATGAAGACAAAAACTCACCCTTTCATGTGTGCAAGCTAGATAAGGCCCTTTATGGACTCAAGTAAGCTCCAAGAGCATGGTACTCTCGCTTAAGCTTGAAACTGCAGGAATTGGGATTTTCCCCTTCAAAGGCTGACACCTCCCTATTTATCTTTAATAAGTCTGGGGTGACAATATTTGTGCTCATATATGTTGATGACATTATTGTAACCAGCTCCTTTCAGGAAGCAGTTTCAGCATTGTTGCAGGACTTGAGCTCTAGCTTTGCGTTGAAGGACTTGGGAGATTTACACTTCTTCCTTGGGATTGAGGTAAAGAAAACTCAGGATGGTATTGTATTAACACAACATAAATATGCTTCAGAAATCTTGACCAGAGTTGGCATCAAAGATTGCAAACCATCACCAACCCCTCTATCAAGCACTGAAAAATTGTCGGCCTATGATGGTGAACCTCTTGGACCAGATGACAGTACAAGGTACAGGAGTATTGTTGGAGCATTGCAATATTTGACTCTTACAAGACCTGACATTTCTTTTTCAGTCAATAAAGTTTGCCAATACTTGCATGCGCCAACTACTGTTCATTGGACATCAGTAAAGAGAATTCTTAGATATGTTAAGTTCACCATAGATACAGGTCTTACATTTAGGAAGACACCATCACTACTAGGAAAAGGCCTACTAATGGCGCACCTAATTTGGCCATTAATGGCGCATTAGTGGTGCGCGCCATTAGTGCCACGCCATTAGTATATTTTACTAATGGCGCACCACTGTGCGCCATTAGTATTCTGGTATACTAATGGCACACCAGATGCGCCATTAGTATATACAACAGTGCGCCATTAGTATACCTCCTGTGGGGGCCATGTATACCAGTGCTTTGGCATACTAATGGTGCACAACAACAAGATGCGCCATTAGTAACTTCGGCATACTAATGGCGCACTGTTTAATGATGCACCATTAGTATCCTTTGGCATACTAATGACGCACTGTTATGTGATGCGCCATTAGTATGAATATTAGGTTTTTTTTTATTTTTTAATTTTCTGTTTTTTGCACAGGTTACAAAATGTATAATTGGACAAAATATAGACAGCACACATCAACAACAGATTCATCGAATACAATAGAAGAATAGTCTCTGAATACAATTCATCATATTAGTCTTCGAATACAATTCATCATATTTGTCTCCGAATTGAAAAGACCGAACAAAGATAGAACATTATATTACAAGTCTCGAGACCGCGAGTAGCGAAGTTTGTCTTCACATTACAAGTCGATATTTAAATCATCCGGTTCCTCCAACGCCCTCCTCTCTCCCGCTTAGATAGCGGGCGTATCTAGATTCGCCTCGCCCTAGTGGCATTTCAATATTTCTACTTAACACATCAGAATTACCCCAACCATGTATGTTAAATTAAGAGATGCATTGCAAATGTCTGAAGCAATGTTATGCGCTATATCCATCTCATTATCTCAAGGCAGGCAAACTAAGATTTCACCCGAGCTACAACAGTTATGTCTACAACGAAACTACAACAGTAGTAGCCACATATGGAGGCAATTGGATCACCTACAGTAGCTGTCCATGAGCAAAGTTGAGGACGCACGGGGCAGGGGCAGCAGGATGCAGCTTGGGGACATGGTCGGGGAAGACAACCAGCAGCAGCAACTTGGGGACTCGGTCGGGGAACACAACCAGCAGCAACAGCAGGTCTATGGAACACAACCTGAAATCACATGCCAAGTTATTTATGCTGTAATTTTACTTACAGGAGATCATACAAACCTACTTCAGTACTGATTTGTGTATATATAAGTCCCAAAGCCGGTCCAGTTTGAGAACTTAAGATCTGAATTTGAACATTCTAAATTTCACAGCTTAGTTGAGGCTAACTGTTTTAGATGTAATGTAACAATTGAGACATCAATGGGGCACAACTTAGTTAGCTACTAATGTTCAGGAAATTCAAAGAGTGTATGTTCTAGCTAACAAAAATATAATACCATGCTTAGGAACTCGGAGCGAGAAAAAGTATGTGTCGCTTAAGAGCTACCACAATTGATACTGGTCAAGGATAAAAACAGGTAGATATCATATAATTCTCATCAGGATCATACATTGAATTCATTAAAGTCTATAGATTCATTTCTTAGATATTGAATTGGGAAATCACAATAAAAGTAGATTAACCAATGTGTCCAGATAACACAAGAAGGAAAGCACTAGTAAATATTGACTCTCGTGCCACTACATGTACATAACAAGTATTTGACACATTCCTGCAAGCATGCAAATATAGGCAGTATTATTTTTCTAATGAAATACATGACATATTCTCCTCACAGATTCTCCAATCAACCACTTGACGGTGGCCAGAGCGAAACGAACAAAGGAGAGACAAGTCGTCACCTTGCAACAAGGGACTCATACCAGCCAAATCGAAACAAATTGAACCCGTGGCGGCAACTTCTATATAAAACATTTGCTCAAAATGATGCTCAAGAGGAAGACACACTTTCTCAACATTGCATTCAATCATATAGACCAAATTGCAAAAATAAGAACACTGGATAATCATAGTCTAGATCACGCTGCAAAAAAACATCAAAATCATAGAACATATAGGTTGCATCATGATTCTAAGAAACAATGTGCTAGAGAAGTAGGCTTGCAATGCAAACTTTCTCGCAAAGGGTTGCAAAACAAACTACCAACAGCCGCAAAAAAAGCATGTGAACTAAATAAATCCTAATAACAAACAGAGGGCACCAAGAAAGAAATACAATAAACGTGTGAAGTAAATCCTACTAGCAACTTCATTTTAGCACCAACAATCAGAAGAATGAGCATGTCAATTAGATTGTACACGTCTACACACACAAAATTCAAAACTATAACTAAGGCGAGAGGGGAAAGATATGGGGCGGTAAGTGTCGACGAAGGACTCGCCCATCTCCTCCGCTCCTCCTTAGTCTTCCTCATCCATGGCTTATTCTCCACGAACTCGCATGCAAAGACCGCCCCATTCCTGCAGACAACTGCACAAGATGTGCACAAACTGCACAAATCAGATGCAAGAGATAATAACAAAACAAACAAGAAGAAGGCAAGGGAGGATGGTTTCAAAGCGCTAGGAGAGATGGAGAGGCGGCATCCACACAGTTCATCGAATATCTCGCATAATCGCATCTTCAGGTCTAACAAGGCAGGAGTGGAGGGGGCTACCTGCAGCTGCAGGTGGTGGGAGTTGGGCGAGGTCCATGGTGACCTTCCTTGCTTCCTCCCTCCCCGCCGGGTTTTTCTTCTTCTCCTGCAGCAATGGAAAGGGAGGACCATGGCATCACCAACAAGACAGAATCGAGCAACAAACAAAAGCAGAAGAGAATCGAAATCAAAACGAATCAGGCACCTTGATGATGGAGCTCCATGGATGGCTTGGAGAAGGTCGGAGCAGAGGAGGCGCAGCGAGCACGGGGTCTTCGCGTGGGTCCTGGCCGCCGGGTCGATCTGGGACTGGGAGAGAAGGTGCAGGCGACGGATGTAGGGGCTCACCGGTGGGGAGGTCGCCGGGGTGGGGGTCTGACGGCGGCGGCGGGCGCCGTGGGGTGGGCATGAATCGGGAGGGAATGGAAGAGACAGAGAGCTGCGTGGGCACGACACGGTCGAAGGGCGAGAAGAAGAAGTCGGCGAGCAGCGGGTTGCTGCTACTATCGGTGTCCGCCATGGCTTCGGGGGCAGCGTTGGATTAGGTGGAGGGGGCGGGGGTGGCGGAAGGGGGTTGGTCGGGGCTGGGGGAGGAAGGGGCGGCGACGCCGGGGTGATTAAGCGGCATGTCGATCGGGATCGGAGGAGGCAACCAGTCCGGCGGTGGCGACCAGTCCACGACGGCCAGTGGAGGGGTGGGCGGAGGCGAGGGGAGGGATCTGAGGTGGGGAGGGGAGAGGTGGGTGGCGGCAGCGAGGATCTGTGGTGGGGAGGGGAGGGGTGGGTGGCGGCGAGGGGAGGGATCTGGATCGGGAGCGCTAGGGTTCGCTGCGCGGGGAGAGAGAGGAGTGAGAGGGTGAGGTGCGGGCCGTTGGATCCAGGAGCTGCCCACTTACTAATGGCGCACCAACCCTAAATGCGCCATTAGTAATCCAGGTTACTAATGGCGCACCTTCTGGTGGTGCGCCATTAGTCGTTTTGCAAAAAAAAAACTAGTTTAAACTAGTAATGGCGCACGGTGGAACAGTGCGCCATTAGTATTTTTGCACAAAAAGGAATAAAAAATATAATAAAAAAACAACATTAGTGGCACACTTTCCGACAGGTGCGCCATTACTAGTTACAACTAGTAATGGCGCACTGTGTCTGGATGCGCCATTAGTATGTTTGGACAGGCGCACTAGTTCAAAAAAAAATTGATGCTAATGGCGCACCCTGGGCCAGGTGCGCCATTAGTAGTTTCAACTCTAATGGCGTATCAGAAGGTGGTGCGCCATTAGTATATACTAATGGCGCACTGCTTGTCTGGTGCGCCATTAGTGTCAATCCCATCTATAGCCCTTTTTTCTAGTAGTGCATCCACATTGGTAAGTGCCTTCTCAGATGCAGATTGGGCAGGATGTGTTGATGATAGAAGATCAACAGGAGGGTTTGCTATATTTTATGGATCAAATCTAATATCCTGGAGTGCCAGAAAACAAGCCACTGTATCTCGGTCAAGTACTGAAGCAGAGTATAAGGCATTAGCCAATGCTACAGCTGAAATCATTTGGGTGCAGTCATTACTCAGAGAATTGGGTATGCCTACAAGACAACCTCCGTGCTTGTGGTGTGATAATCTTGGGGCGACCTATCTCTCAGCTAATCCTGTTTTTCATGCTCGTACTAAGCATATTGAAATTGATTACCACTTTGTCAGAGAAAGGGTAGCGAAGAAACTTCTTCAAATACATTTTGTATCTTCAAAGGATCAGGTTGCAGATGGGTTTACAAAAGCTTTACCAGTACGGAATCTAGAAGAGTTTAGGCGCAATCTCACTCTTACCAAAGTGTGATTGAGGTGGGCTGTTAACGAAAATATTCTAGAGTCCATATCTTGTACACGGTTTTGGTTAGAGATAAAACTAAATCGTATTTGAACTTTCCTTCTTCTTGTTTCCCACGTATGTAACAATCAGATCCTGTACATTCCGTGATGGAGGCTGTTTCCATCTTATATAAACACGCAGACGCGGCCTACTCAGGTAGGTAGAGACGCTTACCAAAATTACAGCATCTAGCTTTGTCGGAGGGCGTGTGGAGTGTCTCCAGTGGATCTCGCGGGATTCGGTCGGTGGTTGTCTTTCGTGGATATGCTTAGATCCAGTCTTTGTTCGTCTTTCTTCCTGTGTGTTCAGGTTGGATCCTTTCGATCTAAACATCTCTTAATCGGTGGCGTTTGTTGTTCTGTTGCGTTGGACCTATGGGGCCTTAGCATGACGACTTTCCGACTTTCTACTACAACAAGTTATACCCAGCTCTGGGGAGGGTGGGACGATGATGGCGGCGCGCCTTCGGCTCGCTTCAGTGCTTGTAGTCGTCGCTTGGTGGTCTACGAATCTGGATGTAATTTTCATTATTTCTCGTGTTTTGTACTGCCATGATTAAAAATGAATAGATTATAAGGGCCGGCGGGAGGGCTCCGTTTTTAGTTGTTTCTTTCAGTTTTGCTAGGGTTTGTGTCCTGCTCAGGAAGACGAGACGGCGGCGGCTCCCTGAAGATGGAATAAAGGTCTCCCGCCTAGTCCCCGCTCCGCGGGCGCTGCCTAGCACCGTTGGTGGGCGTGTGGAGGTGTGTCTCCAGCGGATCTATCTTTGGTGGATTTGCTTGGATCTCGTCGTTGTTCGTCTACGTTCGCGTGTCTTCAGATTGGATATTTCTGATCTACGTTATTCTTCATCTGCGGCGGTTGCTGTTCTGGTGCACTGGTCCTACGGGGCCTTAGCACGACGACTTCCCGACAGTCTACTACAAAAAGTTGTGCCCGACTCGGCGATGGAGGGGCGATGACGGCGGCGCGCCTTCGGCTCGCTTCAGTGCTGGTAGTCGTCGCTAGGTGGTCTATGGATCTGGATGTAATTTTTATTATTTCTGGTATTCGTTGTACTGCCATGATTGAAGATGAATAGATCGGAAATTTTCTCGCAAAAAAAATAAGTTTCTGGCACACAAAAAAAAGATGCAATTACAGAAGGTATTTATATATTTGATATGAATAATGTTTTTGCTGTACTTCAAAATGTTTATCAGCAAGATTTCATGCATACATATATACACTGGTAAATATTTTGACAATTATTTTAAAGGGCCTCGGGTTGTTCTTTTGCCCCGGACCCCTAAAATCTCAGGAACGGCCCTAAGTTTGCCTCGGTGTGTCCCCATTAAGAAGGGGTCGTTGTGACCAGTGAGACAAAATTATCCAAAGTGTTTAGTGTAAAGCAAAGTAGGTGATACATTTTCCCCTTGTTCCGACTGGCAAAGAGACAATAGAGTACTTTTTCCTTCCTCAAGATATTGTTTAGCATATGAAAACAGAATTATCCATCTGCATGATGCTTATACTATCAATTTGTTACCCTCCAAGAAAGCAATAACCCGGTATTTCCAAATTGTTTTTATGTTTCTGTCCATCAACAATTTGGGGTCACCAAGGAAGGTGACGTAACCTCAAAAAAAAGGAAGGTGACGTGATCAGGCACCTCCCTAGAAAAAGGAAGGTGACGTGATCAGGCACCTCCTTTTTTCACTTTTTTTTAATTTTTATTTATACTTCCAAATATTCTAAATACTATATAAAACATTTAAAAAGTGTTAAATAAGTATTTCAAAAATAGTTAATGCATATAGGGAAAATATTTCTCATGTATACGAAAACCGTATGAAAAAATACACAATGTGTATGAAATAAGTTGATAATGTATTTAAAAAATGTCAATCAAGAATTTGAAAAACGTTAATCAAGTATTTAAAAATATTACTCAAGCATTTTTTAAACGTGTACAAAAATTATGCTTGGCAAGTATAATAAAAATATATACAAAAAGAGTGATATGACAAAAAATGTTGATAATTTATTCAAAAATGCAAAATGTGTATAAAAGGTATTCCTGGTAATAAAACTAGACATGAAAAAACATATTTTGAAGAATTTAGTTCTGTAATTTAAAAATGATAAACATGTATATTAAAAAGGTTCCTTATGTATACGAAAAATGTAAATTGTGTGTGAAAAATGTATTGACATTAATATAATGTGCACCGCATATTGGAAAACTTGAGCATGTATTTAAAAAATGTTAATCTTGTATCTGAGAAAAGTTAAACATGTATTAAAAATGTATTGGATATATACCAAAAATTTACAATGTGTATGAAAAAAACTAGACATAAAAAAGTATTACTTTTTAATGAATGTTAATTATGTATGTCAAAAATGTTAAACATCTACACAAAATATGTTTCTAATGAATATATATTTTGTATTTTAAAAAATTCACGTGCTGAACAAAAAGAGACCAATAAAAATCGGCCAAGATACAAAGAAAAGTGAAGAAACTCAATAAAAAGATAAAAAGAAACCCAAATAAAAGATGAAAACCAAAAAGCAGTGGGAAAGAATGAAAAGAGTGAAAACCGAGAAAGAAACAAAGAGAAATGAAGAATGAAAGAAAAACAAAAAAACAGTGAAACTCGTGAAAGAAATAAAGAAAAAGGAAGAAAAAACCTTGTGAAAACCGTGAAAGAAATAAAGAAAACGGGAAACCCAGTAGTTGGAGCAAGGTAAGAGAGTGCACACACAAGTCCATCTAGCTAGTCACCACAACAATACACCACCATGAATCCTTCATCAACTTTCCCGCGAGGAGGTGATCCAAGGTACTCACGCATATCTTGTAACTTTAAAGGTATCCATTAAAGTTCACTATGATCAAGCATAAGTGTCAAACAGACCTTAACCGTGGACACATCTATTCGTATAGATCTTAACGCTACAGGAGTGTACTTCTTCACGCATGCATTCACCACTTACCACCATGGACTCGGCAGACTTCAAGCGAAAGCCGACGAGGGTGTCGACCACGCCCGTTAACCTACGACGACTCAAGTCCTAGGAAGTCGCGTATCTTATTATGAACCCACGGTTGGAAGTGTGGCCAACCTTTCCAATACGGCCTCCAACGTTGTGAGCAAGGCCTCAAGCCCACCTCATCGGATGGTACTTCGCTTGGTAAGCCGTTCCACGATGTCGATTGTCCCAAATCAACCTCGACGGATGGTAATTCGCTTGTTAATTGTAAGCACCTCCTACGAACACGGCAAACTACTTGCGACTTCTGGAAAGAAACGTGTGAGTTAATAGGACGAGAGGGGTCATGTTACTGGAGCCCAATGTGTGGTAGTAATCTTAATCTTGGAGCTCAGACACAATAACTCAGGTCCTAGGTGCTATGTGCGATGTTAATGAGACAACCCATCATGTCGTCCTACATGGCTTCTCATCTTTGCCTTTAGTCCATGTCATCTTTTAAACACATCTCAGCATCAACCACTATCATGTTCACAACCAATTTTGATTCACCGCCCATGATGGACCGATACTCACACAACTCTAAGCATACCAAAGCAAGACAAGGATGTAGGGCCACACGGTGATATCAAGCAACTCGTAATCATGCTAGGATCATGGTAAGTTTTGTATTATGACAAGCATAGGTCACATAAAGGAATGAGTTCAACTAGCGAAAACATGTGACAGTTGAATCGGTAAACCCTAAATGCATTGAATAAGAGCAAGGGCAAGAGCAAGAGAGTAGGGTCTATCGACATGATCAAGGGGGGTTTTCTTGACTAGCACTTCAGAAGATAGTTATGTTATTCATCATTCTCTTCAAATTCTACGCGAGATCATCTTCTACCAAGAAGAAGCAAACACCAACAAAGAAGGGAAATAACATTCAATTCATGGAAATGCACATCCAAATGTATGGTATGTCATGTTAAGGTACCGAATTTACCTAATGCATCAACTAGCCATTTAATTGAAGAGGAATTAAAGCAATATAGCATTTTCCAACTCCAAAACAATGGAATAAAATGTCATTTATATGTTTTGTCCTAAACAGTGGCGTGAACTTGTTCACACATGCATACATGGCACCAACAGATTCATTTGGCTTTTCTGATTATTTTCATATATAAATTATTATCATCTGAGTTATAGATTAATTTCTATTAATTTTAAAAGTTTAAAGTATTTTACGAAATAAATAAATCAATTAAATGCCAAACCAAGCTACTCTAGTCAGAATTGATTGGTATCCATCAAAATTATGCGCACCTGGGAAACACGACGAACATTTAAAAAGTATAACATGTACTTCTACTGATAGAGGACTCTTAATTGCATATTTCGACCTGCAAATATATACTTCAGTCGCTTTGGGCTTAATGTTCACAGCAATGGCGTATGATCAGTTCCTTCATGCTTTTCCTGCATTCTGGTACTGCTAGTTAACTCCTCATGAGCAAGGCACCATTCAGCAGCATCACACTTTCTGAGCTACTAAGTTAACTGAGATTTGAAATACTCCTCCATCTGCCTATATATATATGTATGTACTTCTTGACCTAGTACAGAGTTTGTATTTGTGTTCCTTTAGCTGGTCCATTGGTTATGAGATGGTGAACTGGACAGACTTCTCTTGTGTCTTCTTGCTAGTGAGTGAGATTTTAGAAGAAACTGAAGCGAGATGTGAATAGTTGTTCGCATTACGTGTGTGTGCTACACAATATAGAATATATTGAGTGGAAAATGCGCTGCTAAAAATATGACCAACAAATACTCCACCGTATATGGTCCTGATCATGTCCCAAGTGTGACGTGTGTTCAAAGTTATTAGTGTGAAGCCATGATTACAGTTCCCTAAATGCACGTTCATAGCATACTAGGTCATTCCTGTGTCACAACACGAACTATAGTGTTTGCATGATTTTGTATGTACAGATTATGAACCACGTATTCGCTTTCTGTCAACCGACAGACAGTTAATGTTCCAAATTGTCATACAAATAATTTGATATGCTTGTGATAGTTCATATTAACTTGTGTTAGCTATTTTACAAACGTGCTGGAGTTACAGATGCAGGGTTTTGGCTTTTTGCCCGGATAACGCTCAACTGTGGAGGTTGTGGGTCAAGCAAGTAAAATCTGCCATCAGTGTATGGTATAGGGAGGCAGATACCTGAGCGTGCCCGGTGCGAACACTAGCCTCGGTGGGTTCACAGTGGCACTCGTCGACTACCCTTCCTGGGTGACGAACGCCAATGCCGGCAGGGTAGTCAACATGAGTTATGTTTTCAGTATGCTCATTTTCTTGCCAATTGCCATGTGGTGGTTTACTTTTTTCAATCTTTTTTTCTTCCATCAGTTATGTTGCCGTATCACCAATTTTTACGACATAAATTAAGCTCCTTGATGTGTTAGTTTAAGATAGCGAGTGATTACAATCATCAGAGAAGTACAGTTTTCAGTGAAAAGCACAAGGTATCCTTAATATAATCCACAAGTTTGTGGATGCTAATGACACTATGGAATGGTACGTGCATACGAAAGAAACGAAGTGAACTAATTTAACACCCCGTGCGAGGGAATGACCAGGGGCATACAGAATATCTCCCACAGTCCCAGGAACCACCAAATTCAAGACTACTATCAGTTAACTGATGATTACCAAAATAATAATACAGAAAGGAAGAACCAAAATGAGGAATGTATACATTACAAAATGAGGATTGGTCAAGCTCGACATACAGAGCAAACCACAGTTGGAATATTATGATTGAAATTGCAAAGTCCAATAATTTTTTTTGAGAATTAGCTGAGTACTTTGAAACAAGGGCTTACAAAAACAGCATAGTATGAGTGTGAGAACAGCAAGGGCAACCAATCCATGTCTAGTTTCCTCCAGTCTATAGTCATTCAGAGTTCAGAAAAAAAAATGGTGCAACTTTTTACCTTCCAATAAAAATGAGTGAGATTTTAGTTTGAAATGAAAATAATTGTCTGTCTCAACGTATACGTTCGATTAGCATGTGAACAAGAGAAAATTATGTGTGGCTGGCCAACACAACAAACACTTACTGCTCATGAGCTAAACACCATTCAGCAGTGTCATGCTTACCGTGCTGCCAATGTACCAACCTTTTGAACATTGCTCACACCGTCTCTCTATATATCTCCAGGTCATATGCAACTTTTTCTGCTGGGTTCCCTTACGTTAGTCGTCCAATTATGAGTGTACACTATATTGAAATTTTGATGTATTATCATGCCGATGAGTTGATATTTTAGAAGAAACTGAAAGAGAATGGGGACAATCACTGTGGTTAAACTCTTGGAGTGCCCACTGAGGAACCAGGAAAATTCAATAGGAAAATGCCCTGCTGCAATTCAGGTGAGGTTTTTGATCTGGCCGATGCATAAGTGCTAAGCATGTTCAATTTGAAGTGAGTCAGTGTGTGATTCATTTTTGGCTTGTTCTGGTTGATTAATGGGCGTTAGTGATACATTTTCCTGCCCAGAAATTATGATGAGAATATAACAACAGAGTTAGTCATCAGTTCAATATTTATATTATCAGTTTGACACCATCCTTGAATATATTCTCTTGGTATTTCTAAAAAAGTTATTACATTATGGTTTTGCCTATCTCTGAACCTGGGCATTTGCTTATCTGTGAAACTGGGCCAGAACTCAGAAGAAGGTGGGATGCTCCAGGGCAGTGGCCACTGTGTTCTATCCTCGTTAAACCGCGAGAGAAATTTGGGGGCCGGAGGAGGTAGGGAGCCCATTTTATACCCTCATACAACGGCGAGGCTGCGGGCAACAGGAAGAAGTTTTCCAGAGAGAACTAGAGATGTGGAGACGGAAGAAGATAAGGACAAACCATGTCGCCACAGAAATCGTACGCGTAAGCTTCTTACTCGTCAACACTTTTCAAAAGATCTTATGATTCAGCGATGTATCGTCCGATTTATCGCTGCTCGGGGGGCGACCGATAAGATTATGCCTTATCTTCACCGTGTATCTTGTGGGCCGATTTATCTCTCTGACAAGCAATTTATCCGAAATCTAGCGATAAATCAGACATATGCCTAGCAGTATGTTTGCAAAAACTATGTTTATTTGTGTTTGGTGTACCTTGCTATGCAATATGTATCGTTGTTCTATTTTCTTTGTCATTATATGAGGATTCAAAGGCTAGGAATCAAGGTAGCACTTCTGTCCAAGATTTTTTGGTGTTGAATATTGCATATTTTAATGTTGAGAACCTGGGATTGGAAAAATATGACCGATTAATAGTCCACAGATAAAATCGATTAATCGGCTAATTCTTGATTAATCTCTAAGCCTCAGATGACCGAGGCGCTAATGATAAGTGGTATCCTCAACATTGCTCCTTAGAGTTTCACACACGTTACACCTTTGTAAAGATGATTGCTAACCTGGATTTTCAACCTTGATTAATCCTGAGAGGATTTTGGGAAGTTAAAATTTCAGCCCACCCACGTGATTGTCAACCTGGTCCACCCCGCCATGGCCGTCCCTCGTTCCTCCTCTTCCTCCTGCTGGCTGCTGCTATGCGCCCGAGGAGGACTCCCCGTCCCCCGACATGGCAACACGGCTGCTCCCTTAGGAACCGTCGCGCCGACACTTACCCACTAGTATTCTCTCCTCGTGTTACAGGTCCCTGCAGCCTGCAGGTGCCCTGCACCGGAGTTGTGCGCCCGTCTACTCCGCCAACCTCCACTCTGGTTACGCGCGCCGCCTCACCCCGGATTGGTAACGTCGCTTACTTCAGCTCCGCAATCTCTCCCTCCTGGTACTGGACCGCCGCCGCCTCCCTCGACCCCGACGAGGCGACGAGGACGACCGAGCCGGCAAGGTGCAGGACCTCCGAACCGAGTTCCACGTCTTCTAGATATTCGTTGGTTCCAGGTGCATGCTGCTCATCCGTGACGGGTCCTGGCCGAGCTGAGCTGGCCGCCTCGGCCGGTCCTCTAGGATTCCAGCTGCTGCCGGCACGCATAGCGTCTTCATGATCCGGTCGCCATTATCCACCACCGCCGAGGTCGGTAAGGTTTTGGCCGCCCCAGCCGTCGCCATAGTGAGGACAGCATCGCTAAGGCCCTCTTCCTTTACCATCCCGACTTTCCTTTCTCCGCCATGTTGACCGGGCGGTCAGCAGCGTGGTGCAGGTCTTCCTCAACCGGACTTGAGGCGTCAGCAAGCGGCTCTCCCATGGCTGATGGTCAGATTTCAATATACCGCTCTCTCTCAGGTCAACGGTATAGGGTACCGTAAAAATTTTCGTATTTTTCCATCAGTAAATTGGCGCCCGCCGGAAGGTGGGTGTGCTCTCGTTCTCCAGTGCTGGCCACTTCATCATGTCGATGCCGCCGGTAATCACAGGACCATTTGAGGGGATACTGGAGACCTGAGCTCCGATCTTGTGGCCATTGATGACATCATGGATAGCCTGTACCGGTACAAGGTGTAGCGACACCACGGTCTGCCAGTAGCCGATGCAACATATGGCCCTGTTGTGGAGGAGAGCAGGGCCTCACTGCACAACAAATGTATCATCGATAAAGCCCCCATAATGGCAGGCGATTCGTGATTCAGTTCACTTTTTTAGCTTTCTTACCAGAGTTACAATTTTTATTCTTCACTTCTTCTTCGGTACAACCCCCCTAATTACAACAACGGCTGAGATCGTTCCGTACTGCTTCATTAAACAGGGGTAGGATCGTCCATCCACTTAAAAATCCGACGTGCGCGCCCGACGGGCCTGTACGCGGCAGGCGGGTGGGCGGGGTTGTATATGGGGCGTACGTCGCGACGGGCGGGGTGAATATCATTTCTATTCAACTCAAAGTGCAACTTTTCTTCATCTTTGCTTCAAAAAGAAAAGAATATATATCTCTCATCTTACGTGTTTCAACGAACTTTGGAAAACAATATGCGGTGGTATGCAGGATCAACAGAGAAGCTTTGGCAGTTGAGGAACAAACTGTGATTTTCAGACAGGCATACGAACAGAGATGACCTAGCCAGGACATCTGCAGAACAACTAGAAGTTTGTGTGGAAATCACAGTATGATGCATACAAAACAAATGAACAAGCCTAAATTAATTTGGTTCCTCGTGAGAGGTAAGTCAATGTTAGCCACGTACCCATTGATCTAGGGTTAGTTGGGAAGTACGAACAGTACAAACACAACATGATATTAGCTGTATTAGAAATGGAAGTCTTTTTGTTATAGATGATTATTCATGCACGACATATCAAGGATTCTTTCCAACATGGTCCCTCTTACCTCCTCTTTTCATATGGAAGGTAAGAAGGTAAGAGTTACTCAGACCTACTATGTAATGACATCAATGCCTAAGATTTATTACATACTCTTACTTCTCATGTGAAAGGAGGAGGTAAGAGGGACTGTCTTAATATTTTCCATCAAGAATATTTTGTACCATGCCATATTTATGGTCGGCAAGTTAATATATTTGTGTATGTGCTACTGTTTTTGTGTGAGAGAGAATATGCATTTGCTGCTAGTGAAATGCTTGAGTACTATATGCACTTGCGGCTTTCGTGCAAAAAATATACTTGTTTTCCCTTTTTCCTTTCCTTTGTTTCCCGAGCCTAAAGAAGGTTACTCTGTTATTCTGCTTCATAAAATGGGCTGACATTATAGTGAGATGTGATTTCTTATCGACGAGGTATAGATGTAATCTGCATACTTTCTATACTGTGATCAGTTGAATATGATACGCATCGAACTAACACGACAAAAAACTTAGATATACTAATGTTACCTTAACTGATTATGGGAGTTTAATTACATATTTTGAGATGCAAATGTACATCTCAGTTAGTTAGGGATTAATGCTTGCATCAGTGACGTTTGAAGTAATCCCTTCACACTTATATTGCATTGTGGTCATGCTAGTTAAGTCCTCATGAGCTAGACAAGCACCATTCAGCAGCAGCATCATAGTTTCTGAGCTGCTAAGTTTGAATTTCGAACGCCGCAAAATTGTATGCAGTTCGTCATTGCTCTGTTCCTTAAATAGATGTAAACCATGTGCTGCAGGTTATGAGGTTAGGAGATGTACACTATTACTGAACTTCCAATGTGTTTTTTTTGTTGATTACTTGAGATTTTAGAAGAAACTGAAAGAGGCTGCCGGCAATTGATGGAGATTCTGTGTACTCATGTCCATGTGACCACTGAGAAACCAAGAAAATTCAACAAGATTGCAGATCCACAGGCCTAGACATGATTCGGTCCCATAGAGAAATACAATCCAGGGAAAAAATGGACCTGATTATGTATTTAGTTTTCCATTGAGACGCTCTCAAAGAAAATCTTTTGGCGGCCGCGATTCAGCATTTTCTGGACCTCTGGAATGAGATCCAGATCGTGCAAATGTTGCCTCACAAGAAAGACTCCTTGACTTCGAGATGGACGTCTAGAGGCAAGTTCAGCTTGGCCTCTGCCTATGCCATCCAGTTCTCTGCTTGCATTCAGCCTGCTTTTGCGAAGCTGGCGTGGAAATCCGATGCTCCTCCTAAGTGCCAATATTTCGTCTGGCTTGCATCCCAGGACCATTGTCTTATCGCCAATAATCTAGCCAAGCGTGGATGGCCCCAAAACCTAAGTTGCCCCTCGGTTTGCAAGCTCCACAGAACTCCACTCACCAATTTGCTGCTTGCTCGTACTTCCAAGAGCTGTGGAAATTCATTCTTGACACGCTGAAGTTGTATATTGTATTGCTTCACTCAGGCTTATTTACAGTCTTGTCCAATGGTGGCAGCATTCCTCTGCAAACATGAACAAGGAGTTTGCTAAAGCGAGGAACGCATGATTTTTAGGAGCACTGCCACTTCGGCTCGGATGTATTTCCAAATGCTTTAGCTCTAAGCTATGGAATGGATTGATGCACGGAGACATAGGGTAACAGCCCTTATTGAAAGACCTCTAGACCCGGACTAAGAAAGTAAATTGTATATTTTTTTATTTTTTCCTCTTCTCTCATCCCCTTACCTTACTTCCTATCTTTTAATCCTCCTAACCACAATGAAATGGAGCGATGTTGCATTTTCGTCAAAAAAAGGGGAATAGTGATCATGCAACTTACGGTGGAAGCTCTAAGGTTCAAGATTGACATATCTATCTTATCTCTTGCACCTCAGAATAAAGTCTAATTATTAATAATAGTGCCCACGAACTGTGGCAGCTGGTCACACTTACCAAATTTGCATTCTTGTTAAGTTTCTCTAGTGGTGTGCTTATATATGAACTGATATTACAACATTAATGTTCCATCGGGTACCAGGATGCAGTTTTTATATTACGATCGTCGTCTTTTGCTAGGTATCATACCAACAATAAAGTTTATGCCACTTCAAGATACTGGGGAAAACTAACCAGCTCTTATATTTGGCTTGGTAATTCAGCCAAAGGTTCTCAGTTCTCATACCATTCTACTGCTCTCATTTCCTTCGTAGGACAAGAAGACTAGCATCAGTAGTTAACTTTAGTATGACACGCTGCAAAGAACTGAAGATGACCTCGTTCCTAGCTTTTTTTCACACTATCAAAATTGATTTTACGCCTTGGTTGGTCCAAAATATATGTATGAATTTTATGGAGATGTGTCATATTTACAAAATTCTTTTTTGCACCTATCGGTCTACTAAAAAAAGAACATTTGATCTCCGTATTCAAACAGGTGCAAAATGGGAAGTGGAAAATCTCACTAGTCATGTCTATCCTTATCTCTATTTAGGTAATATTTCGTGAACCGAATAATGACTAATCAAGCTCCACAATCATGATTTATGCAGCAAAATAAGGAGGATGGCCAAACCAGTAGTCAGACAAAGAACAAAATCTAGGATTTTAATCATGATAATTTCGTGCATTAATTTATCACTCGCCAATGAATATTTTCTCTACTACACGGATCAGATACCATGACGTGACAGTTCTCGTCGGGTACCTTGACCTTTGAACATAATGGACGACCAGTACAAGGCAGTTTACCCATCGGTATATCGGCAGATTAGTTTGCATGCCACCAACTCCGAGTATAGAGGATCGATATCTCATCAATTTGCACATAAATTTCACTGAACTATCAAATGAGTCTGGATACCTCATAACATGACCTAAACGGAATGGGCTTGCAACTTTAATAAAATTAAGATATCTTAGTTATGCTTACTATAAGAGTGAAATGAATCCATTGTTCCTTGACTTGGGCAATAACTTTAGCCATACAACTTTCAAAATGTGAGTGTGGCTCCCTAAACTACTGTTGTCAGCTAGTTTGGTGTTGACCTCCTATGTGGTGCATTGATCATGGTAACGTGGAGTGTGTGTGTGTGTGTGTGTGTGTGTGTGTGTGTGTGTGCGTGCGTGCGTGCTTGTGTGTGTGTGTGTGTGTGTGTGTGCGTGCGTGCGTGCGCGCGTGCGTGCTCGTTCTTAGAGGACACATGTCCGCTAGTTTTCTTAGACAAAGTTTGTTCGTTGCACCATTAGTGTCTTTATTAAGGTAGCATTACTTAGTTATTTATTACTCATTAGTTGCATCTATGCATTAACCATGGAATATTTAGAAGGTTTAATTGCATATGTTTACTTTAAAATATATACTGTCACTTTGGGCTCAATGCTGGCATCAATCATTCTGGTCGTGCTTTCATGCTTTTCTTGCATTCTGGTCGTGCTAGTTAACTCCTCATGAGCAAGACACCATTCAACTAATCATACTTTCTGAGCTCCTAAGTTAGCTGAGTTTTGAATATTGCTTCTTCTTTCTCTATATATTTCTGTGTACTTCTAGACCATGTACTGATTGTGTATTCAGTTCCTTTAGTTAGTTCTCAGGTTGTGAGATGATGTGTGTTCTTGTTAATGAGGTGATATTTTAGCTCTTGCCAATTGCAGACGAATACCACCTGTTCTGCTCCATGGACGGGGGGCTGCTCTTCCAGCAGTGTCACCTGTGTGCTATCTCTTCTTTAGTCTCGGACCACTGCGCCATGATGCTCAATGGGCAGCTCAATCACAAGCAGTTCCGGTGCTCTATTTAGAAAAATATTGGCTGCAGTCAAGTGACTTTGACGAGGTTGTGCGCAACTCCTGGAGCAATCCCTGTGCACACACTGATGCCATGAAAATTATGCATGACAAGCTCACTAACCTTGGGTGCTCCCTTTATTGCTGGAGTCGTAAGAAAATTGGAATCATTACCATGTTAACTGCACGCGCTGGCTCCTGCCGGTGGTGACCTCCAGCGTGCGGCGGTCGATGACCAGGCGGAGGGGCCTGCGGCCGGGTAGATGAACATTGCGCCTCCAGCGTCTCAAACAGCCATCGAAGGAGCGACTGTTGGTGGCCGTTCGACATGCGGGAGGACGATTCTAGCGGCGACAAGTATATTGGGTGGTATAAGAAATATTGAGTGGCATACGGCCTGGGCCGGCGCGTTGCCGCGCTAGGAGGTCAAAACAAAAACAGAAAATATGGTTGGTCAGGAGGAGAAGTTTTCAAAGAGACCGACAAGAATGTTTTCAAAGAGACCGACAAGAAGGCTCAAGAAAACCCGCCGGTGCACGCGCTGGCTCCCGCCGGTGGCGACCTCCCGCGTGCGGCCGTCGATGACCAGGCGGAGGGGCCTGCGGCCGGGTAGATGCAGATCGCTAGACGATGGCGTGTTAGGCATCTAGCCGTGGCGGTGGAAAGCGGAAGAGGGCGAGGGTTTTCCTCCACTCTCGGGCGAACCGCCTCTGCCCAGCCCAGCGCAGCCGCCGGCTCCGAAGAGGACGATGGTGCGAGAGCGAGTGGGATTCGACTCGAATCCAGGAGCAAGATGCATTTCGCGTGCACGCGATGGCTCCCGCTGGTGGCGACCTCCAGCGTGCGGCCGTCGATGACCAGGCGGAGGGGCCTGCGGCCGGGTAGATGAAGATCGCGCCTCTAGCGTCTTGAACGGCCATCGAAGGAGCGACTGTCAGTGGTTGTTCGACATGCGGGAGGACGATTCTAGGGGCCGCAAGTATATTGGGTGGCATAAGTTATATTGGGCGGTATAAGGTATATTGGGTGGCATAAGGCCTGGGCCCCCATCGCGTTGCCGCGCGAGGAGGTCAAAACAAAAATAGAAAATATGGTTGGTCAGAAGGAGAAGTTTTCAAAGAGACCGACAAGAATGTTTTCAAAGAGACCGACAAGAAGGCTCAAGAAAACCCACGTGTGCCGGTCTGGACAGGACGTGGCTCCGCTCCGTTCACCGTCTCCCAGGCTCGCCATGCGTGTCCCAAGGTGAGAAAGCGTCGGGCCGCGGGGCCAGCCCATGCCCCTCTTGTGTCGTGCCGGGGCTAAAAACAGGCATGGCGTCCTCAAGCGTTGCCAATTGAGGACCTCCACACCACACGCCTGGCGGCGGTCGGTGCCAATTGAGGACCTCCACATCACGCGCCTGGCGGCGGTCAGCCCCACCATCACCCGCCTGCCGTTGGGTTGGAGGCGATCCGGGCCATGGGCGTGGAAACGATGCCCCGACATGATTCGGGAGGACGATTCTAGCGGCCGCAAGTATATTGGGTGGCATATGTTATACTGGGTGTCATAAGGAATTGGGTGGCATAAGGCCTTGGCCGCCTGGTCATCGACGGCCGCATGCTGGAGGTCGCCACCGGCGGGAGCTAGCGCGTGCACACGAAATGCATCTTGCTCCTGGATTCGGGGCTAAAAGCAGTCTCCACGGGACGTGGCTCCGCTCCATTCACCGTCTCCCCAGGCTCGCCACGCTTGTCCCAAGATGAGAAAGCGTTGGGCCGCGGGGCCGGCCCGTGCCCCTCTCGTGTCGTGCCGGGGCTAAAAACAGGCATGGCATCCTCACGCGTTGCCAATTGAGGACCTCCACACCACGCGCCTGGTGGTGGTCGGTGCCAATTGAGGACCTCCACAGGCCGCAGCACACAACGACCAAAGTCCGGTCGCAACTCCGGCTCTCCACGAACCCACATCTCTGCCGGGAAGTGGATCCTCCCTTCCCTTTTCTCTGGCCGCCAGCTCTCTCCCTCGAACTGGTCCATCTCGAGGTTGCTCACGCCCCTGTTTCAAAACTCTTCCATCAGCGTCCAAAACAGCTTCGGCAGCTAGTGGAGAGCAACGGAGCTTGCAGCCGAGGGAGCTGGAGGTTTCGGCGAAGGAGACCGAGGTGGCCGGCGCCGCCAAGCTCTTGGCAGGTGTGAGGACGTGAACACGTGTTTGTGAGAGATTTTGCAGTTGCGTCCATTTTGCGGAAAGCCCCTGGTAAAGCTGAACCAATACTTCTGAAACTAAACATAGGTATGCTTGCAGTACCTTATCAGGCATCAAACTGAACCCATTTCATCGATGAGGTTTCTTGCAAGAGTTTAGGACATGGTTGGAGGAACCAGAAGCTTTGTGCATTTCCGAGGCAATCACCACCAGGCACTTCTAAAACTAAACATAGGCATGCTTCTAGTACCTTACCAGGCACCCAACTGAACCCATCTCGTTGATGGGGTTTCTTGCAAGAGTTTAGTACTTCTGAACCAATACTTCTGAAACTATTACATCTCTAATATAATGGTACTTTCCCTCAATATGTCTAGCCCTGCTATGAAACTTGGGATCCTTGGAAAGTTTAATCGCAGCTTGATTATCACAATAAACAGTGACCGGATCGGACGCATTTTCAACTACCTCTAGAGAAACCAGAAAGTTCCTCAACCAAACGCCATCTTTTACAGCTTCATTCGCAGCAATGTACTCTGCTTTCATTGAAGACTGCGCCACAGAAGTTTGTTTCTTGCTCTTCCAAGAGATAGCACCTCCAGCCAAAGTAAATAGACAACCTGACGTCGACTTCCTTTCATCAAGGTCTCCCTGCCAGTCAGCATCAGTATATCCCTGCAGTTGAAGATTATCACCATTAAAGCAAAAGAGACAAGTCGATCGTTCCTTTTATATATCGCATCATATATTTTATTTGCTTCCAATGAGCTTCCTCGGGATTTCTCTGAAATCTGCTCAACATTACAACAGTGTGACACAAATCTGGTCTAGTAAATAACATTGCATACATAAGAGACCCCAGAGCAGAAGCATAAGGTATATTTTTCATTTCCCTTATTTCCTTAGGAGTTTTAGGACATTGTTCCTCAATAAGTTTAGTTCCTTTTATCGTTGGTACATTTGCAGGTTTGCAATCTTCCATAGAAAATCGTTTCAAAACAGTTTCGAGATAATCTTTTTGAGACAGCCCCAAAACTTTCCTTTTCCGATCCCTATGTATTTCCACCCCCAACACATAAGAGGCTTCCCCCAAATCTTTCATATCAAAAGTGGATGATAACCAAGATTTCACTTCCATTAAGGTTCCCTCATGGTTTGAAGCAATTAAAATTTCATCGACATACAAAGATAATAATGCATAGTTTCCTCCCACTATTTTGAAATAAATACACTGGTCTCCTTCCATCATAGAGAAACCATATGTTGTGATTGCAGCATCAAGTAAGGTATTCCATTGCCTAGAAGCCTGCCTCAAACCATAGATTGATCTTTTTAACTTACATACTTTATTCCGAATTCCTTTTTCCGCAAAACCATCTGGTTGTGTCATATAGATTTCCTCTTTTAAATAACCATTTAGAAAAGCAGATTGGACATCCATCTGATGGAGATCAAGATCAAAATAAGCAGTTAAGGCACATAAGATGCGAATAGAAGTGAATTTTGCAACAGGAGAAAATGTTTCCACAAAGTCTACTCCTTCCTTTTGTGTATATCCCTTAGCAACTAATCGAGCTTTATATTTTTCCACACCTCCTGAAGCATTGAGTTTCCTTTTGAATATCAATTTAGATCCTATGGCCTGGCGGTTTTCGGGTAAATCAACAAGTTCCCAAACACCATTTCTTTCCATGGAGTTTAGTTCTTCCCACAGAGCTTCCAACCATAGTCCAGATTCCTCACAATCAATGGCCTGTTTGTAAGTTTTAGGTTCTTCCTCTAAAGACACTTTAGAGTGTACTTCCCCTAGAAACACAAAATAATCATCTAGATAAGATGGTGTTTGTGTGTTCCTCCCACTTCTTCTAGGCATACTAGTTGAGGGAGTTTCTTCCATATTTATGTCAGGGATTTACTGCTTCCTCGGATTCTTCCTCCATCAATTCCACTCTAGCCCTCTTAGCAAGACGAGGAGTGTCCTGATCTAAAAACATAGCATCTCTGCTTTCCAATAACTTCTTATTGTTGGGATCATAAAACCTATAACCATTGGAACCAGTAGAATATCCAACAAAGATTTCAGGAGTGGTCTTAGGTTGCAGTTTGGTACGGTTCTGGCTCGGGATTTTAATTTGAGCATTGCAACCCCAAACAGCCAAGTGCCTCAATGTTGGTTTCCTCCCTTTCCAAAGCTCGCAGGGAGTGAACTTTATTTACTTTGAGGGTGTGTGATTTAACAAATATACTGCAGTATGCAGTGCTTCCCCCCAAAAACTTAAAGGTAAATCAGAGTAAGCCATCATGGATCTTTACATAATTCATCCAAATTTCTGGATTTGTACTTTCCTCCTCTATCGGTCCTAAGGACTTTAATTTTCCCATTTAATTGGTTTTCCACTTCAGCCTTGAAAGTTTTGAACATGTCAAAACCCTCGGATTGGTGTTTAAGGAGGTAGACATAACCGTATCGGGAGAAGTCATCAATGAATGTGATAAAATACACCTTTTGTCCTATCGTGGGTGTTGTCATTTCCCCACAAATATCTGAATGAATTGTGGCTAAGGGCTCACTAGATCTTTCGGCTTTAGGAAAGGGAGCTCTAGTCATTTTTCCCATGATGCAGGCTTCAAAAATTCCATAATCTTCCCATTTAAAATTCAGAATTCTAGAACTGATCAATCTTTTAATCCTGTTCTTTGATATATGTCCTAGCCTTAAATGCCATAGGTAGGATTCGGAACAATTGTCATTTCCGGCTATATTCCTCACAATGGAGTGGTTTTCAGCAACTAAACTGTCCATAGCATCAATATCGGAAATATCTTCAATATAATAGAGGCCTTGTACACGGCTCCCTGATTGTATTAATTTTCCCTTTAGTAATATATTAACCTTCCCATTGCCAAAGTTAACATCAAAGCCCGCAGATTTTAGCCTAGATACCGATATGAGATTTTTCCTCATATCTGGAGCAAATACAGTATTCTTAAGGGGTAATATTCCTCCACTTGGGAGTTTTAGATTATAGTCCCCAATTCCTAGTATATCTGCCTTTGATGTTGTTCCTAGATAAATAAATCTAGTTCCCTTTTGTATTGGTTTAAATGAACAGAAAGAATTCCTATCTATTGCAATGTGTGAGGTGGAGCCAGAATCGACCACCCAACTATTTGACAAGGAAGTTGTAAATAGAGACTCTGAACATACAAAAACATGAGACATAACATCAGGTGAAGAATTTCCCCTTTTATTATCCTGATGCTTGGACTGGTTGTTGTTATACTTCTTATCATCTGGCTTCCTCTTCTTAGTGCACTCAGATCTGAAGTGTCCTTGTTCACCACAATTATGGCAATTAAATTTCCTCTTGTCAACCTTCTGATTTGAGTTTCTTCCATTGTAATCATTCCTATCACGCTTCTGATTTATTTTATTCCTCAAATATGTCCCATATTTCCTCTTTTGCCAGTTCCTCTTGCTTGAAGACTTGTCCTCACCAAGGTGTAGTTCATCATGTTGAGACCTTATTTCTTTCCCTTGTGTGGACTTCCTGTCTTCTTCCATGAGTAGATGATGCCTCAGCGTCCTCATGTTTAGCACACGCTCAGTATGACAAAAGGATATTTTAAATTGTTCCCAAGAGTTTGGCAAAGAGTTAAGAGCAACCATAACTTGAACTTCTTCAGGGAAAGGGTATCCAGCATTCTTTAGTTCCTCTACTAACACACATAATTTATTCAGATGTGCACTAACAGCTGTGGTTTCTGTCATCTTCGCAGTCCAAAATTGATTCACCAAGCTAAGAACTTTAATAAGTGAAACTTCCCCCAAGTCCTTTTCCAATCTCCTCATTATTTTGCGAGCTGATTCCTCTGGTTCATATTCTCCGGCTAGAGAATTAGTCATAGATCCAAGCATAAACACTCTAGCCTTTTTATTGTCCTTAGTCCACTGAGTAATTTCCTCACGGTAGCTTTCCTTTTCCTCATCTTCAGCCTCGTCAGATGGTTGGGTAGGCTTAGATTGAGTAATGATATAATCAATGTTCTCAGCATTGAGGAGAAACATGATCTTCTCTTTCAGATAGTAAAATTTGAACCATCCAATTTACAAGACCAAAGCAACTCAGCAAACACACTGTTGGAGGCCATTGGGTAGGGTAATTACCTTAGCAAAATTCCAGAAATTAGTCTGTAGCAGCAGCAACAATGAACAAGGACGTGAGTTGCAGATTCCCAGTAGCCAGCGGCAATGGTCAATTCCTGTAGTACGTGTTGATGTCCACACCGTACAGCAGTTTGGCAGCTATCCAACAGCAGCTTGTGGACACACTAGGCGGTGAAGACCGCTATGCGAGCAGCTTCAGCGGGCCGCGGAGTTCGGCGGACGGGTGGCGACCTTCGGCTTGAGGTCGCGTGAGCGGCAGGGACGGCGACTTCGCGGCTGGTTCCGCGCCGGAGCGCGTGGCACCGTCGAGGTCGAGGCGGCTGATGGACTCTGGCGGATCGATCTGTGAGCGGCGGCTCGGGAGTAGTTGGGGACGGATCGATCTGTGAGCGGCGGGACGGCGAGGCGGACTTGAGGTGGAGGCGGCGAGGTGTCCGCCGCGGCAGGGACGGTGAGGCGGCGGTCGCGGCGAGATCGGGCGAGCGGCGTTGGCGAGATCGAGGCGAGCGACTCTGTTCCAGACTTTGGCAGGAGTACCAATCATTCATACACCAATTCTGTATGATTTCATTCATCAACCAAATAAATGTAGTATATAATGTTTTGAAAGACCATCTCAAAAAAAAAAATGTTTTGAAAGACACCAAAAATTCCTACAGTTATGGCACCGCCGGCCACCAGCTTGGGGAACAGGTCCTCCGGCCGTCTCTCTATATCTCCACCTGCTGTCTCTCTATGCCAGTTTACTAGTGGCGGGACGCAATGGCGACCGCACGGAGGTGAGCCCATGCTCATTGTCGGACAACACTTCCAGTCAGATCTTTCATGTGGCAGTCAGACATCTCCACAAAAAAGGACCTTGTACCGTAGTACTAATAGAAATTGTGTGGGCTTCTTTCATGTGACGATCGTCATGTCACCCGCGTGCAAACTGTAGAATCTGTGGAGGACGCGACCACCAGCGGCCACCATGGGAGCCTGGCAATGTCATCAGAAGCCTGGCAATGCAATCACCAGCGTCCCGGAGATCTCAGGAATGCACAATGGTTATTTAGTGCATCACCAAGGCCATGGTTTCAGCACGTGGAAATTTTGCAGCTGTACGTGTGTGTAGTGTTACCGGTAAGTCCTACTGGGCTGGAGGCAATGTCTTGTATCCGTGCGAGTCATGTTCCGTGATAGAGCTGAGCTCGGACCTATGTAATACGTGCGCTTCAATTCTGTCGGAATTAATTGACCATTAATTATGAGTCATTAACGGATGCACCACTAATCTAAGACATCGAATCGTTGGCTGTTGCCGACTCGGCCGTGAACCCACGTCTCCCTACCAGACCGTGCCGATATATTGGATGCGTCGGCAACCCTAGCCGTCACCCAGATCTGATCGCATCTGCTCTACCTCCTCACACACTGCCCACAGTAGTTCTGCTCATGCTGTTGACAGCGATCCCATCCCGTCCACCGTGTGCATAGCCCAATGAGAGAACAGGCCTCCGAAACCTCACCTTTGCGATCTTACACCGGGAGAAGGGCGGTTAGATTTTTGGTGAGCTTCTCTTACGCGACTACTCACTGTTGTTCATTTTCGTCCACTATATCGACTATGTCCACTAAAGCCGAGAAGAAGGCCCCGAGGACGCTGCCACTATTACCGCCACCACCGCGGCTTTGAACTGGCCGACTAGAAGGTATAACTCTTTTATCCCTCTGCTGTTAATTTCTATGTTGGCCGTACTAGTGTTTTGCATAGACGTTTCAATTATATCGGTACCCAGTCTTGCTACTGAGACTCCAAAGTCTTAGTCGATGCTATATTTGTGAGATCTTACATTGAGATCCGTGCTAATTTTTGCAGTCTTTCTTTTTCCCTCTTACGTGTTATGTCACTTGATTGAGACTTGGTTAAATATCAGTCGACAGAGACCTAGCCACACTCTATGCATACTATATGGACGAGATTAATACTGTTCATGCCATGTTCGTGACTTATTTCTCGATTAGATTAATCACAAATTGCTAATTTACTCAACATGTCTATCTTTCGTGTGCGAGGGTGCAGGTGCTTGCCGAGAAGCAACAGTGATCTCAGGGTCTATCTTATGGGTGCTGGGGATGTAGGTTCGCCGAACAAATCCGGTAGTTTTGCGGCTTTATAGGGATGACTGGGGGTGGCGGCAAGCCCGACGGTGGGGGAAGGTCGAGGCGGGAGTGCCGGCGGCCACATGCAGAGGAGGCAGGTGGTTCGTCCAGGATTGGAGGGCGGCAAGAGGGCAGGCGGTTCGTCCTGGGTTGGAGGACAGGCGGTTCGCTCTGAGTTGGAGCTCGGGAACAACAAGTCCATATTATTACACGGCAGGTCACCGTCGGTGTGCTCTCGCCGGCCCACCCAGACGTAGGCATCCTACATATACTTGTATTGCTATCCCCATCAAATAAACCACGACACTTCATTCTTCAACGGGAGCAGCTAATTAACTTTCACATCTGGGTATGTATTCGCGCCAGTTAACACGTTGATAACTTAACTGGAATATTGGTCCACCATCTTGAGTTTGTAAAAATAAATATGAGATGCAGCTCTTTGCATCTTAGTGAAAAGGAACTGGAAAGTTAAGGTGAAATGAAAATAATTATTAACGCCACATATGATCTGCATGCATGTGAACAACTCAATGGTTTTCTCATACCAACTCCAACAAGGCGACCCATTTGGTGCATGCACGTCTGTTTAGATTGAAACGGACAAATGTCACTCCCCAAAGCGTGTCTTCGGGCGCAAATTTTGTCCGGCTTATGCCCGCCTCAATCTAATCCCGACGCAAATTTGAGCAGGATTTGCGTCCAGGCGGACGCTGAACGGACGCTCACGTGTCCTCTCGGTGTCCGTCCTCGAGCACGCATGTCTGCCATGCAACCACTTCCAACCGGCCCCATTTAGTTGCCGGGCCCGCTGTCAGCCACCCAACCGCCCCCCAACGAGCACTTTTCAAAGGCTAGCCAGTGAGCATGGACTGGCAGTCAACTTCCAAAGATTTCCTCACTCTTTCCCTGCCCCTCACGTGCCGACAAGCTCTAGCCCAAGCTGCACACCCCAGTAAAATAGCTGCATCGGACTTATCACGCTGTTAACTATACCTGGCCATACTAGCCCGACCCGCCCCGACCTGGTCTTACCCGCAGGCTGGGCCTGGGCCTAGGTTTTGAGCCTGAACGTTGGGCTGGGCCGGGCCTGGGACTGTCATATTTGCGATTTAGTAAGAGGCCTGGCCCGAGGCCCGACGGGCTTTTTCAATGATGGGCCGGCCATGGGCGTCGATTTTAGGACCGATGGCTGGGCTGGGCCAGGGCCTAGGTTTTTTACTTCGGGCTTGGTTAGGCCCAGCACGATGTCCAGCCCGGCCCGAGGGAAGGCCAGGTATACTACTAATTTAACCAACGTTTTGAGCATTCCCACCTCTATCTCTTTATATATCTCAAAATGAAATGGAAATTTTCTGTACGTGTTACTTCTGTTGGTCATCACGTTATAAGGTGTGCGCTCTGTTATTGAACTTTTGATATGTTTTTTTGCTGATGAGTTGAAATTTTAGAAAAAACACTGAAAGGGAAAGTAGACAATGCTTCTGTGGAACCTCTCCATGCACCCACTGAGAAAATGCGCCACAGATTAGATTCTGTCCCACTGAGAAGCACGCAAACGTGGCAAAAATCAACCAGATTCCGTACTCCGTCTATTTGGGTCAAAGTGTGTATAGTGTGTTCCCGTGAAAAGCACTCCGTATACAACTGAAAGTTATGCGCAGCTGGCCAACGCAACAAGCATTGTCACTCCTCACGAGAAACACACTATTAATTCAACAGCATCACACCTATCATGCTGATAATTTAACCAAAGGTTGTGAGAATTGCCCACTCTGTCTCATTATATATCTAAACCACATGCAACTTCGCAGGTGTTGCTTCTGTTGCTCATGAGGTTATGAGGTGTACAATATCACTGAATTTTTTATATGTTTTTTGTCAACGAGTTGAGATTTTAGAAGAAACCGAAAGTGGATGTGGACAATTGCCACCAAGCTGGCTTGGGCGCACGAAAATGCAAGATCCAAACCCAGCATCCATTAGACGTCCCAGGGAAAAGACGAATGTAGTGTTCCACGTGGAAGTACTCCGTGTGTTAGAATCTGTGTACAGTGTGTCCATTTGAGAAGCACACATGATGTCCATGTATAGAATGAATTGAGCATAGGTTGGTGGTTGGAGCCAAGTATGTGATACATTTTTTGTTTGTTCCGAGTAATTAAAGAGTGTCTCTCTGATGTTTATGCTGAGAATATAAAAGGTGATACACTAAATTTCCACAGGCTTCGGCCACACCTTGTCGACAAATATTAGTCTCCCTCTTTTCCTACCCTTGTGCATGTTTATCCCCGTTACTAGTGGCAGGCATAGGCTCTGGGTTATGGCACCGCCAGCCACCAGCTTGGAGATCAGGACCTCCGGCTGTCTCTCTATGTCTCCACCCGCTGTCTCTCTATGACAGTTTACTACTGGCAGGACGCAATGTCCACCACACGGAGGGGAGCCTATGCTCGTTGTCGGACAACACTTCCGGTCAGATCTTTCTGATCTTTCATGTGGCAGTTAGGCATCTCCACAAAAAAAAAGACCTTGTACCGTAGTACTAATGCAAATTGTGTGGGCGCTCTTCTTTCATGTGACCCGCGTGCAGACTGTAGAATCTCGTGTGAGGTCAGTCAGTGAACAGTGGAGGAGGCGACCACCGGCGGCCAGCATGGGAGAGGACGAGCACAATGGTCACATCTGTCATCAGAAGCCTGGCGATGCAATCACCAGCGTCGTGATCTCTGAACGTACAAAGGTACATAATTTAGTGCATCACCATCGCCATGGTTTCAGCATGTGGAAATTTTGCAGCTGTGTGTACTTTTCTTCATCTTTGCTTCAAAAAGAAAAAAAAATATATCTCTCATCTTACGTGTTTCAACGAACTTTGGAAAACAATATGCGGTGGTATGCACGATCAGCAGAGAAGCTTTGGCAGTTGAGGAACAAACTGTGATTTTCAGACAGGCATACGAACAGAGATGACCTAGCCAGGACATCTGCAGAACAACTAGAAGTTTGTGTGGTAATCACAGTATGGTGCATACGAAACAAATGAACAAGCCTAAATTAATTTGGTGCCTCGTGAGAGGTAAGTCAATGTTAGCCACGTACCCATTGATCTAGGGTTAGTTGGGAAGTACGAACAGTACAAACACAACATGATATTAGCTGTATTACAAATGGAAGTCTTTTTGTTATAGATGATTATTCATGCACGACATATCAAGGATTCTTTCCGACATGGTCCCTCTTACCTCCTCTTTTCATATGGAAGGTAAGAAGGTAAGAGTTACTCAGACCTACTATGTAATGACATCAATGCCTAAGATTTATTACATACTCTTACTTCTCATGTGAAAGGAGGAGGTAAGAGGGACTGTCTTAATATTTTCCATCAAGAATACACTAGTAGAAAAAGGGCCTATAGTCCCGGTTGGTGAGGGCCTTTAGTCCCGGTTCATGAACCGGGACTAAAGGGTCGGTACTAATGCCCTGACCCTTTAGTCCTGGTTCAATCCAGAACCGGGACAGATGGGCCTCCACGTGGCCTGTCCGCTGAGCCCAGGCAGGAGGGCCTTTGGTCCCGGTTGGTGGCACCAACCGGGACCAATAGGCATCCACGCGTCAGCATTTCTGTGGCTGGGGTTTTTGTTTTTTTTAAAGGGGGGGGGGGGGGTGGGGGGTTTTGGGGGGTTAATTTAGGTGTTTCATATATTGTGCTAGCTAGCTAATTAATAGAGAGAAGTGTCCTCTCTTTTGTCCGTGCTTGGTCGACGCTACGTACTATACATACGTATAGAGAGGACTAGCTAGACACGCTAGCTAGCTAGTAAGCAAACAGAAGATCGTCATGAACATATATGCATACAGAGAGAAGTGATATCGACCACCTCTCCTTCTCCGAGAGATTGGTCGAACAACAAGTTCTCGTATGTCTATCCGACACTACTGGCTACATATATACAATAATTATCTTTTACAAATATAATCTCCTAACATACGGACGCTGCGTAGTCCACATAGTATTCTCCGTCTTCAGCGATCACGTGGTCAAGAAAGAATGCCGCCAATTCCTCTTGAATTGCTCGCAGGCGATCTGGTGCTAGGAGTTCATCCCGCATCCGAAACATCTAATTTTAAGAAGGGGGTCAATACATACATACATATATATATATATATATATATATATATATATATATATATATATATATATATATATGAATGAATGAAACTCAACACAAATGATGGTAATAAAATAAAATTGTGAATATTGTTATTTACGCACTTCATATTGTTTGTCGGAGTAGCCCCACTCACAGGTCGTGTGGCGGATTGACTCGCAAATGTAGTATCCACAGAAATCATTCCCTTGTTCCTGCCACAACCACTTTACAAGAAATAGAGGTCAATCAAACTGATAATTAGCAAGCATGCTAAATAGTATTGATGAAACTAGCGCTTGAATCACTAGGAGATGCGTGGAATATGCTACTATATCGTACTTACTTTGGTGTCTAAATTGCAGCTTCTTGGCAGTCCGGAGCTTTTTGGTGAATTTTCTCCAAGCCCTGCCATACAAAGAAAACAATTACTGGATATCGAAATGAACAAAGTTGCTGATATGGTGGATAATGATCGATTTAACTTACTTCTCGAGCATTTCAGTCATGTCCGCATACTCCTTGGGATCTTTTCGCTTGGAGTCTAAGACAGTTACTACTCCCTTCTCAAGCTTAATCTCTAGGAGAATATAGTGGTAGCTGCGCACACATGCATAACTCATCAATATTACATTACTATAAGGAAACCGAATATGCCACAAGACAGTAACACTCACTTGAAGTTGTAAGAAAAGAGTATTATATCTTTGTGGTCATTTATTACCAACGATTGTAGCAAGTTGGCCTCGGTATTTTCTTTATGAAATT
Source organism: Aegilops bicornis (assembly GCA_021605145.1). Taxonomy (NCBI): domain Eukaryota; kingdom Viridiplantae; phylum Streptophyta; class Magnoliopsida; order Poales; family Poaceae; genus Aegilops; species Aegilops bicornis. The sequence continues at coordinate 7,307,422 of JAHIAL010000009.1, read as the reverse complement.
CAACCTCAGTTTTATCTATGAGATATGTGTTAATGAACCCAATATCACCCTCTTGTCTTTTCTTCAATTCGGCGATCTTCAATCTGCATAATATAGTGAGGATAATTATAAATACATGCAATGAAAGGGCTGAGTTATATAGAGACTTAATGACAGAAGTAGTACTACTTACAGACAGTAGCAGGTGACCGTTGCTTTATCGAGGGCCAATTGATTGAAAAACTGATAGAACTCCTCAAATGGAATAGGCAACGGTTCAATTCCAAGGAGGTCATGCTCCTTTTTAACTCTCACATACAAAGTACTCCTCCCCTCAGACTCTTTGCAGGTTTTCATGTACCAATCATGCAATCTTCGCATCATCGTTGATAGAGAACTTTCATCTTTGTGAGAGGCTTCCCATACTCGTATCTTTGTATCTGCACCTCCAAGAAATCATAATGTACATCGTCGGGCAGGTAATCTGCACGATTGCCATAACCGGGCACCATCCTCGGATCGACGATGTCGCTAGCAGGCACCTTGAGCGGGGTGCACGATTGCTTCGCTTGTTCGCCGAGCTGGGCAATTTGTTTCCCAGCTCGTCGTTCTTTCATCCTTTGATCACTTTTAGTACTTCCCGACCTCTCCGCTTTGGCAAATTCCTTTCCAATAATGCACTCGTAGTTGCCTTTTGGCGGTGACTTGGGTGGTTTTGTCAGGGCAGCCAGTGCGCTTCGCTTACACGGATCTACCTTCTCCTCCGGAGGTGGATGTCTCTTTGCTTTCAACCCTTGAAACCAGTCATCCACTTGGTCTGCGCGATCTTCGCGTTTTCCTCCTCGCTCCTCTCATACGGTAACTTCTCCGGAGTCTTGAGAGAAGGACCGAATCTCTATCTCCTCCGCCTTTGGCTGTCTTGCTAGACGCCGGCAGAGCAGACGGAGCGGATGTCTTCTTTCCTTGCTTACGAGGCGGAGGAGAAGGACTACGACGCTACGGAGCAGCCGGAGCGGGCGGCGGGTCTCTTCCGCCCTTTGGCTGATGAGGCGGAGAAGGAGGAGGCTGGCTTGCTCGGCGGGCCGGGGCGAAAGGAGAAGGAGGCGGAGTGCCGCCACGCGCCGGAGAAGGAGCCGGCTGAGTGCCCTGATCGTCACTCGCCGGAGGAGGAGGCGGTGGAGGAGGCGGAGTGCCCTGACTCGCCGGGGGAGGAGGAGGAGGCAGAGGCGTCCAGTTCGGAAGGTTGATGAGATCCTTCCGCCATAGGCATGGAGTCTTCAAAGCAGAACCCAGCCGATACTCCCCTTCACCGGTAGGGTGGTCAAGCCGGAGGTCCTCAAATCCCTCCGTTATTTCATCCACCATCACCTTAGCATATCCTTCGGAATCGGCGGCGGTGAAAAGTTGAGTCGGGTTTAGTAGGATAAACAGAGCCAACAGCCGCCTTGACCTTCAAATTGCTCCATTCCGCCATAAGGTGGCAATTTTGAGACTCCGTGATAGCATCCACGGGATAGCTGGCGAGGAGCCATCAAGGCATGCTCACTTTGAAGCGGCTCATTTGGAAGCCACGCTGCTTCTCCGCCGAGATGGCGGGTAACCGGGGAAGCTTCGGCAGGTCGCTTTGCCGCGACCGCTTCTCGTTCCTCTAGCCCCATTACCCTTTCGTGCTGCGCTGCGATTGGCTCTGCTCCAGTTTCTTCGTCCTCTCACGGGTTTTGTAACCCCTGCGTCCGGAAATCCAGCCTTCCACGAAAGCGAACTGGCGTGCCTCGTGTCCGTCTGTGGTGCTCGGGATTCGAGGGCCATTGTGAGCTCGTCCTTCTCCTCGCATGGAACGAACGTCCCTTGCTGCGCTGCTTCGATATATTGCTGAAGCCTCTTGACCGGTATGTCCAATTGTTCGTCCGTCCAAATGCACTTCCTGTTATAGGGTCCAAGGTTCCGCCCGGCAATGGTGCAGCCAGTTCATTGTCTACGGTTCGATCCCTTTATCAAGCAGATCATTCTCAGCCTTGGCCCACTTAGGCCGGGCTACGAGGTAGCCACGACCCGTTCGCGATGGTGAAGCTTCTTCTTCGCAGCATTTCTCTTGTTTGTCGCCTACATCTTTTACTCTTTTCCGATGTTTTGTGGGCTACAAATGCGGGCGATCATCTCTGATCTTCTCATATTTGCCCTTGAATTCTGGTGTCTCATTTTTTCGACATACCTATTGAGGTCTTTCTTCCAATTCCTGAATAGGTCTGCCATCTTCTTGAGAGCAAAAGACTTGATTAATGGATCTATAACTGGCTTCTCCGGATCATCCTCTGGCGATGGGGTGAAATTTGACTTCAGCTCGGTCCAAAGATCATTTTACGCATATCATTGACATAAGACACCTCGGGGTCTTCGTTCTTAGGCTTATACCATTGGTGGATGCTGATCGAGATCTTGTCCCTAACCGTAACCCGCGACCGAGCAACAAATGCCTTCTTTGTCCGGTAGGGTTCAACCGGTTGGCCGTCAGCGATTTCTATGATCTCAAACTTTTCATCCGAGCTCAACTTTTTCTTGGGTCTCGTCTCTTTACCGGGTTGTGCTCGATTCGGAGGGCTAGAAAAAGAACAAAGGCGAGTTAATTAATATGTGTACATACCAAAACAATGAATGCATCAATTAGCTAGTCGGACACAGGCTTAACTAATATATATACCTGGCGGACTCGGTTTGGTGATCACCGAGCCGTCCTCACGGTCTACTTCTTCACCCTCTCCTTCTTGCACCGGCATTGGGTCATCAGAGCCATGTAAATCATAGCCAGCTGCTTCTCCACCCTCTCCTTCCAGACCATCGTTGTCGTTGAGAAACATCCACGAGCAGACGGCATCACTTCCTTGTGCGATTATGTCCCTCAACAATGCTTCTTGTGCTTCGTCTCTTGGCGGGGTGTCCATAGTTTCTACAAATATTTACAATATGGCATTTATTATTCAAACATGACAGATATGGATATATTAGTGGCAAACGTAGAACTAGCTAGCTAATCACAATAAGGAATCATATTAATTAGTGGCCTCGACGCTGCTTCTCTAGGGTTTCGGGTGGCCTTGACAACGCTTCAAGGGTTAGGGGGTGGCCTCGAGAATGCTTCAACGAGGGGGTGGCCACATGTATCTCACACCGACGATACTTGCTATTTAATTAGGGTTTCCTCTATCGGTCGGCGACCCTCGACGACCCTTGTTCCCGATAAAAAAAAGAGGAAGAAGAAATAAAAAAAGAGGAGAAGAAAGAATAGAGGAGTTCTTCTCCTCTATTCTTTCTTCTCCTCTTTTTTTTCTTCTTCCTCTTCTTTTTTTTATCAAGGGGTCGAGGATCGCCGAGGGGTCGAGGGTCAAGGGGTCGAGGATCACCCGGCGGTCGAGGTCAAGGGTCGAGGATCGCCGAGGGTCGGGAGGTTGCCTAGTGTCAAAGGATTCAACAAAACCATGTCTTCATCATTAGGCGAAAATGTGAGGTGCATGATGGTACGAAGCTCTCCAAAGTTATTTTGGAATGGAGTCCCAGATAGGATAATTCGCTTTTTGGTACAAAGTTCAGCAAGAACCTTCCGAATATCGTTATTTGGAAGGCCTTTGCTGAAATTCGTACAAAAAGGCAAATTATCCTATCCGGGACTCCATTCCGGAATAACTTTGGAGGACTTCGTACCATCATGCCCTGGTTACTTCTGGCTAATGATGAAGCCATGGATTTCTTCAATACTTTGACACTAGGAAACCTCTCTCGAACCCTCGAACCCTCGACGACCCTGGAACCTTCGACCCCTAGACGACCCTATAGAACCCTCGAACCCTCGACCCTTGACCCCTTAACGACCCTCGACCCTCTACCCTAGTTCCCGACCCTCGACCCCTCGGCGATCCTCGACACCCTCGTTCCCGATAAAAAATAAGAAGAAGAAGAAGAAGAAAAAAAATAGGAGAAGATCGAAGGAAAAAAAAGAAGAAAAAAAAGAGGAGAAGAAGAAAGGAATAGTGGAGAAGAAGAGAAAATAGAATACTTCTCCACTATTCCTTTCTTCTTCTCCTCTTTTTTTTATCAAGGGGTCGAGGATCGCCGAGGGTCGAGGTCAAGGGGTCGAGGATCACCCGGCGGTCGAGGTCAAGGGTCGAGGATCGCCGAGGTCGGGAGGTTGCCTAGTGTCAAAGGATTCAACAAAACCATGTCTTCATCATTAGGCGAAAGTAACAGGTGCATGATGGTACGAAGCTCTCCAAAGTTATTTTGGAATGGAGTCCCAGATAGGATAATTCGCTTTTTGGTACAAAGTTCAGCAAGAACCTTCCGAATATCGTTATTTGGAAGGCCTTTGCTGAAATTCGTACAAAAAGGCATATTATCCTATCCGGGACTCCATTCCGTATCAACTTTGAGGACTTCGTACCATCATGCCCTGTTACTTCGCTAATGATGAAGCCATGGATTTCTTCAATACTTTGACACTAGGAAACCTCTCGAACCCTCGAACCCTCGGCGACCCTGGAACCTTGACCCTAGGCGACCCTATAGAACCCTCGAACCCTCGACCCTTGACCCCTGCGACCCTCGACCCTCTACCCTAGTTCCCGACCCTCGACCCTCGGCGATCCTCGACACCCTCGTTCCCGATAAAAATAAGAAGAAGAAGAAGAAGAAGAAAGAGGAAGATCGAAGAAAAAAAAGAAGAAAAAAGGGAGAAGAAGAAAGGAATAGTGGAGAAGAGAAAATAGAATATTCTATTTTCTCTTCTCCACTATTCCTCTTCTTCTCTTTTTATCAAGGGGTCGAGGATCGCCGAGGGTCGAGGTCAAGGTCGAGGATCGCCAGCGGTCGAGGTCAAGGGGTCGAGGATCGCCGAGGGTCGGGAGGTTGCCTAGTGTCAAAGGATTCAACAAAACCAGCGTCTTCATCATTAGGCGAAAGTAACAGGTGCATGATGGTGAAGCTCTCCAAAGTTATTTGAACGGAGTCCCGGATAGGATAATTCGCTTTTGGTACAAAGTTCAGCAAGAACCTTCCGAATATCTTTATTTGGAAGGCCTTTGTTGAAATCGTACAAAAGGCAAATTATCCTATCCAGGACTCCATTCCGTAATAACTTTGGAGGACTTCGTACCATCATGCCCTGGTTACTTCCGGCTAATGATGAAGCCATGGGTTTCTTCAATACTTTGGCACTGTGAAACCTCTCTCGACCCCTCGAACCCTCGACGACCCTGGAACCCTCGACCCCTAGACGACCCTGGAACCCTCGACCCTCGATACCTCGAACCCTCGACCCTGAAACCCTCGACCATTGACCCCTTAACGACCCTCGACCCTCTACCCTAGTTCCTGACCCACGATACCCTCGTTATATCGATAACGACGCGACATACATATACATGGGAAAATAATGCTATCGGGGAGGGGGTATCGGTACCCCCCCTCTCGTGTCGAAGTTTCTTCTTTCTCCTCTATTCCTTTCTTTCTTCTTCTCCTCTTCTTTTTCTTCTTATCCCGCGAGAAAGGAAAATAAGGAAAAGGAAGAAAAGAGGAAGAAGGAAGAAGGAAGAAGAAGAAGAAAAAAGAAGAAAAAAGAGGAGAAGAAGAAAATAATAGAGAAGAGAAGAAAAAATAGAATTTTTTTCTATTTTTCTTCTTCTCCTCTATTCCTTTCTTCTTCTCCTCTTCTTCTTCTTATCCTCGAGAAAGGAAAAGAAGGAAAAGGAAGAAAGAGGAAGAAGGAAGAAGGAAGAAGAAGAAGGAAAAAGAAGAAAAAAAGAGGAGAAGAAGAAAAGAATAGAGGAGAAGAAGAAAAATAGAAAAAAAATTCTATTTTTTGTTCTTTTCCTCTATTCTTTTGTTGTTGTCCTCTTCTTTTTCTTCTTTTTTCTTCTTATTTATTTCTCCTCTTCTTCCTCTCCCCTCTTCTTCTCCTTTCTTCCTCTTCTTATTTCCTTTTTCCTCGCATTCTTTTTCTTCTTCTTCCTTCTTAAAAATACATGAAGTAGTATTGCCTAATTCATTGTTCATATGTATATACAAACATTTGCATATTTACCATAATTAATATCACCAAAAAATCTATGAACAGAAAAAATCCTAATTTTTCTAAAAACTATCTTTTGCATTGTTCACATACACATATACATTATAGCCACATACCCATATACATCACATATGAACAAAAAAATTAAACTAATAAAAATAAGAAAACAGCGCCACATACATATGAACATTATAGCAACATATGAACAAAAACATAAAAAACCAGAGCATAAAAATAAAAAACAGAGCATAAACATTATATATATATATATGAAAAAATTAAAGAAATAAAAAGAGTCGGGCGGCTCACAGCGGGCAGGCGAGGCGCCCGGAGGGCGAGGCAGGGGCACGGCGCGACGGGCGACGAGGAGCGAGGCGACGACGAGTGTGAGGAGCTCGAGGCGACGGCCGAGGCGGCGTGGCGCCCGGGCTGGGGCGGAGACGGGGCAGGGGCAGACGGGCGAGCGGGCAGGCGGCGAGGCGAGCTGACGGCGGCAGCAGGCGGCGCTGGGCGACGGCTGACGGCGACGGCAACTGACGACGTCGTCGAAGCGAGCTCGGGCAACTGGCAGCGTCGTCGGGGCGGGAACTGGCGTTGAAATCTAAAAAACGCTAAGTCTTTGCTTATATAGAAAAACTTTGGTCGGTTCGTGGCACCAAGGGACCAATACTAGTCCCGGTTGGTGCCACCAACCGGGACCAAAGGCCAATTTTCAGCAGCCCAAAGGCGGGAAGCGGCGACCTTTGGTGGGTTGGTGGCTTAAGGGACTAAAGGCATTGGTCCCGATTCGTGGCGAACCGGGACCAATTCTTTAATCCAGTTGGTGCCTGTGGGACCAAAGGCCTTGTGCTCCCCCGCTCCCAAAGTTTAGTCCCACCTCGCTAGTTGAGAGGGAGCCGCACCTGTTTATAAGGTGCGGTGCGCCTTCCCTCTCGAGCTCCTCTCTAAAGCAGGCTTTCGGGCCTAACCGTGCAATCTGTGCTGTGGGCCTACTGGGCCTCCCGCGGGCCTGAATCCTGGCCCATGGTAGGGTTTCTAGTCGTATTCAGGCCGTGGGGGCCCAGTAGGTGGCACTTTTTTTGTTTTTTGCTTTATTTTTTATTTTTTTGCTTTTAGTTTTAGAAAAATTATAAACTTTCTGTTAGTGCCATTAGTTTTCAAATTTGAAAATACTTATTTATTTTCTTTGTTGCTTTATTCATTTTATTTTGTTTCTACTTACAACAAAATACTTATTGTTGCTATTTTTATTTTTTTCCAGTTTTTTGTTTTGTTTTCAGCATTATTTATTTTCTTTTGGTTTTTGCTTTATTTTTAATTCTTTTTGCTTTCAGTTTTAGAAAAAATATAAACTTTCTGTTAGTGCAATTAATTTTCAAATTTGAAAACACTTTTTTTTTCTTTGTTGCTTTATTTATTTTATTTTGTTTCTACTTACAACAAAATACTTATTGTTGATATTTTTATTTTTTTCAAGTTTTTTTGTTTTGTTTTCTGCATTATTTATTTTCTTTTGGTTTTTTGCTTTATTTTTTAATTCTTTTTTGCTTTTAGTTTTAGAAAAATATAAACTTTCTGTTAGAGCCATTAGTTTTCAAATTTGAAAACACTTTTTGTTTTCTTTTTGCTTTATTTATTTTATTTTGTTTCTACTTACAACAAAATACTTATTGTTGCTATTTTTATTTTTTTCAAGTTTTTTGTTTTGTTTTCTGCATTATTTATTTTCTTTTGGTTTTTGCTTTATTTTTTAATTCTTTTTGCTTTTTAGGTCGACAAAATTACAAACTTTCTGTTTGTGCCATTAGTTTTCAAATTTGAATTCTTTGAAATTTGTGTGAATCACAAGTTTGTGAGCTCAACAAGGCGTAGAGGGACGGGCTTATAAACGGTGTGAGCGCCCTTCGGTTTAGCGAGGTTTTCAAATTCATAGTTTTCAAATGAACTCTGAAAAAGTTGGCATAGCATGTGCATGTACAAAGCGGACAATGGTATCATACTAAATACATTACACAGTTGGCATGGTATCCTTGTTGTCATTCCGCATCTTGTGGGTCTACACATACCCGCCTCTGACAGATTGACCCACTTGCACTTAAACAAAGGGACCTTAAAATCTACTACGTAGTCAAGTTCCCATATGTCTACTATCTAACCATAATATGTGTCCTTTCCCTTGTCGGTTGCTGCATCAAAGCGGACACCGTTGTTTTGGTTGGTGCTCTTTTCATCTTGGTCAATCGTGTAAAATGTATTCCCATTTATCTCGTATCCTTTCCAAATCATTAGAGTCGAAGATGGTCCCCTGGACAACAAGTACAGCTCATCACAAACAGTGCTGTCACCTCTGAGACGTGTTTCCAACCAACTTTCCGTCTTTCTTACGGTCCTCACTGTGCCATCGCATCAACTTGGCATGCTCTCCGTTTACGAGCAGACGTTTCAACCGTGGTATTATAGGAGCATACCACATCACCTTCGCAGAACCCTCTTCTGGGAGGCTCGCCGTCAACATCACCAGGTCATCTCGTGCGATCTTATCTTGCAATGCACGCATACTGGGGCATGCGTTCAGATCCTTGTAGGCACCAGTAGAGGATGCACGATCATTAGGGCATGCATGTATCTTCTCCACCTCCAATCCTAGAGGGCATACGACCTTCTTTGCTGCGTATGTACTGTCCGGCAATTCGTTATCCTTTGGAAGCTTCTTCTTCATTATTTTCAGTAGCTTCTCAAATCCTTTATCAAGCACATCATTCTGCCTTCCACCGCAGCAATTCGAGTCTGATGCCGAGCTTTGTGTTGCCATCTTCGCAATTGGGGTACAACCCTTTTTGTGATCCTCTAACATGCGATCGAACTTCAGCTTCTCCTTTTGACTTTCACATTGTGTCCTTGCATCAACAATGACCCGGCGGAGATCATCATCATCGGGCACATCGTCTGGTTCCTCTTGATCTTCAGCAGCTTAGCGTTCACGGCACCATCGTGCACATCGTCTGCAGTGCATCTTGATGTTCATAGCATCACCGTATTCAGGGGGCACATAGTTGACATCGTACTCTTCTTCCTCGCCGTGTTCCATCATAACCCCTATTTCTCCTTGCCTCGTCAAAACATTATAGTGTGGCATGAAACCCTTGTAAAGCAGGTGGGTGTGAAGGATTTTCCGGTCAGAGTAAGACTTCGTATTCCCACATATAGGTCATGGACAACACATAAAACCATTCTGCTTGTTTTCCTCAGCCACTTGAGAAAATCATGCACGCCCTTAATGTACTCGGAGGTGTGTCTGCATCACCGTACATCCATTGCCGGTTCATCTGCGTGCATTATATATAATTAAGTGTGTCAAAATCATTACAGAACATCATGAATAGATAATTAAGTGACCAAATTAATAGAAGTTCATCATCACATAAAAACCAAAGTACATACATAGTTCTCATCTAACAACATAAAGCTCATGCAGAGCATCTAAATTAATTAAACCATACATTGAAACTATGTAAAACATTTTAATGCGAAAACAAATGCGATCATAATCGCAACAAAGGTAACAACTGATCCAACGGCATAATGATACCAAGCCTCGGTATGAATGGCATATTTTCTAATCTTTCTCATCTTCAAGCGCATTGCATCCATCTTGATCTTGTGATCATCGACGACATCCGCAACATGCAACTCCAATATCATCTTCTCCTCCTCAAGTTTTTTATTTTTCCTTCAAGAAATTGTTTTCTTCTTCAACTAAATTTAACCTCTTGACAATAGGGTCGGTTGGAATTTCCGGTTCAACAACCTCCTAGATAAATAAAATCTATGTCACGTTGGTCGGCATAATTTTCATAAACAATAAATGAACCAATAGTTATGAAAAGATAATATATACCACATCCGAATCATAGACAGGACGAGGGCCGACGGGGCAGATACCAAAACCATCGCACTATATAAGATGCAATAATAAAAGTATATATCTAAACATACAAGTAAGAATATTTTTCCTTTCAGAAAGAAGATAAGAACAAGAGGCTCACCACGGTGGTGCCGGCGATGAGATCGGGCGGGTGATCGGCAAGGTGAAAGGCAGGGGACGGGTCGTGACGGACCGCTAAACCTAGATAAATATTGAGGAAAATGGAGCTTGGCGGTCGAGCTTGGAGAGGAGAAACCTTAACTAGTGTGGCTCGGGCATTCCATCGAACACCTTGTGTGCATAGGAGGTGAGCTAGAGCACCATCAAGCCCTCTCCCCCTCGGCCAGAAAAAACAGAGCAGTGTGCTCTGCTCTTGCCTTGAGGGGTATATATAGGCACCACCATTGGTCCCGGTTGGTGGCATGAACCGGGACTAAAGGGAAGCCTTTGGTCCCGGTTCATGCCACCAACCGGGACCAATAGTGATGGGCCAGGAGCCAGGCCCATTGGTCCCGGTTCGTCCCACCAACCGGGACCAAAAGGTCCGGACGAACCGGGACCAATGGCCCACGTGGCCCGGCCGGCCCCCTGGGCTCACGAACCGGGACAAATACCTCCATTTGTCCCGGTTCGTGGCAGAACCGGGACTAATGGGCTGTACCGGCCTGGGCCATTGCCCCCTTTTCTACTAGTGATATTTTGTACCATGCCATATTTATGGTCGGCAAGTTAATATATTTGTGTATGTGCTACTGTTTTTGTGTGAGAGACAATATGCATTTGCTGCTAGTGAAATGCTTGAGTACTATATGCACTTGCGGCTTTCGTGCAAAAAATATACTTGTTTTGCCCTTTTTCCTTTCCTTTGTTTCCCGAGCCTAAAGAAGGTTACTCTGTTATTCCTCTTCATAAAATGGGCTGACATTATAGTGAGAAGTGATTTCTTATCCACGAGGTATAGATGTAATCTGCATAGTTTCTATATTGTGATCAGTTGAATATGATATGCATCGAACTAACACGACAAAAACTTAGATATACTAATGTTACCTTTACTGATTATGGGAGTTTAATTACATATTTTGAGATGCAAATGTACATCTCAGTCAGTTCGGGGTTAATGCTTGCATCAGTGACGTTTGAAGTAATCCCTTCACACTTATATTGCACTGTGGTCATGCTAGTTAAGTCCTCATGAGCTAGACAAGCACCATTCAGCAGCAGCATCATACTTTCTGAGCTGCTAAGTTTGAATTTCGAACGCCGCAAAATTGTATGCAGCTCGTCATTGTGAGGAACATTATTGTTACTCCTCATGAGCTACACACTACACGGTAGCACAGTGTCACAGTTATTGTGCTGCTAATTTAACGTACGTTCTGAGCATTGGTTGCTCTGTTCCTTAAATAGATGTAAACCATGTGCTGCAGGTTATGAGGTTAGGAGATGTACACTATTACTGGACTTCCAATGTGATTTTTTGCTGATTACTTGAGATTTTAGAAGAAACTGAAAGAGGCTGCCGGCAATTGATGGAGATTCTGTGTACTCATGTCCATGTGACCACTGAGAAACCAAGAAAATTCAACAAGATTGCAGATCCACAGGCTTATACATGATTCGGTCCCATAGAGAAATACAATCCAGGGAAAAAATGGACCTGGTTATGTATTTAGGGTTCCATTGAGACGCTCTCAAAGAAATTCTTTTGGCGGCCGCGATTCAGCATTTTCTGGACCTCTGGAATGAGATCCAGATCGTGCAAATGTTGCCTCACAAGAAAGACTCCTTGACTTCGAGATGGACGTCTAGAGGCAAGTTCAGCTTGGCCTCTGCCTATGGCATCCAGTTCTCTGCTTGCATTCAGCCTGCTTTTGCGAAGCTGGCGTGGAAATCTGATGCTCCTCCTAAGTGCCAATATTTCGTCTGGCTTGCATCCCAGGACCATTGTCTTATCGCCAATAACCTAGCCAAGCATGGATGGCCCCAAAACCTAAGTTGCCCCTCGGTTTGCAAGCTCCTCAGAACTCCAGTCGCCAGTTTGCTGCTTGCTCGTACTTCCAAGAGCTGTGGAAATTCATTCTTGACACGCTGAAGTTGTATATTGTATTGCTTCACTGAGGCGACGACAGTCTTGTCCAATGGTGGCAGCATTCCTCTGCAAACATGAACAAGGAGTTTGCTAAAGCGAGGAACGCATGATTTTTGGGAGCACTGCCACTTCGGCTCGGATGTATTTCCAAATGCTTTAGCTCTAAGCTATGGAATGGATTGATGCACGGAGACATAGGGTGACAGCCCTTATTGAAAGACCTCTAGACCCGGACTAAGAAAGTAAATTGTATATTTTTTTATTTTTTCCTCTTCTCTCATCCCCTTACCTTACTTCCTATCTTTTAATCCTCCTAACCACAATGAAATGGAGCGATGTTGCATTTTCGTCAAAAAAAGGGGAATAGTGATCATGCAACTTACGGTGGAAGCTCTAAGGTTCAAGATTGACATATCTATCTTATCTCTTGCACCTCAGAATAAAGTCTAATTATTAATAACTAGTCGTCAACCCGTGCATTCGCACGGGCTAGTTATTTACATGCCAGCACTACAGGTGAGTTTCCAATAAAAGATGGAATAGTAGTACCAATAAACCATGTACACAGAAAAGCTCTTTTACATGAGAATGGATCACGCTGTGAACTATACTGCAACGTGTTACCAGCTATATAAATAATGAATTGGTTAAAGCAATATCACTTATTTGGTATTTTTAAAAATTATCATGTGATTTTTTGCATTTTATATTTAAGTGGAAGGAAAATTTCAACAATATATGCCAGCATGAACTTATGATAAAAAAGTAAATGAGAAACTCAAAGGTAAAGTATATTGTAATGCCAAAACAGAAATACTTAATATCGAGAGGAAGAGCATGCAGCAAGATTATGTACTAATGATGCACCCATAAATCTTCCGTTTGTATCTTTCGCCTTGATTTAGTCAACACTAACATCCCATGATGAGATGGATTACTATTATACATACCCGACGATGGATGTGCACACGACACACCAAGTTATGGATTATCTATGTCAAATCAACCCACGTTATACTTCTCTAGCAGTCCTGCCATTCCTCCGATACTGCAGTGAATAGGGAACAAACTCTCATTGCACCATCATGGTGATATTCCACAACTAAAATAAAAAATAGCACTTGATTGGCAAATCAATCCAAGAGAGTGAGGCACTACGATATAAAGGTTTGCCGAAACTAAGGGTTAGAGATCAAAATTATAGGAACAAATAATGCAAACAGCCAAGTACACTCGCTTATTGTCAGAAAGAGGAAACACATATATTGCATCATTTAAGATATATTTTATGCACACAATAAATAATATATTAAAATAGTTGTAAGATTATTGAAAGTAACCGTTCAACATGATAAGTGTGATACTGATACGTTTACGTAATAGCATTGACACATTCACCCAATATGTTCGTAGACCCTTTCCATTCGGTAAATCTGTACATGTGGTGCAGGTCAATACTTTGTTCAGCTTACAATAATGCCTAGATGCACTATTTATTTAGAACACAGGAAATTGTAGACCAATTGAAAGAGTTTAGGGTGAGCTTGAAAATTTTGTAAATATATTCATCCATCATCTCATATAAATAGTGCGGAACAATCTGTTTGGATCAATAAATATTTATAAAGAAAGAATAATAGGTTATCTTGGCATTGTTGTAGAAGTGGACCTGGACATTATGCCAACCTTGTCAATAAAAAGAGGCTCATGTGGTCGTTCCAAAAATACAGATCATTTTGTGTACTACTAACAAATAACTTCAGTCAATTCTTAAAGTGATGCATAATCTAGCATGTGTGTGTAGAACCAAAACATATCATTTCATACTAAGTAGCACCATCTATATAGAGAAACATCTTATTTGTCTGCCCATTAATTAATTGAGCTCACATGAAAATAGAAAAGAAATAAGAGCTGCCATGAATAATGAACTGTTGCACCAAATTCAGCCAAGTATGCCTCTACTTAAAAGATGACCGGAATTACAAATTAATGACTTCCCAACTAAGCATTTGATCATTTGATAAAATTTAAATTTAATTAAATGTGTCATGCAAACAAAAAAACTATGACATGCATAAACTTGAAAGCATCCAAAGAATACATACCAAGATTCTCTTCATAAGTATCCCGTCCATGTAAAAGAAAGACACTGGTTATCGAATATGATGTCAGAGTTAATTAGGGCATACCCTACTCGTTCCATTTATCTATTACATATTAGATCATACAACATGATCCTTTCAGCTATATCAGAATGGAAATAGATGCATATAAGGCCATATATTTTGCTTAAACAAAGAAAAAGAGACTGAACTTTATCTGACAGAATGTGTCTAGTAAAGTCTGTACATGTATGTATAGTTGTATACCCTATATATCAACAGCAACAGCATACGGTTTAATATCATGGAATCAGTCATTAGATGTAAATTTCTTGGAAGTTGCTTGGTGTTACCAATTAGACCTTAAGTACAAAGCAGATCTTACTAAGCAAGTCAGAGCACTATATATACAACAGAATACGTAAATGTATGAAAACGAACTCTTACCTGTTCTTTATTTGTACACCAATTCAGAAAATGGGCGACTTTAGAATAACAAAGTAGAAAAATTTATGAGGAAGAACTGCCAAGAGGTTAACTTACCCATCATTTTTTGATCTTCCATGTTGCTTTGAATAAATATTGCTAAGGTGCTGCCTTCTTGACCTTCAGAATTCATATACACTCCAAGTTTGCAAAGAGCACTGTCGAAAGAAATTTCATTAGAATAGAGCATATTTTATGCTTCTCAGATGCACATATCTTTACTGGATCACTGCATGGGCATAAAATTGAAAGAACAGATCCAAGTTAACAAAATGATATATTTAGCTTGTAAAAAAATGTAGAGTAGTAGATTTAACAAACCAAGTAATGCTACAAAATGACTTATCCACTTATCAACAAAATAAGAAGAGATGGTCGAGTTCACTGTGTAGATGTATATCCACATCTTTAGCGAACTGAATCCCCAAACTGAACTGTATAACACCTACAAATCTTACCCATCGAAGTATCTATGACAGGTCTGGAACTAATTAATGCACGTGATCAAGATCCCCTCAAAACGAAAACGTAGACTGTATGTGCTCATTACAGACCATGCCTGAAACTACAGGATGAATAACATAAAAACCAACAAAATGAAAACCTACTACATTATTGATCCTTGCGTACCTTATAGGATGGACTGGTGTAAGCATTGGCTGGCTACCCATGGCAATGCAGGTGTGCTAACTTCGTATGCAGGTATTGAGTGGTATAAACGATGGGTAAACCATGGCTAATATGTGCACATCGGAGAGCGATTGTGGTATCTGTGAGGGAGTCCAAATCAGATAGTTGAGAGGGAGGAACTATGGCGTGTGGAGCTCCCTGACGAAATGAGTCTGTGACAGAAGATTAAGCTGATGAGAAGTGGCAGCCAAGAAGTTGAGCACACAACGGTGGAGTCATCATTCTTGAGTAGGCTCCAGCTGAGAGAATGTTTTGCGGGCTAATGGAACTTTGACAACTGAACTGAAACATCAAGGAGAACATATAAGAAATTTTTCAATGGAGGTATATAAGCATCCATATCATGAAGCCCATCGAAGCACATATATCATAATTTATGATTCAAATCTTATATACTGAAAAAACAGTAAAAATCAAAAATAGAGTAGGGAAGTTTACCTGTTCTATAGAAACTTTTGCGACTTGAATTGAAGCCACTACTGAAGGTATGGGAAGGGCGTTCCTATCTTTTGCAATGGAAGGGAAATCTGAGGAGGAGACATATAACCTGCGGAGACTCGCGACTGGAGAAGGACGATATCAATCACAGAAGCAGGAGAATGCCTAGAACAGGATTGGCGAGGGAGATGATGGAGAAAGAAGGCGGAGGAGGCCGTGCTAACATGCGGCACCATCGACAGAGGTAGGAGGACGGATTAGGGCAGGGTAACGGCAACAGGCAGACGAAGCGGCCATTGAGATCGTCCATGACGGATAAATCGATGGCCTCCACATGTGCGCATACTCTGAAGGAGAAGTGGAGAGGAGTCGTGCGCCGATTAGGGCAAGGGAGAGGGCTGGGTGATAGCAGCAGACGGAGGAGGTTGCCAATAGACAGCTTCAATGACAGATAGATGGCAGCAGACGGAGGTGGAGAGGACGGCATGCGAGAGGCGGACAGGAGACGTGTGTGCGTGGGACTATCTTGTATCTTCAATGGCTAGAGATGATTCCTAGCATAATCTGATGGTTAAAAGTTTATTTCACATTATTTTTTCCCCAGGTTTTGATTATAGGTTAACCTAAAAAATAGGTAGATCTCCACAGATTTTCTCAGGTTTTGATTAGTAGATTAACCAAAAAAAATTAGGTAGATCTACACCATTATAATTAGGTTCCACAAGATTAACGGCTCCTAATTTCTAATTAATGTGATAATTTCTAGGGAGTCGGTAATTAGTATAGGTATAGATAGATAGATAGTGCCCACGAACTGTGGCAGCTGGTCACACTTACCAAATTTGCATTCTTGTTAAGTTTCTCTAGTGGTGTGCTTATATATGAACTGATATTACAACATTAATGTTCCATCGGGTACCAGGATGCAGTTTTTATATTACGATCGTCGCCTTTTGCTAGGTATCATACCAACAATAAAGTTTATGCCACTTCGAGAGACTGGGGAAAACTAACCAGCTCTTATATTTGGCTTGGTAATTCAGCCAAAGGTTCTCAGTTCTCATACCATTCTACTGCTCTCATTCCTTCGTAGGACAAGAAAAGTAGCATCAGTAGTTAACTCATTTGAGCCGCATCCGCATCCGATTTTTTTCCACTCTTACATGAACCCTAACTAATTTGATGCAACTAAAATATAAAGAAACCCTAGGCAGAGGTAGGGGAGAGGGAGGAGCAGGCGTGCTCACCTCGGGTGCCACGACGAGGAGGAGCAGCTGCATCGAGGTCAGGGTCGGGTCTCGGGCGCGGTGGATGGCGGCCGAGGTCGGGTCGGGGCGGCGTCCCGGCGGCGTTGAGGTCGGGGCGGGGCGGCGTTGATCTGGGTCGGGCGGCGTAGAGGGTGTCGGAGGAAGGCGTCGACGGCTGACACGGGCGGCAGCGAGAGTGGAGTGTTGGATTTGGGGGAAGTGGCCGTGGGGAAGGACGAACCCCGTGGTTAAGTCAGAAGTAGCAGTAGCGCGTTCCAGGAAGCGCGCTACTGCTACGTTAGCTACAACGCGTTCTGGGATACACGCTACTGCTACTCCTTTCTCTTTTTCCCCTTTTTCATTTAGTTTTCTTCACATTTTATTTTTTTCCTTTCACCTTATTCTATTTCTTTCATTTTTAATTACTATTTGCTTTCCATTTAATTTTATATCCTTTAGCAGTAGCGGGTTTAAATTAAAACGCGCTGCTACAAAGAAATTAGTGGTAGCGCGGTTCGTTATAGGTCGCTACTACTATGTGTAGCCTATTGGCTAAGCCGTGGGAATTTTAGTAGTAACGTGTTTAGAGCAAGACGCGCTACTACTAGAACTTGATCTGCAGCGCGGTTTGCTCAGGCACGCTACTGCTACTTAGCACCAGCGTGCTTTTTTGACCCTCGCTACTGCTAAAGTTCTGTGTATAAGGTTTTCCCTAGTAGTGTAATCTTCCCATTTAAAATTCAGAATTCCAGAACTAATCAATCTTTTAATCCTGTTCTTTGATATATGTCCTAGCCTTAAATGCCATAGGTAGGATTCGGAACAATTGTCATTTCCGGCTATATTCCTCACAATGGAGTGGTTTTCAGCAACTAAACTGTCCATAGCATCAATATCGGAAATATCTTCAATATAATAGAGGCCTTCTACACGGCTCCCTGATTGTATTAATTTTCCTTTTAGCAATATTTTAACCTTCCCATTGCCAAACTTAACATCAAAGCCCGCAGATTTTAGTCTAGATACCGATATGAGATTTTTCCTCATATCTGGAGCAAATACAGTATTCTTAAGGGGTAATATTCCTCCACTTGGGAGTTTTAGATTATAGTCCCCAATTCCTATCTTTTGCAATGGAAGGGAAATCTGAGGAGGAGACATATAACCTGCGGAGACTCGCGACTGGAGAAGGACGATATCAATCACAGAAGCAGGAGAATGCCTAGAACAGGATTGGCGAGGGAGATGATGGAGAAAGAAGGCGGAGGAGGCCGTGCTAACATGCGGCACCATCGACAGAGGTAGGAGGACGGATTAGGGCAGGGTAACGGCAACAGGCAGACGAAGCGGCCATTGAGATCGTCCATGACAGATAAATCGATGGCCTCCACATGTGCGCATACTCTGAAGGAGAAGTGGAGAGGAGTCGTGCGCCGATTAGGGCAAGGGAGAGGGCTGGGTGATAGCAGCAGACGGAGGAGGTTGCCAATAGACAGCTTCAATGACAGATAGATGGCAGCAGACGGAGGTGGAGAGGACGTGCGCGAGAGGCGGACAGGAGACGTGTGTGCGTGGGACTATCTTGTATCTTCAATGGCTAGAGATGATTCCTAGCATAATCTGATGGTTAAAAGTTTATTTCACATTATTTTTTTCCCAGGTTTTGATTATAGATTAACCTAAAAAATAGGTAGATCTCCACAGATTTTCTCAGGTTTTGATTAGTAGATTAACCAAAAAAATTAGGTAGATCTACACCGTTATAATTAGGTCCCACAAGATTAACGGCTCCTAATTTCTAATTAATGTGATAATTTCTAGGGAGTCGGTAATTAGTATAGGTATAGATAGATAGATAGTGCCCACGAACTGTGGCAGCTGGTCACACTTACCAAATTTGCATTCTTGTTAAGTTTCTCTAGTGGTGTGCTTATATATGAACTGATATTACAACATTAATGTTTCATCGGGTACCAGGATGCAGTTTTTATATTACGATCGTCGTCTTTTGCTAGGTATCATACCAACAATAAAGTTTATGCCACTTCGAGATACTGGGGAAAACTAACCAGCTCTTATATTTGGCTTGGTAATTCAGCCAAAGGTTCTAAGTTCTCATACCATTCTACTGCTCTCATTCCTTCGTAGGACAAGAAAACTAGCATCAGTAGTTAACTTTAGTATGACACGCTGCAAAGAACTGAAGATGACCTCGTTCCTAGGTTTTTTTCACACTATCAAAATTGATTTTACGCCTTGGTTGGTCCAAAATATATGTATGAATTTTATGGAGATGTGTCATATTTACAAAATTCTTTTTTGCACCAATCGGTCTACTAAAAAAAGAACATTTGATCTCCGTATTCAAAGAGGTGCAAAATGGGAAGTGGAAAATCTCACTAGTCATGTGTATCCTTATGTCTATTTAGGTTATATTTCGTGAACCGAATAATGACTAATCAAGCTCCACAATCATGATTTATGCAGCAAAGTAAGGAGAATGGCCAAACCAGTAGTCAGACAAAGAACAAAATCTAGGATTTTAATCATGATAATTTTGTGCATAAATTTATCACTCGCCAATGAATATTTTCTCTACTACACGGATCAGATACCATGACGTGACAGTTCTCGTCGGGTACCTTGACCTTTGAACATAATGGACGACCAGTACAAGGCAGTTTATCCATCGGTATAACAGCATATTAGTTTGCATGCCACCAACTCCGAGTATAGAGCATCGATATCTCATCAATTTGCACATAAATTTCACTGAACTATCAAATGAGTCTGGATACCTCATAACATGACCTAAACGGAATGGGCTTGCAACTTTAATAAAATTAAGATATCTTAGTTATGCTTACTATAAGAGTGAAATGAATCCATTGTTCCTTGACTTGGGCAATAACTTTAGCCATACAACTTCCAAAATGTGAGTGTGGCTCCCTAAACTACTGTTGTCAGTTAGTTTGGTGTTGACCTCCTATGTGGTGCATTGATCATGGTAACGTGGAGTGTGTGTGTGTGTGTGTGTGTTCGTGCGTGCGTGCATGCGTGCGTGTGTGTGTGTGTGTGTGTGCGCGCGCACGCGTGCGTGCTCGTTCTTAGAGGACACATGTCCGCTAGTTTTCTTAGACAAAGTTTGTTCGTTGCACCATTAGTGGCTTTATTAAGGTAGCATTACTTAGTTATTTATTACTCATTAGTTGCATCTATGCATTAACCATGGAATATTTAGAAGGTTTAATTGCATATGTTTACTTTAAAATATATACTGTCACTTTGGGCTCAATGCTAGCATCAATCATTCTGGTCGTGCTTTCATGCTTTTCTTGCATTCTGGTCGTGCTAGTTAACTCCTCATGAGCAAGACACCATTCAACTAATCATACTTTCTGAGCTCCTATGTTAGCTGAGTTTTGAATATTGCTTCCTCTTTCTCTATATATTTCTGTGTACTTCTAGACCATGTACTGATTGTGTATTGAGTTCCTTTAGTTAGTTCTCAGGTTGTGAGATGATGTGTGTTCTTGTTAATGAGGTGATATTTTAGCTCTTGCCAATTGCAGATGAATACCAAGATTGACCACGTGTTCTGCTCCATGGACGGGGGGCTGCTCTTCCAGCAGTGTCACCTGTGTGCTATCTCTTCTTCAGTCTCGGACCACTGTGCCATGATGCTCAATGGGCAGGTCAATCACAAGCAGTTCCGTGTGCTCTATTTCGAAAAATATTGGCTGCAGTCAAGTGACTTTGACGAGGTTGTGCGCAACTCCTGGAGCAATCCCTGTGCACACACTGATGCCATGAAAATTATGCATGACAAGCTCACTAACCTTGGGTGCTCCCTTTATTGCTGGAGTTGTAAGAAAATAGGGATCATTACCATGTTAACTGCATGCGCTGGCTCCTGCCGGTGGCGAACTCCAGTGTGAGGCCGTCGATGACCAGGCGGAGGGGCCTGCGGCCGGGTAGATGAAGATTGCGCCTCCAACGTCTCGAACAGCCATCGAAGGAGCGACTGTTCGTGGCCGCTCGACATGCGGGAGGACGATTCTAGCGGCCGCAAGTATATTGGGTGGTATAAGGAATATTGGGTGGCATACGGCCTGGGCCGGCGCGTTGCCGCGTGAGGAGGTCAAAACAAAAACAGAAAATATGGTTGGTCAGGAGGAGATGTTTTCAAAGAGACCGACAAGAATGTTTTCAAAGAGACCGATAAGAAGGCTCAAGAAAACCCGCCGGTGCACGCGCTGGCTCCCGCCGGTGGCGACCTCCCACGTCCGGCCGTTGATGACCAGGCGGAGGGGCCTGCGGCCGGGTAGATGCAGATCGCTAGACGATGGCGTGTTAGGCATCTAGCCGTGGCGGTGGAAAGCGGAAGAGGGCGAGGGTTTTCCTCCACTCTCGGGCGTACCGCCTCTGCCCAGCCCAGCGCAGCCGCCGGCTCCGAAGAGGACGATGGTGCGAGAGCGAGAGGGATTCGCCTCGAATCCAGGAGCAAGATGCATTTCGCGTGCACGCGCTGGCTCCCGCCGGTGGCGACCTCCAGTGTGCGGCCGTCGATGACCAGGCGGAGGGGCCTGCGGCCGGGTAGATGAAGATCGCGCCTCTAGTGTCTCGAACGGCCATCGAAGGAGCGACTGTCGGTGGTCGTTCGACATGCGGGAGGACGATTCTAGGGGCCACAAGTATATTGGGTGGCATAAGTTATATTGGGCGGTATAAGGTATATTGGGTCGCATAAGGTTTGGCCCCACTGCTGTTGCCGCCAGGGGTCAAAACAAAAACAGAAAATATGGTTGGTCAGAAGGAGAAGTTTTCAAAGAGACCGACAAGAATATTTTCAAAGAGACCGACAAGAAGGCTCAAGAAAACCCGCCGGTGCATGCGCTGGCTCCCGCCGGGGGCGACCTCCTACGTGTGGCCTGAGGCCGGCTAGGTGCAGATCGGTAGACGACAGCGTGTTAGGCATCTACGCGTGGCGGTGGAAAGTGGAAGAGGGCGAGGGTTTTCCTCCACTCTCGGGCGTACCGCCTCTGCCCAGCATAGCGCAGCCGCCGGCTCCGAAGAGGACGATGGTGCGAGAGCGAGAGGGATTCGCCCCGAATCCAGGAGCAAGATGCATTTCGCATGCACGCGCTGGGCGACCTCCAGCGTGCGGCGACCTCCAGCGTGCGGCCGTCGATGACCAGGCGGAGGGGCCTGCGGCCGGGTAGATGAAGATCGCGCCTCCAGCATCTCGAACGTCTAACGAAGGAGCGAGTGTCGGTGGTCGTTCGAGTATATTGGGTGGCATAAGTTATATTGGGTGGTATAAGGTATATTGGGTGGTATAAGGTATATTGGGTGGCATAATGCTTGTGCCGGCCCATGGCCCCCATCGCGTTGCCACGTGAGGAGGTCAAAACGAAAACAGAAAATATGGTTGTTCAGAAGGAGAACTTTTCAAAGAGATCGACAAGAATGTTTTCAAACAGACCGACAAGAAGGCTCAAGAAAACCCACGTGTGCCGGTCTCGACAGGACGTGGCTCCGCTCCGTTCACCGTCTCCCAGGCTCGCCATGCGTGTCCCAAGGTGAGAAAGCGTCGGGCCGCGGGGCCAGCCCATGCCCCTCTTGTGTCGCGCGGGGCTAAAACAGGCATGGCGTCCTCAAGCGTTGCCAATTGAGGACCTCCACACCACACGCCTGGCGGCGGTCGGTGCCAATTGAGGACCTCCACATCACGCGCCTGGCGGCGGTCAGCCCCACCATCATGCTCCTGCCGCTGAGCTGGAGGCGAGCCGGGCCGTGGGCGTGGAAACGATGCCCCGACATGATTTGGGAGGACGATTCTAGCGGCCTCAAGTATATTGGGTGGCATATGTTATACTGGGTGTCATAAGGAATATTGGGTGGCATAAGGCCTTGGCCGCCTGGTCATCGACGGCCGCACGCTGGAGGTCGCCACCGGCGGGAGCTAGCGCGTGCACACGAAATGCATCTTGCTCCTGGATTCGGGGCTAAAAGCAGTCTCCATGGGACGTGGCTCCGCTCCATTCACCGCCTCCTGTGCTCGCCACGCTTGTCCCAAGATGAGAAAGCTGCCGGGTCATGGGCCAGCCCGTGCCCCTCTCGTGTCGTGCCGGGGCTAAAAACAAGCATGGCGTCCTCACGCGTTGCCAATTGAGGACCTCCACACCACGCGCCTGGTGGAGGTCGGTGCCAATTAAGGACCTCCACAGGCCGAGCAACTTCTCCTCCAGCCGGTACATCCCAGGTGTGCGCTGCAGCACACAGCGACCAAAGTCCGATCGCAACTCCGGCTCTCCGTGAACCCACATCTCTGCCGGGAAGTGGATCCTCCCTTCCCTGTTCTCTGGCCGCCAGGTCTCTCCGTCGAACTGGTCCATCTCGAGGTTGCTCACGCCCCTGTTTCAAAACTCTTCCATCATCGTCCAAAACAGCTTCGACAGAGAGTGGAGAGCAACGGAGCTTGCAGCCGAGGGAGCTGAGGTTTCGGCGAAGGAGACCGAGGCGGCCGGCGCCGCCAAGCTCTTGGCAGGTGTGAGGACGTGAACACATGTTTGTGAGAGATTTTGCAGTTGCGTCCATTTCGCGGAAAGCCCCCGGTAAAGCTGAACCAATACTTCTGAAACTAAACATAGGTATGCTTGCAAGAGTTTAGGACATGGTTGGAGGAACCAGAAGCTTTGTGCATTTCCGAGGAAATCACCACCGGGCACTTCTAAAACTAAACATAGGCATGCTTCTAGTACCTTACCAGGCACCCAACTGAACCCATCTCGTTGATTGTGTTTCTTGCAAGAGTTTAGTACTTCTGAACCAATACTTCTGAAACTATTACATATGTAATATAATGGTACTTTCCCTCAATATGTCTAGCCCTGCTATGAAACTTGGGATCCTAGGAAAGTTTAATCGCAGCTTGATTATCACAATAAAGAGTGACCGGATCGGACGCATTTTCAACTATCTCTAGAGAAACCAGAAAGTTCCTCAACCAAACGCCATCTTTTACAGCTTCATTCGCAGCAATGTACTGCTTCCATAGAAGACTGCGCCACATAAGTTTGTTTCTTGCTCTTCCAAGAGATAGCACCTCCAGCCAAAGTAAATAGACAACCTGACGTCGACTTCCTTTCATCAAGGTCTCCCAGCCAGTCGGCATCAGTATATCCCTGCAGCTAAAGATTATCACCATTAAAGCAAAGAGAAAAGTTGATCGTTCCTTTTATATATCGCATAGCATATTTTACTTGCTTCCAATGAGCTTCCTCGGGATTTCTCTGAAATCTGCTCAACATTCCAACAGTGTGACACAAATCTGGTCTAGTAAATAACATTGCATACATCAGAGACCCCAGAGCAGAAGCATAAGGTATATTTTTCATTTCCCTTATTTCCTTAGGAGTTTTAGGATATTGTTCCCCACTAAGTTTAGTTCCTTTTATCATTGGTACATTCGCAGGTTTGCAATCTTCCATAGAAAATCGTTTCAAAACAGTTTCCAGATAAGCTTTTCCAGACAGCCCCAAAACTTTCCTTTTCCGATGCCTATGTATTTCCACCCCCAAAACATAAGAGGCTTCCCCCAAATCTTTCATATCAAAAGTGGATGATAACCAAGATTTCACTTCCATTAAGGTTCCCTCATGGTTTGAAGCAATTAAAATTTCATCGACATACAAAGATAATAATGCATAGTTTCCTCCCACTATTTTGAAATAAATACAATGGTCTCCTTCCATCATAGAGAAACCATATGATGTGATTGCAGCATCAAATAAGGTATTCCATTGCCTAGAAGCCTGCCTCAAACCATAGATTGATCTTTTTAACTTACATACTTTATTTTGATTTCCTTTTTCCACAAAACCATCTGGTTGTGTCATATAGATTTCTTCTTTTAAATAACCATTTAGAAAAGCAGACTTGACATCCATTTGATGGAGATCAAGATCAAAATAAGTAGTTAAGGCACATAAGGTGCAAATAGAAGTAAACTTTGCAACAGGAGAAAATGTTTCCAGAAAGTCTACTTCTTCCTGTTGTGTATATCCCTTAGCAATTAATCGAGCTTTATATTTTTCCACACCTCCTGAAGCATTGAGTTTCCTTTTGAATATCCATTTAGATCCTATGGCCTGCCGGTTTTGGGGTAAATCAACAAGTTCCCAAACACCATTTCTTTCCATGAAGTTTAGTTCTTCCCGCAGAGCTTCCAACCATAGTCCGGATTCCTCGCAATCAATGGCCTGATTGTAAGTTTTAGGTTCTTCCTCTAAAGACACTTTAGAGTGTACTTCCCCTAGAAACACAAAATAATCATCTAGATAAGAGTGTGTTTGTGTGTTCCTCCCACTTCTTCTAGGCATACTAGTTGAGGGAGTTTCTTCCATATTTATGTCAGGGATTTGGCTTGAAAGATTACCGCCAGAGTCATTTACTACTCCCTCGGATTCTTCCTCCATCAATTCCACTCTAGCCCTCTGAGCACGACGAGGAGTGTCCTGATCTAAAAACATAGCATCTCTTCTTTCCAATAAATTCTTATTGTTGGGGTCATAAAACCTATAACCACTGGAACCAGTAGAGTATCCAACAAAGATTCCTGGAGTGGTCTTAGGTTGCAGTTTACCGGTTACGGCTCGGGATTTTAATTTGAGCATTGCAACCCCAAACAGCCAAGTGCCTCAATGTTGGTTTCCTCCCTATCCAAAGCTCGTAGGGAGTGACCTTTATTGATTTTGAGGGTGTGTGATTTAACAAATATACTGCAGTATGCAGTGCTTCCCCCCAAAAACTTAAAGGTAAATCAGAGTAAGCCATCATGGATCGGACCATCCATAAAGTCCTATTTCTTCTTTCCGCTACACCATTTTGTTGGGGTGTGTAGGATAATGTATAGTGGTGTACTATGCCATGTTCTTTACAGAATTCATCCAAAATTCCGGATTTGTACTCTCCTCCTCTATCGGTCCTAAGGACTTTAATTTTCTCATTTAATTGGTTTTCCACTTCAGCCTTGAAAGTTTTGAACATGTCAAAACACTCAGACTTGGTGTTTAAGGAGGTAGACATAACCGTATCGGGAGAAGTCATCAATGAATGTGATAAAATACACCTTCTGTCCTATCGTGGGTGTTGTCATTTCCCCAAAAATATCTGAATGAATTATGGCTAAGGGCTCACTAGATCTTTCGGCTTTAGGAAAGGGAGCTCTAGTCATTTTTCCCATGATGCAGGCTTCACAAATTCCATAACACTACTAGGGAAAACCCTAGCAGTAGCGCTGGTTTTGTGCTCACTAATAGCGCGGGTAGGCGCGCTACTAATAAGGCGCTACAGCTATTGCTTAGGAGTAACACGTGCCCGCACGCGCTACTGCTTGGACGAATAGCTGCAGCGTTTTTTCACTCCCACGCTACTGCTAATGTAACTACTGGCAGCGTGTTTTCTCTCCATCGCTACTAGTATTCTTTTTTTATTTTTTCATTTTTAGTGTATTTATGCGCCAACGTACAAATATTGGTACAATACCAGTTATGAGGTTTACATCATTATGTCCATAACAGTGTGTCAAATGAAGGTGGATTAGGTTCAAGTGGAGGCAATATGTGGTGCATGTCAAAAGTATACTACTAATCCAAACTTGACCTAGTTTGGACTAATAGTACTTTCGATGTGCACCACATGTTGCCTCCACTTGAATCTAATCCGCCAGCACAAGATATTTAATCATCATCATGGTCATTACCACCAACAGTATTTATTTAATTACCACCAACACTAGCTATTTTATCATCATAGTAATAGTGTAGCACATCATCATCCTCAAACTCATTTCTAGCTAGCTAATCACTCCTTCTGCTCTCTTAGGTAAAATAACATAAAACATGTGTAGCTCTCCTCCTTGATCAAGTTGGAGCATGCAGATGAACCTGTCTCCTAATCGTGGGTAGCCCCTCTGTTTGCTGCCCCCTAGTACTTCTCTGCGCTCCCCCATCACATATTTGGTCCACTCTTGCACTATTAAGCATCTGTCACTAATCTTGAATGCACTAAAGTAATCTGTAGGATATCTTGGCCGTAAGCTAATAATACTCATGGTACCTTTAGTCTTGATCCCATAAGGCACAACATTCATCGGAGTCCCTGTTGAAGAACATCGTATGGTAACATACTTACCAATGAAGTTTAGCTTCAAAAATAATGTATGGAAAAAGATGCAATCGAGGACAAATAGTAAAAATCTTACCATCCTTCCTAAATAGATGTGACTGTAGTTCATTACGAACACTATTGGTTGCACGTTTTCAGTACTATCATTTATAAATCCAGGAAGAAAATTTGTCTTGACAGTATTAAGATCCTCAAGCCATGAAACATAATCACTTAGCTCCTCGCAGTTTAGTTCAGCCCCGGGACAGTAGTAGGTCCTGTCTACCAAGCGCTGGACATGTTTGCTTGCACCGAAATAAGCTGACAATACAAATTAGTTGTCAACTATTTTTGAATAAACAATATCAAAGACATAAATATGGTTGAGAAACTTACATAATGGTATAACTGGAGGCGTCTGCACATCGACCCAGATGTCTGTAAGACGAATATCAAAGGTGATAACCATATCAGGCTCAAATGTATAAGTCTTGCATAGTGCTCGCCATGTTTTGCATCCAAAATAGGTGTAGTCGTCTGAATTGTATAATATTGCGTGGAAAATATAACCATGCTCGGTCTTCAAGTAAACTTTCTTTACCTCCATAGTATGACTGAAACCTATCTTATCCAATATAAAAACTCTTGCATGGCAGGGATACGCTAGTAGAATAGTAAAAAATATATAAGTTGAAGCAAATGAAGCAGAAGTCATGCTTAATTACGAAAAAAACTTGTCGTTGTGACTTACTGTATCAACTTCAAAGTTCTCATCCAGCGTGATGCTGAAGCGCCTATCAGGATATGTCTGTCGCACAGGCCGCGCTCATCTTTGCAGTATTCGCACATACCGAAATCCTTTTTGTTGTCAGACATTTCCTATGTTCATAGTTAAAACATTAATTGAAAATCGATCGAAGACAACTACCAGGATACTCAACACACAAATCCGGAGCACTCGATATTTCCTACATATTCTGGCACAAGTCATGCCAAAATTCACGGAAAAATCCGGCATGACCTTTGCTAAAATAGGACATATCGAGAGCGCCTGAAATTTGCCGGAACGGAAATGAATCAACACTCCGACAAAACATAGGCCACTTTCGGAGGTGTAACCTGCAAACATGACCGCCACTTGGATATTGAGCAACACAAGATATACATTTCAAAATATCTTATAGGACTCAAATTAGCATGCGTTCAATAAGCAAAAGTAAATCATCTCATGCGTCCATACATCGTGAATATTATCACTAATACATCACGAATAGTGTCATACATATAACATCACTAATACAACTAAAACCCTAGCACACAACGGGTATCGGGCGCTGGCGGTGGACATCCACAGAGAAGGAACCATCACGGGATCATAGCTCGGTGAGATCCTCGAGAACCTGCCAGGTATTGGAGAACCTATGCTCCAACGCAAACAAGTAACGACGGACGTGCGCGCCCTCCTCACTGACACGGTGACGCACCACCTCCCGGAGTCCTCGAGCCTGTGGACCGTCACTGGCCCACGCGACCGCTACCAAAGAAGGTTCGGGTCAACGACAGGCTGGCTCCTCACCAACCTGCGCCCCGGTAGGTAGCGCCCCAAGACCACTCTCGGCGGAGCCTGTCCCCGACATGGCCCATCTGGTCAAGCAGGTGTCGCCTCCACGACTCGACGACGAGGATGCGGGATAGGCATCGTCCACGTCGATGTGGGAAAAATTGCTTCAACTAAAAAATCGCAACAAGTTCTTACTAACTAGTTCTAATTTGATGAACTTATAGGGGAGGAAAGTGGTAGCGGATATTCCAATTATCCAACTATAAAGTGAAATAAGTGGTCAAATTTTACTCGTTTTATGATTCATCTTAGAAATTTAATTCGTTTCCACCCTTACATGAACCCTAACTCATTTGAGCCGCAACCGCATCCGATTTGTTTCCACTCTTACATGAACCCTAACTAATTTGATGCAACTAAAGTATAAAGAAACCCTAGGCAGAGGTAGGGGAGAGGGAGGAGCAGGCGTGCTCACCTCGGGTGCCTACGACGAGGGAGGAGCAAAGTGACATCGAGGTCGTGGTCGGGTCTCGGGCGCGGTGGATGGCGCGCCGAGGTCGGGTCGGGGCGGCGTCTGGGCGGCGTTGAGGTCGGGGCGGGCGGCGTTGAATCTGGGTCGGGCGGCGAGAGGGTGTGCGGAGAGCGCCGCGGCTGCCGACAGGCGACGGCAATGGTAGAGTGGAGAGTTGGATTTGGGGAAGTGGACGCCGGTAAGGACGAACCCGTGGTTAAGTGAGAAGTAGCGATTTGCTCAGCGTTCGAGCTGCCATCAGACGTTAGCTACAACGCTGCTTCGGGATACACGCTACTGCTACTCCTTTCTCTTTTTCCCCTTTTTCATTTAGTTTTCTTCACATTTTATTTTTTTTCCTTTCACCTTATTCTATTTCTTTCATTTTCAATTACCTTTCTATTTGCTTTCCATTTAATTTTATATCCTTTAGCAGTAGCGGGTTTAAATTAAAACGCGCTGCTACAGAGAAATTAGTGGTAGCGCGGTTATTTATAGGTCGCTACTACTATATGTGTAGCCTATCGGCTAAGCCGTGGGAATTTTAGTAGTAACGTGTTTAGAGCAAGACGCGCTACTGCTAGAACTTTATCTGCAGCGCGGTTCGCTCAGGCGCGCTACTGCTACTTAGCACTAGCGTGCTTTTTTGACCCTCGCTACTGCTAAAGTTCTGTGTATAAGGTTTTCCCTAGTAGTGTAATCTTCCCATTTAAAATTCAGAATTCCAGAACTAATCAATCTTTTAATCCTGTTCTTTGATATATGTCCTAGCCTTAAATGCCATAGGTAGGATTCGAACAATTGTCATTTCCGGCTATATTCCTCACAATGGAGTGGTTTTCAGCAACTAAACTGTCCATAGCATCAATATCGGAAATATCTTCAATATAATAGAGGCCTTCTACACGGCTCCCTGATTGTATTAATTTTCCTTTTAGCAATATTTTAACCTTCCCATTGCCAAACTTAACATCAAAGCCCGCAGATTTTAGTCTAGATACCGATATGAGATTTTTCCTCATATCTGGAGCAAATACAGTATTCTTAAGGAGTAATATTCCTCCACTTGGGAGTTTTAGATTATAGTCCCCAATTCCTAGTATATCTGCCTTTGATGTTGTTCCTAGATAAATAAATCTAGTTCCCTTTTGTATTGGTTTAAATGAACAGAAAGAATTCCTATCTCTTGCAATGTGTGAGGTGGAGCCAGAATCGACCACCCAACTATTTGACAAGGAAGTTGTGAATAGAGACTCTGAACATACAAAAACATGTGACATACCATCAGGTGAAGAATTTCCCCTTCTATAACCCTGATGCTTGGACTGGTTGTTCTTATACTTCTTATCATCTGGCTTCCTCTTCTTAGTGCACTCAGATCTGAAGTGTCTTTGTTCACCACAATTATGGCAATTAAATTTCCTCTTGTCAACCTTCTGATTTGAGTTTCTTCGATTGTAATCATTCCTATCACGCTTTTGATTTATTTTATCCCTCAAATCTGTCTCATATTTCGTCTTATGCCAATTCCTCTTGCTTGAAGACTTGTCCTCACCAAGGTGTAGTTCATCATGTTGAGACCTTCTTTTTTTCCCTTGTGTCGACTTCCTGTCTTCTTCCATGAGTAGATGATGCCTCAGCGTCCGCATGTTTAGCACACGCTCAGTATGACAAAAGGATATTTTAAATTGTTCCCAAGAGTTTGGCAAAGAGTTAAGAGCAAGAATAACTTGAACTTCTTCAGGGAAAGGGTATCCAGCATTCTTTAGTTCCTCTACTAACACACATAATTTATTCAGATGTGCACTAACAGCTGTGGTTTCTGTCATCTTCGTAGTCCAAAATTGATTCACCAAGCTAAGAACTTTGATAAGTGAAACTTCCCCAAAGTCCTTTTCCAATCTCCTCATTATTTTGCGAGCTGATTCCTCTGGTTCATATTCTCCGGCTGGAGAATTAGTCATAGATCCAAGCATAAACACTCTAGCCTTTTTATTGTCCTTAGTCCACTGAGTAATTTCCTCATGGTAGCTTTCCTTTTCCTCATCTTCAGCCTCGTCAGATGGTTGGGTAGGCTTAGATTGAGTAATGATATAATCAATGTTCTCAGCATTGAGGAGAAACATGATCTTCTCTTTCAGATAGTAAAATTTGAACCATCCAATTTACAAGACCAAAGCAACTCAGCAAACACACTGTTGGAGGCCATTGGGTAGGGTACTTACCTTAGCAAAATTCCAGAAATTAGTCTGTAGCAGCAGCAACAATGAACAAGGACGTGAGTTGCAGATTCCCAGTAGCCAGCGGCAATGGTCAATTCCTGTAGTGCGTGTTGATGTCCACACCGTACAGCAGTTTGGCAGCTATCCAACAGCAGCTTGTGGACACACTAGGCGGTGAAGACCGCTATGCGAGCAGCTTCACCGGGCCGCGGAGTTCGGCGGACGGGTGGCGACCTTCGGCTTGAGGTCGCGTGAGCGGCAGGGACGGGCGACTTGGCTGGCTGGTTCCGCGCCGGAGCGCGTGGCACCGTCGAGGTCGAGGCGGCTGATGGACTCTGGCGGATCGATCTGTGAGTGGCGGCTCGGGAGTAGTTGGGGACGGATCGATCTGTGAGCGGCGGTCGCGGCGGGACGGCGAGGCGGACTTGAGGTGGAGGCGGCGAGGTGTCCGCCGCGGCACGGACGGTGAGGTGGGTCAACGTGGTGAAAGAAACTTGGTTAGAAATAGGGGCTTGGGTATTCACATGGAAGGCACAATTTCAGTGGACTTCTGTCGATTTATTCTATGGCTTTTTATAATCAGTTTAGCTGCATGTTAATGATCTGGAAAGTAAATTAGGATCAGTCAATCTCTGCTTGGGAAGAAAGAGGCTCGTGGACGTACGTGCAGTTGCCGCCGGCTCGCCGGGAAACAGCGGCCTCTGGGTCTTGTTGAAATGTAGGATGGGCTTTAGGCTCATCCTAGAATTTTTTTAAAAAAATTCTCTAAAGATTCATGTGGGTGTCATAATTAGTTGGTGGGAAGTTTAATACGATGTCAAAAGGGGAGCATGTTTTGGACCTCCTTAAAAGGATCCTTTTTCACATGCTACTCGAGCTTAAGAATAGGAGTGGTTCCGGCGCGTTCCTCTGCCGCTCGCCTCGCCACGCACGCGCCGTGTTCCGTGATCGAGCCGAGCTTAGACCTATGTCATGCGTGTGCTTCAATTTTTCTGGTCAAGAACGGATAATTAATTGGCCATTAACTATGAGTCATTAACGGATGCACAACTAATCTAAGACTTCAAATCATTGGCTGTTGCCGACTCGGGCATGGGTTCAGCCCACGTCTCCCTACCCAACCACGCCAATATATTGGATGCGTCAACAACTCTAGTACTCAAGTACTGCCCACGCTACCGACTCAGGTACAACACAGATCTGATCGCATCCACGCTACCGACTCAGGTACTGCCCACCATCGTTCCGCTCACTGCTGCTGCCGGCAATCCCATCCCATCCACCATGTGCACGGATGTATGAGAGAACAGGCCTTCAGAACCCCGCGTTTGCGATCCTGTACCGGGAGCTTCTCCGACGCAACTACTCACCGTTGTTCATCTTTGTCCACTACTTCGACTATATCCTCGTCTCCTTCGTCATCACCATGTCCACTAAAGCCCAGAAGAAGGCCCAGAGGATGCCACCGCTATTACCGCCAGCGCCGCGGCTTCGACCTGGCTGACTAGAGGGTATGACCCGTTTACCCCTATGTTGTTTATTTCTATGATAGCCCTACTAGCGTTTTACATAGACGTTTCTGCTATTTGCGTAGTATCTGTCTACATGATAAAATATCAGTATGAGAGTAATGCTGTTTATGCCTTTTTCATGATTTATTTATCGATTAGATTAATTGAAAAATTGCTAATTTACTCAACAGGTCTATCTTTGGTGTGTCAGGGTGCAGATGCTTGCCGGGAAACAACAGTCTCTGGGTCTATCTTAGGGGAGCTGGTGGTGTAGGTTCGCCAAACAGATCGGGTAGTTTTCTGGCTTTACAACGGCGGCCAGGGGCGGCAGCAAGCCCGACGGTAGGGGGAGGTCGAGGCGGGAGCACCAGCGGCCGTGGGCAAAGGAGGCAGGCGGTTCGTCCTGGGTTGGGCAGCGGCAAGAGGAAGAAGAGGTACAGATAAAGATCGTGGTGTGGAAGACGACAAACAATTTTCTTCAGGAGGCAGAAGAAGGAGATCTAACCATTCATTTTCCAACTAGCACCTGGGAACAAATCGACTGACCCAAAAAACAAATTGAGTTGACTGGGCCCTATAATCACCCTTCGTATGTCAACCATGAATATGCAACCTATACTGTTTTTGCACTTCAAAAAGAAACCTATATATATATGTGCTACTCCATGAGCCGAAGATACGGGCTAAACTGAAAACTCTATTGTGTGTAGTCTTAAAATAATTTCCATGCCGCTACAGGAGCTGGAATTTTGAAAGAAGCTGAAAACTATGCTGACATTATTCTGCATACTAGCCAATTTCCCCAAATGAACATTTTGGGACATTGTAATATCTTGGTTGATTCAGCGAACTCAATTACATTTTTGGATCACCTGGACTAGACACTACAGTCACTGTGTGCTTCATGCAATGCTTGCAGTATGGTCATGCAATTCTTGGATGAGGTACCATGGACCCCTTCATGCAACTCTTGCATTATGGACAAACTAGTT
Organism: Aegilops bicornis; assembly: GCA_021605145.1. Classification (NCBI taxonomy): domain Eukaryota; kingdom Viridiplantae; phylum Streptophyta; class Magnoliopsida; order Poales; family Poaceae; genus Aegilops; species Aegilops bicornis. The sequence goes on along the minus strand of JAHIAL010000009.1, from coordinate 7,273,435 downwards.
ATTTTTACTCCTCATGAGTTGCAACATTCAATATCACACTTGCTGTGCTGTCAGTTTAACTCCACTTTAGCCGGTGCTCGGCCTTGTTATATATCTTACCTGTCATTTCCAAATTTTGTGGATGCCATTGTTTTGATGGTTGTGAGGACTCGGGATATGTGTCAAGCGTCTTGCCAATGAGATGAGAGTTTTGAAGAAGCTGAAACTGAAAGAAGATAGATGCTGGGACAAGTTAGGGATCGAGGCCCACAGACTACGTACTCCATTCAGCATCACAACTTGGTTCTTTGTTGCTTCTACGGCAAAATCCACAATACAGCGCTCACTGCCATCACTACATGTGGGACCCACTTAGTGAAAAAATAGAATATGTCCAGGGCTGCCGGGAGGAGGAGTGCCGGCAGAGAGGAGTAGGGTGGCCAACAGGGCGACGCGACCCGGCAGTGCAGTAGGGAGGTGTAGGCGGCGTGCTGGCGGTGGGGAGGAGAGGAGGCGTTGGTGCTATATGTAGTTCACAGCCGAGCAGGCCGCCTGGGTTTTGTAGTTTATATGAGGAGAGCGAGAGACGAAGGGACAATGTTTTATCGAGTTATATTTATCAGAAACTCGGAAAAGATGTCTACGTGAAGCAAAGAAAAAAAATAGATGGCTAACAAAAAGTGTGCCGAGCTCCATCGTACGGGCTCTGAGCAAAAGAGGCCCGCCCTGACATAGTGGACTGGAACTGCCGTGATCCCCACGTGGCACCAACTTTGCTAGGTGCCGTCCGTTTCAAACTCGGCACAAGCCATATAAGTCGAGTTTGTTTTATGCACCAAGTCTTAGCACTCTAGGTCTCGGTAACAACACGTCTCTACCGAGTTTGGTTTATTCACCAAGGGCTGCACTTGGCTTACATAGTTTTTGCCGAGAGTCCGTGCTTCAGAACTCGGTGAAAGCCTTGGCACAAGGCACAGATGGATTTTTCTGTAGTGATACTAAATGGGGTTGAGTATGACAAAAGCAATAATGTTGTGTCTAGTTTCCTCCTCTCTATCAGGAGTTCGAGAGAGAGAAAAAAATACAACTGTGCCTCACCATGAAACGTGTTCAGATTTTAGAGCAAAATGAAAATTATTTACACTTAGTACATGTGATCCGCATGTGCACAACTGAAGATTTTGCACATCTGGTGATATATTGTGTGACACGTTACTACTTCTCATGAGCTACACACACCATTCGGCAGCGCAGCAACACAACAATCGTATTATGCATTTGACCGACGACCTGAGCATTAGTCTCTCTATCCCCTATATATCTCTTAACGACCATATGCACTTTCTCTGCAAGTGTTCGTTCCTTCGTGATGAGTTTAGGAGATGTACACGATTACCGAACTTTGATGTGTTCTCTTGTAGATGAGTTGAGATTTTAGAGAACGAAAACACTAACGCCCACATGTGTGGGCGTCTGGCAACTCGCCCACACGCATGGATCTCCGTCCAACCAATTCTGCACGAATCTTGGCGCGTTCTACCAGTTTTTATGTGCCACGTAGGACTAAACTGGTGTGTGGGCATTCATCCCATCGCCTACACGTCCTTTTTCACAACACGGGGCTGGTATGTACACGTTTAGTAATTCGCCCACACACTAGTTTTCACGCACGCAGAGGGGGCTGGTGTGTGGCCGTTTATCACTTCGCCCACACGCCCGTCTCCTAGCCCATACCCAAAGCTGGCAGTTGCCATGTGTTTCTACAGGTACATGGCAACTGTCCTAGCTTTGCTTGTAAGCAGATGGCACTACCCGAGTTGCCATGTGTTTTTGCATGGTACATGGCAACTGCCCTAGCGTGCTTGTGAGCACATGACAACTCTCTCTTTTACCCGAATATGTTTTATTGCCATGCCTTTGTGTAGTGCTACATGGCAACTGCCTAGTGTTAGTGGGTGGCAACTCGTAAAGTTTTGAAATCATGGCAACATTCTGCAGGTACATGGCAACTGTCCTAGCTTTGCTTGTAAGAAGATGACAACTCTCTTTTACCCGAGTTGTCATGTGTTTTTGCATGATACATGGCAACTGCCGTAGCGTGCACCTAAGCAAATAGCAACTCTTTCTTTTATATGGCAACTGCCCTAGGGTGCTTGTGATCACATGGCAACTCTCTTTTACCCGAACATGTTTTTTTGCCATGTCTTTTTGTAGTGCTACATGGCAACTGCCTAGTGTTAGTGGGTGACAACTCTTAATGTTTTGAAATCATGGCAACTACAGTAGATCAGACCATACATGGCAACTGCAGTTGAGCAACCATGGCAACTGTAGTTGTCCGACATGGCAACCGAAGTTCAGCGACATGGCAACTGCAGTTAAACGAACATGGACGAGGGTCTGGACCATGGCAACTGCGGGACGCGCGGTGACTGTCACGCGGGGCGTGCGGGACCACGAGGTACGAGGCCTGACGTACGGGGCGTGTGGGCGTTATCTATTTCGCCCACACGCACGCGTGTGAGAGGGATCGGGAGGGAAAAAATGTGTGTGGGTATTACTTTTTTTGCCCACACGTAGGTGTGTGGGCTGTTCCTCTTATACACCACATAAAATGTGTGGGCAGATCACCTAACGCCCACACGTGTGACACTTATCGGCGTCGTTAGAGAAAACTGAAATAAAATGTGGACAATCCACTCTGCTCTGGCGGGTGTGTCTACTGAAGACCCGTGAAAATTTGATAAGAAAGTAGGCAACTGCAGATGCAGATCTAGCATGTCCGATTGAGAAAGCAGGCAAGCCTAGCGAAATGGACCTGATTTTATCCATGGAGATGAGCTCGAGTAGATGTGTGTCGAGGCGGGGATGACTTGGAGCATATTATGGCAGCGGTGGCGGTCCAAGAGGAGGCCGCAGGGGCGGAGATTGCATCCCGGCCGATATGTGGGAGTACAGCGCATGACGCAGCAACGCCGGCAAGCCTGATCCATCCGCTAGGGTTTGAGCCGGCGGCGCATGAAGGGGCGAAACAGTGTTGGGACATTGGTGTTGGAGAGCGGGGCGGAGTCGCATCAATGAAAGACAGAGGGACAGATGGCCGGCGTTGACCTGAATCGGAAGAAGAGGCGCCGTCGGTTTTGACGAAAGCCAGATACACATTGGGTGCGTACGTGCGTTATGGCTGATCGAGTTGTTTTTTAGCGCGGGCATACGGGCGTGTGTTCTGAATCCGGGAGTCGAGGTTTCGTCGAATCAATCAGCTATCGACCCTACAATCTTATGAAGAGAGATGTCCCATTCAATCGCTAGGATAGATAGGGTCAATTGAGAGGGATGATGTGCTCCGTTAGGATTCTACTCTTTTGCATAGTTTTTGGTACGAAGCCCAATATGAACCACGGAGGCCGCAATTCCGTATATGGGATATATATTTTACGTGTTTGCTATTTCACATCTAGATGTAATATAGTATCTCACATCTAAATCTAAAACCGTTGATCTTTGTTTGTCTTTAAAGTTCGCGCAACGTGATTGTCTCCTTCGCGCGCTCGTTCGCATCCTGTTGTTGTACGCCGCAGCCTCTGACCACCTCCACGCGAGTGGGTGGGCTGTTCCTGTTTTGTTTTTTTGGGCCACGTGCCAAGTCACGGGCTGCGGTTTGGTTGTTGGGCTTTTGCACTGGAATTTAAAGAGGCCGAGTCATAATTTGAAGTCATCATTGCTGGCCGTTCTAACCAGACTTGGTTCCGATGTTTTGTGTGTGTGTTCTTTTAGCAAATGATGTTTTGTGTGTTGTGGTGGAAAGCTCTGCTAAACTGTTTTAAGCAGTGCCCCCATCCCGAGATCGATGGACTTTTTTTAGTAAGAAGAGAAAGAAGTTTGTCTCACTGTAGCCTTTTTCCAGCAATGATGTAATTAGCCATACCAAGGTTTTTAGCAGGGCAATGTTATAGTTGTACAATATAAATGCACTTTTTTACAACGTTGATGTACTGACTAATTTTTTGTGCATCACCATAGGATAAAACTTTGCTATAAGATTTTTTTGTTTTACATTATTTTTTATTACTTTTTTTGTTTTCCCTTTTTATGGTCTTTTGAAATCCATGATTTTTAAAATTTTATAAGTATTCTTTAAATCCACCGTTTGATTTAGTTCTCGTAATTTTCGTGCAAGCGCTCTACCTTCCGCCTCGCTTGTTGTTGCTTGTTTTATTGTGTATCCTATTGTTGGCCCAGGCCCGTTCGGTTCTGTTTTTGTCATCCCTCGATTCGTAACTGGGGTCTGACTTTTTTTGTCCCAATTGCAAGTTCAGCCTCGACTCGCAACTAGGACCCGATCATTTTTCGTCCCAGTTGCAAGTCCGCCCTCGAGTCGCAACTGGGACCCGCCCCGACCATTTTTTGTCCCACTTGCAAGTCCACCCTTGACTCACAATTGGGACCCGACAATTTTTTTTCCCAATTGCAAGTCCGCTCTCGAGTCGCAACTGGGACCCGGCCATTTTTTGTCCTAGTTGCAAGTCCACCCTCGACTCGCAATTGAGACCCGACCATTTTTTGTCCCAGTTGCAAGTCCTCCCTCGACTCGCAACTGGGATCCGACCATTTTTTGTCCCAGTTGCAAGTCCACCCCCGACTCGCAACTGGGCCCGACGTTTTTGTTCCAGTTGCAAGTCTGCTCTCGACTCGCAACTCGAGACCCGGGCTTTTTTTTTCTAGTTGCAAGTCCATCGTCGACTCGCAACTCGGGCCTATTTTTTTCCCTAATTGCAAGTCCATCGTCAACTCGCAATTGGGGCCTGAATTTTTTTTGTCCCAGTTGCAATATCCCTCTCGACTTGTAATCCGGACCTGAATTTTTTTGTCCAAGTTGCAAGTCCACGCTCACCTTTCAACTGGGGTCTGATCTTTTTTGTCCGAGTTGCAAGTCCACCATTGAGTCGCAACTGAGGCCCGACTTTTTTCCCCAGTTACATTTGCACTCTCGACTCGCAACTGGGTCTTGACATTTTTTATTATAGTTGCAAACCCACCCTTGACTCGCAACTGGGGCCCAGCCTTCTTTTGTTCGAGTTGAAAGTCCATCCTCAATATGTAAGGGGGGCCCAACCATTTTTGTCCTAGTTGTAAGTCCACTCGCGACACAAATGGGGCTAGACTTTTTTATGTCCAAGTTGCAAGTCCACCCTCGACTCGCAACTGGGGCCCAACCTTTTTTTGTCTGAGTTGCAAGTCCACCTTTGACTCGCAACTAGGGTCCAACCTTTTTTTGTCCGAGTTGCAAGTACACCCTCGACTCGCAACTGGGGTCCAATTTTTTTTATCCGACTTGCAAGTCCACCCTCTACTCGCAACTAGGAGTCAACCTTTTTTGACCAACTTGCAAGTCCACCCTCGGCTTGCAACTAGGGGCCGACCTGTTTTAGTCCATATTACGAATCCAACCTCGATTTGCAACTGGGGCCCGACCTTTTTTTTCTCAGTTGCAAGTCCACCGTCGACATGCAATTGGGGCTTGAGCTTTTCTCGTCCCAGTTGCAACCCCACCCTTGGCTCGCAACTCGGGCCCAACCTTTTTTGTCCGAGTTGCAAGTCCAACCTCGACTCACAACTAGGGTCCGACCTTTTTTATTCCCAACTGAGAGTCCGCCCTCGACCTGCCACTAGGGCTCCGATATTTTTTTGTCCTAGTTGCAAGTCCACTGCCAAGAAACAAACTGCGCATTTAGCCGCCCAAGTAGCTAGGATACATTTTTCGTCTTTCTTTTGTTTTGTTTTCTTCATGTTTTTTTTATTATTTATCATTTTTCTTCATTGGTTTTCCTATGCTATTATTTTTTTTTCAAAAGTTGATTTCATTTTTCCTTTTTCATAAATTCACAAGTTCCAATAATTGTTTCAAATTTTTTAATTTGTTCATTTTTCTGAAAAATCATGTTTATAATTTTTTTAAACAAATCAAAATGTGTTCATTTTTTGTTCTCTGCTTATTTATCCATTTTCTCTATTTGTTTTTCTCATTTTCTTTATTTTTTTCCAGTTCACTTTTAGTTCAATGTATATAAAAAAGTTTGCTTTTAGTTCAGCGTATATAATCAAGTTCACCGTACACTGTATATTTGCTAAAAATTAGTGTGTATTTAGAAAATGGTCATCATATATTAAAGAATTGTTCATCATATATTGTAGAAATTTTGGTATTCGTTAACATTTCTTATAATTTGAAATAAATTATGTAAAGTCCTGAACTGGACCGAACTTTGTTCCTTACTGAAAATTAATTATAAAGCATAAGAGTGAAAAACGCAAAAAGTTATAATCCTTGGTAGCCTAGAAGCTAACGATGAGAGATGTACTTGTACAACCATCATACGCAAAAGCTAACAAATACTCCCTCCGTCCGGAAATACTTGTCTTAGAAATGGTTGAAAATGGATGTATCTATAACTAAAATAAGTCTAGATACAACCATTTCTAAGACAAGTATTTTCGGACGGAGGGAGTAGATGTTAGCACTAGCGATCAGTTTTTTTTTTTTCAGAAAAAGTTAGTGATCAGTTTTTTGTATGGGGAGCTAGTGACCAGGATTTTTTTTGTTGTTGTTGAGAGGAGCTAGTTACCAGATTTGCATTAGGGCTGGCCGCATAGGCGGACGCATGACGAGCTGGTTTTTAGTTGAGTTCCATTATACAAACAACACTTTCTGGCAGATAGGTGCCTGACATGCCATCAAGCCGTTGATGCATGGGATGAAAGGTGCAGCCATGCATTCAAAACAGCATCGTGCATATCCTGGGCGAGGAAGGATCGTACACACTAGTTTCGGTTTTAGTTTTGGCCTTTAACAAATTAAAATCAAACAAATAGGACAAAAAATAAAAAATAAGGTGACACTGACATCATACTTAGATGTGAGATATTATCTCACATCTAGATGTGATATAGATGGACCCTCTTCTACTATATTCTAACCTGTACTTGTAATGATATTGAACTTTTAATTGTATATTTTGACTTAAACAAAAATATTTCAGCCGCCTTGGGATTAACGCTCGCATCCATGGTGTATCATGAGTTCCTTCATGCTTTCCCTGCATTCTGGTCATGCTATTTAATTCCTGATGACCAAGAAACCATTCAGAAGCATCATACTTTCTGAGCTACTAAGTAAACTGGGATCGGAAATATTCCTCTTTCCGTAAGAGGCCGTCAGCTGATTTCATCCAATTTACCCGGGCTGATTTCAACTAATTTCCTCGCTTCTGAATGTCTGATTAACAACCATGTGTTACTCTTCCAAATAAGCGGAGCTGATCCAACGGAGCTAATAGTGGGCGGGTTGGCCATAATCTTTGGTAAGTAAGGCTCGACTCCGGGCTAGCCGACAGCAAAGTGGATGCAATTGCACTTTATGAAGAGGAAAGCCGAAAGCGGACCGGCAGCCACGGCAACTCTATAGGTTGGAGGAGTAGCACATACATACGGTCGAGCGGCGCATATGTAGATCCAATTTCACGGACCTAGATTCCAGCGGTGGTGGACAACCATGAGAGGTGAGCACGGGCCAAATTGTTTTCCTTTTTTTTCCTGTGACAGATGAACCCCACACTACTAGGGAAAAACTTATAAACAGAGCTTACTAGTAGCGCGGGTTTATACCCCTCGCTACTACTACTTAGCAGTAACGCGGGTTTTCACCCCACGCTACTACTAAGTTGATAGTAGTAGCATATGTTTTTACCTCCCGCTACTACTAAGTTGATAGTAGTAGCGTGTGTTTTTACCCCTCGCTACTACTAAGCGGTCTCTACCATGCCTCCCGGGACATGCCATAGTAGTACCGAGAGGTATAAACCCGCGCTACTATTAAGTTGATAGTAGTAGTGCGGTTTTATACCCCTCACTACTACTAAGTACGAGGTAGGTGAAGTCCCCATATCCTCAGCCGAATCCCTCCTCTCTCCCTCACTCTCCCCTCTCTCCATAGGCTCTCCTAGCATGGTGCTCCTGCCCAAGCACATCTCCTCCTCCATGGCGCCCAACGAGTCCGCCTCCTCGCGTCGCTAGCGTTCAGGAGCTCGCCCGTCTTCCCCCTTTCCTCCATGCCACCACGACCTAGCACCTCACCACTGGTGACCAGCCCCGATGCGTCCTCCATCTCCTTCCTTTCTCCCTTGTTTCTCTTTTTCCCTCTCCCTCTCCCTTCATTTTACTCACCTCCCTTGCCCATGCCTACGCAGGTCGTCGATATGGCCAACCAAGAGCTCTCCGCCTTGGCCGCGAAGAGGATCCTCACACCGTCGTCTTGCTCTACACTGGATCTGGTCCCTCTCCAATAGCTTGTAGGGGAACGTAGTATTTCAAAAAAAAAATCCTACGATCACGCAAGACCTATCTAGGAGATGCATAGCAACGAGACGGGAGAGTGTGTCCACGTACCCTCGTAGACCGAAAGCGGAAGCATTTAGTAACGCGGTTGATGTAGTCGAACGTCTTCTCGATCCAACCGATCCAAGTATCGAACGTATGGCACCTCCGCATTCAGCACACGTTCAGCTCGATGACGTCCCTCGTGCTCTTGATCCAGTTGAGTACGAGGGTGAGTTTCGTCAGCATGACGGCATGGCGACGGTGATGATGATGTTACCGGCGTAGGGCTTCGCCTAAGCACTACGACGACTTGATCGAGGTGTGTAACTGTGGAGGGGGGCCGGCCGGCCCTTGCTAGGCGCGCCGGGAGAGGGGAATCCTACTAGGACTCCATGTCCTAGTAGGATTCCACCTCAATGAGAAGGGGAAAGGAAGGGAGAGGGGGGCCGCACCCCTAACCCCTTGTCCAATTCGGACTAGGCTTGGGGGGGCACGCGCCACCTCCTGGCCGATGCCTCTCCTTCCCACTAAGGCCCAATAAGGCCCATCAACTCCCCCAGGGGTTCCGGTAACCTCCCGGTTCTCCGGAAAATACCCGAACTTCTCCGAAACCATTCCGATGTCCGAATATAGCCTTCCAATATATCAATCTTTATGTCTCGGCCATTTCGAGACTCCTCGTCACATCCGTGATTACCTCCGGGACTCCGAACAAACTTCGGTCATCAAAACACATAACTCATAATACAAATCGTCATCGAACATTAAGCGTGCGGACCCTATGGGTTCAAGAACTATGTAGACATGACCGAGACACATCTTCGATCAATAACCGATAGCGATGCTCATATTGACTCCTACATATTCTACGAAGATCTTTATCGGTCAAACCGCATAACAACATACGTTGTCCCCTTTGTCAACAATATGTTACTTGCCCGAGATTCGATCGTCAGTATCGTCATAACTAGTTAAATCTTGTTACCGGCAAGTCTTTTTACTCATTCTGTAATGCTTCATCCCGCAACTAACTCATTAGTTACATTGCTTGCAAGGCTTATAGTGATGAGCCTTACCGAGAGGGCCCAGAGATACCTCTCCGAAACACGGAGTGACAAATCATAATCTCGATCTATGCCAACCCAACAAACACCTTGGGAGACACCTGTAGAGCATCTTTATAGTCACCCGGTTACGTTGTGACGTTTGATAGCAAACAAGGTGTTCCTCCGGCATTCGGGAGTCGCATAATCTCATAGTCCGAGGAACATGTATAAGTCATGAAGAAAGCGGTAGCAATGAAACTGTAACGATCATAATGCTAAGCTAACGGATGGGTCTTGTCCATCACATCATTCTCCTAATGACGCGATCCCTTTTATCAAATAACAACACATGTCTATGGTTAGGAAACATAACCATCTTTGATTAACGAGCTAGTCAAGTAGAGGCATACTAGGGACACTATGTTTTTCTATGTATTCACCCATGTACTAAGTTTCCGGTTAATACAATTCTAGCATGAATAATGAACATTTATCATGATATAACGAAATAAATAATAACTTTATTATTGCCTCTAGGGCATATTTCCTTCATAGCTGTCACCGGATCTGCTCTGCCGCTACCCGTCCGCACTTCCGGCGACCCCTGTCGTCGCTGGATCAAACCATTGACACCATTGACAGCATGCACTGGGTCGAGACTTTTTTTTGGTTTTTGAAATTAATAGTAGTAGCACGGGTCACAAGCACGCGCTACATATAGTTAGTAGTAGCGCGTGTGGAATCCGTGATACTACTAATAAATGTACTAGTAGCGCGGGATGCACGGCGCTACAACTAACAGTTAGCTGTAGCGCCGTAGTAGTAGCGTGGGTACCCATGCTACAACTAGTTGGTTAACCCGCGCTAATAATAGGCTTTTTCCTATTAGTACCACATTCACCAAACGTCACTGTTTCATGTGAGATGTTAAGAAGTGCCACATCAGCCCTGCCATTTCTCATAGATATGCTCAAGCTGCCCTAATCCGCAAATCATTGTTATCTGCAAAAAGTTGTAAAACAGTGTTTTGTGCTAACCTAGTTCCAATACGGTGTGTTCTTTCAACTCTCTTTCGACAAACAGTGAATTTAATTATCTCAAAATGATACAAACATAAAAGACCACACCTCTGCATTGCTAGAATGCACACAGCCAACCACAACGCAGGCACTATTCGAAAACACAGTAATTTCAAAAAAAATTCCTATGATCACACAAGATCTATCTAGGTGATGCATTGCAACGAGAGGGGAGAGTGTTTGATACGTCCATTTTGCATCATGCTTTTATATTGATATTTATTGCATTATGGGTTGTTATTTCACGTTATGTCACAATACTTATGGCTATTCTCTCTTATTTTACAAGGTTTACATGAAGAGGAAGAATGCTTACCGGAATTCTGGGCAATGGAAAAGGAGCAAATATTGGAGACCTATTCTCACAAGAACTCCAAAAGTCACGAAACTCCACGGAATATCTTAAAATAAATAAAGAAAAATCGCCACCAAAGATGAAGGCCAGGGGCCCACACCTGCTCACGAGGGTGGGGGCGCCCACGGGCGCGCCTGCACTCGTGGGCCCCCTGGTGGCTATCCGACGCCCATCTTCTCCTATATGAAGTCTTTCATCAAGAAAAAAACATTAAGCAACCTTTCAGGACGAGACTCCGCCGCCACGAGGCGGAACCAATCTAGGGCTCCGGCAGAGCTGTTCTGCCGGGGACACTTCCCTCCAGAGGGGGAAATCATCGTCATCATCATCACCTACGTTCCTCTCATCGGGAGAGGGCAATCTCCATCAACATCTTCACCAGCACCATCTCATCTCCAAACCCTAGTTCATCTCTTGTATCCAATTCTTGTCTCCAAGTCCGGGATTGGTGCTAGTAGGTTGCTAGTAGTGTTGATTACTCCTTGTAGTTGATGCTAGTTGGTTTATTTGGTGGAAGATCATATGATCATATCCTTTATGCATATTATTACCCCTCTGATTATGAACATGAATATGCTTTGTGAGTAGTTACGTTTGTTCCTGAGGACAAGGGAGAAGTCTTGCTATTAGTAGTCATGTGAATTTTGTATTCGTTCGATATTTTGATGAGATGTATGTTGTCTAGCCTCTAGTGGTGTTATGTGAACATCGACTACATAACACTTCACCATTATTTGGGCCTAGAGGAAGGCATTGGGAAGTAATAAGTAGATGATGGGTTGCTAGAGTGACGTAAGCTTAAACCCTAGTTTATGCGTTGCTTCGTAAGGGGCTGATTTGGATCCATATGTTTCATGCTATGGTTAGGTTTACCTTAATACTTTTGTTGTAGTTGCGGATGCTTGCAATAGAGGTTAATCATAAGTGGGATGCTTGTTCAAGTAAGAACAGCACCCAAGCACCAGTCCACCCACATATCAAATTATCAAAGTACCGAACGCGAATCATATGAACGTGATGAAAACTAGCTTGACGATATTCCCATGTGTCCTCGGGAGTGTTTTTCCTTATATAAGAGTTTGTCCAGGCTTGTCCTTTATTCCCATGTGTCCAGGTTTGTCCATGCCACCTTGCTGCACTTTATTTACTGTCGTTACTTGTTGCTCGTTACAATTTGTCTTATCACAAAACTATCTGTTACCACTTATTTCAGTACTTGCAGAGAATACCTTGCTGAAAACCGCTTATCATTTCCTTCTGCTCCTCGTTGGGTTCGACACTCTTACTTATCAAAAGGACTACGATAGATCCCCTATACTTGTGGTCATCAAGACTCTTTTCCGGGCGCCGTTGTCGGGAGTGAAGCGCCTTTGGTAGGTGGAATTTGGTAAGGAAAATTTTATATAGTGTGCTGAAATTTACTGTCACTTGTTACTATGGAAAGTAATTCTCTAAGGGGCTTGATCGGGGTATCTTCACCCCGTCCAGTAGAGCAAAGAGTTTCCCCTCAACCTACTGAACCTATTGAAAATGAAACTCCTTTTGAATTCCCTTCGGGTATGATGGAAAAACTGCTAGCTAATACTTTTACAGGAGATGGAACAATGCATCCTGATGAACATCTACTCTATGTGGATGAAGTTTGTGGACTATTTAAGCTTGCAGGTATACCCGATGATGTTGTTAAGAAGAAGGTCTTCCTTTATCTTTGAAGGAGACGCATTGACATGGTATAGGCTATGTGATGATACGAGATCATGGAACTATAAAAGATTGAAATTGGAATTTCATCAAAAGTATTACCCTATGCATCTTGTACACCGTGATCGCAATTATATATATAATTTTTGGCCTCGCAAAGGAGAAAGCATCGCTCAAGCTTGGGGAGGCTTAAATCAATGTTATATTCATGCCCCAATCATGATCTCCCAAGAGAAATAATTATTCAAAGTTTTTATGCTCGGCTTTCTGATAACAATCGCACCATGCTCGATACTTCTTGTGATGGCTCTTTTATGATGAAGACTATGGAATTCAAATGGAACTTATTGGATGGAATTAAACGCAACTCACGAAGATTGGGACCTCGACGAAGGTAAGGAGTCAGGTATGACACCTAAGTTTGATTGTGTTAAATCTTTTATGGATACCGATATTTTCCGTAAGTTTAGCACTAAATATGGACTTGACTCGAGATAGTAGCTTCTTCTCGTGAATCTTTTGCTACTTATGTTGATCTCCCAAGGACAAGTGGTTTAAATATCATCCTCCCATAGAAGTAAAAGTAGCTGCACCTATTAAAGCTGAAGAAAAGACTGTCACTTATAATGATCCTATTGTTCCTACCTCTTATGTTGAGAAACCACCTTTCCCTGTTAGAATAAAGGATCATTGATACGTCTCCAACGTATCTATAATTTTTTATTGCTCCATGCTACTTTATCTACTGTTTTGGACTATATTGGGCACTATTTTCCACTTTTATATTATTTTTGGGACTAACCTATTAACCGGAGGCCCACCCTGTAATTGTCGGTTTTTGCCTATTTCAGTGTTTCAAGAAACGGAATATCAAACGGAGTCCAAACGGAATGAAACCTTCGGAAAAGTGATTTTCTCACCGAACGTGATCCAGGAGACTTAGACCCTACTCCAAGGAACAAAAGAGGCGGTCATGAGGGTGGGGGGCGCCCCCCCCCTGCCTCATGGGCCCCCTGTTGCTCCACCAACGTACTCCTTCCTCCTATATATACCTACGTACCCCCAAACGATCAAAACAGGAGCCAAAAACCTAATTCCACGGCCGCAACTTCCTGTATCCACGAGATCCCATCTTGGGGCCTATTCTGGAGCTCCGCCGGAGGGGGCATCCACCACGGAGGGCTTCTACATCATCACCATAGCCCCTTCGATGAAGTGTGAGTAGTTTACTTCAGACCTACGGGTCCATAGCTAGTAGCTAGATGGCTTATTCTCTCTTTTGGATCTCAATACAATGTTCTCCCCCTCTCTCGTGGGAGATCTATTCGATGTAATTTTCTTTTTGCGGTGTGTTTGTTGAGACCGATGAATTGTGGGTTTATGATCCAGCTTATCTATGAATAATATTTGAATCTTCTCCGAATTCTTTTATGTATGATTGAGTTATCTTTGCAAGTCTCTTCGAATTATCCGTTTGGTTTGGCCAACTAGATTGGTAGTTCTTGCAATGGGAGAAGTGCTTAGCTTTGGGTTCAATCTTGCGGTGTCCTTTCCCATCTTAGCTTTGGGCAGCAAGGCACGTATTGTATTGTTGCCATCGAGGATAACAAGATGGGGTTTTTGTCATATTGCATGAATTTATCCCTCTACATCATGTCATCTTGCTTGAGGCGTTACTCTGTTTTTAACTTAATACTCTAGATGCATGCTGGATAGCGGTCGATGAGTGGAGTAATAGTAGTAGATGCGTAATCGTTTCGGGTCTACTTGTCTCGGACGTGATGCCTATATACATGATCATACATAGATATACTCATAACTATGCTCAATTTTGTCAATTGCTCAACAAGAATTTGTTCAGCCACCGTGAGAATACTTATGCTCTTGAGAGAAGCCACTAGTGAAACCTATGGCCCCGGTCTATTCTCATCATATCAATCTCCATCACTTTAATACTTGCTTTGTTTTTACTTTGCCTTTTACTTTTTACTTTGCATCTCTATATCAAAAATACCAAAAATATTATTTATCGCCTCTATCAGATCTCACTCGTGAAGTGACCGTGAAGGGATTGACAACCCCTAATCGCGTTGGTTGCGAGGAGCTATCGCTTTGTGCAGGTACGAGGGACTTGTGCGTGGCCTCCTATTGGATTGATACCTTGGTTCTCAAAAACTGAGGGAAATACTTACGCTTACTTTGTCGCATCATCCTCTCCTCTTCGGGAAATCCAACGCAGTGCTCAAGAGGTAGCAAGAAGAATTTCTGGCGCCCGTTGCGGAGGCTCACGCAAGAGCAAGTCAACCATACCAAGTACCCATCACAATCCCTATCTCTCGCATTACATTATTTTCCATTTGCCTCTCGCTTTTCCTCTCCCCACTTCACCCTTGCCGCTTTATTCGCCTCTCTTTCCCAATCTCCTCCTCTTTTCCCGTTGCCTTTTTTTCGTCCGCTTGTTTGCTCGTGTGTTGGATTGCTTGTTTGTCGCGATGGCTCAAGATGCTACCGAATTGTGTGACTTCACCAATACCAATAATAATGATTTCCTTAGCACTCTGATTGCTCCTCTTGCCAATACTGAATCTTGTGAAATCAATACTGGTTTGTTGAATCTTGTTATGAAAGATCAATTCGCCGGCCTTCCCAGTGAAGATGCCGCTAGTCATCTGAATAGCTTCGTTGATTTATGTGATATGCAAAAAAAAGATGTTGATAATGATGTCGTTAAGTTGAATCTATTTCCTTTTTCGCTTAGAGATCGTGCTAAAGCGTGGTTTTCATCTCTTCCTATCTCTAAGTATTTTCCTGCCGCTAAGATTATCTCTCTTAGGAACGATATTATGAATTTTAAGCAACTGGATCATGAACATGTTGCACAAGCTTGGGAGAGAATGAAATTAATGATACGTAATTGTCCTACTCATGGTTTGAACTTGTGGATGATTATACAAAACTTTTGTGCCGGATTGAATTTTGCTTCTAGAAATCTGTTAGATTCGGCCGCGGGAGGCACCTTTATGGAAATCACTCTAGGAGATGCTACTAAACTTCTAGACAATATTATGGTTAATTATTCTCAATGGCACACTGAAAGATCTACTAATAAAAAAGTGCATGCCATAGAAGAAATTAATGTTTTGAGTGGAAAGATGGATGAACTTATGAAATTATTTGCTACTAAGAGTGTTTCTTCTTATCCTAATGATATGCCTTTGTCTAGTTTGATTGAGAATAATACTGAACCTATGGATGTCAATTTTGTTGGTAGGAATAATTTTGGTAACAACGCCAGATAGAGGGAATTTTAATCCTAGGCCTTATCCTAGTAATCCTCCTAATAATTATGGAAATTCCTACAACAACTCTTATGGAAATTTTAATAAGATGCCCTCTGAATTTTAGAGTAGTGTTAAAGAGTTTATGAATTCAAAAAGAATTTTAATGCTTTTGCTTGAAGAGAAATTGCTTAAAGTTGATTATTTGGCTAGGAACGTTGATAGAATTTCTCTTGAAACTGATTCTTTAAAGATTAGATATATTCCTCCTAAGCATGATATCAATGAGTCTCTCAAAGCTATGAGAATTTCCATTGATGAGTGCAAAGAAATAACCGCTTAGGATGCGTAAGCTTCCAAAGATGCCTTTATTAAAGCGTGTACTTCCAATTCCTATGAAAATCAAGATGAAGATCTAAAAGTTATTGATGTGTCCCCCATTAAATCTTTTGTTTTGCAATATGAATCTTGATGAAACTGAATATGATCTTCCTTTACCTAGAAGGCGTTCCAAAAATTCGGAGTATTTAGATCTTGATGATGAAATTGATAAGTGTGGGATTGAAAGAAATAAAAACCTAGATGTTGCTAAACCCACTATTTTGATCTCAAGGAATTTAATTATGAAAATTTCTCTTTAATTGATTGTATTTCCTTGTTGCAATCCGTGCTAAATTCTCCTCATGCTTATAGTCAAAATAAGGCCTTTACCGATCACATTGTTGATGCCTTGATGCAATCTTATGAAGAAAAACTTGAGTTGAAAGTCTCTATCCCTAGAAAACTTTATGATGAGTGGGAACCCACTATTAAAATTAAAGTTAAAAATTATGAGTTTCATGCCTTGTGTGTTTTGGGTGCTAGTGTTTCCACTATTCCCAAAACTTTGTGTGATTTGCTAGATTTCCGTGACTTTGATGATTGCTCTCTAAACTTGCATCTTATGGATTCCACTATTAAAAGCCTATGAGAAGAATTAATGATATTCTAATTGTTGCAAATAGGAATTATGTGCCCGTAGATTTTATCATTCTTGATATAGATTGCAATCCTTCATGTCCTATTATTCTTGGTCGACCTTTCCTTAGAACGATTGGTGCAATTATTGATATGAAGGAAGGAAATATTAGATTCCAATTTCCCTTAAAGAAGGGCATGGAACACTTCCCTAGAAAGAAAATAAAATTACCTAGATCTATCCTTGCTTTTATGCCTAGCTAGGGGCGTTAAACGATAGCGCTTGTGGGGAGGCAACCCAATTTTTTTTTTTTGCTTTTGCTTCTGTTTAGGAATAAATATTCCATCTAGCCTCTGTTTAGATGTGGTTTTATGTTTTAATTAGTGTTTGTGCCAAGCTAGACCTATTGGATCTTCTTGGATGATAGTTATTTGATCTTGCTTTAATTTCCAGAAACTTTGCGCTTAGTGCCCGAATTATTAAAAATCACCCGAATGTGATAAAATACTGATTCCAATTGATGCTGATCAATAAAAAAAATTCTAGGTCGTCTAATTTTGTAGATTTGTTTGAGTTCCAGAAGTTTGCGTTAGTTACATATTACTACAGATTGTTCTGTTTTTGACAGATTCTGTTTTTCGTGTGTTGTTTGCTTATTTTGATGAATCTATGGCTAGTAAAATAGTTTATAATCCATAGAGAAGTTGGAATACAGTAGGTTTAACACCAATATAAATAAAGAATGATTTCATTACAGTACCTTAAAGTAGTCTTTTGCTTTCTTTCTCTAACGGAGCTCACGAGATTTCTATTGAGTTTTGTGTTGTGAAGTTTTCAAGTTTTGGGTGAATTCTTTTGATGGATTATGGAAAAAGGAGTGGCAAGAGCCTAAGCTTGGGGATGCCCATGGCACCCCCAATATAATCCAAGGGAACCAAAAAGTCAAATCTTGGAGCTACTTCCATCGGTAATTTACTTGGAGCTATATTTTTATTCACCACATGATAAGTGTTTTGCTTGGAGCGTCGTGTATTATTTGCGTATTTACTTGTTAGTTTACCAAAATCATCCTTGCTGTACACACCTTTTGAGAGAGCCATACATAAATTGGAATTTGATAGAATACTCTATGTGCTTCACTTATATCTTTTGAGCTTGATAGTTTTGCTCATAGTGCTTCACTTATATCTTTTGAGCGTGATAATTTTTGCTCTAGTGCTTCACTTAGATCTTTTAAAGCACGGTGGTGGATTTTTTTTAAAGAAACTATTGATCTCTCATGCTTCACTTAGATTATTTTGAGAGTCGTTAATAGCATGGTAATTTGCTTAATGTTAATATACTTGGTATTCAAGATATGTGAAACTTTCTTTTGAGTGCGTTGAATACTAAGAAAAGTTTGATGCTTGATAATTGTTTTGAGATATGAAGATGGTGATATTAGAGTCATGCTAGTTGAGTAGTTGTGAATTTAAGGAATACTTGTGTTGAAGTTTGTGATTTCCGTAGCATGCACGTATGGTGAACCGTTACGTGATGAACTCGGAGCATGATTTATTTATTGATTGTCTTCCTTATGAGTGGCGGTCGGGGACGAGCGATGGTCTTTTCCTACCAATCTATCCCCTAGGAGCATGCGCGTAATACTTTGCTTTGATAACTTCTAGATTTTTGCAATAAGTATATGAGTTCTTTATGACTAATGTTGAGTCCATGGAATATACGCACTTTTTCCCATCCTTCCACCATTGTTAGCCTCTCTAATACCAAGGCACTTTTCGCGGTATCATACACCCACCATATATTTTCCTCAAAACAGCCACCATACCTACCTATCATGGCATTTCCATAGCCATTCCGAGATATATTGCCATGCAACTTTCCACCGCTCCGCTTATTATGACACGCTTCATCATTGTCATATTGCTAGCATGATCATGTAGTTGACATCGTATTTGTGGCAAAGCCACCGTTCATAATTCTTTCATACATGTCACTCTTGATTCATTGCATATCCCGTACATCACGAGGCATTCATATAGAGTCATACTTTGTTCTAAGAATCGAGTTGTAATTGTTGAGTTGTAAGTAAATAAAAGTGTGATGATCATCATTATTAGAGCATTGTCCCAAGTGAGGAAAGGATGATGGAGACCATGATTCCCCCACAAGTCGGGATGAGACTCCGGAAAAAAAAAAAAAGAAAAAAAAAAGGAAGAGGCCATAAAAAGAGAAAAGGCCCAAATAAAAAATGAGAAAAAGAGAGAACGGACAATGCTACTATCCTTTTACCACACTTGTGCTTCAAAGTAGCACCAAGATCTTCATGATAGAGAGTCTCTCATTTTGTCACTTTCATATACTAGTGGGAATTTTTCATTATAGAACTTGGCTTGTATATTCCAATGCTGGGCTTCCTCAAATGCCCTAGGTCTTCGTGAGCAAGCGAGTTGGATGCACACCCACTTAGTTTCTTTTGTTGAGCTTTCATATACTTATAGCTCTAGTGCATCCGTTGCATGGCAATCCCTACCACTCACATTGATATCTATTGAGGGGCATCTCCATAGCCCGCTGATACGCCTCTAGTTGATGTGAGACTATCTTCTCCCTTTTGTCTTCTCCACAACCACCATTTTATTCCACATATAGTGCTATATCCATGGCTCACGCTCATGTATTGCGTGAAGATTGAAAAAGTTTTGAAAATGTTAAAGTATGAAACAATTGCTTGGCTTGTCATCGGGGTTGTGCATGATTTAAATATTTTGGGTGGGGAAGATGGAGCATAGCCAGACTATATGATTTTGTAGGGATAACTTTCTTTGGCCATGTTATTTTGAGAAGACATAATTGCTTAGTTAGTATGCTTGAAGTATTATTATTTTTATGTCAATATGAACTTTTTCTTGAATCTTCGGATCTGAATATTCATATCACAATTAAGAAGATTTACATTGAAATTATGCCAAAGTATCCTCCGCATAAAAAATTCTCTTTTATCATTTACTTACTCGAGGACGAGCAGGAATTAAGCTTGGGGATGCCTAATACGTCTCCAACGTATCTATAGTTTTGATTGCTCCATGCTACTTTATCTACTGTTTTGGACTATATTGGGCTTTATTTTCCACTTTTATATTATTTTTGGGACTAACCTATTAACCGGAGGCCCAGCCCGAATTTCGCTTTTTGCCTATTTCAGCGTTTCAAGAAACGGAATATCAAACGGAGTCCAAACGGAATGAAACCTTCGAATGTGATTTTCTCACCGAACGTGATCCAGAGACTTGGACCCTACTCCAAGGAACAAAAGAGGCGGTCACGAGGGTGGGGCGACCCCTAGGGCGCCCCTGCCTCGTGGGCCCCCTGCACCACCGACGCATTCTTCCTCCTATGTATACCTCGCACCCCCAAACGATCGTAACAGGAGCCAAAAACCTAATTCCACCGCCCGCAACTTCCTGTCTCCACGAGATCCCATCTTGGGGCCTGCTCCTAGGCTCCGCCGGAGGGGGGCATCCACCACGGAGGGCTTCTACATCATCACCATAGCCCTCCGATGAAGTGTGAGTAGTTTACTTCAGACCTCACGGTTCCATAGCTAGTAGCTAGATGGCTTCTTCTCTCTTTTGGATCTCAATACAATGTTCTCCCCCTCTCTCGTGGAGATCTATTCGATGTAATCTTCTTTTTGCGATGTGTTTGTTGAGATCGATGAATTGTGGGCTTATGATCCAGCTTATCTATGAATAATATTTGAATCTTCTCTGTATTGTTTTATGTATGATTGAGTTATCTTTGCAAGTCTCTTCGAATTATCCGTTTGGTTTGGCCAACTAGATTGGTAGTTCTTGCAATGGGAGAAGTGCTTAGCTTTGGGTTCAATCTTGCGGTGTCCTTTCCCAGTGACAGCAGGGGCAGCAAGGCACGTATTGTATTGTTGCCATCGAGGATAACAAGATGGGGTTTTTATCATATTGCATGAATTTATCCCTCTACATCATGTCATCTTGCTTAAGGCGTTACTCTGTTTTTTAACTTAATACTCTAGATGCATGCTGGATAGCGGTCGATGAGTGGAGTAATAGTAGTAGATGCAGAATCGTTTCGGTCTACTTGTCTCGGACGTGATGCCTATATACATGATCATACCTAGATATACTCATAACTATGCTCAATTTTGTCAATTGCACAACAGTTATTTGTTCACCCATTGTAGAATACTTATGCTCTTGAGAGAAGACACTAGTGAAACTTATGGCCCCCGGGTCTATTCTCATCATATCAATCTCCATCACTTTAATACTTGCTTTGTTTTTACTTTGCCTTTTACTTTTACTTTGCATCTCTATATCAAAAATACCAAAAATATTATTTATCATCTCTATCAGATCTCACTCTAAGTAAGTGACCGTGGAAGGATTGACAACCCCTAATCGCGTTGGTTGCGAGGAGCTATCGTTTTGTGCAGGTACGAGGGACTTGTGCGTGGCCTCCTACTAGATTGATACCTTGGTTCTCAAAAACTGAGGGAAACACTTACGCTACTTTGCTGCATCATCCTCTCCTCTTCGGGGAAATCCAACGCAGTGCTCAAGAGGTAGCAATCATGCGAAAGCTTCAACTGTGGTTCGTAAAAGCAATATTAGAACTTATACACCTCCCGAGCAAGTCAAAGTAGAACCTAATATTGCTATTGTTAAAGATCTCTTGTCTGATAATATTGATGGGCATGTTATTCAATTACGTGGTGAATCTGCTAGAATTGCTAAACCTAGCGTTAAAGATAAACATAGACATGTGGTAGGCGTGCATTATTTCAAGTTAAAATAGGAGATCATTGTTATCATGGCTTATGTGATATGGGTGCTAGTGCTAGTGTTATACCTATTACCTTGTATGAAGAAATTAAGCATGAAATTGCACCCGCTGAGATAGAAGATATTGATGTTACAATTAAACTTGCCAATAGAGATACTATATCGCCAGTAGGAATTGTTAGAGATGTTGAAGTCTTGTGTGGAAAAATTAAATATCCTGCTGATTTTCTTGTTCTTGGTTCCCCACAAGATAGCTTTTGTCCAATTATATTTGGTAGACCCTTCTTGAACACTGTTAATGCTAAGATAGATTGCGAAAGGATTGTTGTTACTATTAGCTTGGATGATATGGTTCATGAGTTTAATTTCTCTAAATTTAGCAAACAACATCGTGAGGAAGAATTGCCTAGTAAGGATGAAATTATTGGTCTTGCTTCTATTGTCGTACCTCCTAGTGATCCTTTAGAACAATATTTGCTAGACCATGAAAATGATATGTTTATGAATGAGAGAAGGGAAATAGATGAAGTATTCTTTAAATAGGAACCTATTCTGCAACACAATTTGCCTGTTGAAATCCTAGGGGATCCTCCTCCACCCAAGGGTGATCCCGTGTTTGAGCTTAAACCATTGCCTGATAATCTTAAATATGCTTATCTTGATGAAAAGAAAATATATCCTGTTATTATTAGTGCTAACCTTTCAGAGCATCAAGAAGAAAGATTATTGAAAACTCTGAAGAAGAACCGTGCCACTATTGGATATACTCTTGATGATCTTAAGGGCATTAGTCCCACTCTATGCCAACATAAAATAAATTTGGAAGCGGATGCCAAACCAGTTCGTGATCCTCAACGACGTTTGAATCCTAAAATGAAAGAAGTGGTAAGAAAAGAAATACTCAAGCTTCTGGAGGCAGGTATAATTTATCCCGTTGCTGATAGTTAGTGGGTAAGTCCTGTCCATTGTGTCCCTAAGAAGGGAGGTATTACTGTAGTCCCTAATGATAAAGATGAATTGATCCCGCAAAGAATTATCACAAGTTATAGGATGGTAATTGATTTCCGCAAATTAAATAAAGCTACTAAGAAAGATCATTACCCCTTACCTTTTATTGATAAAATTCTAGAAAGATTATGCAAACATACACATTATTGCTTTCTAGATGGTTATTCTGGTTTCTCTCAAATACCTGTCGGCTAAAGATCAATCAAAGACTACTTTTACTTGCCCTTTTGGTACTTTTGCTTATAGACGTATGCCTTTTGGTTTATGTAATGCACCTGCTACCTTTCAAAGATGCATGATGGCTATATTCTCTGATTTTTGTGAAAAATTTGTGAGGTTTTCATGGACGATTTTTTCGTCTATGGTTCCTCTTTTGATGATTGCTTGAGCAATCTTGATCGAGTTTTGCAGAGATGTGAAGAAACTAATCTTGTCTTGAATTGGGAAAAGTGCCACTTTATGGTTAATGAAGGTATTGTCTTGGGGCACAAAGTTTTGAAAGAGGTATTGAAGTTGATAAAGCCAAGGTTGATGCTATTGAAAAGATGCCATGTCCCAAGGACATCAAAGGTATAAGAAGTTTCCTTGGTCACTCCGGATTTTATAGGAGGTTCATTAAGGACTTCCCAAAAATTTCGACCTCTCGACTAATTTATTACAAAAGATGTACCATTTGTCTTTGATGATGATTGTGTAGAAGCATTTGAAATACTTAAGAAAGCATTAGTCTCTGCACCTTGTTGTTTAGCCACACGATTGGAATTTACCCTTTGAAATTATGTGTGATGCTAGTGATTATGCTGTAGGTGCTGTTCTAGGGCAAAGAGTTGATAAGAAATTAAATGTTATCCATTATGCTAGTAAGACTCTAGACAACGCTCAAAGAAATTATGCAACTACCGAAAAGGAACTTTTAGCAGCTGTATTTGCTTGTGATAAATTCAGACCCTATATTGTTGATTCTAATGTAACTATTCACACTGATCATGCTGCTATTAAATATCTTATGGAAAAGAAAGATGCAAAACTAGACTTATTAGATGGGTTCTCTTGCTGCAAGAATTTGACTTGCATATTGTTGATAGAAAAGGAGCTGAGAACCCCGCTAGGTATAACTTATCTGGGTTAGAGAATGTTCTTGATGACCCACTACCTATTGATGATAGCTTTCCTGATGAACAATTAAATGTCATAAGCACTTCTCGTAGCATTCCATGGTATGCTGATTATGATAATTATATTGTTGCTAAATTTATACCACCTAGCTTCACATACCAACAAAAGAAAAAGTTTTTCTATGATTTGCGACATTACTTTTGGGATGACCCACATCTTTATAAAGAAGGAGTAGATGGTGTTATTATATGTTGTGTACCTGAGCATGAACAGGAACAGATCCTATGCAAGTGCCACTCCGAGGCTTATGGAGGACACCACGCTGGCGATAGAACTGCACATAAGGTATTGCAATCCGGTTTTTATTGGCCTACTCTCTTCAAGGATGCCCGTAAGTTTGTTTTGTCTTGCGATGAATGTCAAAGAATTGGTAATATTAGTAGACGTCAAAAAATGCCTATGAATTATTCACTTGTTATTGAACCATTTGATGTTTGGGGCTTTGATTATATGGGACCTTTTCCTGCCTCTAATGGATATACACATATTTTGGTTGCTGTTGATTACGTTACTAAGTGTGTAGAAGCTATTACAACTAGTAGTGCTGATCATAACACCTCTATTAAAATGCTTAAGGAAGTTATTTTTTCCGAGGTTTGGAGTCCCTAGATATTTAATGACTGATGGTGGTTCACACTTTATTCATGGTGCTTTCCGTAAAATGCTTGCTAAATATGACGTTAATCATAGAATTGCATCTGCTTATCACCCGCAATCTAGTGGTCAAGTAGAATTGAGCAATAGAGAGCTCAAATTAATTTTGCAAAAGACTGTTAATAGGTCTAGAAAGAATTGGTCCAAGAAACTTGATGATGCATTATGGGCATATAGAACTGCATATAAGAATCCTATGGGTATGTCTCCGTATAAAATGGTTTATGGAAAAGCATGTCACTTACCTCTCGAACTAGAACATAAGGCATATTGGGGTATTAAAGAGCTCAACTATAATTTCAAACTTGCTAGTGAGAAGAGGTTATTTGATATTAGCTCACTTGATGAATGGAGAACCCAAGCTTATGAAAATGCTAAGTTGTTTAAAGAAAAAGTTAAAAGATGGCATGACAAAAGGATACAAAAGCGTGAGTTTAATGTAGGTGATTATGTATTGCTATACAACTCTCGTTTAAGATTTTTTGCAGGAAAACTTCTCTCTAAATGGGAAGTTCCCTACATTATCGAGGAGGTCTATCTTTCGGTGCCATAAAAATCAACAACTTCAAGGCAGAACCAAGGTGGTAAACGGTCAAAGGATCAAACATTATATCTCAGGTAATCCCATAAATGTTGAAACCAATATTATTGAAACCGTAAGCCCGGAGGAATACATAAGGGACACTTTCCGGAATGTTTCAGACTCCGAAAAGGAGTAGGTATGTGGTACGGTAAGTAAACCGACTCCAAAACAATTTTTAAGGCAATATTTCTCCGTTTTGGAATAATTAGAAAAATAGAAAAATAAGTAGCAGTTCCGGAAGGACACGAGGGCCCCAGGAGGGTGGTGGGCGCGCCCTACCCCCCTGGGCACGCACCCCTACCTCGTGAGCACCCCGTGTGCCCTCCGGACTCCGTTTTCTTGCACGATCCGTATTTTGGTCGGTAAAAATTCATTATATATTCTCCCGAAGGTTTTGACCTCCGTATCACGCAAATTTCCTCTGTTCTTGTTTTGAGCTGTTTTTCTGACAGATCTAGATTATCATGACGTCGCCAAGTGCTTCCAAGGACAAGTTCGTCGAGAAGGTCATCAACCCTTACCTCGCGGAGGTGCTGCGACACCCTCAAACCATTGAGTTGCGTGATGGGTTGCTGCACATCGGCGATGAAGAGGGACCAAAAGGAACCAGAAGCGTGGAGACGGGCTCAAGCAAAGGAGCAACAAGTTTTCAAGTGTCAAGGGATAGTGGAACGTGGACTCAACTCCAACCACATGATGATCGCGGAGTTCACTAGGAACCACAAGTTCGATGCTGACAATACCGGGGAGGCCATCTTCAAGCTTCAAGAGAAGATCGAGCACCTTCAAGCCCAACTATGATCTGCAAAATCAAAACTGTGAGTATGAATATATATTCAAAAGGATGAGTTTTGCTGCAGATTTGAGGATTCCGAAGACTCGATCACCCTTCTATGATGGTGAGCCCATGCCTTGGAAGATGGACGACAAGCCCGCATCATCAACAACACCTCTACCTTCTTCACCAGCAAAGGAGACATAATCACATGGGTATGGGCTCTCCCCTTGGCAACTGCCAAGCTTGGGGGAGGTGCCCCGGTATCGTATCACCATCACAACTCCTATCTTTACCGTTTTTCTTAATTCGATCCTTTTAGTAGTATCTTGATCTAGTAGAATAAAGTTTATGGTATGATCTAGTTTTGAGTTTTGCTTTATGATCTCTCTATGGAATCGAGTCAGTGAGCTATATATATAATAAAGATTAGTGTTGAGTCAAGGGATTGATTATTTGGCCATGATCTTGGGTGAATAAAAGAAAAGAAAGAAGAAAAAGAATAAAAAGAAACAAAGAGTTCATATTGATCTCATGAGAGTAATGACTTCACATAGAAAGAGTATGATGATTAAAAGTTGCTGGGAGTTGGCAAACATAGTTTGGTCATCGTTGCAATTAATAGGAAGTAATAAGGAAAGAGAGGTTTCCCATATAGATATATTATCATTGACATCTTTTATGATTGGGAGCACTCATTAAAATATAACATGCTAAAGAGTTGATGTTGGACAAGGAAGACAACGTGATGAGTTATGTTTTCTTATATCTGAGATAAAGTATGTTGTCATGGATCCTCTAACATGTTGAGCTTGCCTTCGCCCTCATGCTAGCCAAATTCTCAGCACCAAGTAGAGATACTACTTGTGCTTCCAAAACCCTTAAACCAGTTTTGCCATGAGAGTCCACCATATCTACCTATGGATTGAGTAAGATCCTTCAAGTAAGTTGTCATCGGTGCAAAGCAATAAAAATTGCTCTAAACATGTATGATTGATTGGTGTGGGATAAATAAGCTTTATCTGATCTTGTGATGTGGAAGTAATAAAAGCGACGGACTGCATAATAAAGGTTCATATCACAAGGGCAATATAAAGTGACGTTCTTTTTGCATTGAGATTTTGTGCATCCAACCATAAAAGCGCATGGCAACCTCTGCTTCCCTCTCCGAAGGGCCTATCTTTTATTATTATCCTCTACCTTATGCAAGAGTCACGGTGATCTTCACCTTTCCTTTTTCATTTTTATCCTTTGGCAAGCCCAGCATTATTATTGTTGACATTACCCATGAGGTAAAAGGTTGTAGGGCAAAACTATAAGCCCCTATCTTTCTCTGTGTCCGATTAAAACTCCATAACCACAAGTATTGCATGAGTGTTAGCAATTATGAAGGACTAAATGATAGTTGAGTATGTGGACTTGCTTTTAGGCTCTGACATAGACTCTTTCCGATGTTATGATAAATTGCAATTGCTTCAATGACTGAGGTTATAGTTTGTTGGTGCTCAATAAGGTTTCTGATTCATACTTTTGCATTGTGAAAAGATCATCACTTGGACATAAGTAATCATATGACAAAATCTATATGTGTTGTTGTTATGAGAACAATCTTGATGCCTTCATGTCCGTATTTTATGTTTATCGACGCCTCTACCTCTAAACATGAGGACATATTTATTGTTATCGGCTTTTCACTTGAGGACAAGCGAGGTCTAAGCTTGGGGGAGCTGATACGTCCATTTTGCATCATGCTTTTATATTGATATTTATTGCATTATGGGTTGTTATTTCATGTTATGTCACAATACTTATGGCTATTCTCTCTTATTTTACAAGGTTTACATGAAGAGGGAGAATGCCGGCAACTGGAATTTTGGGCAGGAAAAGGAGCAAATATTGGAGACCTATTCTGCGCAACTCCAAAAGTCCTGAAACTCCCGGAATATCTTAAAATAAATAAAGAAAAATGGTCGCCAAAGATGAAAGCCAAGGGGCCCACACCCTGCTCACGAGGGTGGGGCGCCTTCTGTGGCGCGCCCCCCTACCTCGTGGGCCCCCTGGTGGCTCTCCAACGCCCATCTTCTCCTATATGAAGTCTTTCGTCAAGAAAAAAACATTAAGCAACATTTCGGGACGAGACTCCGCCGCCACGAGGCGGAACCAATCTAGGGCTCCGGCAGAGCATTTCTGCCGGGGACAGTTCCCTCCGGGAGGGGGAAATCATCGTCATCATCATCACCAACGTTCCTCTCATCGGGATAGGGCAATCTACATCCACATCTTCACCAGCACCATCTCATCTCCAAACCCTAGTTCATCTCTTGTATCCAATTCTTGTCTCCAAGTACGGGATTGGTGCTAGTAGGTTGCTAGTAGTGTTGATTACTCCTTGTAGTTGATGCTAGTTGGTTTATTTTGTGGAATATCATATGTTCAGATCCTTTATGCATATTATTACCCCTCTGATTATGAAAATGAATATGCTTTGTGAGTAGTTACGTTTGTTCCTGAGGACAAGGGAGAAGTCTTGCTATTAGTAGTCATGTGAATTTGGTATCCGTTCGATATTTTGATGAGATGTATGTTGTCTAGCCACTAGTGGTGTTATGTGAACGTCGACTACATAACACTTCACCATTATTTGGACCTAGAGGAAGGCATTGGGAAGTAATAAGTAGATGATGGGTTGCTGGAGTGACAGAAGCTTAAACCCTAGTTTATGCGTTGCTTCGTAAGGGGCTGATTTGGATCCATATGTTCATGCTATGGTTAGGTTTACCTTAATACTTTTGTTATAGTTGCGGATGCTTGCAATAGAGATTAATCATAAGTGGGATGCTTATTCAAGTGAGAATAGCACCCAAGCACCGGTCCACCCACATATAAATTATCAAAGTACCGAACGCGAATCATATGAACGTGATGAAAACTAGCTTGACGATATTCCCATGTGTCCTCGGGAGCGTTTTTCCTTATATAGGAGTTTGTCCAGGCTTGTCCTTTGCTACAAAAAGGATTGGGCCACCTTGCTGCACTTTATTTACTCTCGTTACTTGTTGCCCGTTACAATTTATCTTAGCACAAAACTATCTCATTACCACTTATTTCAGTACTTGCAGAGAATACCTTGCTGAAAACCGCTTATCATTTCCTTCGCTCCTCATTGGGTTCGACACTCTTACTTATCGAATCGACTACTTATAGATCCCCTATAATTGTGGGTCATCGGTGTTGTCTACGCACTCGTGAGACCGAAAGCGGAAGCGCGTTATGACAACGCTGCAGATGTAGTCGTCGCGTCTTCACGATCCGACCGATCCTAGCACCGAAGGTACGGCACCTCCGCGATCTGCACACGTTCAGCTCGATGACGTCCCACGAACTCTAGATCAAGCTGAGCTCGAGGGAGAGTTTCGCCAGCATGACGGCCTGGTGACGGTGATGATGAAGTTACCGGCACAGGGCTTCGCCTAAGAACTACGACGATATGACCGAGGTGGAAATCTGTGGAGGGGGCACCACACACGGCTAAAAGATCAACTTGATCAACTTGTCTATGGGGTGCCCCCCTCCCCCGTATATAAAGGAGTGGAGGAGGGGAGGGATGGCCCTCTATGGCTAAAGGGGGGGGGGGGTCCTACTCCCAGTAGGAGTAGGTTTCCCCCCTTCCCTAGTTGGAGTAGGAAAAGAAGGAACAGGGAGAGCGAGAGCAGGAAAGGGCGGCCGGCCCCCTTCCCAATTCGGATTGGGCTTGGGGAGGGGTGCGCCCCCATCTTGGCGGCCTCCTCCTCTCTTCCACCATGGCCCATTAAGGTCCATTGACTCCCCGGGGGGTTCCGGTAACCTCCCGGTACTCCGGAAAAATGCCCGAACCACTCGGAACCTTTTCGGTGTCCAAACATAGCCTTTCAATATATCAATCTTTATGTCTTGACCATTTTGAGACTCCTCGTCATGTCTGTGATCAGATCCGGGACTTGGAAGAACCTTCGGTACATCAAAAAACATAAACTCATAATACCAATCGCCATCGAACGTTAAGCGTGCGGACTCTACGGGTTCGAGAACTATGTAGACATGACCGAGACACGTCTCCGATCAATAACCAATAGCGGAACCTGGATGCTCATATTGGTTCCTACATATTCTATGAAGATCTTTATCGGTCAAACCGCATAACAACATACGTTGTTCCCTTTGTCATCAGTATGTTACTTGCCCGAGATTCGATCGTCGGTATCATCATACCTAGTTCAATCTCGTTACCGGCAAGTCTCTTTACTCGTTCCGTAATACTTCATCCCGCAACTAACTCATTAGTCACAATGCTTGCAAGGCTTATAGTGATGATTATTACCGAGAGGGCCCAGAGATACCTCTCCGAAACACAGAGTGACAAATCCTAATCTCGATCTATGCCAACCCAACAAACACCTTCAGAGACACCTATAGAGCAACTTTATAATCACCCATTTACGTTGTGATGTTTGGTAGCACAAAAAGTGTTCCTCCGGTATTCGGGAGTTGCATAATCTCATAGTCTGCGGAACTTGTATAAGTCATGAAGAAAGCAGTAGCAATGAAACTGACACAATCATAATGCTAAGCTAACGGATGGGTCATGTCCATCATATCATTGTCCTAATGATGTGATCCCGTTCATCAAATGACAACACGTGTCCATGGTTAGGAAACATAACCATCTTTGATTAACGAGCTAGCACTACTAGGAAAACCCTTACCAGTAGCGCTGTTTCTTTGGCTATTAGTAGCGTGGGCACGCCATCGCTATTCTGCTACAGTTATTTTTTAGCAAAGAGCGCTTGTTTGAACCAGCGCCTTTGCTATCTCAGATCTAGCAAGAGCCGCCTCTGTCCATCGCTACTACTAATACTAGTAGCGTGGCCCTTCAAAAAAACGCTACTGGTAAGTAGCGCTTCTACTACTCCAATACCCCACGCTACTGCTAATATTTTCTTTTTTTTATGTTGTTGTATTCGTATTTTTATAGGTTTTATACAGTTACAACATACACATACACTGGAACTATATGAAAAAGGAATGTCTCATCATCATCATCGAAGTGGTACAACACAGTATCATCATATCAACATAGTCTCAACACAAATGATGTCGATCTCATCATCATCTCGAAATAGTGATACAAGTTAATGATGGCATGTCTCTTACATTGTCACCGTAGACACATGTTTCATCATCTACCCAAACTAAGACATAGACGATAAGAGCGATCACGCTGATCAAAAGCGGTATTATGCAGTAGTTTTTGCAGCGGCTGGTTACGAATCTGTTGTGCTATGAATCTCAAGTAACTAGCTTGACTTCCGCTCGCTATCAAACCCTTTCGGCTTCCGGAGAAGCCGAGACTTGGGCCCGACACTGCCACTCATCATACACACCCGGAACATGCCCTACATACACGACATACAACTTCCTCGCCACCGTTGATCTATATACCGCCGAGATGCACATATATATACCATGAAGCGAATTCAACAAAACAGTTATGAAATAGAAGCAACATATATAGTAAACATAGTTAACAAATTTTATCGCATCGAAAAGTAATTAACTAGAGCGACACCATACATCTAATAGTTTCGTCAAGACCGAGAGATTCAAGTTTAAATGCATGTAAAGTAACAAGTAACTAAACAGACACATTGTTTTTAAGCAGTGCACTCTTCCCATCTGTCCATATCCGGAAGGGTGCACCCATGCTTAGTGAAAGGTGTCATGTGATGTCTACTACACAACCTTCTTCTTGTAGACGTTGTTGGGCCTCCAAGTGCAGAGATTTGTAGGACAGTAGCAAATTTCCCTCAAGTGGATGACCTAAGGTTTATCAGTCCATGGGAGGCGTAGGATGAAGATGGTCTCTCTCAAGTAACCCTGCAACCAAATAACAAAGAGTCTCTTGTGTCCCCAACACACCCAATACAAGTGTAAATTGTATAGGTGCACTAGTTCGGCGAAGAGATGGTGATACAAGTGCAATATGGATGGTAGATATAGGTTTTTGTAATCTGAAAATATAAAAGCAGCAAGGTAACTAATGATAAAAGTGAGCACAAAGCGGTATTGCAAATGGTAGGAAACAAGGCCTAGGGTTCATACTTTCACAAGTGCAAGTTCTCTCAACAATAATAACATAAATGGATCACATAACTATCCCTCAACATGCAACAAAGAGTCACTCAAAAGTCACTAATAGTGGAGAACAAGCGAAGAGATTATGGTAGATGCGAAACCACCTCAAAGTTATTCTTTCCAATCAATCCATTTGGCTATTCCTATAAGTGTACTTAAACAGCCCTAGAGTTTGTACTAGAATAACACCTTAAGACACAAATCAACCAAAACCCTAATGTCACCTAGATACTCCAATGTCACCTCAAGTATCCGTGGGTATGATTATCGATATGCATCACACAATCTGATTCATCTATTCAAGCAACACATAGAACCTCAAAGAGTGCCCCAAAGTTTCTACCGGAGAATCACGACGAAAACGTGTGCCAACCCCTATGCATAGGTTCATGGGCGGAACCCGCAAGTTGATCACCAAAACATACATCAAGCGGATCAATAGAATAACCCAATGTCACCACGGTTATCCCACGCAAGACATACATCAAGTGTTCTCAAATCTTTAAAGACTCAGTCCGATAACATAACTTCAAAGGGGAAACTCTATCCATTACAAGAGAGTAGAGGGGGAGAAGAAACATAAGATCCAACTATAATAGCAAAGCTCGCGATACATCAAGATCGTGCCAAATCAAGAATACGAGAGAGAGAGAGAGAGAGAGAGAGAGAGAGAGAGAGAGAGATCAAACACATAGCTACTGGTACATACCCTCAGCCCCGAGGGTGAACTACTCCCTCCTCGTCATGGAGAGCGCCGGGATGTTGAAGATGGCCACGGTGAGGTTCCCCCTCCGTAGGTCTTGAGCAGGGTCCTGATTGGTTTTTGGTGGCTCTGGAGGTTTTGCGGCGGCGGAACTCCCGATCTATTCTCAGTTCTGGAAGTTTTTCGATACGTAGGTATATATGGGTACAAGGGGTATGTCGGTGGAGCTTCGGGGGCCCCACGAGGCAGGGGGCGCGCCCTAGGGGGGTGGGCGCGCACCCCACCCTCGTGGCCAGCTCCCGTATCTTCTGACGTAGAGTTCAAGTCTATCCGGTGGCTTTCCTTCCAAAAATAACTTCTCCCGTTGATTTCGTTCCGTTTCGACTCAAAATGCGATATTCCTTTTCCTCGAAACCTTGAATTAGGCATAAGCAACAAATCTGGGCTGGGCCTCCGGTTAATAGGTTAGTCCCAAAAATAATATAAAATTGGAAAATAAAGCCCAATATTGCCCAAAACAGTAGATAATATAGCATGGAGCAATCAAAAATTATAGATACGTTAGAGATGTATCAGGCATCCCCAAGCTTAATTCCTGCTCGTCCTCGAGTAGGTAAATGATAAAAAAAGGAATTTTTGATGCGGAGTGCTACTTTGCATAATTTCATTGTAATTCTTCTTAATTGTGGTATGAATATTCAGATCCGAAAGATTCAAGACAACAGTTTAATATTGACATAAAAATAATAATACTTGAAGCATACTAACAAAGCAATTATGTCTCCTCAAAATAACATGGCCAAAGAAAGTTATGCCTACAAAATCATATAGTCTGGCTATGCTCTATCTTCACCACACAAAATATTTAAATCATGCACAACCCCGATGACAAGCCAAGCAATTGTTTCATACTTTTGACATTCTCAAAACTTTTTCAATCTTTACGCAATACATGAGCGTGAGCCATAGACATAGAACTATAGGTGGAATAGAATGGTGGTTGTGGAGAAGACAAAAAGGAGAAGATAGTCTCACATCAACTAGGCGTATCAACGGACTATGGATATGCCCATCAATAGATATCAATGTGAGTGAGTAGGGATTGCCATGCAACGGATGCACTAGAGCTCTAAGTATATGAAAGCTCAACAAAAGAAACTAAGTGGGTGTGCATCCAACTCGCTTGCTCATGAAGACCTAGGGCATTTTGAGCAAGCCCATCATTGGAATATACAAGCCAAGTTCTGTAATGAAAAATTCGCACTAGTATATGAAAGTGACAAAATGAGAGACTCTCTATCATGAAGATCTTGGTGCTTCTTTGAAGCTCAAGTGTGGTAAAAGGATAGTAGCATTGTCCCTTCTCTCTTTTTCTCTCATTTTTTATTTGGGCCTTTTCTCTTCTTCTTTTTTATGGCCTCTTTAATTTTTCATTTTTCATTTTTCTTATTTTTCATCCGGAGTCTCATCCCGACTTGTGGGGGAATCATGGTCTCCATCATCCTTTCCTCACTTGGGACAATGCTCTAAAGAATGATGATCATCACACTTTTATTTTCTTACAACTCAAAAATTACAACTCGATATTCAGAACAAAATATGACTCTATATGAATGCCTCTGGCGGTGTACCGGGATGTGCAATGAATCAAGAATGACATGTATGAAAGAATTATGAATGGTGGCTTTGTCACAAATACGATGCCAACTACATGATCATGCAAAGCAATATGACAATGATGGAGCGTGTCATAATAAACGAAACGGTGGAAAGTTGCATGGCAATATATCTCGGAATGGCTATGGAAATGCCATGATAGGTAGGTATGGTGGTTGTTTTGAGTAAGGTATATGGTGGGTGTATGATACCGGAGAAAAGGTGCGCGGTATTAGAGAGGCTAGCAATGGTGGAAGGGTGAGAAAAGTGCGTATAATCCATGGACTCAACATTAGTCATAAAGAAGATTCAAATATTATTCATAGATAAGCTGGATCATAAGCCCACAATTCATCGATCTCAACAAACACATCGCAAAAAGAAGATTACATCGAATAGATCTCCACGAGAGAGGGGGAGAACATTGTATTGAGATCCAAAAAGAGAGAAGAAGCCATCTAGCTACTAGCTATGGAACCGTAGGTCTGAAGTAAACTACTCACACTTCATCGGAGGGGCTATGGTGATGATGTAGAAGCCCTCCGTGGTGGATGCCCCCTCCGGCGGAGCTCCGGAACAGGCCCCAAGATGGGATCTCGTGGAGACAGGAAGTTGCGGCGGTGGAATTAGGTTTTTGGCTCCTGTTCTGATCGTTTGGGGGTACGTAGGTATATATAGGAGGAAGGAGTACGTCGGTGGAGCAACAGGGGGCCCACGAGGCAGGGGGCGCGCCCTAGGGGGGCGCCCCCCACCCTCGTGACCGCCTCTTTTGTTCCTTGGAGTAGGGTCCAAGTCTCCTGGATCACGTTCGGTGAGAAAATCACATTTCCGAAGGTTTCATTCCGTTTGGACTCCGTTTGATATTCCGTTTCTTCGAAACACTGAAATAGGCAAAAAACAGAAATTCTGGGCTGGGCCTCCGGTTAATAGGTTAGTCCCAAAAATAATATAAAAGTGGAAAATAAAGCCCAATATAGTCCAAAACAGTAGATAAAGTAGCATGGAGCAATCAAAAACTATAGATACGTTGGAGACGTATCAGGCATCCCCAAGCTTAATTCCTGCTCGTCCTCGAGTAAGTAAATGATAAAAAGAGAATTTTTGATGCGGAGTGATACTTTGGCATAATTTCAATGTAAATCTTCTTAATTGTGATATGAATATTCAGATCCGAAAGATTCAAGAAAAAAGTTCATATTGACATAAAAATAATAATACTTCAAGCATACTAACTAAGCAATTATGTCTTCTCAAAATAACATGGCCAAAGAAATTTATCCCTACAAAATCATATAGTCTGGCTATGCTCCATCTTCCCCACCCAAAATATTTAAATCATGCACAACCCCGATGACAAGCCAAGCAATTGTTTCATACTTTAACATTTTCAAAACTTTTTCAATCTTCACGCAATACATGAGCGTGAGCCATGGATATAGCACTATATGTGGAATAAAATGGTGGTTGTGGAGAAGACAAAAAGGGAGAAGATAGTCTCACATCAACTAGGCGTATCAACGGGCTATGGAGATGCCCCTCAATAGATATCAATGTGAGTGAGTAGGGATTGCCATGCAACGGATGCACTAGAGCTATAAGTATATGAAAGCTCAACAAAAGAAACTAAGTGGGTGTGCATCCAACTCGCTTGCTCACGAAGACCTAGGGCATTTGAGGAAGCCCAGCATTGGAATATACAAGCCAAGTTCTATAATGAAAAATTCCCACTAGTATATGAAAGTGACAAAATGAGAGACTCTCTATCATGAAGATCTTGGTGCTACTTTGAAGCACAAGTGTGGTAAAAGGATAGTAGCATTGTCCCTTCTCTCTTTTTCTCTCATTTTTTTTATTTGGGCCTTTTCTCTTTTTTTTATGGCCTCTTTCTTTTTTTTTCTTTTTTTTTCGTCCGGAGTCTCATCCCGACTTGTGGGGGAATCATGGTCTCCATCATCCTTTCCTCACTTGGGACAATGCTCTAATAATGATGATCATCACACTTTTATTTACTTACAACTCAACAATTACAACTCGATTCTTAGAACAAAGTATGACTCTATATGAATACCTCGTGATGTACGGGATATGCAATGAATCAAGAGTGACATGTATGAAAGAATTATGAGCGGTGGCTTTGCCACAAATACGATGTCAACTACATGATCATGCTAGCAATATGACAATGATGAAGCGTGTCATAATAAACGGAACGGTGGAAATTTGCATGGCAATATATCTCGGAATGGCTATGGAAATGCCATGATAGGTAGGTATGGTGGTTGTTTTGAGTAAGATATATGGTGGGTGTATGATACCGGAGAAAAGGTGCGCGGTATTAGAGAGGCTAGCAATGGTGGAAGGGTGAGAAAAGTGCGTATAATCCATGGACTCAACATTAGTCATAAAGAACTCATATACTTATTGCAAAAATCGACAATTTATCAAAGCAAAGTATTACGCGCATGCTCCTAGGGGGATAGACTGGTAGGAAAAGACCATCGTCATTCCCCGACCGCCACTCATAAGCAAGACAATCAATAAATAAATCATGCTCCGACTTCATCACATAACGGTTCACCATACGTGCATGCTACGGAATCACAAACTTTAACACAAGTATTTCTCAAATTCACAACTACTCAACTAGCATGACTCTAATATCACCATCTTCATATCTCAAAACAATTATCAAGCATCAAACTTTTCTTAGTATTCAACACACTCATAAGAATTCTTACAAATCTTGTATGCCTAGCATATGAGAATTATTTAAGCAAATTACCATGCTATTTAAGACTCTCAAAATAATCTAAGTGAAGCATGAGAGTTCATACATTTCTTCAGAATAAAACTACCATCGTGCTCTAAAAGATATAAGTGAAGCACTAGAGCAAAAACAAACTACTCCGAAAGATATAAGTGAAGATCAATGAGTAGCCGAATAATTATGCAACTATGTGAAGACTCTCCCATTTAATAATTTCCGATCTTGATACTTTATTCAAACAGCAATCAAAACAAAATAAAATGACAATGCAAGGACAGCACAACTCATGTGAAGAAGCAAAAACTTAGGCTCAACCGATACTAACCGATAGTTGTTGAAGAAGAAAGGTGGGATGCCTACCGGGGCATCCCCAAGCTTAGATGCTTGAAACTTCTTGAAATATTATCTTGGGGTGCCTTGGGCATCCCCAAGCTTAAACTTTTGTGTCTCCTTAATTCCTCTCATATCATGGTTTCTCTTTTTATCAAAAGCTTCATTCACAACAAGCTCAACAAGAACTCGTGAGATAGGTTAGTATAAACCAATGCAAAACCTTATCATTTTCTACTGTACCAAATCCCTTAAATTATTATTCAACATTGCATACTAAATGCCTCTGCATATTTAATACTCCTATCCTCAAATAGAGTCATTAAACAAGCAAACATATGCAAACAATGCAAACATAACAGTAATCTGCCAAAACAGTACAGCCTGTAAAGAATGCAAGATTAATCATACTTCCCTACCTCCAAAAATTATGACTAAAATTACCACTGTAATAAATTTATCAGAGCTCAATATGCAAAATATTCAACATTATACCACTCTCTGACTTTTCTAGGGAATTTTTGCAACAGCGGTAAACTTTCTGTTTTCAAACAGCAACATGTATACTAGCAAAATAAGCATGGCAAAGGCTATCCTTGACTTTTTTATTGAAAAAAAAGAGATGCGAAACATTATTATAAGTAACAGAAAGCAAATACTAACAAGAGAAAATGATGCTCCAAGCAAAACACATATCATGTGGTGAATAAAAATATAGCTCCAAGTAAAGTTACCGATGAACGAAGACGAAAGAGGGGATGCCTTCCGGGGCATCCCCAAGCTTAGGCTCTTGGTTGCAGTTGAATATTACCTTGGGGTGCCTTAGGCATCCCCAAGCTTAGGCTCTTGCCACTCCTTATTCCATAGTCCATCGAATCTTTACCCAAAACTTGAAAACTTCACAACACCAAACTTAACAGAACACTCGTAAGCTCCGTTAGCGAAAGAAAACAAAACACCACTTCAAGGTACTGTAATGAACTCATTCTTTATTTATATTGGTGGTAAACCTAATTTATTCCAACTTCTCTATGGTTTATAAACTATTTTACTAGCCATAGAGTCATCAAAATAAGCAAACAACACACGAAAAACAGAATCTGTCAAAAACAGAACATTCTGTAGTAATCTGTACCTAACGCAAACTTCTGGAACTCCAAAAATTCAAAAATAAATTGGTGGACCTGAGGAATTTGTCTAGTAATCATCTGAAAAAAGAATCAACTAAATAGCACTTTCCAGTAAAAAGTTGAAGCTAATTTCGTGAGCGCTAAAGTTTCTGTTTTTTACAGCATGATCATAAGGACTTCACCCAAGTCTTCCAAAGGTTCTACTTGGCACAAAAACTAACTAATACACAAAACCACATCTAAACATAATCTAGATGGATTATTTATTCCTAAACAGAACCAAAAATCAAGAAACTAAAATAAAATTGGGTTGCCTCCGAACAAGCGCTATCGTTTAACGCCCCTAGCTAGGCATGACGAGTTCAATGATGCTCACATAAAAGATAAGAATCAAAACATAAAGAGAGCATCATGAAGAATAAGACTACCACATTTAAGTCTAACCCACTTCCTATGCATAGGGATTTTGTGAGCAAACAACTTATGGGAACAATGATCAACTTGCATAGGAAGGCAAAACAAGCATAACTTCAAGATTTGAAGCACATAGAGAGGAAACTTGATATTACTGCGATTCCTACAAGCATATATTCCTCCCTCATAATAATTTTCAGTAGCATCATGAATGAATTCAACAATATAACCAGAATCTAAAGCATTCTTTTCATGATATACAAGCATAGAAATTTTATTATTCTCCACATAAGCAAAATTCTTCTCATTCGGAATAGTGGGGGTATCATAAAAGACTCGAATACTAAAAATTCTTTCCACATTAAAAGAATAATGTTCAGAAAAAGGGTAATCAAAATCATGACAAGTTTTATAAATTTAATCATCACTACTTTTTATAGCATAAGTTTCATCACAATAATCATCATAAGTAGCAACTTTGTTCTCATCATAACCGATTCAAACCTCTTCCAAGATAGTGGAATCATCACTAAATAAAGTTGACACTCTTCCAAATACACTTTCATAAATATTATAAGATTCAACATCCTCCAAAATAGTGGGATCACTACTTCCTAAAGTTGACACTCTTCCAAACCCACTTTCATCAATATAATCATCATAAATACGAAGCATGCTATCATCATAACAACTTTGCATATCAAAACTTGGGATGCTACAAATATCATCTTCATTAAACATAGCATCCCCAAGCTTGGGACAAACATTAATTTCAGCAAATACAGTCTCAAATATTTCATCTTTATCAAACATAGCTTCCCCAAGCTTGGGCCCTTTCATATCATAAGTATAATCACTCTCATCATTAAAAATATTGATAGCACCAATAGTATAGCAATTGTCATCATCACAATGAGTAGTAGGAGAAACATCATTTGGGAGGGCTACCTTTCTACCTTTGTTGCTCCTTCTTTTCTTTTTCTTCTTCACATTATGTGTGGGTTCAACCTTCCTCTTTGAGCTCCTTATTGACGAGATTGGT
Source organism: Aegilops bicornis (assembly GCA_021605145.1). Taxonomy (NCBI): domain Eukaryota; kingdom Viridiplantae; phylum Streptophyta; class Magnoliopsida; order Poales; family Poaceae; genus Aegilops; species Aegilops bicornis. The sequence continues at coordinate 7,233,431 of JAHIAL010000009.1, read as the reverse complement.
TGAATAGAAAGCTCCTCCTTGTTACCTGATTCATCATAAGAAATAATAGGAGGATATTGGGAAGTCTCTTCCCTTTCATTAGTATTCTCATCATCTTCTATTTGCTTTCTTTTCTTTAGGTAATTGGCAATATAAGGATTTTCAATGCAATTCACCATACAATACATATAAATCTTCTCTAGATCAAAATCAAGAAATCTATCAAGATTAAATTTTGGAATACCCTCACTTATATGTTTCATTTCTTCATACCCCAAAAGCAAACTAAGTACATTATGATGCGCAAGGGAAATCAATTCATCACAATTTTTGGACACGATTCGATCATGGAACAATTTGCATTGGAGATTTAAATGACCATGTTCATTGCAAAGTTCACAAGGGGCGCGAAAAATATTGAATCTTTTAGAACACTCATCAAGACTTTCTTGCAAATCTTTAGTTTTTAAATACTTATGCCTCTTGCAATATCTATTTTCTCTATTTGGTATGTCCATGCAAACCCATTCTACTCCACAAAAATTAAAATGCTTATAAGAGACATTTTCATCATGACTAGAGCAATCATCATTAGTACTAAGGATATTCAAGGAGTTCATACTAACAACATTGCAATCATGCTCATCATTCAAAGATTTAGTATCAAGCATTCTAATGCATTCTTCTTCTAGCACTTGAGCACAATTTTCCTTTCCATCAAACTCACGAAAGATATTAAAAAATGAAGCGTATGAGACAAACTCAATTCCATTTTTTTTGTAGTTTACTTTTATAAACTAAACTAGTGCTAAAACAAGAAACAAAAAGATTAGATTGCAAGATCTAAAGATATACCTTCAAGCACTAACCTCCCCGGCAACGGCGCCAGAAAAGAGCTTAGTTGACGGGGTGTGAGTGAGTGCCACTTACCTAGCCTCCCCGGCAACGGCGCCAGAAAAGAGCTTGATGTCTACTACACAACCTTCTTCTTGTAGACGTTGTTGGGCCTCCAAGTGCAGAGGTTTGTAGGATAGTAGCAAATTTCCCTCAAGTGGATGACCTAAGGTTTATCAATCCGTGGGAGGCGTAGGATGAAGATGGTCTCTCTCAAGCAACCCTGCAACAAAATAACAAAGAGTCTCTTGTGTCGCCAACACACCCAATACAATGGTAAATTGTATAGGTGCACTAGTTCGGCGAAGAGATGGTGATACAAGTGCAATATGGATGGTAGATATAGATTTTTGTAATCTGAAAATATAAAAACAGCAAGGTAACTAATGATAAAAGTGAGCACAAACAGTATTGCAATGCTAGGAAACAAGGCCTAGGGTTTATACTTTCACTAGTGCAAGTTCTCTCAACAATAATAACATAATTGGATCACATAACTATCCCTCAACATGCAACAAAGAGTCACTCCAAAGTCACTAATAGCGGAGAACAAACGAAGAGATTATGGTAGGGTACGAAACCACCTCAAAGTTATTCTTTCCAATCAATCCATTGGGCTATTCCTATAAATGTCACAAACAGCCCTAGAGTTCATACTAGAATAACACCTTAAGACACAAATCAACCAAAACCCTAATGTCACCTAGATACTCCAATGTCACCTCAAGTATCCGTGGGTATGATTATACGATATGCATCACACAATCTCAGATTCATCTATTCAAGCAACACATAGAACCTCAAAGAGTGCCCCAAAGTTTCTACCGGAGAATCACGACGAAAACGTGTGCCAACCCCTATGCATAGGTTCATGGGCGAACGCATAAGTTGATCACCAAAACATACATCAAGTGGATCAATAGAATAACCCATTGTCACCACGGTTATCCCACGCAAGACATACATCAAGTGTTCTCAAATCTTAAAAGACTCAATCCGATAACATAACTTCAAAGGGGAAACTCAATCCATTACAAGAGAGTAGAGGGGGAGAAGAAACATAAGATCCAACTATAATAGCAAAGCTCGCGATACATCAAGATCGTGCCAAGTCAAGACCACGAGAGAGAGAGATCAAACACATAGCTACTGGTACATACCCTCAGCCCCGAGGGTGAACTACTGCCTCCTCGTCATGGAGAGCGCCAGGATGATGAAGATGGCCACCGGTGAGGGTTTCCCCCCTCGGCAGGTGTCAACAGGTCCTGATTGGTTTTTGCTGGCTCTGGAGGTTTTGCGGTGGCGGAACTCCCGATCTATTCTCTGTTCTGGAAGTCTTACGATACGTAGGTATATATGGGTACAAGGGGTATGTCGGTGGAGCTTGAGGCCCCCACGAGGTGGGCGCGCCCTAGGGGGTGGGCGCGCCCCACCCTCGTGGGCCAGCTCCCGTATCTTCGACGTAGAGTCCAAGTCTATCCGGTGGCTTTCCTTCCAAAAATAACTTCTCCAGTTGAATTCGTTCCGTTTCGACTCCGTCTGATATTCCATTTCCTCGAAACACTGAAATAGGCATTAAACATCAAATCTGGGCTGGGCCTCCGGTTAATAGGTTAGTCCCAAAAATAATATAAAATTGGAAAATAAAGCCCAATATTGCGCAAAACAGTAGATAATATAGCATGGAGCAATCAAAAATTATAGATACGTTGGACACGTATCATCATGTCTTGACGTTGTAGGGCAATGCGGGTTCGGACGTCAGCTCGCGATATTGGGCCAGCGTATAACATTCCATTCTCTTCGAGGACATCTTTGATGATGATGGACGCAACTTCCTGTTGGATCCCGCAGAAATCATTTCGAAGTCGATTATCCGGCACGGCTCCAAAGGCTTCGGCCCATCTCTGGATATGGGTATCGGATGAAGATTTCATGCAAAGTGATTGCACATCCCTTATGTACTCCATCATTAGATGGATGATGTAGAATCCATCATTCTCACTTCTTGCCGGTTGCTAGGTGCAACAGAAGTCAGTCCTGTGGCTGAAACAAAGCCCGGCCTTATTTGATTTTTTTTGTTGGATGTAGCCACCCCGCATGCTGAAGCCCAGCATAGCTCTGTCCAGAACATACTTTATGTGTGTGTAATCTTTCTTCTGTATGTTCTTCGATGGGTCCAAATATAGAGCGCGGGAGTAACGCGGGTAAAGAACAATGAGAACGGCACGACATCCCCCGTTGCGCAAAATACACGATCAAGTTTAGCCTCCATGCGTGCAAAGTAACTATTGAAATGCACGAAAGGATGTATGTGTTATAGTGCTATCCGCGGATGACTTACCTGGGATGATAAGGTAGGAGAATCGTTTCTTTGTCCTTATTGCTGACCAAGAATTCTTCGATGTACTGACTCGCATATTGACGGTTGGCGTTGTTGATTGACAAGAAGCCCTCACGCATGTAGTATGGGTCCGCGAACGCAAGACCGATGACTTGCTCTCTCCTAACGATGTATTTCATGTGCAGCGCATACAGGCGGACGAACGTAAAATCGAGTGTCCTCATTTGAAACATCTGGAAGATGTAATCAAACAACAGGAACAAGATGTCCGCGGGGCATGTGTGGACATACATCTTGCAAATCGCCGGCAAATGAACCGTATAAAGTGGGTATCCTGGATCATCCGAGGCGAGGAGGCTTCTCCGTCGAAAGCACATGGTCATGGAGTCTCCTGAGATCCCCTTCTATGGCAGCTAGTGCATTCGTCGGTACCATTGGCTCTCCCATGACATGGATTAATGGCGCATGTTTCATCGGTACATGGTCAACCTTGGTCGAAGGCAGCTGGCTGCTAGAACCAACATTGGATTTTCTCGCCGCCGATCTCTTCCTCTGCTTCTTCTTCGTGGGCTGAGGTGCTGGTGGGTCTGTCAGACCCTCCCTGAGCACCACCCCTAGTGTTGTCGGGCTCAGCATTGGACGACTCTGGCTAAGTAGTTGAGCTTGGGTGGAGCCGGCATCTGGAGGCGTGTCCTGCGAGGATTGCATGAACAAAGACTTCTTGCACTCCTGAGGACGCTCCGGCCTCGTACATGCATCTCATATTCATATGGTTGACTCATTGTTACTTGTTGTCAAAGGCAGTATTGAAATACTGGTTAGGGTCATCGTCGGCCTCCTCCATGTCATGATCCATCCATGGGGCAGATGGCATCATCTGCCGGTGGAACGGTTGGCCCTCCTTCCTCATGTCTCTCGATCTCAGCAAGCAGCACAGACGATGGTTGTACTTGTGTAGGTGGTGTTGTGGTCATACCTTCCTGAGGCCCCGTTGGTGTGCTCCCGGCCACCTCGACACGAAGAAGATTTTTCGCCATGGATCGGCCAATTTTGCATTGGCCAAGCTGCGTGGGGTCTCGTCATCCTCTCCATCGGTTTGTATCGGATGAGGGAGACCTCGTAGTCTGCTTTCACACTCGCCACGGAGACCCTTAAAGGCGTTATCGTGCATCTGCCGCCACGGTGAAACAATCGATCCTTAGGCTTCACTATAGTACCTTTCGCCACATCCACCAACCCGCACTTCATGTTGTAAAGGAGGGTGCACGGAGTGGAGTCGGCCTACAAAGACATATACGTGCGTCGAGAGATCCAAAAGAACGGCAAATCAAGATTAATTAATTAATTGAGTTGATGAAGGTGCGACGACGCCAGATTTACCGTGAGGGCGCCGAGCTCATCCAATGTCGACGGCCTGACATTCAAGCCCGTGACGGAGCTAGGGCTGCTGTGAGAGCTGGGCGGAGGAGCATGTGCTGGAGGAGGTGCAGGTGCGGTTGCCATACTAGGTACGGGTATGGGTGCGGTGTTCATTGAGTTGCTCCTGGTGAAGCTGGGCATGGGAAACTCACTTGGTGGCGCATTTGGATTTTGTTGCACCCATGTGACCACTGTTGGAATCAAGCTTGTAAAGGCAGCCACAATATCGATCTGCAGCGATTATCTCAGCTTTGGTCTCATTTTTGCTTTCTCCATCGCTTCGCGCCACCTTCTCGCCGATAGTCACTTGACTGAACTTCTTCCTCTGTCATTTGGCCTCGGTTTTCGCTATAATAGTACTTCCAAGTGGCCCCATCCCCGGGCGCCATGCACATGTTCATATTATGTGTCACCGGGTTGAAGCGGGTGTCCCATCATTATGTTCATGGCCCGGTTGAAAGGAGTGTCCCACTTGTACTTCACCGACGACTGAGTCGACTGAGTGGATGAGCCACTCTCGGCCGCAAGCTTGTGTTACTCTCTCTGCAAAATGGACCGTGAATCATTATGAATGCGACTAGAATGTAGTAGACTTCGTTGATCAGAACCTAATATGTAAGGTGGTAAAAGGATAATTACCAGTATTCTCATGAATTTCCTAGTCGGCCCGTCGGTGAAAAAAAAAATTCTTGGGGTCCCACGAGAATCGGGCCCTGATGAAGTCGTGCTGCTCGGTGAACTCAACCAATGGGTCTGGGATCCTCTGATGTTCACGTTCTGCGTCCTCCTTAGCCCACACGGGCCTCTTTCCCGTGTAACCACGACTTCCAAGGCGGTGGTTCCCCATGTTCTTTGCCCTTAGCTGCTTGCCTCTCTCCGACCTGGCCTTGGCAGCTTCTTCATTGCAAGTCTCCTTGAACTTTTCAAAGTCCTCTATCGTAATTTTCAGATTGTCTGCAACAATCTCGGCGTAGGTTTCATGGTCTACTTGAATCGCCTTTTTCACCCTAGTTTTCCAAGCGCTCAATGCGTTGCTGAACTTCCCTAGGGCTTTGTTGTTGATTTTTTTCATGGCATCATCATCCCATGGGTCGACTTCGTCATTCCGACCGGGGAACAGGAATCTTGCGTGCAACCTAGTTAGAAGCAGCTTCTTCAATTGTTCATTCTTCCGTATTTTTGTGGTGTTGATGTTAGCGGTATCCCGCAGGATGCATGCTAGTTGGTTGCCGTAAAACGCTGCCACTTCTCGCGGCTCTATTGGATCGAACTCGCCAGGGTGCACCGCCGTGACCACCGCCTTCCGGTCGAGAGCTCATTTGGGCGTCGTGTCCTCTTTTCCTTCTTTCCCTCACTAGCTTGGGAGGTCCCACCTTCCGTGCTATAGTTAGGAACATCATCAGCCGGGCCTCAAAGGTTCGTGTCGTTGGTGGCATCAGTGTCGGCGCTGGCGCCACCACCGTCGTCATCCGTCATGACAAGGCGGTCCGGACACCTAGCTTCCTGTCTCTCCTGATCCGCCAGAAAGTAGAGGTAGGCGTGTGCTCGACCTAATTGGGAGTGAGAACCTCCGGCCTCATCGATTGTCGGTCATGTTTCCTAGGGTTCAATGTCGAAGTCGTTTAATTATCGAGCTTTATATAATAAGGTGAATAATGACAAAAAAAGTGACCTTTGTTTTGCCGGAAATGTCGTTTCATTCCCGTCGCGACAAATCTCAAGCACTCGATATGTCCAACTTTCTAGCACAAGTCATGCCGAAATTCACGGAAAATTTTGGCATGACCTTTGCTAGAAAGTGCACATATATAGAGCCTGAAATTTGCCGGAATGGAAATGAATCAACATTTCCGGCAAAACATAGGTCACTTAGCAACCGGCAAAACATAAGTCACATATAGAGCATCTCGCAAGCAATGGAGCAACTCCAAATGGACTCCAATGGACATCATTACATTTCATTTCATAAACTTGCTACTGTGTCCATCAACATTGCATTCAAATAAAATTGCAGATCATCGTAATGGACTAGTTACAGAAATGCAAAATTGATCACCGCAAATTTTCACTAACAATACTTTCTGTACTTGCTGCCAATACAACTACTTGTGGCTTAATACAAAAAACAATCTTCAGTTTCCAGTAATCTTCAGTGGCAGAAAAATGCAAAATTGATCACCGCATATTTTCAGTTCCAAATTTGCTGCAAACATGACACTTTCCAAGATATTTTTTGAGCATTGTTATTTGCAATGATGCTAGCTACTCCATTTTCAGTGGCTACTTCATTTACTTTTTTTATAACCAATTTTTAGTCCATATTTGGTTACATTTTGTAGGTTAATTCCTTGTTCTTATCAAGATAGTTGGTCCAACACTAAATGTTCAGTTATCAAAACTGAAATTTGCTGAAGTTTGCACAGTTATCAAAACTGAAATGTTCAGTTAACTGAAAATTTCAAAAATTTCTGTAAGTGAACAGTGTGCTCTAACTGAATTCAAATGAGATCATATTTGTATTCTAGTTTGCTTTGAATTCTGTTAGTGAACAATTCTAGTTTGCTCTAACTGAAAACAGCAGCAGCACACATGCATCAATGACAGCAAAAAAAAAAGAATGCAGGGGGAGAACCTGCTGCACCTTGCCAAGCACCTTGCTTTCGGTCACCTTCTCCTCCTCGCCGAGCACCTTGCTTCCGGGCAAACCTGCTGCAGAGAATACATACGGCCGGTCAGAGAGAGAGAGAGAGAGAGAGAGAGAGAGAGAGAGAGAGAGAGAGAGACTGCTGGGGGGAGGGGCGCCGACCGGTGGAGGGACTGAGGGGGTGGCGTCGGGGTCAGGGCTCGCCGGGGTTGAGGGGGTGGCGTCGGGGTCGCCGAGGCAGAGGGGGTCCTTCTCCTCCTTGTCGATCTGCAAAACCAAATTTGGTCAGAGAGAGAGCGAGAGCGTCGGAGTGGGAGGAGCCGGGCTAGGGGTGCACCTAGGGCAGGGGGCAGCTCTAGCGAAATAGATCTAGGGATAGCGCCGCTCTAGCGAAAACGCGCTATTGCTAACGTTTTCTTTTTATTTTTTTTCTTTTTCTTTTTCTTAGCTATAGCGCTGTTCAGCAAAAACGCTCATCGCTAACTTTGTCTTCTTCTTTTTTATTTTTCTTTTTCTTAGCTATAGCGCTGTCCTAGCAAAAACGCGCTACTGCTAACTTTTTCTTTTTATTTTTTAATTTCTCTTTTTCTTTTCATATTCCACAAACTTCTTTCTTTTTTATTTTATTTTTATTTCTCTTTTTACTTTTATTATTCTTTTTCTTTTTCTTTTTCATTTTTCTTTTCCTTTTTCTTTTTATTTTTCTAGTTCTTTTTCATATTCCACAAACTTCCTTCTTTTTTATTTTTTTAATTTTCTTTTTACTTTTATTATTCTTTTTCTTTTTCATTTTTATTTTTCATTTTTCTTTTTCTTTTTCTTGTTCTTTTTCATATTCCACAAACTCAGGGGTTTAATTTGGTCTGTCGTTTGAGCAATACCACTGTTACCCTCCGGATAATAATTAGTATAATATATATCTTACATCATTTGACAGCTATCGGCGGTATACAAAATAGCTAGACACACACAAATTTTTGGATTAGTTTGTCAGCTTGGGTGACGACGACGCTTCATACTGATCTTTTTCCCTCTTTTGTTCGTTGTTGAATAATTGAGCCCATGGTCGTGACTTTTCCTTCTCCAGGGATTACGATCTTTCATAGGTAATGTAGTCTTCATTCTTCTTTTGACGTATGTTTCATCGTCATCAGCATCATCTTCCCTCATAGGATCACCGTATTGGTCGTACTCTTCCTCGTTGGCGACTCCATCCATTCCGGCGATGCTCCTTTTGCTTCTCCTCACGACAACATGGCTGGGATTGATCGGATCAGTTATGAAGAAACATTGTGTCACGTGTTTAGCGTGTACCCATGGCTCATTTTTGGCGATGGCGTTGACGGTACCGCTATCATCGGAGTCGGGTATACACATGGTAGTGAAATGCCGGTTTTCTCTATGTACATTTTTAGCCCATCTGACACGAACATGGTCGCCCTATGCAATCCAGAGTAGTTAAGCTCCCATATCTCTTCGACCCTTCCGTAATATCTTTCAATTACATTCCCGGTCATGGCTTCCATCGTCACCCCTGAGTTTTGGTCATCACTGTTTATATCTTTCTCCTCCGTGTAGAACGTGTATCCGTTGATATCGTATGCTTGATAAGTCGCGAGGTTGGTCGAGGGACCATGTGCTAAGGCGTATGTGAGTGTTCCGTTCGGACAACCCTCTTCTGGGGGATTAGCCAGAACTCGCTCTTTGAACCAACGCAAGAAAGTGGAGTTGTGCTCTCTAATAACTTCAGCGTCCGTCCTGTGCACCCCACGGTCACGGTACTTCTTTGCGATGGTCTCTTTGTGCAGTGTCACGAAATCTTCTAGCACCTCTAGGTGTTGTAGCACTACTAACTTTGCCCTGTCAAGGTCGTTTTGTCGGCCCGAGCGTAACACATTCACATCCCTATGACCGTTGGTGTGACCTTCGCCTTCGAGCCTTCCACAGTGCTTGTTGACGGGCAAACCAACAACAGGGTCTTTGGTCAGATAACTCTCACAGAAAGAGATGCACTCCTTGGTCAGATATCCCTGGTTTATGCTTCCATCTGGACGGGACATATTACGAACGAATCCTCTGATGACCCCATTCATCCTCTCGAACGGCATCATGCTATGCAGGAATGTCGGCCCTAGGTCGATGATGTCGTCCACGATGTGGACACATGGATGCACCATGACATCAAAGAACGCGCGGGAAGTACATCTCTAGCTCATTCAAGATGACAATGATCTCTTCCTCGTAGCCTATGGAGTTGCTTCACACCGATCGACTTTCGAGATAGCATCAAAAGTGGCATAGGTCGATGGCGTCTCACGCACATGTGTGTCCATAATCCCTCTAAGTGCAACCGGAGTAATCAAGGTCATCATCACATGACAGTCGTGAGACTTCATCCCACCGAACCTTTTTTCTTAGTTTCCAGATATCCGCTTATCTTCCCGCAAAGATCCGGAACTAACTTCGATTCGGCAAGGCACTTGAACAATTGATCGACCTCTTCGGATCTAAGGTGAAGCAAGAGGAGGGCAATATTGTTCTTCCTTCTTGTTTACTTTTTGCCCCTATCTTCCGTCCTCCGTCTCCATCTCCGTCGCCTCTCCTCTGACGACCTTTTACTGGGCATTTGGAGATCTTTCCTGATTTTCAAAAATTCCAAGTCTTTTCTTGCCTTCGGCCCATCCTTGGTCCTCTCCGGCATGTTCATCAATGTTCCAAGCAAACTCTCAAGGATATTTTTTGTGATATGCATTTGATCAAGGCTATGAGGCGTGTCGAGTATGGGCCAGTATTCCAAGTCGCAGAAATAGATCTCATCTTCCATATCTTTAGCAGGGGCTCCGGCGCCTTTTTCTTCGTCTTTCCCGGCGAGGGCACTCTTCCCAATTCTTCAATAACTCATATATTTCTGCACCTCTACGCTTACGTGGAGGACCTCGACACTCAGCCTTACCATTGAATAGATCTCCATGCTTTCTCCATGGGTCATCCTTCTCGAGCCGTCTTTGATGCCCCATGTACACGATTTTCGAAGACCCGCCATCTTTCGATAGCTGCAGAGAAATTGTATCATCCATGCACCTCGTGCATCCGCAATATCCGTGGCACACCTGGCCGGAGAGATAGCCATAACCGAGATAGTCCTGCACCGTCGTGATCAGCGCGGCTCTCATGTAGAAATACTCTCCTTTGCTTGCATCCCATGTCTTGGCCGGCGTTGTCCATAAGGTCTGTAACTCCTCTTTCAGTAACCCGAGATACAGATTTATATCATTTCCCGGTTGTCTCGGCCCTTGAATAAGCATAGCCATGTGTATGTATTTTTCCTTCATGCACAACCAGGGGGGAGGTTGTACTTCCATACAAACACGGGCCATGTGCTATGATTGGTGTTATGGTTGCCAAATGGATTCATGCCATCACTACTAGCGCCAAGCACGATGTTCCTTGGATCATTTGCCAAAAATTCAAATTCAGCATTTAATGCTCTCCACTGGCTAGCATCTGCGAGGTGTCTCACCGGTTTATCTCCGTCATCTGGCTTCACCCTCTCCGCAAGCGGTAGCATAAGCTTTGCTTCCTTAGGATCTATTTAAATACCCGGCTCAGAGACGCGGAGTGATCGAAAAGTACCGTACAGCTTATTGTGGAGCTTTCTTTCCAGCCTTTTTATATCGTGAAGCATTGCACTTTGCACAGATGGTTTTTTCCGCGTGCTCGTTCCGATATATGATGCAATCATTGATGCATGCGTGATATCTAATATGTGGCAGATCAAGAGGGCACACGATTTTCTTTGCCTCCTCGACACTAGTAGGACATGTGCTTCCCGGGAAGAACCTTCTTTAGGTACTGTAAGCTCATCCAGTGCTTGTGTCTATCCATTTGTTTTTGCTTTCATCTTTAGAAGTTCTAGTGTGAAACTCAAGCCGGTCACCTCGGGATTATTGCAACCATCATACAAAGGAGTCATCGAGTCTACCTCCAGCCTTGCCAGTTTGGCCTCCTCTCTAGAAGCAGCTCGGTCACTAGTCGTCTTCTTGCGAAGCAGGTCTCGAACATGCGGGTCCCGCATGGCTGGACTTAGTAGCGACGAAGACGGTGGCGGTCCGCTGCCTTTCTCCGCCTTTGAACTGCCTCTCTTCGCCATCGACATTTCCAGCCGTCTTCCTCTTGGGCACATAATCGGTCATCTCTTCGTCGGTGGCCCCATGTCGTTATTTCCTGCCCCGTCGACGTCCTCATCATCATCATCATCATCATCATCATCATCATCATCATCATCATCTTCACTTATCCATCGAGTATGGCCATGCATGAAACCATGCATGAGCAGGTGCGCCTTGAATTTACCACCCTTAAAGGGGTCGAGCCTGACTCTTCCTTTGCATTTTCGACACGGACATAAAACATCCCTCGGTCTTTTTTCATTCATGTCATCCACAGCGGATTGCCAGTATCTGTCCACCATCCTTCCACACCTTCATGATCACCTGCGGGCGGAGAAAATATTATAACCACGTATATATGCATGCATGGATCAAATTCATACAAAAATTCGGCATGACCTTCCCTAAACATAGGACATATTGAGTTTGCATGCCGAAATTGGCCAAACGGAATTGAATCGACAATTCGCAAAACATAGGCAACTCATGTCACCCACATTATTTCATCAAATAACAATGTAGGCAACTCAAATTATGCCACACACAATTCGGTATATTCTCATATCGCCCATATATATATATATATATATATATATATATATATATATATATATATATATATATATATATATATATATATATATAGTTTCGTCCTATCCACACAAACACTTTTTTGCTCACCTATGTGTCGAGAGGGATATCGAGCACCTTCCTTCTTAATTACCTAGTAGCTCTATAGATATATAGCTCTAACTAGCTAGCTAGCTAGGAAGAGAGTGGGATGAGAGGGAGAGGAGAAGAGGGAAGGCATTAATGGAAGGGGGTGGTGGAGGGCAAGAAGAGGGGGAGGGAGGGCATTAATGGAGGGGTGGTGGTGGAGGGCAAAGAAGAGGGGGTGGTGGAGGGCAAAGAAGAGGGGAGGGAGGGCTCTAATGGAGGGGTGTGGTGGAGGGGCAAAGAAGTGGGGGGTGATGGAGGGTAAAGAAGAGGGGAAGGAGTGCTCTAATGGAGGGGTGGTGGAGGGGCAAAGCAGAGGGGCGTGATGGAAGGGCAAAGAAGAGGGGAAGGAGGGCTCTAATGGAGGGGTGCTGGAGGAAGCATTGGAACAAGCAAGGTGCAAGGAAAGGGGAGAAAGGAAGGGGGAGGAAGAAGAAAGGGGAGGAAGGAGGGAAAGGTGGTAGGTGGTTTATGGGCATAGCAAAGAGTGCGGGTCTCCTATGCGCCATCGCTATGGCAGCTTGCAAAATATCTACGGTTGGTGGTGCACTACCTATAGCTGGGGCTAAAATAACACGCTACTTGTAAAATTTTATAGATAGAAAAAATAGCAAGAGCGCTGCTTATATCAACAGCGCTTATAGATCCAAAACTAACAGTAGCGTTGGTTGGGCGACAAGCGCTGCTAATATTTAGTGATCAGATATTGTGGTGTGTTACACTTAGCAGTAGCGTGGGTTTAGATAACAAGCGCTGCTGCTATCTTATACCAGTAGCGCTCTTTCTAGCCAGCGCTACTACTAACTACTAGTAGCGTGGGGTCACAAACAAATGCTACTGGTAAACTTCTATCTATAAGCGTTTTCCTAGTAGTGTAGTCAAGTAGAGGCATACTAGGGACTATATGTTTTGTCTATGTATTCACTCATGTACTAAGTTTCCGGTTAATATAATTATAGCATGAATAATAAACATTTATCATGAATTAAGGAAATAATTAATAACTTTATTATTGCCTCTAGGTCATATTTCCTTCATGCGCAACAAAAGTAAGGTGGCAAATAGTAAAGTCATACGAGACCAAAACTATGCGTAGGCGAGGAAAAAAGAAAAACCCCAAGCGATCAAATCCGTGATCGGTAAACTACAACAATGACCATATCTGCATCAATCATATCATGACATTACATGGACAACGAGGTTCTTCAATAACAACACCTTCAGAAAGGGAACGAAACTCAAGTGTCACCATCATCGGATCAAATCCAAGAGCTCGAGAGTGGGTGCTTGATTACCACCACCATCGAAGCAACTCAAGTGTTGTTACCACCACTTTTCCGCTATACCAGCAGCTACATGCGATGCGATTGCCGCCGCTGCATGACCATCCCTCTGCGTCAAGTCTTCATCCATAATTTGCATCGTGCCGCCAAAGTCAACCACTGGATCTTGACGGATGAACACTCCTGAAGATTTATTTTGATGACCACTGCCGTCGTGGAGCCGTAGGAGGTCATTGCAGCATAGTCTGCAGTCACCCCACCGGCCGATATGATCTGGATCTCCACCACCCGGCCGTGGACCGTAGCACCCCCGGCAGACCACAACTTGCAGCAAGTCCAATAACCCGCTACCATGGTCTACCTTAGGCCAACTCCAGCGCAGGACTCCAAACGGACGTTCGTTTTGGTCTGTTTTCGTCCGTTTGGGGCGGCAATGGTGCGGCCCATGTCTGCTTGGGTCCGTTGGGTTGTCGGTGCGCCCAACGCGCGGCCGCACCCCAAGTCATGTACGGGGTGGACGTGATTAAAAAAAATGCAAAAACTAAAATAAAATGCCAAAAAAATAAAATAAACGCAAACATAAAAATATAAACATAATTTTGGGTTACGGCCACAAAACGGCCCAGTTCCACAGTTCACAGACATAATTAACATAAAAAAAACCGCCGCCCGCGCGCTCCTGCCGTACCCGTCGATGTCGTGGCCGTCACCGTATTCTCACGCGTCGCTGTTGTCGTCCTTGTCGCTGATGAGGTCGACGTAGGCCGGCGGCGTCCAGAGGTGGGGTGGCGGTGCCTGGTAGATGAGAGCTTGCTGGAAGGTGGGAGGTGCCTGGACCACCTCCCCCTGTGGAGACGGCTTGTGCTCCGGTGACCGCGGCGGCGTGGGGCACCAGTTCACGCCCCCCACGGCATCGCCCAAGTCCGGAGCAATGCACGACCAACTCCACCGCTGGCCCACCAGGCCCGGGTGGAACGCGGCGACAGGTTCCTCCTCCAGCACCTCCTCCCTCCTCTCCTCCTCCTTGACGGACACCATTTCCGGCTCGGGGAAGGCGGCGTCGCCGGCGGCAGAGAGTGCCAGCGCGGTCTCCAGGCTGTCCCATTGCCACTCGTCGTGCGTGTCCATGGAGTCTTCCATGACACGTCGAAGGAGCTGGGCCTCCTCCTCCTCTGTCATGCAAGGAGGTGGTGCTGGCGACGGAGAGGGCGACGACCACGGCGTGATGCCGCGCATCACCCTACGCCCGCGCACTTGGGAAGGGCTCGGAGCGCACGCACGACGCTCACGTGGCCGCCGCGGCCCCGACTAGGTGCCGGCGAAGAAGGAGGCACGCCGCGTGCCGTGCTCGTCCTAAAACCACGTGTCCCAGAGGGCGGAGTAGACGGCATACCTGGGTCGTGGTAGAGATCATCCGGCAGGAGGCGGCGGCGGCGTTCGATCTCCTCGCGGCGCGCACGGCCGCTCAAACGCACCGGCTGGATGGGCACCTGTTCCGCGGACAAGTGCCAGTTATTGGGCAGATGCACGTCGCTCCAGGGGAGCGGCGTCCTCGTCTCCCAATAATGTCGGCACACATCCGCCTGGATGTAGTGCTGGTCGCGCTCGCCTGCCGCACGGGCGATGGAGAATGTGGGAGGCGCCGGGGCCCTGCATGGTGGTGATGCGGGCTCTTCTTTGACGCCGCAGTGTCGGCGGCCCGAGGATGAGCCAGCCTCGTGGTCGTGCGCCCCCTTGCCGCCAAAGCTCCACCGCACGATGGTTGCGGGCGGCCGGCGACCTCGAGGAAGGGGAAGGGAGAGCTAGGGTTTGGATGTCGGGTTTCGAGGAGGCCGCGGGCGACTGGAGTGGGAGCGTGGACTGCGACCGGTCCACGACTTCCCATTTAAGAAGGACGGCTACCGCGCGCCTGGGCGGATGACAGGTGGGGCCGGCCGCGCATGCGCATAAATATTGGGCGGTGGAAGGTAGGTGGCCGCCTGCCACGCGGCCCCGAAGCGGACGAGCGGCGCGTCCGTTTGCTGTCCGCCACGACCCAAACTCGACATAAGTTTGCGTTCGAAATGGGTCGGTCCGTACACAAAACAGACCGGATGGGTCCAGGCCATCGGGCGTTGGGCCGTGGGATCTGTCGGTTTTGCTCCAAACGGATGGGGCCAGACGTGATGGGGGCTGGAGTCGGCCTTACAACAGAGATCCCAACGCACACCGGCGCCCGATGTCAAATCCGGACAGATCTGATCGTAGGCCTGCCTGCACATAGGCGACCCCATGGCGCACCAATCTCTCCCTAATCTTTCCCTATCTCTCCCTAATAACAAAGCACGGATTGACTTTATCGGGTTCACCGTCACAATACGCTTTTCTCGTTATTTTACGCTTTCTGTTTGAATTAGGGAAAGATTCAAGGTGGTAGTAAATTTTGTCTCTACAATATTATCGAATTTCTTACGTCGTCTTCACTGCCATAACTGCTTCGTAAGTAACGGCCCAATTTTTTTTATTGGCCGCTAAAAAGTTGACCTTCACGGCCTGCTCTGCCCTCCCCTCGCCGGGTAGGTAAATAGAGTTCGATTATGCCTTTGCTAAACTTTCAGATCCGAAATAATAGTCCCACCCTGCCCCTTTACATCAAATCCTATCAACTTATATGCTTTTGGACTTGCAGAAATCAACAAGCCGGGGAAAAAGGTGAGATGTGATTCATGTTTAGCCAAGAAATTGAAGAAAGATGACTACCGCATGTATTATGCATCATCAATCGAAAATGCTGAAGCCAGAAAACGAGGGACAGGCCCATGAACCCAAAGAAAAAGCAACATGGGGTGCCCAGGCATTTGCCGTTGGAGCTAAAAAATAAATCATAAAGAAGCAGAGAGAGCCTGAAGAAGAGTGTCACAAACAGGCCACTGATCCACGCCCCCGCCCCGGCAAGGCAGCCGCCGATGACCCTGAGCAGGCCATTTTTGCGCGGACCCGCCTCCTGTGCGCGCAGGCCGCCCACCAGGAGCCCTGCCTCCATCCCCCCATACCGGAGGGGCTGCCCACCACCACGGAGTGGGGACGCCGCCCCGGCAGCAGCAGCAATTGACGCCTGCCAAAACATCCCGCGCCACCTTGGCAGCCTGGCTCGTCGCCGCCGCAACGTGGGCTGGCGGCACTGTCGTTGAGGTGCCCGGCATATAGAGGTCGGGGGCGCTGGGTCTGGGTTTGACCCGATATCGCCCTGGGGAGAGACACGGGAAAAAAACTAGGGCGCGCGTGTGTGGGTTTCCATACGATGCAGGAGCGCCAGCGATGCGCCTGGTTTCTTCTAGCAATCAGCTCATGTGTCGATTCGTAAATTATTTTCCTATTTTTATTAATGACACAACGACCCCCCACAAATAAGGAAATTGCATCCAGGTCCTTGAGGAACCCCACAACCACTCACTCCACCGCGAATTGAGGGCACGGTGCAACTGTCGGCAGTCTCTGAAATCCGCAGTCAGACCTTTTGCGGACGGGATGTCTTCAAGCAACGGCCCTATCGGCCTAGCGCGGAAAGGATGCACCACCGCACCTCCCGCACCGTCGACGAAGAAGGTAATGGAATTGGCTTCGCTCCTGTACAACAACCATGCGCCCAGATCGAAGGTCGACGAAGAATAGCCTCCCATCCAAAGGGATTTGGTGGAATACAAATTTGGCACTGCCGCCATACAGAACAACGGCAAACGAACAATGACCAAATACACTATCTTACCACTAATCGACGAGAAGACTAGACCTCCAACTCACCGACAAACGAATCGCGGGGACGGGGAATGAGTTAAGGTAGAAATTATTCCCTGTGCCGCTGAATCCACCATCGAGGCATTAACTTTTTTTATTCCGTTGCAACGCACGGACATATTTGCTATGAAAACTAATCCACTGTCTTTGTCCTACCGTTTTGGTCTTTGGTTCAAATTAACCCAGACGTTAAGAAAAACGTGCAAAGTTTGCACTTGCAAAGGGAGGCATGGTCCGCTATTTATATGTATAATAAAATATGCTCAATTAGTGAATGAAAATAAAAGGCCTAAAAGACACTTAGAAACAGCTGCCCTAAAAGCGCACCATTCATAAAGAAAGTGTTTAGTTTTTGTTTTGCTTGGCCTTTACTCACTAGGAAGCATGGCCTGCAAGTCCAACGACACATATATTTGCTAGACTTTTTGTAAAGATTATCTGCTTCAAATAATAGTTCTTCTTCGTGTTAGGGATATTTGACGTGGGTCATAAATCAAATAATCACTTATGGTTTAGGCCATGCTTATTGTCATCACTTATATTTTAGGCAATACTTATGTTTTTTTAGAGAAATCATAATGATTGGATTAGAAATACCGGAGTCGATGAGATTTTCTCCCGTTGCAACGCACGGGCCATTTTCCTAGTAATAATAAAGCATGGATTGACTATGTGGATTCACCGTCACAATACGCTTTCTTCTCATGTCATAATATGCTTTCAATTTTTGTTCTTCAACACGTTTATATTTATTTTCTATATGCAAGGTGGTACTAATACGCTTTCCGTCCGTCCGTCCCGTGTCATAATAAAGCTTCCCGTCGGCCCCGGGTCACCCCGCATGGGCTGTACTGGGCCTGTGTTCCACTTTTTTTTTAAACGATGCAAAAATACTTGCCATGACTTTCCAACGACCAGGCCCTCCGTCCTGAAGGACACAATCAACTTATGGCGCAAAACAAGGTTGCTACCAAAACAATAGACCCACCTCGCTAGTTTTCATACGATCCCACCAATTTTTATACATCCACGGCCTTGCCGTATTAGAAGTCAAACAAGTAGTCGAACTAGGGAATTATCCCCGACAATGAAAAGAGGGAACAGGGGAATAGCACAACCGTGAAGCAACGGTAGGCTGCGTATCATCTCTGGAACTAGCAGCGGCGCCGAGGGGATCGAGAGGGTGAGAAGATGGGGATCGACTGGGAAGAGCACCTGATCGCTAGGGGTTTGGCTGGGCCTTGGGCCGGATTGGGGGCCGCGGCCTTGCTGGCTGGATTGGGTAAATGTGAAGCTTTATAATAAACAAATTTAAATTTGGTTTTACTTACAGATTCTTGGAATTTTTTGAGAAATCATAAATTTTTCATGAATTCAAAATTGTTTTGGAAATTCATAAAATGTCCGGTATTTTAAAAAACTATTAACATATTATTATAAAAGAACTCATGATTTCGGAAAAAATACACTAGTAGATAAAAAAACATATTATCATGAACTATTAACATATTATTCTCTGTGCGATGTTTGGGGTTCAAATCCCACCTATGCATATTTTTAATGTTTTATTCCATGGGCCGGCCGGCCAGTCCCAATTTAGCGAGGCTGACAAATACACTACATCGCACAGAAACTGTTTTTCATATGATACGTCCGCTAAAAAAACATTTTAATTAATTAATAGTACCACATCGCATATAAAAAATGCATCTACGGTGCGTAAAAAAACACTTAAGCGGGACGAAACCAAGAATATCACCTTGCTTTAGTAGTAGGTATAGTAAACATGCTGTGCATTGCAACAGAAAAATTCGTACGTTCCTACCACAATAAGCATGACTGAAGACCCCTCCACAGGTGCACCTTATCTATTTGAACATGGTGCCTTGTTTGTGTTGTCATTTATCCTCTTTACCGCCTTCACCGACCATGGTCGCCTTGCCCACCAGAACGCAATGCTTCAATGTCTCCGAAAAAACCCCTGGGGAAGGATAGTAAAGAGCTGATTCTAGGGAAAGCTAGGATTTCACTTTTCTCTCAGCCATCGAGTTGGAGTAGTTAACCTTCTATATGCCGTGGAAGAATACGCATAAGCATTAGTTCTTGCCCTTCCAAAGGTAAGTGGCAGATCAAACTTGATCTAGTTCCACACATTGCCTTTTCCTTATATGTCGTGGCAAAGCAGCTCCCTTCCGTAAAAAGGATTTGAGTGGAAGGTTGAGCGCCCCTTAACGTTTAGAAGTATCCTTTTCAACGCTTAGAAACCTTTCTATTCTATGACGGCTAGGTGGTGGGCAGACACAACAGGTCACGAAGAGCTAGAGGATATAGAATTCCTATTTACCGGGAACGGAAGGAAACATCGGCTCTTCCGAGATCTTATGTAAGGAATACTCGAAAAAGTAGAGCCATAGGTTAAGTTGTCGTGCATGGTCACTTACTGTTGGGTAGTGAAATTGAGACTGCTCGACCTCGGAAGCTAATTCGCGTGTAGGCAGCGTTGTCTTAATACCGTTGACTGTATCTATTCATTGATCCATTGGCTCGCCCCCTCTTTTTCAAGAATGAATGAGCCGCTCGGACCTTCCATTTCCGTCAAATGACCCGGCTTCCTGGCTCTTCCACCGTCTGGGCTAGCTTTCTCCCTATGCTCCCCGCGCAGGCCCACCACTCTTGGCGCTGCTGGCGTTTTAAACGGTCTTTACGATGAGTGCCATCCTCCCGTAGGCTGTCACGTATGGGTGGGTTGTCCCTTGTTGCTACGCTTTGTTAGGCGCTATGAATTACAGGAAATTCGGTGGTTGACTTGGACAAGAAAGCGGGTTACACGATCCTTTGTGCCGAGATGTGAGGTGCGGTGGTGATGATCACCCGGGGTATGCGCTAGCGCCCTTGACGGGCACTCCAGACCCGCCACGCTCGTGAAAACCAGGTCGGTCCTCCGACCAGATGTGTGGATAACGAGGCCACCTTCACAACCTTCTCCCTTCTATCTTTATCCAAAGTCGTAGGGCGGTTCGCTGAGTTGCTCAACCGTCCCTTTGCCCGGTGCTCATGACGCGCTACGGAACCTCCACCGTGCTAGCGGCATAGGAGCCTACTCAGCGTCAACGGCTTCGTGCCGCACTGGAGTGATCCAATATGTGGTTCCACACGTTCCACCACTTCTCCGTTCATTTCCAATATTGATCGTGAAACACCATGAGCAGCAGGATGTTGAGGTCCGGAATTCGAAGTGAAATTCTTGATTTGCCCGTTCCTAGTCGTCATGGGAAAGAAATAAGAAAGAAATAAGAAAAAGATTATTCCCCTAGAGCTTGTCCAGTACCACCAGTACTCAAAATGCATCTCCGCGCGTCTACCTGGCGCTTTTATTAGCCGCCTTGCATGCAAGCGAAGCGCTATTGGCGGCAATTAATAGCTTTCGACGTGGTCGATCCCATGATGATGATCTCGATTACTCCGCGCACAGCTGACATTGAACCACGCCATCACAAGTCAATGTCTACTACTTTTATAACTAATCTCCTCAAGTTGGACGTGACAGTCGCCCTTCCTGATCTACGGCTTTGTGACGCCCGGATAATTAGGCTACAGTAACCCCACGTTAACGATGCCACGTCACTTCTGTTATTGTTGTTACTCTCGCGTTAGTTCAAAAAGATTCAAATTCAAATTCGAAATCAAGTTAAACAACAAAAGTTTCAAACATTAAAACTAAAATGTTCGGAGTGTGCCAATTAATGCCTAGGTATTTATGGTGAAGAAACCACATTTTTATAAAATTCCTAAATGCTCTAAAATAAACAAAACAGCAGCGAAAACAATTAATTAAATGACTTTTATAAAGTTATAAAAATATAAACTAATATTTGGAGTGCCAACCTTTTTGTGGCAGCACCTAATATTGCATTACTAATTAGGTGTCCATCTCCACATTTTACAAAACTCTTTTGCTAATTGGTTTAAGTGCAAAGCATAGACTAGAAAAGGTAAAACGGAAAAGAAATAAGATAAACAGAATGCACTACTGTGCACTTAGGCCCATGATGAATAGCATGTCCCAGCCCACCACCACCATCTCTCCTTCAACCTCCTGTAGCAGGAGGCAGAGGAGGGCGTGGCGGCCATCCATGCCTGCCCGGCTGGCGATGTCGCCGTGGCGCCCATCCCACGGTCCCCCGGGTGGATAAGAGCCGCCCCTGCTCCCTCTCTCTCCCTCCCCGAACCCTAGTTCACTCCCCCTCGCGCCGCCTCCTATCTCCACGCCAAGCCGACGCGCACCGGAGCACGCCGCCGCAAACCACTGTGACCACCGGCCTCCGTTCGTCATTCTCCGGTGTCCAAGAGGATCATTGCCGTCGTCTTCATCGCCTCGACCACCGGATCGGAGCGGGGAGCTTCACTGTCGCCGCACATATCGTCGTCTTCACCTTCGGCCTCGTGGATCATCGTCGTCGATCCACTGCCACTGCTGCCTCCTGGATCCACCGACCACCACGTCGACTTCTCTGTGAGCTCCGCCTCCTCCTCACCTCTTTTCGAGCTCGGATTAGAGCTCTTGCGCACACACCCCCACCGTAGTCGTAGCTCGTCGTCACCGTTCGAATCACCGCCACGGCCACCACCAACCAAGCTCGCGCCTAGGCTCTGCCTCGATCTCCTGGGGTCCCGAGGGAACCGTGGCACTCGTCATCTCTTCTTCTCGTGCCCCCTTGCGCCGCTTCCGTGCTAACCCGAGCTCGGCCACCGCCGCCTGTAGCCTCGCCGGCGCTTTCCGCGCTCGCCTACGCGCGCGCGGCCTCGCCTGCCTGACTCATGCTCGCCGCACCGGTCGTCGTGCCCCCCCGCCCCCGCGTCTAGCCGCGGCGTGCCCGGGGCCACCCCTGCCCGCGCCCGCGTTCGCTTGGCCTTACCCGCTGCTGCTCTCCTGAATCTGCTGCTGCTTCTACTATGATGCTGCTCTGCTACAGTAACATTCAGTTACTGTAGCAGTAGCTAGCTTTCGCGCTGCTATGCTGTTTAGCTCTTTGGACAGCCTTTAAACAACAACTAATCAAGTGCTAACATGAGTAAAAATAATATGAGTAGAAAGTACACATGACAAACTCCATTTTATCCCACTGAACCAAATCCTTTCGATGCCTGGATTAAATCCTATGAAAATTGCAAAATACTTTGTTGTGTTATCAGGGAACAGAAGTAACCCCTGGCTATTTGTTCCGTGTGTGTGCGTATGTGTTTTCTGTGTGTGTGGCCGTGACTAATTTCCAGCCATGTCCAATTAGTGTAGGATTAATTAGTAGTTAGGTTATCTACTAGTAGATGACATGTGGGACTCCCTTGATTAAATTAGTGAGTTGTTTTATTAACATTTGAGACAATGGCATATGGGGCCAGCCTACACTATTGATCCTTTGACTATTCAATCTTTGACTAGGTCAACCCACCCCACTGGCCCCACTGGCATACTCATAGGCTAGAGTAACACTAGGAGACAAAAATAATTACTGTTATAATTTCGAATTAAATTAAATTTAGTAATTTCAAAAAAATGAATTAAAACTTTAAAATTAATATAAAATAATCCGTAGCTCGGATGAAAATAATTTATACATGAAAGTTGCTCAGAACAACGAGACGAATCCGGATACGCAGCTGCTCGTCCGCCACACACCCCTAACATATCAAACTCGCAACATTCCCTCCGACTCTCCTCGCTTCGAAAACGCTAAACACCGGGGATACTTTCCCGGATGTTTCCTTCACCGGTATCACCTCATATCGCGTTAGGGCACGCCTAGCATCACGCTTTGCTTTGTCATGCATCGTCATGCATCTGTTTGCTTAAATATTCATTGTTTCTTCCCCTCTTCTTCCACGAGACACCGAGACCGACTGCCGCCCGGTTCGACTACGGAGTTGACGACCCTCTCTCTTGCTGAGCAACCAGTAAGCCCCCTTGATCATCAGATATCGCTTACTCTCCTCTATACCGCTTGCATTAGAGTAGTGTAGCATGTTACCGCTTCCGTTATTCCTATCCCGATGCATAGCTTTGTCCTTGCTACTCTGTTGTTACCTTTACCGCAATCCTACCGCTAGTATAGGATGCTAGTATTCCATCAGTGGCCCTACATTCTTGTCCGTCTGCGCCATGCTATATTATCGGGCCGTGATCACTCGGAGTTGGTCACGGGTATATACTATATATTTTATACATGATACATGTGGTGACTAAAAGTCGAATCGGCTTGTGGAGCACCCGCGAGTGATTCACGGATTGGGGGCTGAAAGGACCTTTGTCCCCACGGCCCTCTGTGTGGATCTTTGTGGCAGAGCGACAGGGCAGGTTGAGACCGCCTAGGAGAGAGGTGGGCCTGGCCCTGTTCGGCGTCCGCGGATACTTAACATGCTTAACGAGATCTTGGTATTTGATCTGAGTTGGGTCGTTGACCTTATACGCACTAACCGCCACGTGGGACAAGACATGGGCAACGGCTGCCGTGGTATCACCGAACCATTTCGCGTGACGTCGGCGATCGAGCGCGCGCCACGGATTGGATCGAACGCTGCTAGGCTAGGTCTGCTTTCGGCCGCCTCGCAGCGTCTTGGTGTGCTAAGGCGATGGGCCTGCACCCTGTGCGCTTAGGTTTAGACCGGCGTCAATTGACCTCTGTTATGCCTAGGTGGGGCTGCGACGTGTTGTTCTTCCGCGGCGGGCATGACCCGAAAAAGTGTGTCCGCCAAATGGGATCGAGCGTGTCGGGTAATGTGGTGCACCCTGCAGGAAGTTTATCTATTCGAATAGCCGTGATCTTGATAACAGGACGACTTGGAGTTGTACCTTGACCTTATGACAACTAGAACCGGATACTTAATAAAACACACCCTTCCAAGTGTCGATACAACCGTGGTCGCTCTCTCTCGTGGCATTGTGGAGGGATCGTGGGTAGGATTATGCTATGCGATACTACTTGGAGGACTTGATCTACTCTCTTCTACATGTTGCAAGGCGGAGGCTGCCGAAGCGTAGTCTTCGACGGATTAGCTATCCCCTCTTATTACGGCATTCTCGCAGCTTCGGTCCACCGATATGGCCCCTTTACACATATATCCATGCATATGTAGTGTAGCTCCTTGCTTGCAGTACTTTGGATGAGTACTCACGGTTGCCTTGTTCCCCTTTTCCCCATACCTCTACCCGATTGTCTGCGACTGCACGATGGAGCCCAGTGAGCGACGCCACCGCCGATGACGACTACTACACCGGAGGCGACTACTACTACGCAGCAGCCCGCCGACGACCAGAGAGTAGTTAGGAGGATCTCAGGCGGGAGGCTGCGCCTCTTTCAATCTGTATCCCAGTTTGTGCTAGCCTTCTTAAGGCAAACTTGTTTAACTTATGTCTGTACTCAGATATTGTTGCTTCCGCTGACTCGTCTATGATCGAGCACTTGTATTCGAGCCCTCGAGGCCCCTGGCTTGTATTATGATTGCTTGTATGACTTATTTATGTTTTAGAGTTGTGTTGTGATATCTTCCCGTGAGTCCCTGATCTTGATCGTACACGTTTGCGTGCATGATTAGTGTATGATTGAATCGGGGGCGTCACAGGCTTACACTCCATATGCCGTCCCTCATACACCCACTCACTTTTAAATTGTATATGTTGTTTTTCAAAATGCATCAACCTTCCATTTAAAACACATAAAGACTTTTCAAATCACATGGACCTTTTTAAAGAGCATAAATATTTTTAAAAATTACGGATATTTGTATGTATGTGAACACTTTTTAGAATTACATGAACATTTTTTTGAGAAAGGGTGAACATTTTTCAATTTATATGAACATTATTTTAATACGTGAAAATGTTTCTTAAAACCACACAAAACAATTTTAAATGCATGAACGATTTAAAAAAAATATATAACATTTTCAATAGGCACAAACTCATTTTAAATATGTCACTCATATTAATTGGATTTCGAGTGTGATCAGGTTACACGCACGTGCCCAAGTTTATTTGGCTCACCAAGAGTAGCAGGTTCATTTGGCTCATAATTCTTATTTTTTGACGTGATTTGGCTCATAATTCTGGTTGACCAGGCAGCGCATTTTGATTGGATAAATATGATGCCCGGCAGGCAGCCGTTTCATCCGGACACCCGGCAGGCACCCCACGGCTGCTTTTTCTTTTCTTTCCTCCTTTTTCTTTGGATGCATGCTTCTGTCCGATGGTTTTCCCACGGCTGCTTTTTCTTTTCTTTCCTCCGGATGCATGCTTCTGTCCGATAGTTTCCCACGAAATTTTTTACTTGCAGCCAGAGGCTGAGTTAATTTCCTCGTTTCTCTTAAGCGAACCCTTTTTTTATTTATTGATGCCTTGGCTTGTTGATTGTGGCAACTCACGTATATATAAATAGGTGTGATTTGATGTCAAAAAGCAATGTGGGACTATGACTTAGAATACTGGCCTTATACTTTTTTGCACGAAGAAAAATAGCTCAGTTGGTGACATCCTTAAAAGTTGTTACATCAGTACATCATGACCAGTTGGCCCATCACACACGGCGGAGGCCCAGCTTGGCGACAGACGTACGAAAATTATCCGGGCTGCTCCTGCTATAGTTGCGACCCATCGACGACCTACGTACGAGAAGCGCTAGCTAGCCATTGATGTATACGAAACCTATTTTTATTTTACGCTAACCACTACCCCACAGGACCAGCTGGCCCATATAACTTTATTTAAAAAATAGGCCCATATCACGTGGATTTAGGCCCAGCTGGGCGGCGCAGGAGGGATGACGATTCAAACACCAGAGCTAGCTGGGGACGCACTAAGATTAATACCACCTTGTTGGATAGAAAAAGATAGAGGGAACGGACGGACGAAAAAAACTGAAAGCGTAAATTTAGGGAAAAAGCATATTGTGACGGTGAACCCACGGAGTCAATCCGTGCTTTATTATTAGGTACTAGCAAAAAGACCCGTGCGTTGCAACGGGAGAAAAATGTTCAATTTGTATGTAAAATTGTTAAATTTATGTAAAAAATGTTCAATGTATATTCTTCTAAAAAATACAACATATATCAAAAATAAATAAATGTTTGGAATTGCAAAATTTGTTTAGGTTTCAAAATTTTGTTCGAATTTTCGATATTTATTCATGATTTTAAAAAAATATTCATATTCAAATATTTTAAGGAAAATCGTCCACACTTGTTTCCAAGAATTGTTGAAAATATTTAAGAAAAATAAATAGACCTGTCGCTAAACTACTTTAACAGGAGCGCTGCGATTTGAGCATAATCAAGAGCTAGCTCATGTGGTTGCCGTCCCTGCTACCTAAGCGTGAGGTCGCGAGATCGAACCAATTCACGTGGTGGTTTTGTTTTTCATGCCATCTTTACGTTCTCGTTTTCCTGGTTATGGGCGGCCCAATTACGCACGTGAGGTTTCAACCAAAGCTCGACTGGGCCGGCCCGACACGTCTGTGAGGTTTCAGCCAAAGCTCGATCGTTAGAGCTCTCGGGGAATAGTACCACCTTGGATTTTGATTTTGTCTACACGAATTGTAAAAGCGCATTATGACATAAGAAGAAAGCGTATTGTGACGGTGAACCCACTGAGTCAATCCGTGTTTTATTATTAGGGATAGAAAGATAAAGCACGGATTGAGTCTCCGGATTCACCGTCACAATACGCTTTCTTCTCATGTCATAATACGCTTTTACGATTTGTATAGACAAAATTGTAATATAAACGAGGTGGTACTAATTTGGGGTTGTACGTCAAAATCAATCGATAGCTGCGCTATTGGGCCTTGTGGGCCGGCAGCCACGTCCTGGTTAAAAATAGTCAGCTTATAGAATATAGAAGAGATTCTAGGGATCGAACTCTCCACCTGCATTCCCTCAAAAAAAAAAAAAACTCTCCACCTGCAAATCTATGCTGATCACCACATCCAAGTAAGCTACCTCATGGCTTTTGTTTAGAAGAGAGGATTCCACTTTATATTAGATAGTACCACCTCGCTTTTTTAGATCAAATTTCACCAATCTATAATACCTAAATAATTCATCCCCACTAACCTATTTAACTAAACATACAGCCTATCCACATCAGCAACCATTCTCCTATCGCCACGTCAGCACTATCCCTCCACTTCGCCAATCCTTCCAATTCTGTATGCATGGCATTTTTTTCTGCCCTCATAGTCCACCACCGTCACATAAAATAAAGGTGCTACAGTCGTTTGATTAGCCACGAGATAGCCCAAGAGTTGATCTCCCATAGTCCATGCTTTCAAGTTGGCTCCGCTTTCCTCGGCTCTCAGAGGGACGCATGCCATCTGCACCAAAATCTCTCGGCCTTTCCCGTGCTACAGTACAGAGGGCGAAAAAAGGCGACACATGGAAGGTGCCCTCTGGCGGCTAATCCGGCGGTTCCCTTCACTTCCGGCGGCCGATTCAGTGCCAAGCGGCTGAGGGGAAATGGGATCCCTGTGTGGATGTGTACATAGGGTAAGATTTAGGGGTGTGGTCTCCCGTCATTGTCACTGTGGCAGGGAAGGTGGTGGCGAGTGGAATAAGGAATGGCCGGGCTTCTCCCCATCTATACGGCATCAGATACGGTGCCGGCGAGGAGCCGGACGCCTATTGCATCGCGGATCCGGTCGACCGGAGTATGTGGCCGTGGTTCTCTTTGTCGGAAGCTGCGCCGGTGATGGTGGTGGTTCCCGGCGAGGCGACGGCTGCGGCCGGGGGTTCAATCCCTGTTCTTGGACGAGGTTTGCGGCAATCTCCTTCGCGTCTCCGGTGAGCTGGAGTCTTGGCGGAGGCATGGGCAATCCAATCTGTAGGATTATACCCGACCGATGCGCCTGAACCCAATCGTTGATCCTGTTCGCTAGAACAGGACATACATGCGGCCTCCAAAGCTTTTGATGGCGATCAAATGGTGGTTTCTCGGCTGCTGCTTAAGTAGACAGAGAGCGGCCAGCCTGTTTTGTGTTTCGGTGGGGTTCCTGTTGCTTCGGTGGCTGGGTCTGGAAAGTTCTATTTCCGTCTTTGTGTCTGTGCGCGTATGTGCTGTTCCTGTTTAATGTATGAATACATGAGGCATAGATGTCCTTTTCTCAAAAAAACATGCATCTTGGCCTTTCCCTTGCTGCAATCACCAAGCTATGATAAAGCCAGTCTTTAATTTCACTGGCTTGCTATGATGCGACAATGAAGATAGCAGAGGTATGGTCAACTTTGTTTCTGGGCATGGAGGCAGCATTCTGTCACTAGGGATTTGGTTTGTGGATTTATCATTGAATTGATCTTCTCCAGCCATCACTTGTTGTTCCAGTGATTCTTGGAACAACTCTCAGATATATTTGGGATCCGATCGATTGATTTAAGCTGAACATGCCTGGGTTAATCCATCTGTTTGTTGTCTGCATTAGTAAAGACGATGATCATCTCCAAAATGTCTCACGTTGTGTCCTTGTAAGCACTCCAAACCCCATGAGTTAAATATATGATGATTTTTGTACTTCTTTGTCTATATTTGTGCAGATATACAATGAACGGAGATGGCTTATTATTAATCTTGGTTAATCCTTTCATGCAGGTTAGCAAACAATTTTCACTTTTGTTTCTTCTTTTCTTTCTCAAAGTGTATCTCTGATTGGTGCAAATCGTCCCGCTGCAACGCGCGGGGAATCCACTAGTATATATATGTGGGCAATCTGAAATAAGGAAGCCGAGTCAAGGGAAGGAATTAAGGAGAGAATCGGCTCGAGGGGACCTGTCGATTATAAATAGAACGGAAAGAAGGAAAAAGGCGCGACACACAGATGGAAAAGAAAGAGATTGGATCCGACCTGATCGGACGAGAAAACGAAATAAAGGAAGTCATTAAGACCGCAGACGTGGCGCACGACGAGATCAGAAACGGAGACACAGTTTCGGGGGCCCGTTCGATGGAGGCGACCTCCACCACCACCGGAGAGGTTTGGCATCCTCCGTCCCACGGATACGGAGCCAGGGCGCTGCGACTGCCGGACACGGGCCTCGCAAAGGAGGAGACGAAACGGGGCCGGCAGCGCCGCGTCGCTCCCCGCAGCTTGGCGGCGCCGACTTTGCCGCCAGACGGAGGGGAGGCGAGGCAGTGCAGGTGGAAGCCCAGGTGCACACTTGGTACGTGCCAAGCCGCTGCTACCTGTCTGGTGATTTTTGATGGTTGAGGCTGATTCGTTTTTGTGCAACCAGATCTGGGCGAAAGTTTACGAGGCGAACTGTATCTCACGTCAACTCGCCCGCCGCTGGGTAGGCGCCGCCCTCGCCACTGGTCCGCCTCTCCGAGTCTCTGACCGGCTGTTCTACTCGGACATCGCTGTACAGTTCCTCATCCGCAAACTCTTGTGCTTCTCAACCACTAATCAATCCCCGAGCTGTTGATGCCCCCCGTATTTGTCGCAGGATACGCCCAAGGTAATTTGTTCGACAAAATTAGTGCTATTTGTATGAACTAGAGTACTGTACTATTGAAGTTGTGTACATGCATGCATGGTTCGAAAATCGTTTCTTTTACAGTTATATATTAGAATGGAATTTGTACGTCTGCATTTTCACAATCAGTATGCAGTAGTGAAAATCCTTGCTCACGTTTCATCATGGAATATTTTCTTTTAATGCTCATATGTGGTCACGGAAGAAGAGGCCAACACAATTTAGTTCAATGAGTAGAGCAGGAAACTATGGGCGCAGATGGACCTTGACAGCCTCAACACTGCTTGTGATAAGTCCAGTGGCGTGTGATGTGTTGTCGAATACATTGGTGATTTTGCAGGTGAAGGACGGACACCAACGACAGAGAGGAGGAGCAAGAGGACGACGATGCTGTTAAAGCCAACTAAAATTGGAGGGGGCTTTGCAATGTCGAGAAAATAATCATCAGGGTCGGTTTTCATGAGGTACTATTCAGTTTTTTTTTCTTCTTCTCATACATAGATAGAACAAAAGTTATATGAGTTGATTTTGTACTCCTTGCTGCATGAGCATACACTTGATTAAGATATTCAGAGTGTGAAGCTTTTAAAATTTCAAAAATATATAGGGATATATTGGATCGATGAACATAAATGTCATGAAATAAAACACAACTGCATGGTTTATGTGTTTGAATTGAAAGCCTGTGTAGATGGGGATGGAAAGAAATGATTGCAAGCGGCATGTGCCATTGAAAGAGGTGGCGAGGTTCAATTGCGTAGGCTGAGACAGTGACTTCATGTGCATGAGGATCCTAGAAGTATAATTTAGACATGATTTATGTTGGTGCATAAGAATTACTAATTTCTAATGTATATCCCGTCGGGAGGGGAGGGAGGGGGGTCTCTTAAGCCATGCTTAATTATTACACTTGGGACGTGTGAATTTTTCTTCCGTTGTAACGCACGGGCAATTGTGCTAGTTAGACTCACAGGCCCAACATCCTTGACAGCAAGCGCCCGCTAAATCAGCCATCGTGGGACGGATTCGTACCAGCATGCCTACCCGGCTCCTCCGTCACAGTCAGGTGCCCCCACGCCTTTGGGACCCGCGGGGTGAAGCGTTTTTCTTGGCCTTTGTTCTTTCAACTCTGTGAATAACAGAAAATTATGCGCAGCTGGCTAACACGACAAACACTTACTTCTTGTGAGATACACACCATTCGGCAGCATCACGCTTATAGTGCTGCCAATGTAACCGAACTTGTGACCATTGCTCCTTGCGTCTCTTTATATATCTCTAAGCTATATGCACATTTTCTGCTGGGTTGGTTCCCTTCCGTCGGGCATCTAGTTAGAACTCTACACTGTTAATGAATTGTTGGTGTGTTTTCTTTCTAAGGAATTGAGATTTTAGAAGAAACTGAAAGAGAAAATAGACAAACGCCCTCGTCGGTCTTGTACCCAGGAAAATTCAATAGGAAAATGATCTCTTGTCTGCTCCAAAGCCATGTTCTGTCCCATGCAGAACTGTGCCCATTTCCTCTACCTGAAACCTAGTTTCCCAAATGTGTTGCGCTTGTTGTTTAATGGAGCAAAGAAGTCCTGAGTCCAAGCAAACTAGAGTAAATTGCCAAAAACCACAACAATTGCGCACAATGCATCAAAGACCACTGTTTTGATAAATGTTTGCCGATGGCACCGTCTTTAGGTAACTGTGTTGCCGAAACCACTAAGGGTGCGTTTGGGAGCAAAGTATTTTTGGTGTTTTTAGGAATACAGTGGTTTCCGAGAAAAACCTTGGTATTAAATACTTTAAAGTGTTTGGCTCAAAAAATTACTGAAGTTTAATATACAGTGGTTTCTCTCAAACTGGAGTTTTCCTGCAGTATTTTAAAAAGAGGTCCCGACCACTTTTTAAAAAACTGAACCAAGTGAAATCGTTGGGGAGAGCACTCAGCCTGTTGACGTCGTCATCCACATACAGATCAGAAAATACAATCGCTGCCTCAGTTTACATAAATGAATTCACCGGTTGCCTATTGATTTCTGCATGTCTCGAACAAAGCTAACTTGTTAAATAGATTAGGCCTTAGAGCACACTTTACACAGGAGGCTAACCTCGTGCATGACCATGTAGCTGCAGGTGATTAATTACAAAAAGGTGATTAATCCGGTCGTTCACTAGCACATGCTGATTAATCAGGGGGTGTTGTTTTTTAGGTGTTTCTAAGTTAGCACATGCTATTCGGCCATGTAGTAGTTATCAGTAAGAACTGTAGCAAAACAATGCCAGCCAAACGCTTCGGTGGACTTGATAAAACTGAGAAAAACTATGGTTTTTGGAAACTAGAGTATTTGTTGCCCACTCATAAGAATACCATGGTTTTAGAATACTTCGGTTTTTCAGAAACTGTGCTGCCAAACTAAGCCTAAATGCTCGGCTGGTTGTGTTTTAACAACAAACCTGACACCCCAGCCCCAACGGTCAGGTCCACGTGATTAGTCTGTTCGATTTGAAGTGTGTGCAGTCCATTCGTTCTTATATTATTTTTTTTGGTGCTCGTTTGTACAATAATCACATGTCAAGGGTGTTTATTTTCTCTCAAGAGCAACAACAGTATATGTATGAAATCCAGAGACATTCAGTAGTTAACTTTTGTAAGACACATTTCAAAGAATTGGGGATGTATGTTGGCGCAGCTCCCTTGCCCTAGCTCTCCTCTCCCGCTCACTGATCTCTCTCTCTGATGCCGTGGCTCGAACCAACTAAGAAGTAGGAAGAAGAAGGGCACACAGGAGACACGGCGAGGTTTTTCCCGGTGCACGAACTGCCACTGCCTTGAGCATGAACTCAACACACGCCCCGCCGTTACAACGATCGACGCCGCGATCTTACACCCGGGCCAGCAGAGGGCCACGACCCCCACGCCTCTACCCACTCCCGCGCCCGGTTCGGCTCGCTCAGCGCACGCCCACGACCGTGTCTCCACGCGCTCGCCATGCCGAGCCCTCAACGAACCCCACGTGATCGCCGCGTTCTGATCACCAATAGCAACACCACGCGCGCACACACACACACACGGTGTACACCTGCACGGACACGCCCATGCACCACACGCACGCACACACGCACGCCTACCCCGCGGACCCGGCGCGCCCGACACGTCTAGCTCGCATCCATACACTTGCCAGTCGAGCCCAGCGCGCCACTGTGGCTTATTTGCCCAACACACACCTCCCTAAGCCGCGGCTTAGAGCAGCCCGCCATCCTCGACGCCGTCGTCCACCAGCAGGGCGCGCTCCACCGCCGGCGCCTTCCGCTGCAGTGTACACTCCCGCTTGATGTGCCCGCGCTCACCGCACTTGTAGCACCTGCCTCACCGGTTGTCTCCATTGCTCGAAGCCACACTGCGCACGTCGTCGTCGTCCCGCGCACCTCCCTCTTGCCGCTGCCGAGCTCGCCATTGCGCCGCCGTGTACATGAGCGCGCCGTCTACTCGCTCGCCGCCAGCCTGCCCGCGCCGTCGCAGCCGCTCGTTGAACGCCTTCAACCGCCCCAGCGCGTCCTCGAACGGCATCGTCGTGATGTCGCAGAACTGCTCGATCCCAGCCGCCGCCATGTACAGGCGGTCCGGCACTGAATCGAGCAATTTCTTCACGAGCGCGGCGTCCTCCACCGTCGAGCCGAGCCCCGCGAACCGTGCCGTCATCTCTCCGAGCTTGCCGGCGAAGTCATCCAGTGTGTCGCCGTCCGCCATGCGCAGGAGCTCAAACTCACCGCACACCGTGCCTAGGCCAAGCCGCCCGCACGCGATCCGCGCCGACGTACCTGGCCTTGAGGCTCGCCCACACCTCCGCCGCGGTCTTCTTCGACGCCACCTGCAACAGCAGGTACTCCGCGAGGGCACTGAGGAGGTAGGCGCGTGTAGGCTTGTCCTTTATCGCGATCACGGCTGCCGCCGCGTCCTCCGGCACCACCACCGCCTCCCACGGCCCGGCTGCGTCAAGGTTTGCCTCCACCTTGATCGCCCAGGCCGTGTAGTTCTCCCCGGTGAGCTGCGGCACTGGCTGCAACAACGAGCTGCCCGCTCCGCCCGAGTACGGCACCAGCGACATCGCCGGGGAGCACCTCCCGCTACGTGGCTCTGATGCCAATTGTTGGCACAGCTCCCTTGCCCTAGCTCTCCTCTCCCTCTCACTGATCTCTCTCTCTGATGCCGTGGCTCCAACCAACTAAGAAGAAGGAAGAAGAAGGGCACACAGGGGACACGGCGAGGTTTTTCCCGGCGCACGAACGCCACTGCCTTGAGACGAACTCAACACACGCCCCGCTGTTACAACGATCGACGTCGCGATCTTATACCCGGACCAGCACAGGGCCACGACCCCCACGCCTCTACCCACCCCCTTGCCCGGTTCGGCCCGCTCAGCGCGCGCCCACGACTGCGTCTCCACGCGCTCGCCACGCCGAGCCCTCAACGAACCCCGCGCGATCGCCGCGTCCCGATCGCCAACGGCAACACCGCACACACACACACACGTGGTGTACACCTGCACGGACACGCCCATGCACCACACAAACGCACACATGCACGCCTACCGCGGACTCGGCACGCCCGACGCCTCCAGCTCGCACCCATACACGAGCCGGTCGAGCCGAGCGCACCACCGCGCCTTATTTGCCCAACAATGTACTAGTTTATAGCATTTTGTTTGCATTTTCTGAGGATACGTATCAAAAGTTCAGAACGAGCTTATTACGGAAGGCTTGCCGCATGGAAAGCAGGCACGCATCAATGCATTCAATCTGTGCGAATTAAACAGGTTGCACGTGATCTGTCAATGAACAGAACATAATAAAAAATTAAGTGCTACAGCCAGCATCTAAAGACCACAATAACCGGTCTGATCCATGTAGGCAGACCTTTGTTGAGTATGGTATAATTCCTGTAGCCTATTGACATTTTTGCCGCTTTGTTTAAAAAAATTATGGCAAGGAGAGAAAAAGCACTCTCTCAACTCATGGTACGTGTTACTGCATGCCCTTGGAGTGTTTTTTCTTCAAGAAAACCTTTAATCTATTCATCTTTAATCATGACAATACAAAAATCATCAGAAATAATAAAAATTACATCTAGATCCACAGACCATCTAGAGACAACTACAAACACTGAAACGAGCCGAAGGCGCGCAGCCGTAATCGCCCCTCCCTTGCCGGAGCGGGCAAGACTTTTTGTAGTAGACAGTCGGGATGTCGTTGTGCTAAGGCCCCATAGGACCAGCACAAGAGAACAGCAACCACCCCCAATGAAGAGTACCATAGATCGGAAAGATCCAACTTGAAGACACACAAACGTAGACGAACTACGACAAGAACCAAGCAGATCCACCAAGGACAGATCCGCCGGAGACACATCTCCACACGAGATGATGCTAGGCACACCACCGGAGCAGGGGGCTGAGGGGGGTTGACTTTATTCTATCTTCAGGGAGCCGCCGCTATCTCATCTTCCTGAGAAGTACAAAAACCCTAATAAAATTCGAAGAAACATCTAAAAATAGAGCCATACCGCCGGCGAGAGGAGGAACACTAAGCTTTTCTTGGGGGAGGAGGCGTCTTGGAAGCTAGTCCTCACGAGATACTGTATTTGGCTGGTCAGAGATATTTTTAACAAATCTT
The DNA here is from genome assembly GCA_021605145.1 of Aegilops bicornis. Classification (NCBI taxonomy): domain Eukaryota; kingdom Viridiplantae; phylum Streptophyta; class Magnoliopsida; order Poales; family Poaceae; genus Aegilops; species Aegilops bicornis. The sequence goes on along the minus strand of JAHIAL010000009.1, from coordinate 7,198,037 downwards.
TGGAGTGTTTGTTCTTACGCCTGCTTCTAGTGCCATCGTCGGTTGTGTCGACCAGCTGCTTGCCTACACCAATCGTCAGCAAACCTATTTTTTCTGTGGAATAATTGTAATAGTGTTATAGTATGCTAATACGAATTTAGATACATTGCTCGAAACAAGAACAACCAACAAGCCGTGTTGAAAGCAACTCCATTTTCATTACGGTCAATTTTCATGAAACAAACCCATGTAAATCGAGGAGCTTCTTCATCTCCACAATTAGATTTCCACAATGGACAAATATATGTTGCCTCGCCGTGGTTGCTCTTTTGCTTGTGAGCTTTTGGAGGCCTCCTGCCATATGGATGTAGATGATCAAGAAGAGTTCCGAGAAGACATCCCATATTTCTTGAAGACAATTAAAAGTGTTTTTGCCACCTGAACACATGGTTAGCGAACATACAACTCGGGTGTTGGGATAAAATTGTTAGCTACTAATGATATCCATGTATACTAACTAGTTCCACATGAGCTTGTCTATCAATGCTAGCCTACACGGATAGTGTGTTTTGTGGTGGATCAGCTCATCATCTTGGTATTGATCACATTTGCATTGTGACCACGTAGACATCACAACTATCGTGAACAACCGCAGAGAAGAGGATAAACTGCGAAATGGCTAGGGGCATGTGATATTGATTTTCACCTGTTGTAACACACGTGCCTTTTTGGCCCTCCGTTCGAAAAAACTTGTCAGATAAATGAATAAAACTGGATGTCGTCTAGATACATCCATTTCTTCGACAAGTATTTTCGGACGGAGGGAGTATCTTCAAAGGAAGCTTTCAATCTCTATACAAACTTGTTTCAAATGTCCTGTTTTAGAAACATGTTTCAAATATCTGCAACACCACTTGCGCTATAAAGAGATGTTAGTTATGTACCGATGTCACTTGCTTGTCTTTTGATAGAAAACAAAGGTATCCATATTTTTTTGGCCAGCGCGCGCTACGCACCCTGTACCTGGGCTACGGTTAGCTTTGGCCCAAATCCATCTACCGGAGGCTGTTGTCATGCTTACATGGCACGCGCTAGTTTATGTGTTCGTGAGAATTTAGGTTTGCCCACCGAGCAGTGCTATGCAAACGACAGTCTGCGGACGATGTTTGGACGACAAGCCTTTCAAGCCGTTCCGTTGCCCACCCATGCCGAGTCGGCAGCCAAACAAAGTTGAATACAAGGATCAAATGTGACTAGTCCTTGCGCCAAATCTATCTTGCCATAATTCCCCAGTTCTGCATTCTTGTTGCGCCAGAATCCAACAGATGGCAGGCGTCGAGTGTGGGCTGAATTCCCGCCCAACCAAACGAAAAACCGAGGCTTTCGCTGGCGAGGAGCACTCGCGCGCCGCCAAAAGGCTCGACTGTTCCAACAGAGACAAGAAGTCTGCTGCGGGCGGGGACGGTCGCCGGCGCCCAAGGATATGAGAACGAGACTCCAGCAAAGAAGATGTGGCGTCTGCCGCTGGAGGAGATCAACTGGATCCTTGCGCAGCCAAACGAACTCGTCTGGGCTGAGATCAGGGAGCCAAGCGCGCCAACCCTTCGCTGCTCCCGTCGCCGGAGGAGGAGAAGGATGATGCGGTGCTGCTGTTGTACGCATGTGCCCGCGACTGCTACGAGGACGAAGACAGGTTCGCACGATTCTAGGCCTGGGTCCGCGTCGACTACGACTACTTCGGTGAGAGGGCCGAGGCGACGAGGCTGAGCGAGGAAGCACGAGAGGTGGTGTTCAGAGACACCGATCTTTCTTCAGACGGCGAGGACGACGACGAGCTGAAGCTTCTCAAGATGACAGTTAGGGGCTGGGTCTGAAACCCATATCTATCTATTTCGGCTTTAATTATGATGCTTGTGGCTTGTCACAATGTCACGCATCGGAACTCCTCTTTGCTTATCTTGTAACCTGGCGTGCTACAACAATTCATTGTATGAATGCAGTTTCCCAATTCATCAAGAAGAAACTATTTGCTTTTTGAGTTCCCATATCCATTTGCAGTGATGAGAAAACGCCATGTATAATAATATTTGACCTATGTAGGCTTCGACATTCTGGTCCTACTCTCGGTTCAAAGAATTTCAAGTGTATTTGTTTGATCAACTGTCATTCGTTAGTATTAGCTGACCCATATCCACGAGTATGCGGTGAATGAATGCAATTTCCTGAATCAACGAAAAGATCAATATAGCAGGGTGATATTGATATATATACTAAAAAATGAAGTATAGCAGAACGGTGCCGCTTTAGTGTACACAGCGCACTCTCTTACCTAGGGTCCAAAACCCAACGCCATCCTCGCCCAACCCCTTCGCAGGATTGCCGCTTCTTCCGGCGTATTCCTCCCACGAGCATGGGTAGCTCTCTCCTCCCTCGTTATTTCGTCGCGCCACCCGCCTGCAGACTGTAGGAGCAGTTCAAGTAAGGTCAGTGAATAGTGGAGGAGGCGACCACCGGCGGCTACCGTGGGAGAGGATGTGCACGGCGGTCCCATCTTTCAGCAGCAGCCTGGCGCGAGAGCGTCGCGGCGATCTTGGAACGTATGCACCGAGGTTATTTAGTGCATCACCATCACCATAGTTTCAGGCTTTCAGCATGTGGTAATTTTACAGCTGTTCGAATAATTCTACCCTGTCCTGGGGTGCAGATGCTTGTGGCCATGAAGTCCTACTGGGCAGCAGGGGCAGGCGGTGCATCATAATCAAGAATACACACATGAACCACGCAAGACAAATTGAATTCTCCGGATTTATTGCTGGCTTTTCGTAATGACCCTTCCCCATTTCGGTTAGAAGATGGCATCAGGAAACACAAAACTTCTGCGGAGTTGTTTTGATGCAGGTCTGCCCAAAAAATATTCCAAAAAACAAAAGATGGATAGGTGTCGCCGAGTGCCGAAACTCGGGGAACCTGTTTCTTGGAATGTATGCCAAGCTCAGAACTTGGCAAATCTATGTTTGGCTAAGCACTATGATCTTTTGCCGAGTATCAAACTCAGCAAATGGCAAACATCTACCGAGTTTACAGTAGCAAAAACTCAGCAAATCATGGTACTGGGCAACCTATTCGACTGGAGTTTGCCGAGTACCGATCTCGGCAAAATATTTGCCTAGTTTTGTTTGGTATGCACTCAGTAGACCTTAGTGCCATGTGTTATTTCCTTACTCGACAGAGTACTACCGAGTTTTGAACTGGTCAAAGATTTTGCCGAATTTGACTAGCGAGACTCGGCAGGCAGAACGTGGCATTTTCCTTAACTCCCTGTCCTATCTGGTGGTGCGGCCTGCTGAGTTCTCGGAGGGGACAAAACTCGACAAAGTTTATTTAAATATTTGTCGAGTTCCCGATAGAAAGAACTCGGCAAGCTTACTACTTGGCGGGCTGTGTCCAGCCGAGTCCAGTTCGCCGAGTTTGGGACTTGGCGAAGGTTTCACCGAGTTGCTTCTGGGCTCTGCCGAGTTCCCTGGAAACTCACCAAAGAGGTCGGTTCTAGTAGTGTCTATCGATCATGTCTACTCTTCGAAAATAATCCTATACTACCGCATGCGCTGAAATTTTTAAAGAAGCTGAAAAATATGTTAACAATAGTCTGTATACTGACTAATTTCCCAAAACGAACACCTTGGACCTTATTTTGTGTATGCATGTTTTGCGTTGGTCAAAAGAAAAAGGTTAGTACCGCTGAGAAATTAATATACTTGCATTCATCAAGTTTATATATTTGCGTATGTGCTGCTTTGCACTGGGTCCAAACAATCTATGCTTGCATCCCTCGTGTGATCAATGAACGTGTGGACAAGGAAAATAATGTTCAGCTGGCCAACATGACAAACATTGTTACTCTTCATGAGCCGCACGCCATTTAGTGGCATCCTCACACTTATCGTATTGGTGGATTAACCGGTGTTTTGAACATTGCCTCTCTCTCTCTCACACACACACACACACACACACTTATAGTATTGGTGGATTAACCGGTGTTATAACCATTAATTTTTTAAAAGAGAACAGTTCCAGAAAGAAAAGGCCCTATAAAAACAGCACAAAGAAGGTAAAAAAAACCGGACCAAAACCTTCTGTTAGCTCCCGTTTTGTGAAGATAATAGATGCTTCCCGTTCAACTTTTGGTTTCTATCCCCCGCAAAAAAAAAAAACTTTTGGTTTCTACGTTTCTGATGGGTTTTTTATTTTTTATTCTTTTGGATATTTTTTTAATAGACTAATATTTTTAGATTCACAAAAAATTTAATATTCATGAAGCTTTTTTCAAAATCTACATAAAATTTTAAATTCATGAATTTTATTAAATCCACAAACTTTTTCAAAAAACATGAGCTTATTTTCAAAATTCATGAAGTTGTTTTAAGAGTCCACAAACAATTTTTAAATTTGTGAACTTTTTAAAATTCATGACTGTTTTTAAATGCACATTTTATCTTAAATGCGCAAGTCGTGAACTTTTCTTTCTTAAATCCACACTTTTCTTGAAAGTCGATGGTGAACGGTTGACTGTCAACCGAGCGAATGAAGGGGCTGCGGCTGAGCGTGTGGACAAGGAAAATAATGTGCAGCTGGCCAACATGACAAACATTGTTACTCTTCATGAGCCGCACGACATTTAGGCCCCCTTTGTTTGGGCTACAGATTCCTAAAAATCGGTTGTGGCTTAGATTTTGAGAATCAGCTGTGGTTGTGGATTTTGAGAATCAGAAGCTGCCTTTTTTGTTTACCCAACTGTAGAGAAACCACAAGTATTGTGAAATGTCCACTTCGACCAGAATGAACAAATGGTTAGTACTAAAACTTGCAGAAACTTATCACATGCATCCAACGAATGGCTGGATCATAGGTAGGTGTTGAAGACGATGGTGTACGCTGACGCATGGGAGGACGGAGGGAGCGGTCGTGATTGCCTCCGTCCAAGCAAGCGACGAGGACGACGGCAACCTTGGACCAATGTGACGCTTCCGAGCACCGTCCCCAGACTCCCCACCACCGTAAGTGTCTGCCGCGCAGCAGAGCACCGTCCCCGCTGCCTTCCCTGGCTGCTGAGCCGCCGAGCACGACCTCGTCTAGATCTGGCTGATGAGCAGTGCACCACCAATCGCCATGGCCGCGAACCCGCGAGGCGCGAGGTAGAGGAGTAAGAGGAGAAGCCAAACGGCGGTCTTCATTGGTGCGGCTCCCAGCCGGACCCTCTCGGGACAGGGCGAGCAACGACAACCGGTGAGAGTCGCGGCGGCTGACTGGGGGAATAGCTCGGGAGAGACGAGGAGATGAGTAGCAGGGGCGTTTCGCTCGGGTGAGGGCTGCGGTGGCAGTTTGGCTGTAATTCTCACCGGAAACAAGGGCAAAGACTGAAACCCAATCACTAATAGAGAAAACCTTATACACAACATCTTGGCAGTAGTGCTGGGCAAAACAGGGCGCTACTGCTACTTAGTAGTAGCCAGTTTAAATAGACCGCGCTACTGCTACTACTTTAGCAGTAACGTGTTACGCTAAGCGCTGCCTTGCTATATTTGTATCAAGGCAGCAGATGGGTAGCTCCCACTTAGCGATGGTCATTATGCCTCACCGCGCTCTTTCACATTGCTCAGCAAAGAACGCGTATCTCCAGAACGCCGCTACTACTTACTTACCTTATCCTGGAGCGGTTCACCCTCTCACTCACTCTCCCTCTCACTCGCTCTCGCCCCCGAACCCGTCGTCCGCTGCCGCCGCGCTGCTCCTCGCCAAGGTACTCCCTCCTCCCCTCCCTCCTCCCCCCTCCTCCTCCGGCCGCCCTCCTTCCACCGCCCCTCCCTCCTCATCCTCCGGCCGCCCCCTCCCCCTCCATCCCCGCCCCCTCCCTCCTCCTCCTTCGGCCGCCTCCCCTCTCGCCTGCCCCTCCTCCTCCGATCCCACCTCCTCCCCTCCTCCTCTCTCCTTCCTCCTCCCTCCATCTCTTTATTTTCTGTTTTTCACAGTAGTTTTTTACTATTGTATAATGTAGTTTTTTATTGTTTTTAGTAAGTGTTTAAAATAATTAGTAAGTAAATTAATAAACTAGTTCAACTAGTTTAGTTTTAGTAAGAACTAGTCGAATTAATAGAACTAATGTATTTTTAGTAAGAAAATAAATATAACTAGTTGAACTAGTTTATTTTTAGAAAGAACAAGTTTATTTCTATTTATAGTAAGTTTAATTTTAATAAGAGCTAGTTGAATTAATAGAATTAATTGAACATCTCACATTTGTTGTTATTTTTTTAGTTTAAGAAATTATTCCCGCATCGACGTCGACGATGCCTATCCCGCATCCACGTCGTCGATACCCGTCATTCGCTAGGGTTTAGTTGTATTAGTGATGTTATATGCATGATACTATTCGGGATGTATTAGTGATAACTTATAGGGTTTTGTTTTTGCAGAAATCAAGGAGCCCCTCCATCATCCCCGCCGTCGTCCCCATCACCGACCACCTCCGACCTCGAGGTGAGACCAGCCAAATCTCCATGTCAATATGAGTCCGATAAGATAAGATGTAGATAAAAACATGTATATCTTGTGTTGCTCAAATAGGATATGTGGTTGCCCAAGTGGCCGGTCATGTTTGCAGGTTACACCTTCGAGTGGCCTATGTTTTGCCGGAGTGTTGATTAATTTCTGTTCCGGCAAATTTCAGGCGCTTGATATGTCCTGTTTTAGCAAAGGTCATGCCGGAATATTCCGTGAATTTTGACATGACTTGTGCTAAAATATATAGAAAATATCGAGTGGCCTGGATTTTCTAGAAAGATAATTCAATGATATTTCGGGTTGACTTTAAGACTATCGAGGCCAAAGAATCCCGACTGTTGTCGTGGGGGTCGTTCCTCCTTCTTCTCCGGGTGCTAGACCTTTGTTATGCACTAGGGAAAGGAGGAGTTACGACCATCACCGACGGTCGCAAATGTCAGAGAGGAATCAGTGAGGGAGAGTATCCACCATATATGAGAGGACGAAGAATCCCGATTGTTGTCGTGGGGGTAGCTTCTCGCCGTTCCCATGTGCTAGACAATTTGGTGTAATGCACTAGGAGCGAAAGGAGGAGCTACCATCACCGACTTCGAATATATACACCACGTGAGCTGAGAGTTTTCAAGAAAAGACTCGGCGGACCGATAGTCAACCCATGATGAATAATAATGATCTAATTTAGTTTTTGTAGTACATATATTTAATTGTACAAGTTTAATCTTTGAATTATGAACATAGGAAATGTCGACGGACGAAGAAGGTCCCGGGGAGTGCTCCTGGTGCGGCGACAACCGGAGTTTCTGCGACAGGCCTCACCTCGATGTAGGTCGGCGCTTCAGCATTAAGCTTGAGGAGGCCTTCGATTGTGAAACGGTACGCTACGACCCAAAGTGTTTTATTCGTAATTAAGCTCGACTTCTACTACTTCAATGTGTAATTTTCGTCTTTTACAATTCGACTAGCTTATCCCATGCCATGCAAGACGCTATGTCTTGGTGATGATGGGTTTTGAAGATCATGAGAGGAATGAAACAAAAAAAATTAACCTAAGGACCCATTATGGGATGGATTTTGAGGTAAATCTATACAATTCTGAGAGCGTATCCCATTTTGGTTGCCCGGGTTGGGAAGCACTTTGCAAGATGTATGATTTTCAAGAGGTTATGTTTGTCACCATAGATCTTGGTGATCCTAACATCGACCAAGACAATTTGGACATTTGGGTCCTTGTTGATACGCTTCTAATTCTACCGCTATGTGAGTTCCTAAAACATAGTTATTAAGTAATTTATATTGTTTATTTCAAAATAGTTGACAGGTTATTTCCATTGATAGCTTATTTTCATTCTTCAAACAGTGTGCGGAAGATGGTAGACATAATCAATTACACCGATGGCTATGAGTTAACTTCTCAGGAGAAACAATCATCTGGTCACATATTGTACTGAAATTGAGAATTACAATGCCTTTTATCGAACTCCTCCAAATTATGGTCAATACGTGCCACTAGTGCACGTGTTGAACCACGATAACTTCAATGGAGATATCCTGGTAAGATTTTTTACTATTACGACATCCTCCAAATTATGGTCAATACGTGCCACTAGTGCACATGTTGAACCACGATAACTTCAATGGAGATATCCTGGTAAGATTTTTTACTATTACGACATCCGTGCATCTTTTGCATACTTCTAAAACTGAACTACATTGCTAACTAAGAAGTTATTACTATTTTTTTTAATAGAAAATCCCGATGGATTGTGTGCCTCATTTGATGTATTAGAATGGTCGCCTTGATGTTTTGAACATACAGCCAGGTCGTCCTACGAATCTCACCTGTCCATACTGGATTTCTAAAAACGGTGAACACATGATAATCAAAGAATGGAAAAAAATGTATGGACAGTCGTAAGGAGGTTCTTGGAAGCAACATTGTGCGAAAGGCAAGAATTGGAGACAGGATAATCTCCATTCTCCATGATGGAGAGTCAGGGGCTATTTTGTTTTATGCTATTTTACCTAAGATAATATAGTAGGTCCTAAGAGAATGTAGTAGGTCCTATGAGGTACAATATGTTTATGAGAGTTGATGATGATGAGTAGTTGTGATTATGTCTAATGACCAACTTGTATGTGATATCTCATTGATGAAAACGATGATCATGAGGAATTGTTATATGACAATGATGTATTATGATGATAAGTTGTTAATGATATGATGATATTTATTATATCATTGGATGAAAGAACCGCGGATTAGTTTCAAGTGGATGTCCATCCACTTGAAACTAGTCCACGGTTCTTTCTCCCAGTGATGTAATAACTCATTATGATATAAAATCATTCTCTAAATTGTTGCGGTATGAAAACTTGTATAAAGGTGTATGAATACAACATGAAATAAAAAATAAATATGGAACAATAGTAGTAGCGCGTGCTAGGAGAAGTGCTACTACTAATTACCAGTAGCCCTCATAGTAGAAAGCGCTGCTACTAAGTCGATATAGCAGTAGCGTGGTCCAACCCATACTATTGCTAACATTTAGCTGTAGCGCCTTACTAGTAGCGCGGCTCCCCGCGCAACTGATAGGCTTTAAACACGCACTACTGCTAGGGTTTTCCCTAGTAGTGAATCATTTTCTTTTGCGGGAAGCTGCAGAATCGGGAGAATCACCAAGATCGCTGGTTCGGGATTCCCCTGCATGGCAGTTCATTTTCTATAATCGAATCTGGGAAGCTACACGGGAATATGATTGTTTGTTTGAGATACTGATATTGAAATGTCTAGAATCCGAGAATCACTAGCTACAGCCCAAACAAAGGCTACACCAAGAAATCCAGAAATTTTTATAGGAGAATGCTCTGTTGTAAATCCATCATGCAAGGAGCTTATTCTGCCCCATGGGGAACCGCACTAACCAGGAAAAAATGGAAGCCTGTTATGTTGCGTAAGCTATGAGTCTGTGCCATAAGGGAAAATGAATCGAAGTCACTACAACACTTGTGTCATTAGGAGGCATTTTTTTGCCAGCGTTTTTGCTAAACGCCTCAGATTCAGGGTATTGAAGGCACTTTTCAAAAGTGCCTCGGAAGCTCACAGTCTTCAAGGGCAATTCTAGAAAATGCCTCCTAAACAGGGGAAAACAAGGCATTCTACAAAAGTGCCGCCGAGCGTATATGTAGCCAGTGTACACGTATGAAACAACCCTCACGCTGCGTTCCAAGGTAAAAAAAAAACAGAGGAACACCACGGCCATCGTAGCTGCTCCGCGCAGGGCGCCTCGTCGTCTTCACCACCGGCGCCTGCTCCGCCACCGGCGCTCCACGCCGGAGCCTCGGCAGCCGCCGCGAACTGCACCGCCATCGCCACCCCGTGCCTTCCCTCTCTCATCCCCAATCTCGGGGTGGGATTGGTAGTGCGCGGTGAAGAAGAAGGGGAGATCCAGGCTCGGAGAGGAGGAGGAAGAGCAAGTGGTCCAGGTCACGAAGGCATCAGCGATGATCCCCCCACCCCCAACCCTCCCAGACAAGCCCATGTCTGATTGCTGTTGATTCGACGCCCTGCTGCACACAAGGTGTTCGAGGTAATGTCTCTTCATTTTTGTAGTTCATTTTTCTTCCAGTTTTTGTTTGTGCTAGACTTATGGATGAAGAATCATTATGCTATGACATCTAGGACCAACTTGTACTGTTTTGGATGTTCTTTTTGTAATTATACTAGGAGTGTGGCAACTTGTCCTATTGAAATTGGAGCTTGTTTGTTGTGGCCTTCTGTGCATGGTGGCCTTCTGTTCATGTTTGAAAAGTGCACACAAGGAGTAAGCTATATAGACACACTGATAATAAAAATACAGGTGCATTTGGCATTTCTATATAGAACATCCCTACATGTTATCTAGTGTACCGTGTTACTTCTAATCTTGTTGCATCAGGTTTCAGTTAATCTGTTTTCTTGCTACACGTGAGGTCTTCTATATAGAACATCCCTTTGATTCTGCTAGTAGTAAACTGATATTGCTTTTAGAAATTTCTCTTTTATGCATTAGAATATTTATTATAGAATTTTATGTGGTCTCTGCTTTAACATGTCGTAGAAGTTGGTTCTGTTCAATTGAGGATGGATAAGAGTTGGATGCGAGCAGCAAGGTCTTCCACTGAGTATTCTGAAGGAACTAACAACTTCATAAAATTTGCTTTTCGTACATCAGCAAAAAATAATAGGATTCTCTGCCCTTGCGCGGTGATTCTTGTTTTCATCTCTTAAATTCATTCACATTATTTGAGCATTTACTACTAGCTAAATATGAGTTTCCACATACTAGGACTTGGAAACCATGAATGACAAAGAAGAAGCAACTTCACTTTCATATACTACCAAGGCATCCGAGGCAATGGCTGCTCCAAGGCATCCAGATAAGGTGAAGTCATCTCAACTGGAATCAAAGAAAACAAAATCAGCACTACCAAGTCTTGCGCCTGTGCCGAAACCAAAGAAGACAAACACAACTAAACATAAGGAACCAGGAATATTTCAAACACCGCTCCAAAAGGGGCCAAAGGTGATTTTTCTATATGTGTCTCAACTTATTAACCAACTAGCGAATTAGAAGGGTTACTTAGTACCATTGCAACTTACAGGACAGATTAGAAGATACCATAAAGTGTGGCATGGAAGTTAGTTTGACGTCGCCAAATAGTGCAAGTGTGGTGGCAATGGGAACCATTCAGAAAACTGATAGAAAAGCTGAAGCTATTGATGGCCAACCATTAGCTGATTGTGTTGAAGTTCTTGTCAACATCGTGCTCAAAGAAACAATTGAGCTTCCTCGTGCACAAGGGAAAATAAACAAGCTAGGAAATGCCCAAGCTAGGTGTATTCCATGGCCACGCAAAAATGTATGATACATGACACTTTGCTAACTCATTTGCCCTGTTCTTGTATATGCAACTGTTCTGAACTCTTTTTTATGCAGATTATGCAAACAGATCGTACTACCATGCTGCACTCTAAGGTACTATTATAGCTCATAGTTGTTTTGTGCTCATATTATGTATAACTATACATGATTTTTGTTTTTACCCAATTGTAGGTTTCTAGTGTTTGTAGTCAGGTGTCCTTCAACAATAGCGAGAATGTGGATCCCAACAAAACAACTACTGGAACTCAGGTAACCAACCATGAGACTGATTGCAGTACTTCAAAAGGTGCAGTGAGGAATACACTGAAGAGAAACGAAGTTTCTGAGACAACAAGAATGAAAAAAGGTACTCAAGCAATCTCTACTACAACCGGAAACAACATACTTAGGAATTCGGGCAGGGAAATATGAAAGATGGTAATAGGTGAGTTGTACATGCCTTTTCCTATTGCTCTTGCATCAAGATTTTCTGTGGATATATAATTTCCTAACCTGAACTTAGTAATCAGCTCATCTACTATCCTCTTCTCTGCAATCCTTGACAGTACAATATTGTGATCTAAGATGCTCATTTAAGTTGTGATAGTAGCTTTGGTCATTTCTGAATTTGTGAAGATATGTTTCATTGCTGTACAATATTCAACAACAATAGGTATTGTACATGTGTAAAGTCTGTACAGTGGTTGCACCTTGAATTGTTGGCTCCATGTTTCAGTTCTTAAAAATAGTGCTCGGTGTCTTAGTGTTGTGTGGAACCTGGACATTCTAATGGCCAGTGGTGCTTCTCCAAAATGACAAATCTAATCATATGGTTCACGCGAAAGTAGGATCAGATGGAACAACAGGCATAGGTTTCAGTTTATCCTTTTTTTGCTAGTACCAAGTTGCTAGGTTTCAGTCTATTCAGTGATTCAATCAAGGAGGCAATGACCAATGGTCCAGATTTAAAGCAATGCCTGTCACCCCTTAATGATCTTTATAATTTACCCATTTTACATTTTACAGTGCTGTTTTTTACCTACTCGTGCATGCTGTTGCTGTTTGAATGATAGATTAAGTTTAATGGCGTAAACAAAAATATGTTTAAGTTTTATTATTTACATCATTTTACATGCCTGTCTCTTTAACCATGTTACAATGCTAAGAACAGTCTTTGCTCTTGTAGATGCCATCCAAAAGTCGAAGTTGAAGGTGAGACACAGCTGATTGGTTTCTGTACTTCTAATTGATTGCATCAAGCTGGAACACTCTTTACATTGTTTTTACAACAGTAGGCAGTGTACCTCTGTGTTGCATTGTTATCACAACAGTAGGCAGTGTACTTGTGTTACATTGTTGGCCCTGTGTTGCTGATTGATACTTTGATGTCGCTTTTCAATTTGTGAAGATGTTCTAATGCTTTACATTATTCGCTTGCACGATGGTACTACTAGTCCAAGCAAGCCTCTCAATCTTGTTCTATGTTGTATATATGTGTTTGTACAGTGGTTGCAAATTAGAGAGCTTGCCGTAACAGTGTTTTAAATTCATATTCTTATATGCCTGTGTAAAATTTCTGGCATTCTTATGTGCCTCGAGAAACATTTTGGAGGCAAGTCGAAAGACGCATACAAATGGTTTTCGAAGCGATCTTAAGAAATGCCACAAAAAATGTTTTGAAGGCAGTATGAGTTATGCCACACAAAAATTTTAGAGGCAGTATAAGAAATGCTACAAATAGTCTTTGGAGGGATTCCTAAAGATGCCTCAAATTGAGCTTGCTGGCATTTTAAAAAATGCCTTTGTGTTTCTTTTGAGGCATTATTGAAAAATGCCTCACATTGAGCTTGCTGGCATTTTAAAAATGCCTCTGTATTGATCTTTTGAGGCATTCTGAAACAGTGCCTTGAAAGACCTTTCCCTTCGTGACCATCTCTAGCATATTTTAAAAATGCCTTCTATTCTCTATGCTGGCATTATATGGCCCTTTCAAGGCATTTTAAAGTGCCTCCTATTGATGTCCGTGGTGTAGTGAGTGTAGTGTGGAGCCAAGTACATGACTCGTTTTTAATTAAGTGACAGAATGATACTTCTTCCTTTAACAAGATTATGTTTTCTTGCGAGTATTTACCAATCTTGTGGATATACAATTGAAGTAACTCATCTAAAAGAATTTATATTATGAAATTTCTTTATTTCATTATGTTTTTTTGTCCATATGTGAACTTAGGTCAATAGGGAGGGCAACGTGCTCTGGTCCCCCCCTGGTTGTGGCCACTGTGTCTTGATAGGGCCAGTGTTAAATAGGGGGCATTTTTGGGATTGGAAGAGGGTGATTGAAGACTGGAAGCCTCCCTGCAACTTCGCTGGCTTTACCGGCATGGGCGCGGGCTTCTATATGTGAATGAAATGTAGTTGTTGTCACTGTTGTCGAATGTTTTCTTTTTGATGAGTTGAGATTTTAGAAGAAGCTGAAAGGGCAAGTAGACAATGGCCCTAGAAACCTTGTGCTACTGCAAATCTGGCATCTGCAGATCAGATTTCTGTCCCACTGAGAAGCACACAAGGGCGGCAAAAATCAACCAGATTCCGTAGTCCGTTTGATTGAGTCAAAGCACCCAAACATACGAATCTTCGGTCTCATCGCATACCAAAGTACAACCGAAAAGAATGGTGCAACGATGGTTGTCTAGACCAACAAAAGGTATGAATAGCATTCCATACCTATTCATCTTATATGTGCTGTCGAATACGGTTACATCACCGAAGTCTAGGTAATGTCGCTGTGACTGAGAATCACACCAGAACAGGTTTTTCAGCCTGCGTTCCGTTTGTCACTCATAATGCTGAATCCACCTTTTTTCTCGAACTCGTTATGGAAATCTTATGCCTCCTCTTCTGACCTGAACGTCATGGTCATCACCTTCCAATACCTGTCCAGTGACTCTTGCTGGTATTCATCGTAGACAATGTCAAAATTACACTCATCACCAACGGCATCCTCATTGTTCCCGCTTTGGCCACCCTCGTGTCCCTGCAAAACAATTAATATAGAACCTTCCATGTCAACAACTTGTTGTATGCATGACTCATATATAAACACTTCTCATAAATTACTTTACTCAAGCTCTCATCATTTGATGCATATACATCGCTTTCGTCCATGTCATTATCGAATATGTTCAGCTCATAGAACCCTTCCACATCCATCTATGCACATTTAGAAAAAGACACGTAAGAGGTGATGCGGTTGTTATGTTATTCCGTACCGTCCTTAATTTTATATGTACCTGGCTACCACTTTCAGCATATGTATCATCTATATCCATATCCTCATTGACATCGTCCTCACCTTGCTCTACAAGGACAAAGAACTACATTTCAGCTTCACCACTTCGCTTGGATGTTTTATGTTTATGGGTTAAGTTTATTTCGCTTGGATGTTTTTACTAGGGGCGCTTCATTGTGTAGTTAAGTGATCAAACTAACCATTATTTTAACTTTTTAAGCTGTGTAACAACTATGTACTTTCGATTCCGGTAAGAATCAGAAACGACATCAATGTTGTAAGCTCGATCTACTTGTGGTGTTGTGCTAGAGATTTTATAGAAACAACTGGAAACTAGAATCAGGATCATGTATACTTGCTTTCCAGCTATCGTTTGAGCTTTGACCTAAGTCAGCAGAATTCTTCTTTGTAACATGGTTCTCATCTCTGCACACCTGTTGTTTTCCTTTTATGTTAAGATTTTTCTAAAAGAAAATAAATCAATTGATATGTGATTTGTTAGCTTTTATACTAATGCTTTACTTCTTTGAAATCAGTTCTTGCACATCACCATCATTTAGTTGCAGGTCTTTTATATACTTCCAATATCTTGAAGTAATTATTTCCTTTGCAGTTTGATATATGCGTGTGCCGGATCTGCAGCAGCAGCCCGAGGCCATGGTTTATAAAGGGAATGGGTCAGGGGTGGCTTCGATGGGCTTCAGCGGGCTTGGGGGTTGTACTAGGCCGGTTCATGACGGTCTCTTAAAACGTCATGGGAAATCCGTCATGTATTAACAGATTTCTTGTAGTGGAAGACCCCACCACCGCCGTTGGCCCGGGGGCATCCCCCGACGGTGACAGAGGGAGGGGAGGAAGACGGTGACGGTCTTGGCGGCGGCTAGGGTTGGGGAACCTCCCGAGTTGCCCAACTTGGGGGGAAAGACGCGGGGGTAGGGCCTGTTTTCTGAACAAGGCCGTATGATGAGTTCCTTCATGCTTTTCCTGCATTCTGGACATACGAGTTAACTCCTCATGAGCAACACACCATTTAGTAGCATCATACTTTCTGAGCTGCTGAGTTCACCGAGGTTTGAAATATTGCTCCCTCTGTCTCTATAACTTTGTATGTACTTCTAGACCATGTACAGAGTGTTCTTTAAGTTGGGCATCAGGCTATGAGATGCTGAACCAAACAGATTTTGTGGTGTCTATTCTTGCTAGTGAGGTGAAATATTAGTAGAAACTCAAGGGAGATGTGAACAGTTCTTCAGACTACTTGCGTGTACTACACTATGCAGAGCATCCCGACCTGAAAATACGCTGCTACAAATATGACCCAGGAACTCCCACACCAATATGGTCCTGATCATATCTGAAAAGAAATCCACGGTGTGCTCATAGGTGTGTAGAGTGAAGCCATGATTTCGGTGCTCTAAATGCACATTCATCGTGTACTCGGTCACTCCTATTTCACAACACGAACGATGGTGTTTCCCTGGTTTTGTATTTACAAATTACCCATCATATATATACAGTTAGCCTTTTCATGCTTGATTGATTGTACAATTTGTAGATTCATATGTTGTACAAATACTTGACGCGTATAATTTAGTTTTAGACATTACATCAAAATACGAGGTTCATCTTATAAGAAATGAGCAATTACAATATATCGAATGGCCATCCAAACAAGCTTCAGAATTGAGCCTCTCATGTGAATTCCAAGTGTGAATTCTTTGCACATCTGAACAACAGAATTTGCATTCAATGTCAATATCAAAGTCATGGAGATTTGATATTTAGCCCAATTGAATTCCATGGCCTTGAATATCAACAGCCAAACAGAGCAGTCTATTGATTAATCTCGGAATTCAAGGGTTAGACCAAATGCCAATGCTATTTCCCCCTCCATATGATCCCCTTCTTGAGAAGGTTTACCCCTTTTAGTATACCATGCCATGTTGTGACGCCCCCGATTCAATCGTACACTAATCATACAAGCAAACGTGTACGATCAAGATCAGGGACTCACGGGAAGATATCACAAGACAACTCTAATGTAAAATAAGTCATACAAGCATCATAATACAAGCCAGGGGCCTCGAGGGCTCGAATACAAGTGCTCGATCATAGACGAGTCAGCGGAAGCAACAATATCTGAGTCTGAGACATAAGTTAAACAAGTTGCCATAAGATGGCTAGCACAAAGCTGGGATACTGAGATCGAAAGAGGCGCATGCCTCCTGCAGGATCCTCCTAACTACTCACAGTGCGTCTTGAGCAGGCAGACGTAGTAGTAGGCACCTCCGGGGTAGTAGTCGTCATCGACGGTGGCGTCACGCTCTGGCTCCGACATCTGGTTGCGACAACCAGGAAGGAAAGGAAAAGGGGAAAAGGGGGAGAAAGCAACCGTGAGTACTCATCCAAAGTACTACATAAGCAAGGATCTACACTACATATGCATGGGTATATGTGTAAAGAGGCAATATCGATGGACATCTTTGGCAGAATGCGAATAAGAGGGGATAGCTAGTCTTATCGAAGACTACTCTTACAGCGACCTCCATCTTGCAGACATGTAGAAGAGAGTAGGCTGAAGTCCTCCAAGTAGCATCGCATAGCATAAACCTACCCGGCAATCCTCTCCTCGTAGCCTGTTAGAGAGCGACCACCGAGGTTATGTCGGCACTTGGAAGGGTGTGTTTTATTAAGTATCGGTTCTAGTTGTCATAAGGTCAAGGTACAACTCCAAGTCATCCTGCTATCGAAGATCACGGCTATTCGAATAGATTAACTTCCCTGCAGGGGTGCACCACATAACCCAACATGCTCGATCCCATTTGGCCGGACACACTTTTCTGGGTCATGCCCAGCCGTGGAAGATCAACACGTCGCAGCCCTACCTAAGCAAAACAGGGAGGTCAGCACGCCGGTCTAAACCTAAGCGCACAGGGGGTCTGGGCCCATCGCCCTTAGCACACCTGCACGTTGCGAGGGCGGCCGGAAGCACAACTACCCCCTTAATACAAGAGCAGGCTTACGTTCCAATCGGTAGCGCCCGCCCCGGCCAGGCGTCACGAAGGCTTCGGTGATACCACGATGTCGAGTGCCCATAACTTTCCCACGTAGTTGGTTAGTGCGTATAGGCGAAATGGCGGACTTCGGATCAAATACCATGATCTCGTTTAGTGTGTTAAGTATCCATGAATGCCGACCAGAGGCCAGGCCCACCTCTCTCTCCTAGGTGGTCTCAACCTGCCTGACTCCGCCCTACAAATGTAACGATCGGGGCCGTCGGGGAACCCAGGCCCACCTCTACCGGGATGGAGCCACACCTGTCCTTCGGCCCCCTCATCAGAATCACTTGCGGGTACTCAACGAGCTGACCCGACTTTAGTCACCACATGTGTCATGTATAAAGTATAAAGTATATAGTATGTGCCCGATAGTATAGCATGGCAGACGGACAAGAATGTAGGGCCACTGATGAAACACTAGCATCCTATACTAAGAAGTAGGATAGCAGGTAAGGGGAACAACTGTAGCAACAATGACATGCTATGCATCAGAATAGGATTAACCGAAAGCAGTAACATGCTACACTACTCTAATGCAAGCAGTATAGAGAGAAGAGTAGGCGATATCAGTGATCAAAGGGGGCTTGCACGGTTGCTTCGGCAAGAAGGGTTGATGGTGACCTAGTCGTACTCGGTGGCATCACGTCGGTCTCGGTGTCTCTGGGAGAAGAAGAGGGGAAGAAGCGATAAATCTGAGCAAACAAAGCATCACAAAACATAACGAGGCAATACACGGTGCTAGGTATACCCTAACGATGGGGAGGTGGTATGCCGGCGAAGGAAACATCCGGAAATTATTCCGGTGTTTCGCGTTTTGAACAGATGAGCTGGAGGGGAGAGTTGCGAGTTTGCTATGTTAGGGATGCGTGGCGGACGAACGGGCTGCGTATTCGGATTCATCTCGTTGTTCTGAGCAACTTTCATGTAGAAAGTACTTTCATCTGAGCTACTGTTTATTTTGTATGATTTTCTAAAGTTTTAAATCATTTTTAGTATTTATTTAATTAATTTAATTCAGCATTATCGAGCAATTGCATCTTTGACGTCGGCATGATGTCGGCGATCAGCAGGGACGTTGATTGGTCAAACCGACGTGTGGGTCCCGCATGTCATACTGCTTTATTAGCTAATTAACAATAGTTAATTAGTTTAGTTAGTTAATTAGGCTAATCTAATTAGAATTAATTAAATTAATTAATTAGTTAATTAAATGTTTTAATTATTTTTAATTACTATTTACTTATTTATGTATTATTTATTTATTTATTTTAATTCCTTTTTTCCAGCGTTCTAGGGCTAGGCCCCACATGTCAGGGAGTATTTAGGTTAGTTAATTAGCTAGTTTACTTAAGTTGTGATTAATTAGAAGGCGGGTCCCGGCAGTGCTGGCAATGGCGTCATAAGCGGCTGGAGTTAGCGGACACGTCAATGGCGCCAACGTTTAGTCGCGGCGACCAAAACTGCAACTGACGGCGCATGCAGGATGTCGCCGGAAATCGATTCTGAGCCACCAAAAGCAGGCGTCACCGAGTCGCGTTCGGCCAGCGTGAAGTCCACGTCCAACGGTGCTAGGGGTGGGAGTGAGGGAGGTCCCAAGCGGCGCAAGCGGCGATAAGCAATGGCGATGGCGGATCTCGGCGAGCTCGGTTTCAAGGTTGCAGCATATGGCGAGGCGACCAAAGGGCATCTGATGGTTCCTGGGGAGTCCTGGAACACGAGGCAAAGCTCGGTCGCGAGTCCTACGGGCTGTGGCCACGGTGGAGAGTCAAACGGCGGCGACGAGTTCTCGGACACGGTAGCGGGGCTAGCTAGTGGGGGAGCCGGAGCTCAAGGGAAGAGGGGAGGATGTGGGGGCTCACAAAGGGCCGGCAGGGGGCTCAGGGGAGCCAGGGGGTGCCGGAGTCGAGAGGATCGACGACGAGGTAGCGGCGGCATCCGACGAAGAAGATCGAGGCAGACGGCGTCGAGGCGGCTCTAGGGACGGCGAGCGGCGGCGGGGTTGGTGAAGATCCGACGAAGGTGCCATGGTGGCCGCAGGGGAGGGGGTCGTCGCGGGCATCACGGCGGTTGGGAAGTCCGGCCACCGGAAGCGGTGCCGGCGAGGTAGAAGCGGGGCGACGGGGCCGCCTACCCCCGATCCAGATCGGGACCGAGGAGAGGCCTTGAGGAGAGTGGGGGATCGGGGAGAAGTGGGAGGTTAGGGTTTGGCCGAGGCGGACACAGGGTTAGTAGGCTGGGAGTAGCGGAGTGGGCACAGTCGCTAAACCAAGCTGGGCCGTGGCCCAGGGGTATGGGGTTTCTTTGTTTTCTTTCGTTTGCTTTATTTTCTGTTTTTGCCTTTTTCTTTCTATTTATATTACCTTTTACATTTTACTTACATTTTCCTATTAATTTTAGTTTTAGTAAAATATACATGTAGCGTCTAAATTAGTATTTCAACTTAGTCCACAGTCACAAAAAGTCTAGTCCTCACATAAATTAGTTTGACATTTTATTAATTACAAAAGGTATTTAAATAATTGTTTTTACTGTTGTTTTGTTCATCTTATAGTATTTAAGCATTTTATAAAGGTGGGGTTTCTCCACCATAACTACCTATGCAATATTTGGTTCACTCCGAACATTTTAGTTTTAATATTTGAAAATTTTATTGTTTGCTTGATTTTGAATTTGAATTTGAATCGGTCTCGAACTAATGCGAGATTAGCGACAGTAATCGAAGTGACGTGGCACCATTAGCAGAGAATTACTGTAGCATAATTATCAGGGCGTCACAATTCTCCTCCACTATAAGAAATCTCGTCCCGAGATTTAAGAGGTGGAGTAAGGGCGAAAGGTCCGGTTACGAAATTCTAACGAATCTTCTTGGTCTTGGTTGCTCTTCTCGAAGAGGTCGATCCATTACATTGACGCCTTCATTTCTCTGCTTCAGGTCATCATGCTGAAGTCGTCCTTTTCTACGGGAACTCCAACGTACTTACGAATAGGTAAGGGGCAGCTCGGCTACGACAGAATGCTTATGAGGGAAACAATCTGGGGTTAACCCATGAATGAGCATAAGAGTAACTCTCGAGTTGAACCTATAAAATACATCGAGAGTAAGGTTTGAAGGTACAATAAGACGTTCCAAGCGGATAGATAGTTGCTCGAAGTCACGAACCATAGTGAGAGAAAGGGGTTGAGCGGGGAGAAGTAAGTATTGCGTCGATACAGAATAGATCACTAGGAAGGTGGCCCGTGAATTAAATCTGAAGCCAAGCGTGAGAAATGACCATTAGATACGAGGTTATGCAGAGAGTCGGGTTTCGATCCTGTGGGAACTGTGGGTTATGGGCCCACCATGTGGGTTAAAAGTAGGAAGAGGCGGAGGCGTCTTGCGTGATCATGTAAGCAAGGCATGTCGAGAGGATAGCCTGTCATTTATGTCGGCAACAACATCGGTACCGCAGGCGAGGGACGAAGAGAACCATTTTCACGCTTTCGTCGAAGCGAGGCGGACCAATAAACAAAGTTCTCGTCCATCCGTGGTTACCGTAATGTCATCAACGAAATGTGAGGTCTTTCCGGCAGAATTGTATACCGAGGTGGTTACATAAGCAGGAGAATATTACTGGTTAGATCATATAGATCACAAGAAAGGTTAAACCAAACAATGGAAAGGAAAATGTGTTAAACACATATTTCAGGGGTATATCCTTCCAAATGACATGCAGAGCATGATTCCCATGACAGGATAGAAGGTAGAAAACCATTTAGGTAAGGGGAGATGAATTTCATGACATTACCCATACAACGGTGTTTGGATAATTGATAAAGAAAATTTAGCATTGTGCTTCAAATGTTCTTGTTGAAAACCGGAGTACCACAGACATGCTTCGAGATAGCATTGACATGGCCAACAGGTAAAGGTCAGTGTTTCGAAACACAAAGGATCCATCAGGAACAACTTGTAGAATAAGTCTTACCATTTCCTCACGGAAGAATGACTAACCTTGCCAAAAAGGAAACTATAACAATAGGTCCTCCGGCTAGGTATGCTAGGCATGACATCACCTTCTTGGGCCATATAAAGACCAGCGTTATAACTCTTGGAATTATGTTCCAACCATCATATCGAGACCAAGATTCAGTTCGGATAGGTGGCATGATAACTTTCAGACTCACGATGCACGAGAAGAAAGGTGCAACACCAATTGTCGAGATGACATTGTAAGATTCTCGGAATTGAACTGTGGCGAGCGAGTTCGAAACAAGAGTTCATCATTAAACCAAGGAGAGGAAGAGGATGTGGTGATGGACTCAACGACAATTCATCAAGATTTCCAAGGATGGATTTCCACAATTAAATATTGAGCGAAAATGCACACGGAAATATGGACCAAGTAGGGGCGTTCAAAGTTAGAATGGTGATTCGATACTTGAAACTATCGGCCGTTCACTTCAAAATAATAATAGGAGTTGCTAGAGATATCAAATTCCCACAATAGAGTTCACTCAACACGGGGGCCAAGAAAAGAATGGTGATGGCGAGAAGCATCATGGTAACAAGAATTTCTTAAGAGGTGGTGAAATCCTCACAACATTTTTGACATAAAAGATGGTAATACTCCAATGTAAAGAAGAACAATGCTG
This sequence comes from Aegilops bicornis, assembly GCA_021605145.1. Classification (NCBI taxonomy): domain Eukaryota; kingdom Viridiplantae; phylum Streptophyta; class Magnoliopsida; order Poales; family Poaceae; genus Aegilops; species Aegilops bicornis. Next base: position 7,175,619 of record JAHIAL010000009.1, on the reverse strand, counting down.
GGTAGCAACGAACTCAAGGTATAACACAAAACAGGAACAAGTTTGTGTCGGAGGAGTCAATAAGGTGGCCCGATGATAACCACGACTCATCGAGGGCAAGGATGGTATTTCTCTTCATGAATCCGATTGATATCCTGGAAGAGCTCATAAGGTTGATGATGATCACGACACATTAAATCGAGAGATTTCATGAAGATGTAATCAATCAGCGGCGACATCGAGTCAAAGGAATGATGAAGCGAAAGGTTATTGAATCGAAGTGCGGAATTGATTCACTTATCAGTGTTCTCGGTTGACGACAACCCAGAACCCAGGAAAATCGGAATCGGTGAGAAATAACGATTGATGAAGAACCCATAAGAAGTTATGTAGTTCAATGATATTCTTGCGGTAGGTACCAGGGTATACTCAAGGGTAGAAGCGGGATAGAGGTTGGACAAGTGAAATCATTCAGAAGGCAAGCACTTAAACTTGTCCAAGAAATGGGATCAAAGAAGAACAATATGGTGAAACCACAGTCGCAAAAGACCAAGCATAGATAAGAGAAGAAGTTATAACAAGGGATTATTATTACTCACGAGGAGCTTCCATGATAAGTTCCACCTCGGGTCCATGGGCATGAACACAAAGTTCAAGGTCGACTCCCACTTCTCCAAAGCATAACCTTACATTCACTTCTCGTTTCGATAATGGCATTAGTGTTGAAAGTTTTACGGTGAAATACCGGATGAGTATGACCCGTGAAAACTTCCGAGTTCACACCTAGTAAGGAAGGCATAGGTTCAACCCATCAGGGCATCTTACGATCATATACCACAAACTTCGGGGTAAATAATACAAGCTCGAAAGTAGAGCATTGTTCAAAAGCAGATGATACAATTAGCAAAGGCATTATATACCCATGGAAAGGCTCTCAAGGTTATTCAATATGAAGGACACTATCGGATAAAATCCAACAAAGGAACCGATGGCCCACAAGGGATCTGAGGTGAGCATCGGTACTCAACCAGAGGAAGAAGAATGCACGGGCATCATATTATAGAACATCTGAATAATTCGATGCTTAGATAACAAAGGAATTTCGATTTCCAAAACAAAGGATCAGAAGCAGTCGCTCTGATCAAGGATGGATAAGTTGGATAGACCAGAGGCACAATTGACGACAAATAGTTTGGTCGAGAACCAGTTCATGTTAAAAAAATGATGTCTGAGCCGGAAAGATAATTTAGAAGGGTTGATAGATGATTGTGTCCATTTGCACACATGTTGAACCAATAGGATCAAAATAGCGGTGTCAAAAGATGCTAGTCAATATTGCCGGATATATGGGAAGCATCCATAATGCAAGTAGACAAGTATTTGCGAGCAATAAAGCTGCTAAGGATTTTCGGAGGATTGAATAGTATTTCAAATACTTATGTGAAACACACGAACAATTGGGGATGGCGGATACTCGGAAAGTCACGAGAAATTATTCTTAGGGGTATTCAGGTGGCAAAGAAGCGCAAGGCGTGAGGCACAAAATATTCTCGGGGTATCTTGTAATAACAAGATCATTTGGGAATAAAAGTAAGCACGACAGTGTCGATTATTTATCCATAGGGATATTTCGGTGGAAGGGAATTGCAAAAGTAATGGGCACAAGGTCTCGAGAGAAAATCGGAGAGTATCTTCGAAATCTTCTGGTGCAGCCGGCGATCATCTGGACTGAAGGGGCTCTCCGGGAGAAACTATTATCGAGAACCTAGAGTCCGAGTTAATAAAATCGTTTAACCCGCATAGAAAAGATGTCAGAGTCCCAGAGTATAGGTCGAGGAATAAAAGATCCTACTACCACCCAATGGCGACGTGTGCCCGTAAGACACATAGCCATGTTAGTAAAAGTTTTCGCAACATCTAGACTCGACTTCGGCCAAGGAGTGTGGAAGGGGGATTCCCTGAGCAATCGGCTCGATACCAACTTGTGGCGCCCCGATTCAATCGTGTACACTAATCATACGCGACAAACGTGTGCGATCAAGATCGAGGACTCACGGGAAGATATCGTAACACAACTCTAATGTAAAATAAGTCATACAAGCATCATAATACAAGCCGAGGGGCCTTGAGGGCTCGAATACAAGTTAACTTTCGATCATAGGCGAGTCAGCGGAAGCAACAATATCTGAGTACAGGACATAAGTTAAACAAGTTGCCATAAGATGGCTAGCACAAAGCCCAGGATCTGAGATCGAAAGAAGCGCGGGCCTCCTGCAGGATCCTCCTAACTATTCACGGTAGGTAAATGCCGGGCAGGCTGCGTAGTAGTAGGCACCTCCGGGGTAGTAGTCGTCATCGACGGTGGCGTCTGGCTCCTGGGCTCTGACATCTGGTTGCGACAACCAGAAGGAAAGGAAAAGGGGGGAAAAGGGGGGAGAAAGCAACCGTGAGTACTCATCCAGAGTACTCGCAAGCAAGGATCTACACTACATATGCATGGGTATATGTGTAAAGAGGCAATTTCGGTGGACTGTACTGCAGAATGCCAGAATAAGAAGGGGATAGCTAGTCTTATCGAAGACTACGCTTCTGGCAGCCTCCATCTTGCAGCATGTAGAAGAGAGTAGACTGAAATCCTCCAAGTAGCATCGCATAGCATAAACCTACCCGGAAATCCTCTCCTCGTAGCCTTGTTAGAGAGCGACCACCGAGTTGTATCTGGCACTTGGAAGGGTGTGTTTTATTAAGTATCAGGTTCTAGTTGTCATAAGGTCAAGGTACAACTCCAAGTCGTCTCATTAAAGAAGATCACGGCTATTCGAATAGATTAACTTCCCTGCAGGGGTGCACCACATAACCCAACACGCTCGATCCCATTTGGCCGGACACACTTTTCTGGGTCATGCCCGGCCGCGGAAGATCAACACGTCGCAGCCCTACCTAAGCACAACAGAGTCAATTGTACGCCGGTCTAAACCTAAGCGCACAGGGTGCAGGCCCATCGCCTTAACACACCTGCGTTACGGCGGCCGGAAGCGAAACTAGCCCCCTTAATACAAGAGCAGCTTACGTTCCAATCCGGTAGCAGCGCGCTCATTTCCGACGTGACGTCCACGAAAACCGGCTGATACCACGGCGTCGAGTGCCCATAACATTCCCACGTGGTTGGTTAGTGCGTATGGACCAAATGGCGGACTCGGATCAAATACCAAGATCTCGTTAAGCGTGTTAAGTATCCGCTGAATGCCGACCAGGGGCCAGGCCCACCTCTCTCCTAGGTGGTCTCAACCTGCCTGCAATAAACCGCCCTAAAGTAATAGTCGGGGCCGTCGGGAACCCGGGCCCACCTCTCTGGGATGGAGCCACTGTCCTTCCGGCCCCTCATCGAGAATCACTTGCGGGTACTCAACGAGGTGACCCGACTTTAGTCACCACATGTGTCATGTATAAAGTATATAGTATATACCGTGATCACCTCCCTAGTGATCACGGCCCGATAATATAGCATGCGAGAATAGGATTAATCAGAAAGCGGTAACATGCTACAGTACTCTAATGCAAGCAGTATAGAGAAGAGTAGGCGATGTCTGGTGATCAAGGGAGCTTGCTGGTTGCTCTGGCAAGAAGGGTTGATGGTGAGCGTAGTCGTACTACGATGGCATCAGCGTCGGTCTCGGGTCTCTTAGGAGAATAAGAGGGAAGAAATAGTAAATCTGGAACAAACAAAGCATCTACAAAACATAACGAGGCAATACACGGTGCTAGGTATACCCTAACGCTTGATGGGAGGTGGAAATGCCGTGAAGAAACATCCGGAAAAGTATTCCGGTGTTTAGCGTTTTTGAACCAGATGAACTGAGGGGGAAAAGTGCGAGTTTTCTACGTTAGGGATGCGTGGCGGACAAGCAGGCTCGTATTCGGATTAAATCTCATTGTTACGAGCAACTTTCATGTAGAAAGTATTTTCATGTGAGCTACGGTTTATTTTGTATGATTTTCTAAAGTTTTAAATCATTTTTAAAAATTATTTAATTAATTTAATTCGACATTATCCAGAACAGTGCATGCTGACGTCATCATGACGTCAGCAGTCAACAGGACGTTGACTGGGTCAAACGAACGTGTGGGTCCCGCATGTCATACACTCTTAGCTAATTAACAATAGTTAATTAGTTTAGTTAGTTAATTAGGCTAATCTAATTAGAATTAATTAAGTTAATTAATTAATTAATTAAATGTTTTAATTATTTTTAATTACTATTTACTTATTTATGTATTATTTATTTATTTATTTTAATTCCTTTTTTCCAGCGTTCTGGGGCTAGGCCCCACATGTCAGGGAGTATTTAGGTTAGTTAATTAGCTAGTTTACTTAAGTTGTGATTAATTAGAAGGCGGGTCCCAGCAGCCAGTGACACTGGCGTCATAAGCGGCTGGGTTAAGCGGACACGTCAATGGCGTCGACGTTTAGTCGCCGGCGACCAAAACACGGCGACGACGCACGGGATGTCACCGGAAATCGGTTCTGAGCCACCAAAAGCAGGCGTCGCTGAGTCGCGTTCGAGCAGCGTGAAGTCCGCAAGGCCCAACGGTGCTAGGGGTGGGAGTGAGGAGGTCCCAAGCGACGCCGGCGATGGGCAATGGCGATGGCGGATCTCGGCGAGCTTCGGTTTCAAGGTTGCGGCATATGGCGAAGCGACCAAAGGGCATCGAGATGGTTCTGGGGAGTCCAGGAACACGAGAAAAGCCTTCGGTCGCGAAGTCCTGCGGCTGTGGGCCACGGTGGAGAGTCAAACGGCGGCGGATGAGTTCTTGGATCAAGTGATAGCGGGCTAGCTAGTGGGGGAGCCGGAGCTCAAGGGAAGAGGGGAGGATGTGGGGGCTCACAGAGGTCCGGCAGGGGGCTCAGGGGAGCCAGGGGGTGCCGGAGTCGAGAGGATCGACGACGAGGTAGCGGCGGCGTCCGACGAAGAAGATCGAGGTAGACGGCGTCGAGGCGGCTCCAGGGACGGCGAGCGGCGGCGGGGTTGGTGGAGATCCGACGAAGGTGCCATGGTGGCGCAGGAAGGGGAGTCGTCATGGCGTCACGGCTGGTTGGGAAGTCCAGCGACGAGGAAGCGCCCGGCGAGGTAGAAGCGGGCGACGGGTCGCCTACCCCGATCGGATCGGGACCGAGGAGGGCGCGAGGAGAGATTGGGGATCGGGGAGAAGTGGGAGGTTAGGGTTTGGTAGGCGGACACTGGGTTAGTAGGTCAGGCGCGGAGTGGGCCGGCCTGGTCGCTAGGCCAACTGGACCGTGGCCCAGGGGGTATGGGGTTTCTTTGTTTTCTTTTCGTTTGCTTTATTTTCTGTTTTGCCTTTTTCTTTCTATTTATATTACCTTTTCTGTTTTACTTCTGTTTCCTATTAATTTTAGTTTTAGTAAAATATACACGTAGCGTCTAAATTAGTATTTCAACTTAGTCCACAGTCACAAAAAGTCTAGTCCTCAAATAAATTAATTTGACATTTTATTAATTACAAAAGGTATTTAAATAATTGTTTTTACTGTTGTTTTGTTCATCTTATAGTATTTAAGCATTTTATAAAGGTGAGGTTTCTCCACCATAACTACCTATGCAATATTTGGTTCACTCCGAACATTTTAGTTTTAATATTTGAAAATTTTATTGTTTGCTTGATTTTGAATTTGAATTTGAATCGGTCACAAATTAACGCGAGATTAGCAACAGTAATCGAAGTGACATGGCACCATTAGCAGAGAATTACTGTAGCATAATTATCAGGGCGTCACACATGTGTAAGAGATGCTAACTTTGGACTGGCCTAAAGTATTTATCCATTTGGGTGATGTCGTGCTCACAAATCCTGAGCACACAAGGAAGTTGTCCGTGGGTTTTTTTATCTTGAAGGATTTTGCGTTGTCGCTAATTCACATAGATAAAAACTCCCCAGCTCTTCCCGAAAGAGGTTTGCAAGATCATATACATTGCTAACCAAACTATCACTCTAGAACAAATATGATGTTGAATTCATCGGGCTTTGCAAACAAAAAATTAACTTGAGAGCTGGAAACTTCCTCTTTTGCCATCCCTGTACAAATATAATGCGATTAAAATAAGGTCACCTTCTACAAAATTCGTCCGAGAATTGCTGAGTATTTCGAAAAAGAATTTACAAAAAGTGCATAGTAGAAAAGTGTGAGTGTGGCAAGAGCAATATAGCCGTACTGGAAAACATTGTACCTGCAGTTTCCCCAACATAACATTTGGGACGATAGCGTACCCCTCCGGTCTCGTAGGAGAGGGCACCCCAAGCGCTAGGTGTCTCATGCCTTCCGTTGGCGGTGGCAGCGGTCTACCTCATCTTCTACGGTTTTAGGGCCATGGAAGCGCGGTGTATCCCAGTCCTTGCCGGTGTGAGAGCTTCATTTTTAGATTTTTTTTTTGTTTTGTTAGGGTTTGTATCCTATTCCAAGAAGCGAGACGGAAGTGGATCTCTAAAGATGGAATAATGTTCTCCCCATCCAATCCTCGTCCCGATGGTGTTCCTAGCATCGTCGGAGGGTGTGTGGAGGTTTCTCTCTGACGGATCTCCCATTATTCGGGCGGCATTTGTCTTTGATGGATCCATGTTGATCTGGTTTTTGTTTGTCTCTGTTCATGTGTCTACAGGTTGTATCCTTCTAATCTACGCATCTCTTCATCATCGGCGGTTGTTGTCCTCGTGCGCTGGTTCTATGGTGCCTTAGCACAATGACTTCCCGACTGTATACTACAACAAGGATTGCCCAGCTCCGATGAGTTAGGTGCGATGACGGCGGCGCGCCTTTAGCTTGATCCAGTGCTTGCAGTCGTCGCTAGGTGATCTACAAACTTGGGTGTATTTTTTACTTCTGTTGTTCTTTGTACTATCTTGACAGTCGATAAATAGGGTGGAAGTTTTCCTCGCAAAAAATAACATTAGGGACTTTCTGGCTCACTCAAAGAAATGAGTTGCCTTTTATCGAACTGGCATGGCATGGGAAGTTTAATTGCATATTTTGACTTGCAAATATATATATTTGGAGTCGCTTCAGGATTATTGCTCACATCAATGGCGTGTGATGAGTTCCTTCATGCTTTTCTTGCATTCTGGTCATGCTAGTTAACTCCACGTGAGCAAAATACCATTCAGCGGTATCATACTTCCATAGCTGCTCTATCTCTATATATCTCTATGTACTTCTAGACCATGTATGGTGTGTATTTGTGCTCCTTTAGTTGGTCCTCAGGTTAGGAGAGGCTGAGCTAGACATACTTTTGGTGTGTGTTCTCGCTAGGTGAGATCTTAGAGGAAACTGAAGGGATGTGTGAATAGTTGTTCAGATTACCTACGTGCACTACGCACTCTAGAACATATCGACTTAAAAATGTGATGTTACTGACATCCTGTTAAACGACTGTTGACATTCAAAAAGGTCATGAACTCAAGGCCTCAAGAAGAAGTCTCTGAAAACCATAGTCGTCCTTATCAACTGGAGCATTTGGAGATAGAGAAATGGCAGGGCTTTCTGCAACATTTTCACCCCCATTCTGAGAGTTATTGAGCAGATCTGAGAAGACGCTACACAGTGGGCATTCGCGGGTGTCTTTGTACTCAGTGCATGTAGCTGTCTTAGGATGATAGGATCGCTGCCAGCTTGGCATTACTTTCTTGCTGTTTTTCTTTTTATGGTCATGAACGGCCTTGTACTTCTATCATTCATCTAAGATATAACACATGCAGATTTGTTGTATGGTTCAAGGAAAAAAATGCACCATTACAAATATGACCTGGCATCCCTCCAGCACATGTTTTTAGAATGTGTAGAGTGAAGCCATGATTTTATTTATTTATTTCTTGTTGGGATGCCATGATTTTAGTTCTCTAAATCCAACATTCATTGTGCAGTAGGTCACTCCTATTTTCACAACACGAACAATAGTGTCTGCCTCTGTATTTACAGATTACGACTCATACATATAGTTTCGCTCAACTTGGAAAGAAATAATGTTCCAAATTGTTATCCAAATATTTCACTTGCTTGTGACTATCACATGTAATTACTGTTAGATCATATTAACTTGTGTAAGCTTGGCATTGACCTGATACCGTCCACATTGCATCCAATGAAAAGTGGCTTGCTTTGGATTTCATGGCTTATGAATCAGTACTATATTTAGTCAGGATTCTTAAATCATTTGCTTGTGATTATCCCATGTACACAAGCCTGGCCAGCGGCCTTGGCAGTTTATTTTTTCTTCTTTCATTTTCTTGACAAGAGTTTTCTTTTCTACTCTTTATTTCACACATTGTGTTGTCAAGAGAGAAATCTAGTTTCTCAAGTAGTTAGTGATCAGAGACGCGATCAGCACATGCAAAGTTTTCAATTGAAAAGCAAAGTGCAATTTCCAGAAAGGCAGACAAACAACAATAGAAGATCAAGACAAGCCATCCTTTATACAATCTACAAGTGTGCCTGTTAGTCACAGAATGGTACTCCCTCCATTCCCTTGTACAAGGCCACAAACTCATATTACAGGTACCAAGATAAAATTTAATGATTCCTTTGCAAATCAACTTTTCTTTTTGTTTACCGGGATTATTAATACACCACAAGCATGCAACAAATGAATGGGAAGAAAGTGGCTGAGTGTCATTATGACTACATGCATGTAAGTAGTAAGAAGTTGCTAGGACGAGGAAACATCCGTAATTTTTGCCTCGATTACTGTTGGTGGCCTTGTATTGATGCAAAATGTATTTTTGATAGTGGCCTTGTATAAGGGAATGGAGGGAGTACATATAAAAGAAAATAACTGAAGTAATTTGAGTCAGAACCGCAAAGGAACAACAAAGGGGCTCAGAACATCTCTCACAGACCCATCAACTTCAAGAATAATATCAGCCGATTGATGATCATCAGATAATAATACAGAAAAGAACGGAGGCGACGAATATGTACATTACAAAGGAAACTGGGTTCTTCTACTTTAATATCCGTGTCTGTGGGTGTTTCCATCTTTCAGGATTTTGCGTTGTCGCTAATTTACACTAATGAAAACACCCCAGCTCTTCCAGAAAGTGGTTTGCAGGACCATATACATTGCTAACCAAGCTATGACTCAGGAGCAAAAATGATGTTTAATTCCTCAGGCTTTGCTTACAGAGAAAACCAACAATTAATTTGAGAGCTGGAACCTTCCTGTCTGTTTCCTCTTTCGCCATCCCCGGAAAAAGATAATGTAATTAAAATAAGCTCGGGTTTTACAGAATTTGTTGAGTATTTCAAAAAAGGACTTCCAAAAAGTGCATAGTAGAAGAGCCTGAGTATGGCAGGAGCAACAATGCCGTACTGGAAAACATTGGACCTGCAGTTTCCCTAAAATAACATCTGGGACGATAGCGTATATGCAAGGGCACCACAAGCGTTAGGGTTTCCGTGCCTCCCGTCGGCGGCGTCGCTGGTCTACCTCGTCTTCTGTGGTCTTAGGACCATGGAAGCGCGGTGGATCCCGGTCCTTACAGGTCGAAGGGCTCGTGTTTAGATGGTTTTTGGATTTTTGTAAGGGTTGGTGTCCCGCTCAGAGAAGCGGGACGGCGACGGCTCTCTAAAGATGGAATAAGGTTCTCCCAACCTAGCTCCCGTCCCGCTGGTGTTTCTAACATTATCAGAGGGCGTGTGGAGGTTTATCTTCAGCGGATCTCACATGATTTGGTCGGTGTTTTTCTTTGATAGATCTATGTGGACCTGTAGTTTTCCTTTTATGTTAAATTTTTTTTAAAGAAAATAAATTAATTGATATATGATTTGTCAGCTTTTATACTAACGATGTACTTATTTGAAATCAGTTCTTGCACATCACCATCATTTAGTTGCAGGTCTTTTATATAGTTCCAATATCTTGAACTAATTATTTTCTCTGCAGTTTGATATATGCGTGTGCCGGATCTGCAGCAGCAGCTCGAGGCCATGGTTTATACAGGGAATGGGTCAGTCGGGATTCGGCGGGCTTCAGCGGGTTTGGTGGTTGTACTAGCCAGTTCTTGACGGTTTCTTAAAACGTCATCGGAAATCCGTTATGTATTAACAGATTTCTTGTGGTGGAAGACCCCACCACCGCCGTTGGCCCCCGGGCTTAGCCCGGAGGAATCCCCCGACGGTGACAGAGGGAGGGAAGGAAGTTGGTGACGGTCCCGGTGGCGGCTAGGGTTGGGGAACCTCCCGAGTCCGCCCATCTCGGGCGGAAGAAGCGGGGGTAGGGCCTATTTTCTGAACAAGGGCGTATGATGAGTTCCTTCATGCTTTTCCTGCATTCTGTACATGCCAATTAACTCCTCATGAGCAAAACACCATTCAGTATCATCATACTTTCTGAGCTGCTGAGTTCACTGAGGTTTGATATATTGCTCCCTCTGTCTCTATATATTTGTATGTACTTCTAGACCATGTACAGAGTGTTCTTTAAGTTGGGCATCAGGCTATGAGATGCTGAACCGGACAGATTTTGTGGTGTGTATTCTTGCTAGTGAGGTGAAATATTAGAAGAAACTGAAGGGAGATGTGAATAGTTCTACAGACTACTTGCGTGTACTACACTCTGCAGAACATCCCGACCAGAAAATACGCTGCTACAAATATGACCCAGGCTCTCCCACACCAATATGGTCCTGATCATATCTGAAAAGAAATCCACGGTGTGCTCATAGGTGTGTGGAGTGAAGCCATGATTTCGGTGTTGTAAATGCACGTTCACCGTGTTCTAGGTCACTCCTATTTCGCAACACGAACTGTAGTGTTTCCCTGGATTTGTGTTTACAAATTACCAATCATATATATTCCGTTTTGGTCAACTAGGATACAGTTAATCTTCCAAATTGCCATCCAAATAATTTGGTTGTCTTGTGACTATATGTCCTATGTATCCACTGGTAGTTCAGGTTAAAGTGGTATGGCTATTGTACAGTCATGCTGGACTCGCAACTGGAACTTTTGGCTTTTGTCTCGATACAATCATCAACTGTGGAGGCTGTGGGTCAGGCAACGAAAGGCTTTCAGCAGCGGCCTGGCATAGGGAGGACGGTACTAGAGCAAGCCCAGTATGAACACCAGCCTTGCTGGGTTCGCAGTGGCGCTCCTCGACCCTGCCTGGGTGACTGGACGCCAAGCCGGCTGGATCATAAACATCCTTGTGGCATCAGTTGGATAGCAGGCGATGCCTGATGAGTCCTACTGCACTACATAATTATATATGGACGACTTGATTTCAGTTTCCTTCTTTCACTTGCATTATATATTTATATGTGATGGCTTCCATTTTTCACTTTGTTTCTTTCATGAGTTATGTTGCCGCATCGTAATTTTCACTACGTAAGTTAAGTTTCATCAGTTGTAAACTTCAACAGTGAGTGATGACCATCCGCAGAAAAGTACAGGTTTCAGTTGAAAAGAAAATTGCAATTTCCAGATAGAGACTTCGCCATTCCTAGAAAAATAATATGATTCAAATAACCAAAGCTTGACTTCTACTTCCTCCGTCCCAAAATAAGTGTCAGAAGTTTAGTACAACTTTATACCAAAGCTAGTACAAACTTGAGACACTTATTTTGGGACGGAGGGAGTGCTCAATGAGAAAACTTATTGCCATATATAACATTAAAGTTCTTCAATATCGAGTGCAAGAGGCCCGCCTTCAGGTATACATATGACTACGATCTCTAAATTTGTCGCGGTCAACCATAAGAGGACCACAGCCGAGGACATACAGCGCGCATCGACGATTATATGGAACGTAGTGTGTAGCGGTGAAAATATTAGAATAATTGTGGGGTTGGTTTTCCATGATCCCCAATGAAAAACCTTACCAATCGATATAACATTAAAGTTCTTTATGGTGGAGCGCAAGGCCTTCGAGTACATATGGCTGCTATCTCTAAAGTTCTTTGCGGTTGACTGTAAGAGGACCGCAACCATGAATATAAAGTGTGCATCGATTATATTTGACATGTGGTATAGTGATGATAATATCACAATAATTATGGGGTTGGCTTCCAAACATCCCAAATGAAGTGCTGAAAATATGACTTCGAACAGTAAGGTTCTTCGTGGTCGAGGACAAGAGACCCGCAATCTGTTATATAAAGTGCACACTAACGTAAATGTTAATATTCTAATCAGGACATCCAGCAGTGACATCTAAAAAAATGTATAAGCAGACCATCGAGCAATTCAAAGCGAGTGAACTCCAACACCGAGAGAACTTCACAATACAAAGGCACTAAGTTTTTATGGCCTGGAATGCTGCACTTGATACACTTTGGCTTAACAATGAACTCAGACTTCCTATCTGCGTAATTTCTCATGGCCTTCTCCAAAGCACTTCTCCTTTCCGGTAATGTGGTACTGCGGTCAGGTCAGGTAAAGGTTCAGAAGTACTTGCTCTGCGCAGAACTAAGAATGATGATTTGGGAAGATTAGATAGTGTATTATCATGAGTACATGTTCCCGCAAACCCGTATATGGTCGGCAAAGGGTTATGAATATTATAAGAATAAACAACAATAGAAAGAATTTGGTCAAAAGAAAGACACTTTTAGCAGAAAGCGAAATCCCTCTTACTGTACATGTCAATGCCTATCACTCGGACTTGAGTTTAGATTTAGTTGCTTTGCACTATTTAAAAACACAATGAGGATATCAGAAAGATTAGGTTGTGTATTGGCAAGTGTTTCAAATACTGTATGCATAGATAGAATTAACATCAACTTAGCCAGAAGCAATTAACCTTTTAGCATCAATAATTGTTCGCACTTAATTTTTACTTACTGTACATGCCAATGCCTACATAAATTTGACTATATAAATGCCATGAAAATGTAGCAGCAAAATCTGACTATAAGTTTAACTGTAACCAAGCAGCGAGTTGCATGATTCCGTGACAAAATTATAAATCTGAATGATGCACTGTTTGCATAAAACATGCTTATGTACACTGATATGTAAGAACTGGAGATTTTGTAACGTCATCTGACAGGTCCACGGTAACAACAATCTGCTCCAAGTAATCAAACTTTTGACAGCCAAAAACTGAAGATTTGTCCAAATTTCCTTAATGTACATGTAATGCCCATGATACAATAAAAAACTGAACATTCTACATACAACAGCGGCCTATATGGGATATTCTTGTATACATATACTAAATAATAAACATGTCAATGACCGTGCTTATTTCAAGCTGACAAAACTATGCCTAGTTCACTGAATCTGGCGCAACCAACGGCGGGGAGAACGGACAAGACAGTACCTTTTTTAGGCCACGGTGATGGAGTGCGTTGCGATTCAGATTACGGCTCTCTTTGTTGGTGTTGTCAATAATTGGGACATTGGAAAATCTGGCGTGGCCTCAGGAGAATCGCTGAAATTCGGAGGAATGCACTCGCCGTCTTCCTCCTCGCCCTCGGGAAAAGTTGGCTAGGAACAGAAGCGCCCGGGGGTCTTCCGCCACGATAGTGCACCGCCGCCGATTCATCTAAAAATGGTCTTAGATGAGGCAAAACTTTTTGTCATTGTGGGTGCTAAGAAACTAGGGATAATTGTATCGCGTGAGTAATTGGCATGTCATGTTTATGGCTCTTGTAAAACTATATTCTCTCATTATTTAATAGATGAGGCAAATCTAATGCCTCTGCTTAAAAAAACAATTTGTTCCAACCTTTTTATTTAATACTCCCTCCGTCCGGAAATACTTGTCATCAAAATGAATAAAAAAGGATGTATCTAGATGTATTTTAGTTCTAGATACATCTCTTTTTGTCCATTTTGATGACAAGTATTTTCGGACGGAGGGAGTACTACCTCCGTTAGGAATTAGTTGTCATTGAATGGATGTATGTAGACGTATTTTAATGCTAGATACATCCATCTCAGCAACAAGTAATTCCGGACAGAGGTGTACAAGTTTAAGTGACGAAAACTTATATTACAACTAGCCTGGATGGATGGTGGATTTGGAACCAGTGAAATGTGTGCATTGGGAGAAAGGTTTGAAATCATATACCTGGTCTCAACCATTCTAGCTTGTCCAAAGTGTCTGGCCTCTCGGGCTATGGCCGTTAGTGTCACAAGTTTGATTATTTTTACACCATGTGATGTCCGATTGTAGCTATATGTGAGTCGTGCAAACTAATTCTTCTACCACAATGTAATGAAACACTACCTTTCCATTTTCGAAGAGAAATCTCTTCCATCAATATTGCTAGACACTAGATCCCAAAAATAATCATAAGCATAGTGTTATATTTTTATGTGAAAAAAAGAAGACATCGTGATTTTCTTCATGCTCCTTTTATTTCCTGGTCATGCTAGTGGCCGTCATTCTCATGAGATGCTCCATTCAGCATCACATGTTCATGTTTGCTTCCGCTACAAAGTCAGTTATCGAGCTCTTTGCTCTATCCTATTTTCCACTAGGTATGTAGTCCCTCCGTCCGAAAATACTTGTTATTAAAATGGATAAAAAAAGATGTATCTAGAACTAAAATAAGTCTAGATACACCCCCTTTTATCCATTTTGGTGACAAGTATTTCCGGACGGAGGGAGTATATATATGGTCCAACTAGCCAGCTCCTTTGATTTCCTTCATTTGAAGAAACTCATGTTGCACCGGTAGCATGTGAGATTTTAGAGTAAACTGAAATCCAAACTTACCAACAGAGTGAACTCTCCTTCGTGATATATGGTTTACCATCTCCTCTCCTTTAAAGCAATCAATCATTTTTAGGTTGATTCGGTCTACGGAGTCATTTCTTGCAGATAAAATTCCTGTTGAGATGATGTATTTTGGATATTTTAGGAAAGCATTGCCCGGTTGGTAGATATTGTTGATGAGTCTATCCAGGCCACTATCATCCTTCTTATTTGGCATGCATATAGTAGCGACGTTAACTGCTGCTAAGTACTTAAGTGGCGGAGTTTGCTTTTGATGGTTATTGTTTCCAATCAGCGTTCTGCATTTTCCATTATTGATCGTAAGGGTGGAGGTTATGATGTAGCAGCATTGGGGATATACTAACAATTTTTTCCATGCCATGGTTTCCTGATTATTGCAATGGTGTAGGATTTGACGTTCAATGGATACTTTGGTCTCTTGCAGTGAATCTATATGTACCTCCAAAGGAACCTTCCAAGGTCTGCACCACAACTTGTTTCAGATGTCTGTAACACCACGTACTCCATGATGAGATGTTAGTTATTCTGTAGTTATTTAGCATTGTCACTTTTATTTGGCACTTCGGTTGCCGCGGCCAAAATAGTGCTTTGGAGCTTCGCTCGGCTGCCCTACTTGCTCGCTGGCCGGCTAAAACCCAACATGCTTGATTTAGGAAGAAAGACACAACATTCATGTTTTATACATTTTAGAAATTCACCTGTTCAAATTTTTTTGTGAATTAGAAAAATGCCCATGAATTTTAAAATTTAACAAATTTAATAGATAATTTTTTTAATCATGATTTTTTTTGTAAATTCATAGAATCATGATTTTGAAAAACAACAATCTTGAATCCAAAAAGTCATGAATTTTTAAAATAAATAAACAGAAGTAATAAAAAGATAAAGTAAACCATAAAGAAAATAAAATCAAAACGCAGACAAAAATGAAGCAGCGGAAAAAACAAAAGTGAAGAAAAAGGTAACCGGCTTCTGCAGGAAGATGTTATGGCCGTGCCCAGTACGTCATACCCATGGTTTGATCGCAAGAACTTCAGGGTTTGGAAGGCCCTCATGGAGTGTGGTCTCCGTGCCATCGAGGTATGGGACGCGGTCAATCCAGGAGGCGACACGTTCAGGAAGGAGGGAGCCGATCACCGGAAGGATTGGCAGGCAGATCGGTGATTTATTCGGTGATGCCGATGGATGTCCACCAGCACCTGATCGGCAAAGAAACGGCGAAGGAGGTGTGGGAGACCTTGAAGCTCATGCTCGAGGGACATACCTGCATCAAGCAAGTCAATCTCCAAACTCTCCGAAGGAATTATGAGACTTTGGTCATGGGAGACAATGAGTCCGTGGAAATGTTCATTTCACGGGTAGCTATATCTGTGAACCTCGTTAACAAATCTCGGTGTTGTGCTCATGTGATTGCTTGGTCCTCTGATGATCGACAAACTGCCTTGGATTTATTCTAACAAGTGGTAACATGAGCAAGGTTGACAAGGTCCGGGAGGCGATCAGGGTTGATCTAGAGGAGGAAGGAAGCATGGACAGAAATCTGGAGGAGCGATCGCGATACGGGAGTGATCCTCGGCGAGTTGTGATCAAAGATGCAGAGTTGGTCGTGTTTTGATCTTCAAGCAGCAATCGGACGCAGCAGGTCGGCGACTCGTGGCACGCAGACACGCGTGATGGCTGAGCGGCCGTGTAGAGGTGATACGTCTCCAACGTATCTATAATTTTTTATTGTTCCATGCTATTATATTACCCGTTTTGGATGTTTATATGGGCTTTACTTTACACTTTTATATCATTTTTGGGACTAACCTACTAACCGGAGGCCCAGCCCGTATTGTTGTTTTTTTTGCCTATTTCAGTGTTTCGAAGAAAAGGAATACCAAACGAAGTCCAAACGGAATGAAACCTTCGGGAGCGTGATTTTTGGAACAAACGTGATCCAGAGGACTTGGAGTGCAAGTCAAGAAGCAATCGAGGAAGCCACGAGGGTGGAGGGCGCCCCCCTACTTGGCGCGCCCCCCTATCTCGTGGGCCCCTCGGGCGTCCACCGACCTATTTCTTCCTCCTATATGTACCCACGTACCCCGAGAACATCAGAGGAGACAACGAAAAACTATTTCCACCACCGTAACCTTACGTATCCAAGAGATCCCATCTTGGAGCCTTCGCCGGCGCTCCGCCGGAGGGGGAATCAACCATGGAGGGCTTCTACATCAACACCATAGCCTCTCCGATGAGTTGTGAGTAGTTTACCACAGACCTTCGGGTCCATAGTTATTAGCTAGATGGCTTCTTCTCTCTCTTTGATTCTCATTACCATGTTCTCCTTGATCTTCTTGGAGATCTATTTGATGTAACTCTTTTTGCAGTGTGTTTGTCGAGATCCGATGAATTGTGGGTTTACGATCAAGTTTATCTATGAGAAATATTTGAATCTCCTCTGAATTCTTTTATGTGTGATTAAGTTATCTTTGCAAGTCTCTTCGAATTCTCAGTTTGGTTTTGGCCTACTAGATTGATCTTTCTTGCAATGGGAGAAGTGCTTAGCTTTGGGTTCAATCTTGCGGTGTCCTTTCCCGATGACAAAGAGGGCAGCAAGGCACGTATTGTCTTTATTGCCATCGAGGATAAAAAGATGGGGTTTATATCATATTGAATGAGTTTATCCCTCTACATCATGTCATCTTTCTTAATGCGTTACTCTGTTCTTTATGAACTTAATACTCTAGATGCATGCTGGATAGCGGTCGATGTGTGGAGTAATAGTAGTAGTTGCAGGCAGGAGTCGGTCTACTTGTCATGGACGTGATGCCTATATACATGATCATGCGTAGATAATCTCATAATTATTCGCTTTTCTATCAATTGCTCGACAGTAATTTGTTCATCCACCGTAATATTTATGCTATCTTGAGAGATGCCTCTAGTGAAACCTATGGCCCCAGGTCTATCTCTTATCATATAAGCTTTCAATCTACTTTTATTTGCATCTTTACTTTTCCAATCTATATTATAAAATACCAAAAATATATTTATCTTATGATATTATCTCTATCAGATCTCACTTTTGCAAGTGGCCGTGAAGGGATTCACAACCCCTTTATTGCGTTGGTTGGGAGTTCTTGTTTGTTTGTGTAGGTGCGTGGGACTTTTGAGGAGCCTCCTACTGGATTGATACCTTGGTTCTCAAAAACTGAGGGAAATACTTACACTACTATTGCTGCATCACCCTTTCCTCTTCAAGGAAAACCAACGCAAAGCTCAAGGCGTAGCAAGAAGGATTTCCGGCGCCCGTTGAGGGAGGTCTTCGCTCAAGTCAAGACATACAAAGTACCCATCACAAACTCATCTCCCTCGCATTTACATTATTTGCCATTTGCCTCTTGTTTTCCTCTCCCCCACTTCACCCTTGCCGTTTTATTCGCCCTTCTTCTGTTCGTCTTTTCATTTGCTTTGATGTCTTACTTGGCTCGTTTGGTCGTTTAGTTGGAATAGTTGCTTATTTATTGGTAAACAAAGAAGCTAAGATCTATGGATCCTCATCCGCTTGCTAATATTTTTAAGAGATCCAATTATAATGAACCAATTGCTAGTGAGTTTTGTGCACTAGATTATCTTTATAAAGCTTTGCTTGAAATTTGTGAATCGGAAAATTATGATGAAGAAATTTATGAAGAGATTCATGATAACTCTTTGAATAAAAAGCATGATTGCAATGATTTTACTATAAATTCTCGTGATGTCAATTGTGCTAAAAATATGCAAAACCCTAAGCTTGGGAATGCTAGTTTTGCTATGCCTATTACTTGTTGCAATGATCATGATTGGGGTGATTTTTCTTATCTTGAAAATTTATTTAAGCCCCATGATGAATATGAGATTGATAATAGTGTTTGCAATAATATTGAAAGTGGGTTTGGAAGAGTGTCAACTTTAGATCCCACATATTTGGAGTGTGTTCAATCTTATAATATTTTTGATAAAAGTGGGTTTGGAGAGGTCATGACTTTAGTTAATGTTAATCCCACTATCTTGGAAGGGTGTAAACTTTGCATGCATGTGGATCGTGTTAAGAATATGTTATGTGATAGCTATTTTGTTGAATTTGCCTATGATCCTACATGTAATTATTATGAGAGAGGAAAAGATGGTCATAGAAATTTTTATCTTACTAAATTACCTCTCTTCATGTTGAGATTGCTATCATCTCTTTCTTCTTCCTTCCACATGCTAGTTTTTGCTTGCCTTGCAAATTTGTTTGCTTATAATATGCCTATGCATAGGAAGTATGTTAGACTTACATGTGTTTGTCACATGTTTCATGATGCTCTCTTTGCGCTTCAATTCTTGTCTTTCATGTGAGCATCATTAAAATTATCAATGCCCAGCTAAAAAGGCTTTAAAGAAAAGCGCTTGTTGGGAGACAACCCAATATTTTTCCTTGCTGTTATTTAATAAATTTTGCATCTACCTTCTTTTTAGATGTGTTTTTATATTTTAATTAGTGTTTGTGCCAAGTTGAACCTATAGGATAACCTATGGTGATAGTTAATTTGATTCTGCTGAAAAACAGAAACTTTGCGCGCATGAAAATAATTTTAGTAATTCACAGAAACGTGCTTTTGCGTTGATTCTTTTTGATGTAGATCAATAAAAATATTTACCAGGACTTACTATTTTGGTAGGATTTTTAGAGTTCCATAAGTATTCGGGAGTTACAGATTGCTACAGATTGTTTTGTTTCTGACAGATTCTGTTTTTCGTGTGTTGTTTGCTTATTTTGATGCATCTATGGCTAGTATGTAAGGGAATGAACCATAGAAAAGTTGAAATACAGTAGGTTTAACACCAATATAAATGAAGAATGAGTTCATTACAGTACCTTATGTGGTGGTTTTTCTTTCTTTCACTAACGGAGCTTATGAGATTTCCTGTTGAGTTTTGTGTTGTGAAGTTTTCAAGTTTTGGGTAAAGATTTGATGGACTATGGAATAAGGAGTGGCAAAAGCCTAAGCTTGGGGATGACCAAGGCACCCCAAGATATTCAAGAATAGCCAAAAGCCTAAGCTTGGGGATGCCCCGGGAAGGCATCCCTCTTTAAATCCTTCGTTTATCGGTAACTTTACTTGGAGCTATATTTTTATTCGCCACATGATATGTGTTTTGCTTGGAGGGTCTTGCATGATATTAGTCTTTGATTTTAGTTTTACACAATCAACCTTTGTGTACACAACTTTTGGGAGAAACCCACTTGATTGGAATTTATTAGAATACTCTATGTGCTTCACTTGTATCTTTTGAGCTAGATAGTTTTTGCTCTAGTGCTTCACTTATATCCTTTAGAGCACGGTGGTGGCTTAATTTTGTAGAAATTGTTAGTATCTCATGCTTCAGTTATATTATTTTGAGAGTCTCTTAGAACAGCATGGTATTTACTATGGTTATAAAATTGGTCCTAGAATGGTGGGCATCCAAGTTGAGTATAATAAAAACTATCATAGGAAGTGAATTGGATGCTATGATCAATTTGATACTTGATAATTGTTTTGAGATATGGAGGTAGTGATATTAGAGTCATGCTAGTTGGGTGATTATGAATTTAAAGAATGCTTGTGTTGAAGTTAGCAGGTCCCGTAGCATGCACGTATGGTTAAAGTTGTGTAACAAATTTGAAACATGAGGTGTTCCTAGATTGTGCATCCTTATGAGTGGCGGTCGGGGACGAGCGATGGTCTTTTCCTACCAATCTATCCCCCTAGAAGCATGCGTGTAGTCCTTGGTTTTTGATGACTTGTAGATTTTGCAATAAGTATATGAGTTCTTTTGACTAATGTTGAGTCCATGGATTATACGCTCTCTCACCCTTCCATCATTGCTAGCCTCTTGGGTACCGTGCATTGCCCTTTCTCACCTTGAGAGTTGGTGCAAACTTCTTTGGTGCATCCAAACCCCGTGATACGATACGCTCTATCACACATAAACCTCCTTATATCTTCCTCAAAACAGCCACCATACCTACCTAATATGGCATTTCCATAGCCATTCCGAGATATATTGCCATGCAACTTTCCACCCTACCATTTATCATCATGACACACATTACCATAGTCATATTGCCTTGCATGATCATGTAGTTGACATCGTATTTGTGGCAAAGCCACCATGCATAAATTTTCATATATGTCACTCTTGATTCATTGCCCATCCCGGTACACCACCAGAGGCATTCATATAGAGTCATATCTTGTTCTAGTTTTGAGTTGTAATTCATGAGTTGTAAATAAATAGAAGTGTGGTGATCATCATTATTAGAGCATTGTCCCCAAATAAAAAAAGGAAAGGCCAAATAAAAAATAGAAAGGCCAAATAAAAAAAGGCCAAAAAAAGGGGGGCAATGTTACTATCTCTTTTTCCACACTTGTGCTTCAAAGTAGGACCATGTTCTTCATATAGCGAGTCTCATATATTGTCACTTTCATATACTAGTGGGAATTTTTCATTATAGAACTTGGCTTGTATATTCCTACGATGGGCTTCCTCAAAATGCCCTAGGTCTTCGTGAGCAAGCAAGTTGGATGCATATCCACTAGTTTATTTTGTTGAGCTTTCATACATTTATAGCTCTAGTGCATCCGTTGCATGGCAATCCCTACTCCTCATGTTGACATCAATTGATGGGCATCTCCATAGCCCGTTGATTATCCTCGTCAATGTGATACTTTCTCCTTTTGTCTTCTCCACACAATCCCCATCATCATATTCTATTCCACCCATAGTGCTATATCCATGGCTCACGCTCATGTATTGCGTGAAAGTTGAAAAAGTTTGAGATTATTTAAATACGAAACAATTGCTTGGCTTGTCAACGTGGGTGTATAAGATGGGAGCATTTTTGTGTGACGAAAATGAAGCATAGCCTAACTATATGATTTTGTAGGGATGAACTTTCTTTAGCCATGTTATTTTGAGAAGACATGATTGCTTTGATTAGTATGCTTGAAGTATTACTATTTCTTATGTCAATATGAACTTTTATTTTGAATCATTTGTATCTGAACATTCATGCCACAATAAAGAAAATTACATTGAGAAATATGATAGGTAGCATTCCACATCAAACATTTTGTTTTTATCATTTACCTACTCGAGGACGAGCATGAATTATGCTTGGCGATGCTTGATACGTCTCCAATGTATCCATAATTTTTGATTGTTCCATGCTATTATATTACCCGTTTTGGATGTTTATGGGCTTTACTTTACACTTTTATATAATTTTTGGTACTAACCTACTAACCGGAGGCCCAGCCCGTATTGCTTTTTTTTCCTATTTCAGTGTTTTTGAAGAAAAGGAATACCAAACGGAGTCCAAATGGAATGAAACCTTCGGGAGCGTGCTTTTTGGAACAAGCGTGATCCAGAGGACTTGGAGTGCAAGTCAAGAAGCAATCGAGGAAGCCACGAGGGTGGAGGGTGAGGGAGTCCTGGATTAGGGGGTATCCGGACAGCCGGACTATATACATCGTCCGGACTATTGAAGCGTGAAGTTACAAGACTCAAGACTTCGACCCGTGTCCGGATGGGACTTTCCTTGGCGTGGAAGGCAAGCTTGGCGATCCGGAAATTACATTTCCTTCCTTGTAACTGACTCCGTGTAAACCCTAGCCCTCTCCGGTGTCTATATAAACCGGAGAGGTTGGTCCTTAGAAGGCCGATCACAATTACAATCATACCATCATAGGCTAGTTTCTAGGGTTTAGCCTCTCACGATCTCGTGGTAGATCTACTCTTGTACTACCCATATCTTCAATATTAATCAAGCGGGAAGTAGGGTTTTACCTCCATCGAGAGGGCCCGAACACAGGTAAACATCTATGTCCCTTGCTTCCTGTTACCATCAGCCTAGGCGCACAGATCGCGACCCCCTACCCGAGATCCGCCGGTTTTGACACCGACATTGGTGCTTTCATTTAGAGTTCCTCTGTGTCATTGCTGCAAGGCTCAATAGCTCGTCTCGTAAATCGGGGACAACATTACATGGGGAGCTACGGCTGTAGGCCAAACTCTCCGACTAGGTGGCTTCGTCATGGCCGCCCATCGGCCGTCAGCTACGACGATGGCCTCTCGGGTCATCACGCATAAACTTCACATCAATTCGGAACTCGCTGAACAGATGGATCGATAGAGCTCTCTTCTCTTAATGAGCTCTTGGATCGCATCGCCGCTTTGGGAGTCGCAACGGACTATGACCGTATCGGGCTTAAACCCGACCAAAGGGACATTAAATCCCCGTCGGCCACCCATGAGACAGCGGTATCGGAGGAACCACACAAGGAGTATCCCTCTATTTTGAGGACGAATTATGTCCGGATCGCCGAGCTCCCGGACCCGAACACCCGCCCGGGGGATAATATGACCCGGGTCATGGACTTAGTGTTGGTGAACGTAGCAGAAATCAAAAAAATTTCTACGCATCACCAAGATCAATCTATGGAGTTATCTAGCAACGAGGGGAAGAGGAGTGCATCTATATACCCTTGTAGATCGCGAGCGGAAGCGTTCAAGAGAACGGGGTTGATGGAGTCGTACTCGTCGTTATCCAAATCACCGATGACCGGCGCCGAATCGGACGGCACCTCCACGTTCAACACACGTCACGGTTGGGGAAGACGTCTCCTCCTTCTTGATCCAGCAAGGGGAAGGAGAGGTTGATGGAGATCCAGCAACCTGACAGGCGTGGTGGTGGATGCATGAGGATCTTGGCAGGGCTTCGCCAAGCTCTCACGGAGAGGAGGAGGTGTTGGAGAGGGAGAGGAGGCGCCCGGGGCTAGGCAGGGTGCGGCTGCCCTCCCTCCCCCACTCTATATAGGGACCCCTGGGCGGCCCTAGGAGATGGGATCTCCAAGGGGGGGCCAAGGTGGCTTGCCCCCAAGCCAAAGGCGCCCCATCCCTAGGGTTTCCTGCCCTAGGCGCAGGGGGAGGCCCAAGGGGGGCGCACCAGCCCACCAGGGGCTGGTTCCCCTCCGGGATAGGTGGCCCCACCCGGTGGACCCCCGGGACCGTTCCGGTGGTCACGGTACAATACCGGTGACCCTCGAAACTTGACTTCCTATATATAAATCTTTACCTCCGGACCATTCCGGAACTCCTCGTGACGTCCGGGATCTCATCCGGGACTCCGAACAACTTTTGGGTTACTGCATACTAATATCTCTACAACCCTAGCGTCACCGAACCTTAAGTGTGTAGACCCTACGGGTTCGGGAGACATGCAGACATGACCGAGACGACTCTCCGGTCAATAACCAACAGCGGATCTGGATACCCATGTTGGCTCCCACATGCTCCTCGATGATCTCATCAGATGAACCATGATGTCGAGTATTCAATCAATCCCGTATACAATTCCCTTTGTCAATCGGTAGACGTTATTTTGCCCGAGACTTCGATCGTCGGTATCCCAATACCTCGTTTAATCTCGTTACGGCAAGTCACTTTACTCATCTGCCGTAATGCATGATCCCGTGACTGCAGACACTTGGTCACATTGAGCTCATTATGATGATGCATTACCGAGTGGGCCCAGAGATACCTCTCCGTCATACGGAGTGACAAATCCCAGTCTCGATTCGTGCCAACCCAATAGGCACTTTCGGAGATACCCGTAGTGTACCTTTATAGTCACCCAGCTACGTTGTGACGTTTGGCACACCCAAAGCACTCCTACGGTATCCGGGAGTTGCACAACCTCATGGTCTAAGGAAGTGATACTTGACATTTGGAAAAGCTCTAGCAAAATGAACTACACAATCTTTGTGCTACACTTAGGATTGGGTCTTGTCCATCACATCATTCTCCTAATGATGTGATCCCGTTATCAATGACATCCAATGTCCATAGTCAGGAAACCATGACTATCTGTTGATCAACGAGCTAGTCAACTAGAGGCTTACTGGGGACACGTTGTGGTCTATGTATTCACACATGTATCGCGATTTCCGGATAACACAATTATAGCATGAATAATAGACAATTATCATGAACAAAGAAATATAATAATAACCATTTTATTATTGCCTCTAGGGCATATTTCCAACAGTCTCCCACTTGCACTAGAGTCACCAATCTAGTTACATTGTGATGAATCGAACACCCATAGAGTTTTGGTGTTGATCATGTTTTGCTCTAGGGAGAGGTTTAGTCAACGGATCTGCTACATTCAGGTCCGTATGTATGTACTTCTAAATATCTATGTCTCCATCTTGAACATTTTCACGAATGGAGTTGAAGCGACGCTTGATGTGCCTGGTCTTCTTGTGAAACCTGGGCTCCTTGGCAAGTGCAATAGCTCCAGTGTTGTCACAGAAGAGTGTGATCGGCCCCGACGCATTGGGTATGACTCCTAGGTCGGTGA
The DNA here is from genome assembly GCA_021605145.1 of Aegilops bicornis. Classification (NCBI taxonomy): domain Eukaryota; kingdom Viridiplantae; phylum Streptophyta; class Magnoliopsida; order Poales; family Poaceae; genus Aegilops; species Aegilops bicornis. Next base: position 7,150,473 of record JAHIAL010000009.1, on the reverse strand, counting down.
TGAACTCCTTCACCCAGATTGCTTCATGCGCGGCCTCCGAGGCTGCCATGTACTCCGCTTCACATGTAGATCCCGCCACGACGCTTTGCTTGCAAATCGCACCAGCTTACTGCCCCACCATTCAAAATAAACACGTATCCGGTTTGTGACTTAGAGTCATCAGATCCGTGTCGAAGCTAGCGTCGATGTAACCCTTTCTGACAGCTCTTACGTCCACCTCCATAAACGAGAAACATGTCCTTAGTCCTTTTCAGGTACTTCAGGATATTCTTGACCGTTATCCAGTGTTCCTTGCCGAGATTACTTCGGTACCTTCCTACCAAACTTACGGCAAGGTTTTCATCAGGTCTGGTACACAGCATGGCATACATAATAGAACCTATGGCTGAGGCATAGGGGATGACACTCATCTCTTCTTTATCTTACGCTGGTGGTCGGGCATTGAGCCGAGCTCAATCTCACACCTTGCAATACAGGCAAGAACCCTTTCTTGGACTGATCCATATTGAACTTCTTCAATATCTTGTCAAAATCGTGCTTTGTGAAGAAAGGCGTATAAAGGCGTCTCGATCTATCTATTTAGATCTTGATGCCTAATATATATGCAGCTTCTCCAAGGTCATTCATTGAAAAACACTTATTCAAGTAGGCCTTAATGCTGTCCAAGAGTTCTATATCATTTCCCATCAAAAGTATTTCATCTACATATAATATGAGAAATGCTACAAAGCTCCCACTCACTTTCTTGTAAACGCAGGCTTCTCCATAAGTCTGCATAAATGCAAACGCTTTGATCATCTCATCAAAGCGACTATTCCAACTCCGAGATGCTTGCACTAGCCCATAAATGGATCGCTGGAGTTTGCATACCTTGTTAGCATTCTCTGGATTGACAGGCTGCATCATATACAGTTCTTCCTTAAGATGGCCGTTAAGGAATGCCGTTTTGACGTCCATTTGCCATATCTCATAATCATAGTATGCGGCAATTGCTAACATGATTGAGACGGACTTCAGCTTCACTACGGAGAGAAAGTCTCATCGTATTCAACCCCTTGAACTTATAGATAACCCATAGCGACAAGTCGAGCTTTATAGATGGTAACATTACCATCAGCGACAGAATTCTTCTTAAAGATCCAGTTGTATTCTATCGCTCGCCGATCATCGGGAAAGTCTGTCAAAGTCCATACTTCGTTTTCATACATCGATCCTATCTCGGATTTCATGGCTTCTAGCCATTTGCCGGAATCTGGGCCCGCCATCGCTTCTTCATAGTTCGAAGGTTCACCGTTGTCTAACAACATGATTTCCAGGACAGGGTTGCCGTACCACTCTGGTGCGGAACGTGTCCTCGTGGACCTACGAAGTTCAGTAGTAACTTGATCCGAAGTACCTTGATCATCATCATTAGTTTCCTCTCCGATCGGTCACGAGGCACCACGGGAACATCTTCACGAGCTAAGCTACTTTCAAGAGGTAGTACTTCATCAAGTTCTACTTTCCTCCCACTTACTTCTTTCGTGAGAAACTCTTTCTCCAGAAAGGACCCGTTCTTGGCAACAAAGACCTTGCCTTCGGATCTGAGGTAGAAGGTATGGTTTCCTTAGGGTATCCTATGAAGACGCATTTTTCCGACTTGGGTTCGAGTTTTTCAGGTTGAAGTTTCTTGACATAAGCATCGCATCCCCAAACTTTTAGAAATGACAGCTTAGGTTTCTTCCCAAACCATAATTCATATGGTGTCGTCTCAACGGATTTCGACGGTGCCCTATTTAAAGTGAATGCGGCTGTCTCTAGAGCGTATCCCCAAAATGATAGTGGTAAATCGGTGAGTGACATCATGGATCGCACCATATCCAATAGAGTGCGATTACGACGTTCAGACACACCGTTACACTTTCGAGGTGTTCGGTAGCGTGAGTTGTGAAACGATTCCACATTTCCTTAAGTGCGTATCAAATTCGTGACTTCAATATTCTCCCCCACGATCTGATCATAAGAACTTTATTTTCCTGTCACGTTGATTCTCAACCTCACTCTGAAATTTCTTGAACTTTTCAAAGGTCTCAGACTTGTGTTTCATTAACTAGACATATCCATATCTACTCAAGTCATCAGTGAGAGTGAGAACATAACGATATCCTCCACGAGCCTCAACGCTCATTGGACCGCAGACATCGGTATGTATGATTTCCAACAAGTTGGTTGCTCGCTCCATTGTTCCGGAGAACGGAGTCTTGGTCATTTTTCCCATAAGGCATGGTTCGCATGTGTCAAATGATTCATAATCGAGAGACTCTAAAAGTCCATCAGCATGGAGCTTCTTCATGCGCTTGATACCAATGTGACCAAGGCAGCAGTGCCACAAGTATGTGGGACTATCGTTATTAATTTTACATCTTTTGGTATTCACACTATGAATATGTGTAACATTATGCTCGAGATTCATTAAGAATAAACCATTCACCAGTGCACTACTAGAAAAAGGGCTATAGATGGGATTGACACTAATGGCGCACCAGACAAGTGGTGCGCCATTAGTATATACCAATGGCGCACCACCTTCCGACACGCCATTAGAGTTGAAACTACTAATGGCGCACTGCCCAAGGTGCGCCATTAGTATCAATTTTTTGAACTAGTGCGCTGTCCAAACATACTAATGGCGATTCAGGACTTAGTGCGCCATTACTAGTTGTAACTAGTAATGGCGCACCTGTCGGAAAGTGCGCCACTAATGTTGTTTTTTATTATATTTTTATTCCTTTTTTTGCAAAGTACTAATGGCGATGCCCGCCCGCAGGCGCATTACTAGTTTAAACTAGTAATGGCGCCTTTGTGAACAAAGGCGCCATTAGTATGTTTTTTTTGCAAAACTACTAATGGCGCACCACCAGAAGGTGCGCCATTAGCAACGCGGATTACTAATGGCGCACTTAGAGTTGGTGCGCCATTAGTAAGTGGGCAGCAACAAGATATTTTGGACAGCCTCTCCCCTACCCACACTCACTTTCACCCCACTTTATACTCTCCACCACCTCCTTGTCCTGGGTGCCTCCTCTTTTTCACCTCATTGCCACCGTAGATTCATTCAAATTAAGTGGTTAAATTACCTTGTTTTGATAGGTAAGTAAGGGGAAGCTATATTTATATTGTTCTCCTACAACAATGTGCACATGCACTTTTTATGGCCTAGCTAGATCTATGTATGTTAGGTAATTGTTGCATATGTTTGTGGTGTTGCATATGTGTTTGTGTTTGGAGGTGTACCGGTATTTAAAATGCGATAGTTGCCAGATATTTTGCCGAAATGTTGATTCATTTCCGTTTCAAGTAGAATTTTGGCATTAAGCATTCTTTTTGGTCCTATTTTTAGGGAAAGTCATGCCAAATTTTTTCTTGGTTCTAAAATATCGCTTTGCTCTACCTCGCAAGAAGTAATTATGGTCCGCACGATGACCGAAGGCATCATGAATAGGTTTTTGAGGTCCGCGAAGGCCGAGATGCTTCAAAAGAACGAGACGGAGATAAGATGTCCGTGTCGAAGATGCAAGCTGAAGAGCCTTATTGCAGACCCGGATTCCGGGCAGGTGCGGGACCACCTGCTCTTGCGTGGTTTGATGGATGGCTATCGGTGGCAAGGTGATGAAGATGGCTACGAAGTTGTCCATGGGGGCCGGGCAAGAAATGAAGAAGGGAAGCAAGACAACCACCGCGGCTCGGGCGGGCGAGAAGACGAAGAATCCCGTGAGATGATCACGACGGTGATCTTGCATACAGATCATCACGTAGAAGATGCAAGACATGATGATGAGGAAGATGTCGAGCAGACGACGGGCATGATCATGAAGATGATGATGCGGCGGAAGCGAGCGATGTTGGACCATCGATGGGCTGGGTGCAGGACCCTCATATTCAAGAGTTGCTTCTCAAGGCATCGATAACGCAAGAGCTGCCGCCTCGAGAGAAAGCCAAGATGGATCAACTTGAGTTAGACGCGGTTACTCCATTGTATGAAGGATGCAGGCCCGAGGATACCCGCCTAAAAGTAACGCTCATGGCTCTGGAGATGAAGGTAAAACACAAAATGACCGACGCATGCTTCGACGAGAACATGTCATTACGCACGAACGTCTTCCCAAGGGGAACAAGTGCCCGACCAGTTTGGAGGAGGCTAAGAAAATCGTGTGTCCTCTGGATTTACCGCGACGTGAAATACCATGTGTGCATGAACAATTGCATCATTTATCGTGACAAGCACGCTGAGTCTACCATATGTCCGGTTTATGGCGTCACTCGATACAAGAAGAGGAAGAAAGCTCCTCGAAAAGTGGTGTGGTACTTTTCCGATCACTCCTAAATGCGCAGCGGTATTTCGCGGACCCTAAGGTAGCAAAGCTCCCACGTTGGCGCAGCGGATAGGGAGGAGAAGAAGCGAGAAGATGACGCAAATGATCCGGAGATAGATAAAAAGACAAGATGCCGAGTCACCCTAAGGATGCGAGCGATGGCAAGCGTTGAACTTCAAGACCAGAATTTGGGAAGGATCCAAGGAACATCGTCTTTGGGCACGAGCACCGATGGAGTCAATCCGTTTGGCAGCCAGAGAAGCACACATAGCACCTGGCCTGTGTTTGTGTGGATGTACAACCTTCCCCTGGTTGTGCATGAAGAGGAAGTACATTCACATGAGTATGCTAATTGAAGGGCGAAACAACGAGGGAACGACATCAATCAGACCGGGCTGCTGAAAGAGGAGCTTGACACGCCAGGAAAACGCCAGCCAATACGTGGACGCCGCAGAGAAAGAATATTTCCCTATGAGAGCCGCACTTTGCTCACGACGGTGCACGGCTATCTCGATTACGGATATCTCGCGGGCAGGTAGTCCACGGATTTTCCGGATGCGTAAGGTGCATGGATGACACAACGTATCGCTAGCTAGATAGAGATCCCGGTCTTCGAAAACCGTGTTCATGGGACATCGAAGGTGGCTTCGCTGACGATGACCCGTGGAGGAAACGCAAGGATCTGTTCGATGGTGAAACCGAACCCAAAACGCCCGTGTCACGCAGGAGCGGCGAGAAATAGACAAGCTGTTGAAAAATTGGAAAGACTGCCCACCGCCGGAAAGAAGCAAAAGGCGCCAGAGCCGGAAAGAAGCGAAAGGCGCCAGAGCCGCTTGAAGGTATGGAAAACGAGGTCTGTTTTGGGACTTGCTGCATCGGAAGATCCACCGTGTGCCTCACAGCCTTCGTATCATGCATATCACGAAGAACGTGTGCGAGTCTGCTTGGTACCCTGCTCAACATGCGGAGAGGACCAAAGATGGGCCGAAAGCAAGGGCAGACTTGAAATCAATGGGCATCGTGCAGGAGCTTCACGCTAATGATGATGATGATGATGATGATGATGATGATGATGATGATGAGGCGAAGCAGGACACAGAAAGTCGTCGCAAAGGCAAAAAGGCCAAGAAGACCGGAAATGACTACCCTCCCGCGTGCTTCACTCTAAGTCAGGAGGAGATCGAGCAGTTTTTCACCTGCCTCCTAGTAATTAAAACTTCCTTACGGTTACGCGGGGAAGATAAGCAGATACCTAGACCCAGCGAAGCAGAAGTTCAGCGGGATGAAGTCTCACGACTTGTCAATCGCGTTGATGACGCAGATATGCTTCCAGTTGCAATCCGTGGGATCATGGACGCGCACGTCCATGAAACGCTATTTGGCCTATGCAACTTTTTCGACGTCATCTCTCGGAAGTCGATTGGCGTGAGGCAACTCAGAAGGCTACAGGAAGAGATCGTGGTGATACTATGCGAGCTTGAGATGTACTTCCCGCCCGCATTCTTCGACGTTATGGTGCATCTGCTGGTCCATATAGTGGAGGATATCATCCAACTTGGGCTGACGTTCCTGCACAGCATGATGCCGCTCAAAGGATGAATGGTGTCATCAAAGGATACGCTCGCAACATGTCACGTCCAGAGGGAAGTATAGCCAGGGGCTTTACGATCGAAGAGTGCATCTCCTACTGCACTAATTATCTAGGCATTGAGAACCCGGTTGTTCCGCCCGTCAGCGAGCACCTCGGCAGGCTCGCTGGATGGGGTCACCGTGAGGGTCGCCATGAAATGCATGTCGACTTAGAGGGTCGACTTCGCCGACTTTGAAAGAGCAAACCTAGTCGCGCTACAACACATAGACGTAGTCGATCCTTGGGTGGTAGAGCACAAAACCTTTATTAAGAAAGGCGTTACAATGACCGAGGCCAACAGAGGACGGACGGAGATATAATCAAAGAGCACAACTCATGTTTCACGCGTTGGTTCAGCGAGAAGCTTCGTCGTTACCCTTTACATGAGGATTCTTCCGCGGAAGAACAACTCATATTCGCCTTGTCATGTATGCCGAGCACAACCTGATGACCTATGAGGCGCATGCGATATCAACGACTACACATTCTACACCAAGGCCAAGGACATGAAGAGCGATGGTTATCAGAACTCCGGGTAACGATGGAATCCTACACGGTAATGACAAGGATAGATACTACGGAAGGATCGAGGAGATCTGGAGCTGAGCTACGCTGGAGAGAAGGTCGATGTTCCGTGTCGGATGGGCGAAGAGCGTCCTAAAAGAAGACCGGTATTTCACCACCATGGTTATACGAAGCCAAATCCAAGACATGGTATAAGCGTCACCGCGAAAAATGAAACCATGGGTACTTGGCTTCCCAAGTTGACCAATGCTTCTTCATTACCGACCCCTCAAAGCCCAGTCGTGTTGTCGTGAGGAGAGGCAAATGGAAGATCATCGGAATGGATGGATTAGCCAATGAGCAAGACTTCGACAAGTACGGTGACCCGAGGATCGAACATGACGACGATGATGAAGTAGCAGCATACACCACAAGAAGAAGCAGGACCACCCTACCTAAAGGGCGTCCGTTCCACGAGAAGAACTCCATTTGCGAAAAAGAAGGGCAAAGAAGATTGTGAACAGATAGCTAGCTAAGATCGATTGTATTTAAATCGTACCCTTCATTTCTCGATTGTATTTCATGGGCACTTTTTGAACTATCATGAATATTTTTAAATTTCATGGACACTCGATCTCGATCCCCTCCATCTCGATCGCTATCCCACCTCGCCAGATCCGGTCCCCTCGCCTTGAGCACCCCAGACCACCGGCCGCCGCCGCCGACCCCCGCACCCTCGATTCCCCTACTCAACCGCCGCCGCCGACCCCCCGCACCCCTCCCCTACTCAACCGCCGCCGCCGACCCCCCGCACCCTCCCCCGCTCCACCGGCATTACTGTTTGATGATATTTTTAAAAAAATTATTACTGTCTTATAAAAAAATATTACTGTTATGATTTAAACAAGTTTGAACATATTTAAACACAAATAAGTATCAAAGAGCATTTTAAATGCATAAAAAAAATTGTGGAGCCTGGGAATCAAACCCAGGACCTCTTGGTGTGAGAACTGGCTGCTGACCAGTCGAGCTAGTAGAGGGAGCTTGATGTGGATCAGGTGAGGTGGAAGATAACCTGTTGTCTCGAGCAGAAATCAAAAAAATACTAATGGCGCACAGAGGCGAGGTGCGCCATTAGTATGGATAGATGCTATATGCACCGAGGTGTGGTGCGCCATTAGTATTGTGCCGCCATCCATACTTCCTCCCGGCTCAAACCTATCCCTCTCTCTCCCTCGCCCTGCGCCCTCGATCCCCTTCCCTCCTCCTCTCCCGGCGCGCTGCCCGCTCGCCCAGCGCCGCTGCCCCACCGCCCCAGCGCCTTGCCCGACGCCGCCTCGGCGCCTCGGCCTCGCCCCCGCTCCTCCTCCGGGCGCCTCCGCCCAGCCCAAGCCCAAGCCGCTCCGCCTCCACCTCCTCCGCCTCCGCCCGTCCGGACGAGGGCGCCATGAGCATGGGCCCGTCGCGGCCGCGCTCTCGCTTCTTGGGGAGCTCACTGCCCGTTGCTTGCCAGCGCCCAGCGACCTCTCCGACCTCCGCGATGCCGCCCTCGACCTCTCCCTCCCGGAGCTCCTCCCCGACCACCTCCCCGGAGCTCGTTCTCTGCCCACCCAAGGTACCGTCTGAATGCTCCTCCTCTGTCACTGAATTTGTTCTGAATTAGCAGCAATAGATAGCAATAGTGCAGTTAGTTTGGTGGGGTTGAAACGAGGATTGGGGTCATGGAAGGAACACAAACATGATTAAAATCAGAGAGTTGATTAATTGGCAGCAGTGTGTGAGCTAATTCAGTAGGCAGTTTTGGAACAATCTTTTTGGATAAAGGGTGTTTATAACCTGAACATACACTTGTTCCCCACTCATGGATAGGTGAAATGAAATGATACAGATGGTGTATCTGTAGCCTAGAGATGTGATTACAACATATACACAGTTGAAAATGAAGCAAGTCTTTGATATGAAGTAGAAAAAAAAATAAATGGCGAAAGGGTGAAAGAGCTAGGATCGATGGTGACCACCTATCTAGGAATCAAGGCCAAGGTCCAAAACTTTAAAGTGAAAACTACAAATTCACAGTGATGCGTGTGTCCAGTGCAAATGCCACACAAGTCAGATAACGATGTGGATGGGGAATACAAACAAAGGTTAAAATTGCATAGATAAGATAGAGCAGCAACAGGCCAACAGCAATAGTGCAGTTAGTATATGGTGAAGTTGAAAGCATGTCAGAATGGGGGGATGGTGATTGAAGGAACACCAACATGATTAAAACCAGAAAGTTAAGTAATTGGCACATGGCAGTAGTGAGCTAAATTAAGTAGGCCATGGATAATACTCCGTCTGGTCTGCATCAAAATATAAGACACTATCATAAGCGTCTTATATTTTGATACACGGAGGGAGTAAAAGGGAGGTTTGTTGGTGCATTCAGACGGTATAAATCTTATAGTTCGACTTACCGACTACCTATTTAATTGGTTTTCTTTTAAATCTTATAGTTCCCGTTGATTATAAACTGGTCGGCCACGATCAATCAGTTGGTATTGATTTTGTCAGCAGACTTTGAGGTCAGTTTAACCTGTCATTTTTCAACAGTACTCAACTAGTCTAAGTTACTGAGCAAAGTTATACACAGCAACCTAAGTTAGCTAGCCGATCGATTCCATGTGGCCAGAGATACAAGATTACTCAACAACATATCCTAGAAGCTAGAGGATGTTCGCGTGCATGACAAGGCTATAGGCATGCCGCATGCACCCGCCGTTAATTGGTCACTATGGTTTACTTGCACCCTGTACTATGATATCCCTGATAGCTTTATATGATTGCTTTCTTGATATAGCATATATGGTCATGCACTCATGCACAATCTTGATACTACAGATGGCGTTTTTTTGCCATGGTTAATTATAATATTCCTTGTTATGCCTGATTTATTCGGTACCATCTCTATATTGGTTGTGGATAGGCCATTGTTGTAATATATTTGATGCAGTAGTTGTCTACTGTTTTTCATGGATAATTATAGTTGTTTATGCTCTGTAGTCTGTATGTTTCGTGATGGTTCCAGAAAAAACACCCACAAATATAGAGCTGCATTTGCCCATAGGATGCTCTGATTTAACTCCATTTGTTTTGTACCAAGTATAAGTATTTCAAGAAATTAAATGTGTTGTTCCTTTGATGAAATAGTGTCAAGACTGTTGTTCTTCATGGTAGCGTGAATTGTCAGTATAGTGGATTACTTGAATGAATCATCGATATGATGTACATTTAAAAGTATTGAGTGTATTTATAAATCTTATTGATTATCTTCACTCAAAGAGAAAAGGGCAGTCATCTTCTACGCTTTCAAAATGCCTGCATTAGGTAGATGCGATTTCTTGTATGATTATGAGATGAGTTGTTTTACTTTGTTCATAGTGTTTTCCTTGTGTCTTACTCACCTAGAGAATTGCTTGAATAAATTATTTATAACTTGTATATTCATAAGCACCTATTTATCTATAAGTTATTCATGTTGTGATGGAGGCCTTTTTTGCCTCCATCACTCGAAGGCCTTAGAGATGTGCTCCTCTTCACATCACCTAGAGATGTGCTCCTCTTCACCTGCCAATGTATTTTCCATGTTGTGATGGAGGCCTTTTTTGCCTTGTCCACCCGAGAGGCCCTTGAGTTTGCTGGAATGTCGATTAACTTCCGTTCCAGCAAATTCGGGTACTCCATATGTCCTATTTTCAGCAAAGGTCATGCTGAAATTTTCCGTGAATTTTAGCATGACTTTGCTAAAAATAGGACATATGGGGTACTTGTGACTAATGCATGGGCAGGTACTTGTGACTAATGATGAAAGCTTAGGCTTTTAGGGTGCCTCGGCGTGAAAAACCCTCAATGATAAAAGCTTACCTTTAAGGATTCCTCGGTGTCGACAAACCCTAAATGATGATACCATGATCTAGTTCCTTGATAATAAACAACTTATTGACCAAACTTTGTTCCTATTTATAGAGAAACATGGCCAACAACGATGAGGCCGAGGGTTCAGGCGGCAAGGCATTCTGGGAGCTGTCCCAGGAGATGGAGGAACAACCTCACTTGTATGAGGATGCCGCCTTTCCCCACGATCCTGAGACCAATTGATGGTACCGCCGAGGATGACCCCATCGATGCCACCAGCGATGAAAGCCGCCGAGGATGCCACCATCGATGATGGCCGCAAGACGCACGGATGGCAGCCAACAGAAGAGGCAACGGAAGGACCGGCGCCCGACCGTGCTCCGCACCCTCAAGGAGGAAGTTATCAAGTGGACTCCGGCGGAATCCAACGGCCGAACAAATAGTCAAGGGGTACTCGCTTCAGCTCGGGTGCATTCTCCGGAGCACCGTCTCGATCAACACCGAGAACCTGAGGCATCCCGACCGAGCGAATTTAGCAACCTCCTCTTCATGAAGCTGCCACGAATGATACAAGTTCCCGCTGAATTTGAAAACACAAGCCTCAAAGGGAATAAAGTGAACAATGCTGCCCTCACGAAGATGAGCAAGGCCACATCTACTTGGAAAAGCAATGTGAAGAGAATGATCGAGAAAGGTGAGAGTTATGAGAAGATCAAGGAGAAAATCCTTCGATCACCGAAGATGACTACAACGACTTCAAGATCAATTGCTCGAGCACCGCAAACTCCCAATCAAGTCGTTAGGGGAAAGAAATGCGGAGCTGTACTTAGGGGAACACACACGGTCCCGGGCGGTTAAAGAGTGGCGGAGCCTATATGGGACAAGGAGGAGGCGGACTGCGTGCGAGCAAGGCCTACCGCCCTCTTCGATAAATACGGTGACAAGCGGACCAGGAACTTTGTCGTGGCCGGTACAAGAAGGACCCGAAAACAAAGGAGCTTTCCACGTATCCGAAGACCAGGGCGCTTGAGCTTGTTCTGGTAAGGAATACACCCCCGCGTAATTAGCTCCATATGGTTGCATTCTAATTAATGAAGCCAAATTTCTAAATGGTTCACATTCCTTCCCAGCGGTATTTGAAAGCGATGGCGGGGTCGACTAAGAGCAACCCTTGGGACACCACTCTAAATAGGGCGTTGAATGTAATGAAGAACAAGGATAAGCTCGATGTAAGCGGCGTCGGCTGGTCGTGTGGCCGGCAAAGGCTTGTCTACAAAATGGTCGTCATACTATAACAGTGGTGGGCGAAAGGAGAAAAAAACCAGCTCGGAAAGCCAGGCGCGCGAGGTCCAAGAACTCAAGGCACAGGTGGCACGGATTCCGGAGATTGTCCAAGAGCAAGTGCAACAACAACTCGAGCGACGATCACCGCCATTGTGCCTACTCTTGATCGAGGTTGAGTCGCGTGGATTGCGGGCGGCCAACGAGCCGCCCGATTCCTAGCTTCACGGCCAGCAACTCGCGGAATGCGATGGCGGGGCCATTGGTGTCTCCGCAGAGGCGGCATTGGTGTCTCAGACGCCGCACGGAGCTTAATGCACCGGGTGTACGCCACCAGCACCTCTGCAGCAAGCGGCCCCTCAAATCAACTGCACGCCCGCCGTTGGCGGTGCCTACGACATTGATAGCCGAAACTCGGCGCCATCATCACGGTAACTAATTAAGCCTCTCGGCCGAGGACTTCATCTCCTTGCCTTTGACACGGCATCCCTGACGCCCTACATGTTAACGCAGGGCGCCGCCGACGATCCGTGCACACACCAGCACTTCCTGAACAACGAGTTGGACGATCTCGCCAAGCGCAAAAACGATCAACCGGGCAACCCTTGTTCCACGGTACCGGATGCCACCCAACTTGTTTAGGGTTGAACTGGTTCGGTGCTGCCAGGCTGCGACGAGTTGTTACCTCCGAATCGACCTGGCCGGGGCCGAACATCGATGATGACGTGATGACCCTCGGCGCCGCCTGAGCTGGCCCCTCGCTTTGGCGAAGAGCGGATTCGCTTTGGGGCGGGGACACCACCCCAAATACAACACCGCCAGTCGTGCGGCGCCAAGTCGGCCCCATGGCAAGACCGCCGAACGGTGCGGACATCCCTATGCCACTCGATCCAAACATGCATATGGCGCGAGGATCGAGCAACTGACGGCATTTATACATTTGCCAACGTCGATCAGTACTTTGCTGATCATGGAGTACGATGGCGACTTCATGGGGCCTCCTTCTCAAGAACACAACCCAACAAAAGACCTGCCCGATCTAGCTGGTACCGCGGAGAAGCCAAGTTGCAACAGCGCCGTCTGCCGTTCAGCTCTCGTGGAGACGCCTCCAGCCGACTTCACCGAGCCTCGAGATAGGCGTGGTGCGAAATATTATCAGCCCCAACACACTCAAGAAGGCGGTGCATGAGCAGAACTGGTCCCATTATAGGAGAAGAAGAAGGCACGCAAAAGAAAGACTAACAAGGGTGCGAGCCAGCCGGCACCGAGTGCGATCCGTGCTCAGGACGGGCCACCTTCACCTAAGGATATCTCGAGGAGGGTGCATGTATGGTAGGGCGATGCTACCGCCAAATATGCTCAATGCTGCAACCGGTGCTATGCGGAGTCTCGCACGACGGTGTTCTTTCTTTGGAGAAGCGGCGTATCAGAGAGAAGGATGTGGCATACCAGGTTTTCGTGGCAAAGGTGCCAGAGGTCAAGGGCTTTGTTGATGCCGAAATCGGGGTTACTATCGTCCTGCGGATTGATGACATCTTTGCTATCTTAAAACTTCATCCGCTTCACTACAACTTCGTTCGGCTGTATTTGCTGAGTAAGGAGATGTGGGATCATTAGCGACAAGACCCGGACATCGTGATAGTCGACCCTTCTACATGCGTGCCAAGATCTTGGGCAGCGCCTGGGACCGCAAGTCGCGAGTTCTTACCTCGTAGGCGTCATTATGTCAAACCAAGATAAGGATATCTTCATCGTGCCTTACTTTCCCGAGTAAGTCCTCCCCTCAACTGGCCCGTAACATATGAATTCTTAGATTTCGATCTTTTTTCTTTTAACATTCCGTGTTTTCTGCAAGTGACACACATTGCACGCTCATCCTCCTAAGCCCCAAATATTCCATGGCCACGTATTTCGACCGGACCGTCGGTGAACGTAGACTACACAAATGTCAAGAAGGTTCTTGATGATGTTCTCCTGCCACGCCAAATCTGGAGGCACCTTCACCAGGCCTATTCGTAAGCACGGCAAGCACGTGTTCTCCCACAATCTGACGTTCGCTGCGTCAAGCAGCCGCCTGGCGGTCAGAAGGGTGCCTACTACGCCATCCATCACATGCGGGCGATCGTACGGGACCATCATCAACTTCTGCTACCGAGTAAACTCAAAGATTGGGCTGCGAGCGTGTCGACAATCCAGGACGCGGACATCAGACAAGAATTCTTGCGCATCCAGTCGGAGTTTGCGGAAATCATACATCAAGATGTCCTTCGTACCTCGGGGCAGTTCTACCTCAGAAATCAACCGTCCAACAGTGACATCGACACAATGCTACAAATGCAGGCTGACAACGCCCGTTATTTCATGACTCCCACGATAGACGGCGGCTTCATCCACGCTCCGGTCCCTTGAGTCGAGTCGAAAGCGGTGATCTTGTGTCTAGTTCTCGAAACATCGATTGGCTCATGTTGTAATTAAACTTTAATGAACTTGTAGTATGTCTCTTTGGTTTCGAGACTCGTTCAACTTAGATGTAATCGATGCTATTAATGTCTTGCTTTTTCTCTTTCGATCGTTCTGTTGCATACTTATATATTGCTTATGTATTGTCTGTGAATTGGTACTAACGTTTACGTTTGGCTAGTGCATAGCGATGCCGTGGTATGTCGTGTACAAGGGTAAGGTTCCCGGAGTCTCTGACATTATCGGGAGGAGTGTCGGAGACAGGTTCACCGATTCAGCGGTAATAGTTACAAAGGGTACACCACTAGGGCCGAGGCCGAATCTAGATACGCCCGCAATCTAGCGGGAGAGGGAGGGAGCGTTGGAGGAACCGGATGAAGACGAAGTTTCATCGTGATGATGCTCATCGTGATGACCGCAGCTCTCTTCTATGTGATGGTAGTTTAGATGATCGATATCAACTTGTAATGTGAAGACAAACTCGCTACTCGCGGTCTCGAGACTTGTAATATAATGTTCTATCTTTGTTCGGTCTTTTCAATTCGGAGACTAATATGATGAATTGTATTCGGAGACTAATATGATGAATTGTATTCAGAGACTAATCTTCTATTGTATTCGATGAATCTGTTGTTGATGTGTGCTTTGTCTATATTTTGTCCAATTATACATTTTGTAACCTGTGCAAAAACAGAAAATTAAAAATAAAAACCTAATATTCATACTAATGGCGCATCACATGACGATGCGCCATTGGTATGCCAAAGAGATACTAATGGCGCATCATTAAGCGAAGGCGCCATTAGTATGCCGGGTTACTAATGGCGCATCTTGTTGTTGTGCGCCATTAGTATGCCAAAGCACTGGTATACATGGCCCTCGGGAGGCATACTAATGGCGATCCTTTGTTGTATATACTAATGGCGCATCCGAGGTGCGCCATTAGTATACTCAGATACTAATGGCGCACCGGGTGGTGCGCCATTATTAAAAGATATACTAATGGCGTGGCACTAATGGCGCACCACTAATGCGCCATTAATGGCCAAATTAGGTGCGCCATTAGTAGGCCTTTTCCTAGTAGTGGTGGGGCATGACCATAAAACATATCTCTCATATAAATAGAACAACCATTATTCTCGGATTTAAATGAGTAGTCATCTCGAATTAAACGAGATCCTGATACAATGTTCATGCTCAAAGCTGGCACTAAATAACAATTATTGAGGTTTAAAACTAATCCTGTAGGTACATGTAGAGGCAGCGTGTCGGACGCATTTATCACATCGACCTTGGAACCATTCCCGACGCGCATCGTCACCTCGCCCTCGCCAGCCTCCGCTTATTCCGCAGCTCCTGCTTTGATTTACAAATATGAGCAACCACAGTGTATCAAATACCTGTGAGCTAGTACGAGTACCGGTAAGGTACACATCAATAACATGTATATCACATATACCTTTGGTTTTGCCGCCTTCTTGTCCGCTAAGTACTTGGGGCAGTTCAGCTTCGGTGACCACTTCCCTTGCAATAAAAAGCACTCGATCCTCGAGCTTGGGTCAATTCTTTGGCTTCTTCCCGGCAATCGGCTTACCGGTAGCGGCAACTTCCTTGCCGTCCTTCTTGAAGTTCTTCTTACCTTGCCTTTCTTGAACTTAGTGGTTTTATTCACCATCAACACTTGATGTTCTTTTCTCGATCACCACCCGCTGATTTCATCATTGAATATACCTCGTGAATGGTCTTTTCCATCCCTGCATATTGAAGTTCATCAATGAAGCTCTTGTAGCTCGGTGGAAGCGACTGAAGGATCCTGTCAATGACCGCGTCATCCGGGAGATTAACTCCCAGCTGAGTCAAGTGGTTGTGCAACCCAGACATCTTGAGTATGTGCTCACTGACAGAACTATTTTCCTCCATCTTACAACTGAAGAACTTGTCGGAGACTTCATCTCTCTCGACCCGGGCATGAGCTTGGAAAACCATTTTCAGCTCTTGAACATCTCATATGCTCGTGTTGCTCAAAACGCTTTTGGAGCCCGGTTCCTAAGCTGTAAAGCATGCCGCACTAAACGAGGGAGTAATCATCAGCACGAGACTGCCAAGCGTTCATAACGTCTTTGTTCTCTGGGATGGGTGCTTCACCTAGCGGTGCTTCTAGGACATAATCTTTCTTGGCAGCTATGAGGATGATCCTCGTGTTCCGGACCCAGTCCATTATAGTTGCTGCCATCATCTTTCAGCTTGGTTTTCTCTAGGAGCAGCGTTGAAGTTGAGGGCAACATTAGTGTGGGCCATTTGATCTACAAGACATATTGTAAAAGATTTAAGACTAAGTTCATGATAATTAAGTTCATCTAATCAAATTATTCAATGAACTCCCACTCGAATAGACATCCTCTAGTCATCTAAGTGAAACATGATCCGAGTTAACTAGGCCGTGTCCGATCATCACGTGAGACGGACTAGTCAACGTCGATGAACATCTCCATGTTGATCGTATCTTCTATACGACTCATGCTCGACCTTTCGGTCTTCTGTGTTCCGAGGCCATGTCTGTACATGCTAGGCTCGTCAAGTCAACCTAAGGGTATTGCGTGTGCAAATCTGGCTTACACCCATTGTATTGGAACGTTAGAATCTATCACACCCGATCATCACGTGGTGCTTCGAAACAACGAACCTTCATAGCAACGGTGCACGATTAGGGGAACACTTTCTTGAAATTATTATAAGGGATCATCTTATTTACTACCGTCGCTCTAAGCAAATAAGAAGCAAAAAATGATAAACATCACATGCAATCAAATAGTGACATGATATGGCCAATATCATATTGCTCCTTTGATCTCCATCTTCGGGGCGCCATGATCATCTTCACATCGGCATGACACCATGATCTCCATCATCATGATCTCCATCATCGTGTGTTCATGAAGTTGTCACGCCAACGATTACTTCTACTTCTATGACTAACGCGTTTAGCAATAAAGTAAAGTAAGTTACATGGCGTTATTCAATGACACGCAGGTCATACAAAAAATAAATACAACTCCTATGGCTCCTGCCGGTTGTCATACTCATCGACATGCAAGTCATGATTCCTATTACAAGAACATGATCATCTCATACATCACATATATCATTCATCACATCCTTTGGCCATATCACATCACAAAGCACTTGCTGCAAAAACAAGTTAGACGTCCTCTAATTGTTGTTGCATGTTTTTACGATGGCTGTTATAGGTTTCTAGCAAGAACGTTTCTTACCCATTAAAACCACAACGTGATATGCCAATTTCTATTTACCCTTCATAAGGACCCTGTTCATCGAATCCGCTCCAACTAAAGTGGGAGAGATAGACACCCGCTAGCTACCTTATGCAACTAGTGCATGTCAGTCGGTGGAACCTGTCTAATGTAAGCGTACGTGTAAGGTCGGTCCGGGCCGCTTCATCCCACGATGCCACCGAAGCAAGATAAGACTAGTAGTGGTAAGAAAATTGACAACATCTACGCCCACAACTGCTTTGTGTTCTACTCGTGCATAGTAACTACGCATAGACCTCGCTCATGATGCCACTGTTGGTGAATGTAGCAGAAATCAAAAACTTTCTACGCATCACCAAGATCAATATATGGAGTTATCTAGCAATGAGGGGAAGAGGCCGGAGTGCATCTACATACCCTTGTAGATCGCGAGCGGAAGTGTTCAAGAGAACGGGGTTAATGGAGTCGTACTCATCGTGATCCAAATCACCGATGACCGAGCGACGAACGGACGGCACCTCCGCGTTCAACACACGTACGGTTGGGGAAGACGTCTCATCCTTATTGATCCAGCAAGGTGGAAGGAGAGGTTGAGGGAGATCCAGCAGCACCACGTCGTGGTGGTGGATGCAGCATGGATCTAAGCAGGGCTTCGCCAAGCTCCCACGGAGAGGAGGAGGTGTTGGAGAGGGAGACGGAGGCTGTGGAGGCCAGGTGCGGCTGCCCTCCTCCCCCACTATATATAGGCCCCACAGAAATGCGGCCCCTAGGAGATGGGATCTCCAAGGGGCGGCGCCAAGGGGTGGCTTGCCCCCAAGCCAAAGGCGCCCCCACCCTAGGGGTTTCCTGCCCTAGGCGCCAGGGGAGGCCAAGGGCGCACCAGCCACCAGGGCTGGTTCCTCCCCACTTCAGCCCATGGGGCCCTCCGGGATAGGTGGCCCCACCGGTGGACCCCGGGACCCTTCCGGTGGTCCCAGACAATACCGTGACCCCGAAACTTTCCCGATGGTCAAACTTGACTTCCTATATATAAATCTTTACCTCCGGACCATTCAGAACTCCTCGTGATGTCCGGGATCTCATCCGGACTCCGAACAACTTTCGGGTTACTGCATACTAATATCTCTACAACCCTAAGCGTCACCGAACCTTAAGTGTGTAGACCCTACGGGTTCGGGAGACATGCAGAACATGACCGAGATGACTCTCCGGTCAATAACCAATAGCGGATCTGGATACCCATGTTGGCTCCCACATGCTCCTCGATGATCTCATCGGATGAACCACGATGTCGAGGATTCAATTAATCCGTATACAATTCCCTTTGTCAATCGAGTACGTTACTTGCCCGAGACTCGATCGTCGGTATCCCAATACCTCGTTTAATCTCGTTACGGCAAGTCACTTTACTAAATACCGTAATGCATGATCCCGTGACTGCAGACACTTGGTCACATTGAGCTCATTATGATGATGCATTCACGAAGTGGGCCCAGAGATACCTCTCAGTCATACGGAGTGACAAATCCGATCTCGATTCGTTAACCCAACAGGACACTTTCGGAGATACCCGTAGTGTCACCGGTGGAAAAAAAGGCCTTTGGTCGCGTTCGCATAACTGCCATTAGTGGTGGTTGCGCAGCAGCTGACCAAATAAGCGCGATTAAAGCCCCCCACCTTTAGTCGCGCTGCTTAAGAACTGGCGACTAAAGGCCCGTCCACGTGGGCGCCAGCGGCCGTCGGGCGGAGGACCTTTAGTCGCATGTTCTTACGCCAATCATGCGACTAAAGCCGCTACAGGTTTAGGGTTTTAGCCACCCCCCCTAAACCTGTTTTCTCTGCTTAATTTGTATTGTTTTATTTCTTTTGTGCTTTATTTTAATTTTGAAGGAGTTTCATATATTCTACGGTACTACATACATGCATATGAATGTACAATCTCAAATAAATTTGAAATTAGAACCAAAAAGAATTCAAGAGGAATATACAATATATATTCAATATCATCGGATGACCATATACAATTTTTGAACAAGTTTCCATACATGATTTAATCCATATAAAGTTCTCACGTCCTCGTAATAGTGTTCTCCTTTAGGATGGAGGACTTCCCCTTGAACCATCCAGCTAGTTCCTCTTGAAGTGGTCGGAAGCGAGCTTACGGACTAAGCATCATCCGGAGGTTATTCCTCACGAGCATTGGTATCACTCGGAACCCGCTCGAGAGGTGTATCTCGGATCCTCTCCTGAACATAGTATCCACATAGATTGGTCTCCGTGGCTGAATATCCCCAGCATTCTTAGGCTTTAACATTTTGAATTCTAGCTCTTTTGAATTCACCGACCTTTGTATCTACGAACCGTCTCCAAACCCTACGAGGCAAAGAAAATTAAGTGAACAAGAGAGTTATTAGTTACTTGATATTAGGGAAATGAGCGAAATAGGCCGATCGATATAGAGCGCAAATGAATGAAAATAATTACTTCTGCAGCATTCTTCTCATGTCGGCCCAAAGCTTTGGATCCATATTGAGAGTCGTGGGCCAGAGACATTACGAGGTGTTAACTTTAATTACTAGCGTAATCGATTGGAACCTCGGACACGATACATGCACAAAGACGTCATGCATAACTCATCGATTAGCCGGCCACATACCATGCATGGAGTAAACAAAAGAGAATTAATGTGCTCAAGACAGAAACACTCACCCAAAATGGTAAGGAAATAGAATATCACTTTTGAGTTCCTGCTTTGTAAGAAACTGCCACAGTGCGCCTCCACGTCGGCGGGGTGGCGGCTCCAACACATGTCCATTAACGATGTGTGGGTCAATGAACCCAACATCATGGATGTTCCTTACTCTGCATTCCTTAATCTTCATTCTGCATGTATAATAGCGGACACAACAATATAGTTAGGACATATATATAGTGCAGGCAATATGAGCGAGATGGGGTAGAAATTAATAAATCACTTACGTAACGTAGCAACCGATGATAGATTTGTCGAGCTCGCGCAGATTGAAAAGTCGGAACAATTCACTCAGTGCAATTTGTACATAGTAATGTTTGAAGTGATGCTCATGTCTAACTTCCGCATAAATATATTCTTTGGCGTTTTTATTTTTAATGTAACCCTTGTACCAATTCAGCAGACCTTTCATTTGGTCAGGTAGATCATTTTCTCGCTTGAGGCTCGACGAGAGGCCCATTCTTGACATATGTAATTACTACCTCCTTCATCGGGCGCCTCATCAAGGCCTAACAGTTCACGAAGAGTAATACCTAAGTTGGCCGCTTGTTCTCGCTTTTCGTTCTGATCAATCCATGTCTTGCAGGCTTGTATGATCTCGGGGCATCCGGACAGAAGGCTTCCACTATAAAGCGGGCAATCGATTGTTTACTTTGTTCCCCGAGGCTGGGCAACTTGTTTCCCGCTTTTTTTACTTCGGCCTTCTCCGCTCTTTGTTCTCCTTGAACATGAGTGCCTGCCACAAGTTCACGTGCATAGTCGTTAGGCAGATTCTTCATGCTTGGGACGGTGTGCTCAAAAATGACTTAGCCCACTTCTTTTGCTCATCGGAATATCTTGGCTTGGGCTCGGGCTCTCTTTTCTTCTTGCAGTCCGCCTTCCATTTCTCATATAATGAGCAGTCAGCTGACGCGTCGACTTCCTCGGCACCACGTTCGCAAGGCCTTGTGGGGAGAGGCTTGATGATGGCTCCGGTACCTTTGTGGTCTTAGGTACATAAGGGTCCGGGTTAATAATCCGTGACTGCTTCTGCTTCTTTGTGGTCGGAGGTGGATTGGGGGCGGCGTCTCGATCACCCGCCGACGAGGACTGGGGCGGCGCTGGCTGATCACCCGCCGGGACGTTGTGGATCGGGGCGGCGTCGGCCGCCGTGCCGGAGGTGTAGGTGAACCGCCACCACCACCACCACCACCCCCACCGCCACCGCCACCCCCACCACCGTAGGGGGGTGGACTTGTTGTCCTTGGCGCCTCGCTTGGAAACTTGATAAACTTCTTTTGCCATAGAATGAAATGGCGCTTGACATCTCCAAGTCTTTTTCTCCTTGGTGTAGCAATGTCAATCTCCAGGTCCTCAAACCCTTGGACTATGTCCTCCACCGTGACACGAGCATAGCCATCTTGAATGGGGTTGTTGTGGTGGAGTGCTCCAGGTAAACATGGTAAAGCACTGCCGATGGCTACCTTCATGGACATGTTCCCGATAGGATAATACAGATGACATTCTTTCATCTCCTTTATATCGGCCCACGGGGTAGCGAGGAGGCTCCGGTGCAGTAATTTCGACCACCGTGAGGCTCCGGTGCAGTAATTTCGACCACCGGAGGCTCCGGTGCAGATAATTTCGATCGTCGGTGCATCTGCACCAGCGGTGGGACCTCGTGGAAGCCACGCTGCTTCTCCGCTGCTGGCTTCCGAGATCCGCTGGATGATCTTCATGCTGCACCCGAGCTGCATCTCTTTCGGCTACTAGTACACTCATGGTTTTCTTCATCACATCCATTTCCGATGCCAACCGCGCCACAACATCTGATTCCCGATCCATCTTTCTCTTACGGCTTACAGAATCAGACGGGTCATCGCTCGGGGAACCCTATTTTCCACGGAATGTGCCCCATGCCTCGTACACGTCCTCCGTGTTCAGGGATTCCCGAGGGCTTTTGTCGTGGCATTCGTTCTCTCTGTTGAACTTGATCTTCCCTGTTGAGCATCCTTCATTGCGTCAATAAGGGCTTGGGTGGGTTTAATTAATTTGCCCCGTAAACACACTCCCCTGTCTCCGGGTTCAGCGTTCCCCATGCCCGTACCACCAGCTTTTGGCCCTTGGGTCCCATCCCTCCATTACACTGGACGGATTCCTCGCGCCCTCATCTCGTTCTCCATCTTCTCCAACCTAGGCACCAAAATGCGATACCCTCCTGGCCCCATAACATGATTGTACTCCTTCTTAGCCGCATTTTCCTTATTTTTTCGATATTTCAATGAACTGCTCCGATTTCTTTTGCTTCACAAATTCTGGCCAATCATGTTTCAGTTTCTCATATTGTCCTTTGAAATCCGGAGTCTTGTTCGCTTGACAAAGTCACGGGCTAGATTTTGCTTGAATTTCCGGAATGCGTCGGCCATCTTATGAAGAGCGAACTGTCTGACTAGCCTCCTCCTCTCCTTGTTTTCCTCAATCTTGTTACCCTCCTCATCGAATTTGTTGTATTCCGGAGGTAGAAGCAGAAATGTTCCATAAGCTTCTTGAAGCAATCTTTTTTGTTCTCTTATCGACAAAAGTGAAACCATCAATTCGTGCCTTCTTTGGCTCATTCCACTCACGGGCGGTGATCGAGGCGTTCTCTCTAACAATGGCTCCGCATTGGCTGACAAACTTGGTGGCGTTCTTGCGGGGCTCCAATGACTTTGCCGGTTACCTTGTCGACAACCTCGATGGTGCATGTTTCTCCTTGTTTCATCGTCTTGGTTGCGCCACGCTTTGACGGCGTACTCGATTGTTTGACGATCCGCCGAGGGCTAAAATAAGAAAGAGAGTCGGCGGCGTTAGTACACACATATTTATTCAAATCGGTTAGTTTGTATCACCGGAGGCTCAATGTATATATATACCTCATACCGGAGGTGGTTGCTACTTCCATTTGAAGATAAATGGATTTATCGACGCTTTCTTAAATCATCTTCTTGCTGACGGGCGCCCTTCATCTTCACCGTCAAGGTTCAGATAAGAAGAGATATCATCTTCTTCTTCTCCGGTCGGCACATATTGAATATCGCCGTTTATGATGCCGAACATATGTGCTTCACCGTCCGGATCATAGTTGTCCATAATCGGGTCAGCTCTATCGTCCGCCATTATGTCGATCCTGAAAACATGTAGTAAAAACAAATTAATTAAGTGAAGAAGGCGGTGGCGGTGGCGGTGGCGAAAGGGCGGTGGCAAAAAGGAGGGGGCGAGGAAGGGGTGGAGAGGGTGTCATGTAGAGCCTTGAGACGGGTGCTCCGTGGTCCCGAACTTGGGGTCGCCCGGCAGTCTCGGGTCTACCGGAAAGAAGTAACGGAGGGGGAACACAATAAATAACAGAGCAATCAAAGCATCACAAAGCGTAACACAGCAATACGCGGTGCTAGGTGTGCCCTAACTGGCGATGGAGAGGTCGTCTGCCGGCGAAAGAAACATCCGGAAAGTATCCCGGTGATTCGCTTTTCAGACAGATGAACCGGAGGAAAGTTACGTGTTTGCTATGCTAGGGATGTGTGGCAGACGAGCAGGCTGGCTGCGTATCCGGATCCGCCTCATCGCTCTGAGCAACTTTCATGTACAAAGTATTTTCATCCGAAATTCACGGATTATTTTATATTAATTTTTAAAGTTTTTATATCATTTTTAGAATTAACAGAATTCATTAAATTGTCTGTTAACTAATTACCCAAGTTAATTAGATTAATTAACAGATTAGTTATATTAGTTATTTAATTAGGTTTACTAAACACAATTAATTAAGTTAATTAATTTAATTAACTGATTAATTAATTAATATATTTATTTATTTATTTTCTAAATTCTCTTCTCCTTTTTTTAAATCGCTTTGGCGTGGGCCCCAATTGTCATTGGGCTGGGGCCTTTAACGGCGCCGGGCGCTTAGCGGGCAGCGGTACGAGGCGAAGCATTTATTCTCGGCCAAGGGTTGCGATGGCGGCTACTTAACAGGCGGTAGAGGCGGAGGAAGTGGCCGGTCCGGGCCAGCAAGAATCGACGCAGGGAGTTGCGACGCGCCGCTTACGCGCAGAGGCGGCGCGGCGACGGACGGCCGGGCGGCGCGAAGGCTCGGAGGGGGCCGGGAGACGGGCCGGACGGGCCCGATGGGAGCTCACCAAGGAGAGGCGGCGATCTGTGAGGACTGACGAAGGAGAGGCGGGACGGCAGTCCGCGCGACGGGGCGAGGGCGACGGCGGCGGCGCCGAGGGCGAGGCGAGACGAACCGATCGGAGAAGACGAGAATAGATCGGAGCGTGGTATTTAGCCCCCCTTTAGTCGCGGTGGGCTCACGAGGCCCATGACTAAAGGTACCTTTTAGTCGCTGGTCGCCTGCCCAACCGCGACTAAAGGTTTTTGAAGCGGGTTTTATGCTTCCGCGCTCATTTCACCTTTTTAGTCGCGGCTGGTGCGGCGAATTCGCGACTAAAGGCCCCACCTTTAGTCGCTGGGTCGCCTGCCCAACGCATGACTAAAGGCCTTGTGCTACTCAGCGCCCAAAAAGTTTAGTCCCACTCGCTAGTTGAGAGAGCTCGAGAGTGGTTTTATAAGCGCTGCGCCACCACCTCTCGAGCTCCTCTCAACTACTTGAGCTTCGAACCCCTAATCATCACTAGCTATGTGCTGTGGGCCTACTTGGCCTCCTGCGGGCCTGAATCCCGCCCATGTAGGGTTTCTAGTCGTATTCAGGCCGTGGGGGTCGATGGCGGCACTATTTTTTCCAGTTTTTTGTTTTGTTTTCTGCATTATTATTTATTTTTGTTGTTTTTTGCTTTATTTTTTAATTCTTTTTTTGCTTTTAGTTTTAGAAAAATTATAAACTTTCTGTTAGTGCCATTAGTTTTCAAATTTGAAAACACTTTTTTGTTTTCTTTGTTGCTTTGTTTTCAAAAAGATGACCTTCTCTTCTTTGGTCGAGAGCGTAGAATGGGCACCCACCTTTTTGAAACCATTCGGATGCGGTCATCGTGGTCTTTCAAACGTTGCTGGTCTGCCGTGCTTCCTTTGTATCATTTGTCTTCCCATACACGCCCAAGAAGCTTAGGAGGTTCACGCAAATATTCTTCGTAACGTGCATCACGTCGATTGCAGAACGGACATCTAGGACTTTCCAATATTCAAGCTCCCAGAATAAAGATTTCTTCATCCACATGGCTGCGTGCCCGTCGGCTCCCTTCGAACTGATTGTCCGCCAGGACCCTTTCCAAAGATGACTTTCAAATCCTTGACCATATCAAATACCTCGGCACCAAGGTCGTTCGCGAGCTTCGGCCGGTGATCTGCCTTGCCGTTGTAATGCTTGCCTTTCTTTTCTTCATCGGATGAATTTTCGGAAGAAATCGACGATGCCCAAGGTACACGTTCTTCTTACAATTTGGCAAATGTACACTTTCAGTCTCATGTAAGCAGTATGCATGCATTGTATCCCTTATTTGACAGTCCCGAAAGGTTACTAAGAGCAGGCCAATCGTTGATGGTTACGAAAAGCAACGCCAGAGGTCAAATTCCTCTTGTTTGTGCTCATCCCACACGGACACCACCCCACAGCTGTAAAAGTTCATCAACTAATGGCCTTAGGTACACATCGATGTCGTTGCCGGGTTGCTTCGGACCTTGGATGAGCAATCGCATCATAATGAACTTCCGCTTCATGCACAACCAAGGAGGAAGGTTGTAGATGCATAGAGTCACGGGCAGGTGCTATGGCTGGAGCTACGCTTCGCCAAAAGGATTCATGCCATCCATTACTTAGAGCAAATCTTATGTTCCTTGCGTCGGCTGCAAAATCTTTGAACCATATGTCGATCTTTCTCCATTGCGTTCCATCTGCGGTGTGTCTCAACTCCCCGTCCGACTTACGGTCCTCTTTGTGCCATCGCAACAACTTGGCATGCTCTTTGTTCCTGAGCAGACGTTTCAACCGTGGTATTATAGGAGCATACCACATCACCTTGGCGGGAACCCTCTTCACAGGTTTCGGCCCTCAACATCGTCACCAGGTCATCGCCTCTAATCTTATAACGCAATGCACGGTGCATACCGGCATTCATTCAAATTCTCGTATTCACGCGGTAGAGGATGCGATCGTTGATGCATGCATGTATCTTCAGAACCTCTAAACCTAGAGGGCAGACAACCTTCTTTGCTTCAGACGTATCTTGGCGGGCAACTCGTTATCCTTTGAAACATATTCTTCAACATTTTCAGCAAGTTTTCAAATGCCAGTCAGCTACACCTGCCTCTGCCTTCCATTTCAGCAAATCGATTGTGCAGCCCAGCTTTTTCCAGACCATCATCGCATCCGGGTACAGCGCCTTTCTGTGATCCTCTAACATGCGATCCAAATTCTCCCTCTCCTTTTCAGGTTTCGCAGCGTCTCCGTGCATCAGCAATGGTCCGACCAAGATCATCAACGGGATCATCACGTGCCTCTTCTTCACCTTCCCTTCACCTTCAGCATCCTCCATGAAAGTATCACCGAAATGAGCAAGATAGCTTTCATCGATGAAATCATCCCTTCTTCATCTTCTTCCATTATAACCCCTCTTTCTCCATGCTTGGTCCAACAATTATAGCTTGGCATGAAACCCTTACAAGCGAGATGCATGTGAACAACTCTTGAGGAAGAGTAACCCTTCTCATTCTTCTGAGATAACACATGGATGGATAACAAAACCCCCGCTTGTTCGCATTAGCCACTACGAGGAAATCTTTCAAACCCGTAGTGAACTTCGCGGAGAGTCGGTTACCGTACATCCATTGCCGATTCATCTGCATTATTATAATATAAAATATATAATTAACCATCATGCATTTGTTAAACTAACTAGCTACAAACAATATAAATTAAACAATGAACTACACACATGCATATTGACACATCAAAGGTTCATCAAGTTGCTAACATGATCGAAGAGTGTGGCTCCAACACTTCATGTCATGTTTCTTTCATGCTCTTGGGGCATTTCATCAAACACCTTATGTGCATAAGAGGAACCAAAAGCAAACCTACACCCACTTGTGAAGAGAATGGCTCCAAATGGCTAAGTGTTGGCTGCTTTGGATGGGTATATATAGGGGAGGGCTTTAGTTGCGGTTGGCACTGGCAAACCGTGACTAAAAGGTGCCGAAGGCCTTTAGTCGCGGTTGTCCTGGCCAACCGCGACTAAAGCCCCTCACGTCTTGGCGCCAGCTGGCCACCGAGCGCCCTGGGCCCAGGCCTTTGGTCGCGGTTCACCTCCAGAACCGCGACTAAAGGTCCCATTAGTCGCGGTTCCTACAGCTTCGCGACTTATGGGGCTGGACGGAAGCCTGTTTTTCTACTAGTGTGTACCTTTATAGTCACCCAGTTACGTTGTGACGTTTGGCACACCCAAAGCACTCCTACGGTATTCGGGAGTTGCACAACCTCATGGTCTAAGGAAGTGATACTTGACATTTGGAAAAGCTCTAGCAAAACGAACTACACGATCTTTGTGCTACGCTTAGGATTCGGTCTTGTCCATCACATCATTCTCCTAATGATGTGATCCCGTTATCAATGACATCCAATGTCCATAGTCAGGAAACCATGACTATCTGTTGATCAACGAGCTAGTCAACTAGAGGCTTACTAGGGACACGTTGTGGTCTATGTATTCACACATGTATTACGATTTCCGGATACCCAATTATAGCATGAATAATAGACAATTATCATGAACAAAGAAATATAATAATAACCATTTTATTATTGCCTCTAGGGCATATTTCCAACACTTAGAACCGGGGACGGGGCCGGAGAAATTGGGCAGCGTCCCGAATCCCGGGCTGTTGAACTCGAAAGCTTCCATGCCCCGGGGTGCTAGATCGGATCAGAATCCGGATTCAGCTATAACCACCCATGTGGACTTAAATCGTCTCTCCCATATCAGGCAAGAGCCCCAGGGAGACAAGACATAATTATCGGGCCGATTCCTCCTTGCGCTAAACAAAGTCGAGGACTGCCACGAGGAGGACGTAGTCTCGCTCTTCTGCAAAAACTGCACGGACAAAGGAATCCTTAATGCTATAAGTCGCCGTGAAATAGTACGCTTTGCGGACTTAACAATCATAGTACAGAAGTACTGTGCGATGGAAAGCGTCTGGAAAACTCAAGCTGAATTTTGGGGACAGTCCGCTTTCACCAAAGCCTTTGTCCGAACTAAACGGGCGAACTCCTCGTAAGTCGGCCGATCCAATCCCCAAGAAACAAAGCCCACCCTGTATGGGAACCAGATTGAAAAAATGGCTCAATGGGCCATGTAAACTCCACGGCACTCCGGACACAGCACCAACTCATAGCCTTAGGGCATGTTGGATACTCCTGCAGGTTGCAAAAAGTGGCGAGGACCTTCTTACAGAACAACATCCCGCCAACGAGCACAATACAGTACTAACAGTCTTCGAGACTTTTGGCTCAAACAACAGGCGCAAGCGAGCTCATCGAAGCTCCACGGAAATTTGCCATATGGCCAAAATAAACCCCCTGTAACTACACTGCTATAAATTTTAATGCCAGTGACGAACCTCGATCCCGGACTGTCCTGGCACCAGCCGCTCTGGTTCTCAGCCCAATCGTGGACGGCTTTTGGCTCACTAAAGTGCTCATGGATGGCGGAAGCGGATTAAACTTGATCTATGAAGAGACACTCAGCAAAATGGAAATTGACAACGGCCGCACTGAACAAAGCGGCACAACCTTTAGGGGAATTATCCCTAGTCGGGAAGCGCGGTGTGCAGGAAAAATCACACTCGACGTGGTATTCGGCACCCCGGAAAATTATAGGTCCGAAGAAATCACGTTCCAAGTGGCCCCTTTTAGCAGCGGATACCACACCCTTTTAGGGCGGGACGCGTTCGCAAGCTTTCAAGCTATACCCCATTACGGGTACATGAAGCTTAAAATGCTCGGGTCCAATGGAATCATCACTCTAGCTAGTGATCTCGGATGTCGCACCCGCTACCGAAAACAAAACCGCAGCACTAGCCCTCGAGGCATTATCTGAGGCCCTAGCAGCGAAGAATTAACAACACTGCAAGGGCCACCGTGGATGTGGATGATGTGATACTCGACAAGCGACCCATGTCCACCTCATTTTAAAACCCTTGCAGACGAGATAGTCAAATTCCAAGTCCATCCAACGGGCCCCATGAAGACAGCTTCCCGTCGGGGGACAGCTGAGCCCAGCGATGGGCCATATATGCGAGACTTCTTACGCGAGAATTGGGACATCTACGCCTGGCACCCATCGTACATGCCAGACATCCCACGCAGATTGGCCGAACACAGCCTCAATATACTAAAAGGATACAAACCGGTCAAGCAAACTCTAAGACGGTTTTCAGAGCCCAAACGGCAGGCCATGGGGGAAGAGCTAGCCAAACTACTCGAGGCCGGATTCATCAGAGATATCAAGCATCCGGATTGGCTGGCAAACATGGTAATGGTATCAAAGAAGGACAACTCCTGGCGCCTATGTGTCGACTTTAAAGAGCTCAACAAGGCTTGCCCCTAGGATCCCTTCCCCTCCCTCGCATTGATAAAATCATTGATGCCACAGCAGGACACGACTCGCTGTGTTTCCTCGACGCATACTCTGGATACCATCAAATAAAGATGGCAGAGTCTAACCAAGCTGCAATAGCCTTCATAACGCCATATGGCCCTTTCTGCTTCAAAACTATGCCTTTCGGGCTTAAGAACGACGGTGCAACCTACCAACGCATGATTCAAACATGCCTGGAAAAGCAAATCGGCAAAACAGTGGAGGCATACGTGGACGGCGTGGTCATAAAAACAAGACACGCCGAAACCACGATAGATGACTTGAGTCTTACACTCGACAATCTCCGGACATACGACATCAAGCTGAACCCGAAAAATGCGTTTTACGCCCCCTCAGGGAAACTACTCGGCTTCATCGTTTCCAATAGAGGAATTGAAGCGAATCCACAAAAATCTGAGCTCATCACGGTTGGCTATACCAGCAGACCTCAAGCACATTGAAACTAGCCGGATCGTGGCTACTCTAAGCCGCTTTATCTCGAGTTAGGAGAAAAGGCATTACCTCTTTATCGCCTTCTTGGCGCATCGAACACTTCGTGTGGAAGGATGCAGCCGCGGCGAACTGGATGAAATAAAGACCTTATTGGCCAAGAATCTAGTACTAACAGGCGACCGAATATCGCATTTAACCTATGCTATCGTACATAGCTGCAACGCATCAAGTTGTAAGTCGCGGTGCTCGTCGTTGAACGAGAGGTCGACGGATACAAATACCCGCTCTAGAAGCCGGTTTACTCGTGTCCACGGTCCTAACCCCATGCAAATCCCGATACCCACACTATCAAAAAATAGCATACGCAGTGTTCATGGCATCCGGAAGCTACGACACTACTTTCAAGAGTGTTCGATTACGGTGGCCTCCGAAGTACCACTCAATGACATAATAAATAACCGCGATGCTACGGGCCGGATTGCCAAATGGGCCATTGAGATCCTTCCGTTCGACATAACATACAAACCTCGGTGGGCCATCAAGTTTAGTATTGGCTGACTTAATGCGCGAATGAATGACCGAACTCCTAAAGAGTACCGCGCATACTCAAACTGGATCATGCACTTGACGGCTCTAAAATGCTAGCCGGATTGGGAGCAGGTGTAGTCCTGACGCGTCTCCACCGGAGACACGGTCCGATCGTCCTTCAAATAATATACACAGACTCCAACAATGCAGCCGAATACGAGGCTCTGTTGCACGGTCTTCGGATGGCAGTCTCTATGGGCATTCAACGCTTAGAAGTGCGCAGGGATTCAAACCTCGCAATATCACAAATAAATGGAGATTTTGATGCCAAGGACCCGAAAATGGTGGCCTACCATAATGTCGTCCTCAAAATGTCAGCTCGGTTCGAGGGGTTCGAATTCCACCATGTGGCTCTAGAAAACAATCAAGCAGCGGACGTCCTCACTCGCATCGGCGCTGAACGCGACCTTGTCCCACCTAACGTATTCTTGGAATGGCTGTTCAAGCCATCCGTAGTATGGGAAGGGGAGTCCGGCAATACTACTACGGATCCGAATACACCCCCAGATTCCAAACTATCAGACATAGTTGGAGGTTCTACCACCGAAATAATGCCCTCGGCCCATGAAATCATGGCTGTAATCACCCCGTGGACCGAGCCTTTCTTGGCCTACCTAAATAGGAAG
This sequence comes from Aegilops bicornis, assembly GCA_021605145.1. Lineage (NCBI taxonomy): Eukaryota > Viridiplantae > Streptophyta > Magnoliopsida > Poales > Poaceae > Aegilops > Aegilops bicornis. Next base: position 7,119,056 of record JAHIAL010000009.1, on the reverse strand, counting down.
GAGCTTCCCGAAGACCAAAATGAAGCACGCTGCATCGTCCGGCGCTCTAAAGCTTACAAAGTCTACGAAGGGAACTCTACAAGAAAAGCGCTACCGGAGTACTCCAAAGATGCATCTCCAAATAGGAAGGGCGACAGCTCTTGGCTAAAATCCATGCCAGACTGGGCGGGCACCACGCCGCGGCTCGAGCATTAGCCAACAAGGCCTTCCGTACAGGTTTCTACTGGCCGACGGCCCGAGCAGATGCACAGGACCTTGTCCAACATTGCGTTGGTTGCCAACTCTTTGCCAATCAGAGTCATATGCCCCCTACCACTCTCCAAACAATCCCCATAACTTGGCCCTTTGCGGTCTGGGGGCTGGATATGGTCGGACCTCTTAAAGGGGGAAGCCACAAGGAAAAATACTTATTGGTCATGGTGGACAAATTCACCAAATGGATAGAAGCCAAACCAGTCAAAACGGCCGAATCCGGACTAGTAATAGACTTCATATCCGGGGTTGTACACCGATACGGTGTCCCCCACATCATCATCACTGATAATGGCTCAAATTTCACAGCCGACAAAGTGAAAACTTGGTGCGCAAAAATGGGCATTAAGCTTGATTACGCTTCCGTCTACCATCCCCAAACAAACGGCCAGGTAGAGCGGGCAAATGGTCTCATCATGAGCGGCATCAAACCCAGACTAGTACGATCCTTGACAGAGTCGGATACGCACTGGGTCGAGGAGCTCGACTCCGTACTCTGGGGGCTGCGGACCACGCCAAATCGCACCACCGGATATACACCATTTTTATGGTGTACGACGCGAAAGCGGTATTACCCTGCGACATAATACATGATTCGCCACGCGTACGCATGTAGGAAGAGAAGGAAGCCGAGTTAGATCGGCATGATAACCTGGACGCCCTAGAGGAGGAGCGCGACGTCGCAAAAGCCCGTTCCGCATTCTATCAGCAGCAGGCTCGATGATATCAAAGCAGAGAAGTGCAGGCCAAAACTTACAATATTGGCGAGCTCGTTCTACGCCTAACGAAGAAGAAGAAGGACAAGCTCAAACCCAAGTGGGAGGGTCACTTCATCATTGACAAAGTTCTCACGGAGGAGCGTATCGCCACGTAATGCATCTGATAACAAACTCGAGCCGAACCCATGGAACGCGGCCAGACTCCGGAGATTCTACGCCGAACGCCGAACTCAATGTTCGTCTCCTAACCCCTCCTTTTTAATTATGCTCCATCCCTTTTTCCTTTCTTGACATTTTTCTCTCTTCACACAAAGTATTCAATACAGTGCGGATTTCCGGATCACTCCGGCTGCACTAAGTGTGTAAGGAATACCTGGGGTCTTCCTATACGGAAGCTAAAAATAATTACTCACATGGCTTTCTGCCCGTCACATATGCATTCTTTTTCCATATGTGCCTTTCTTCACCATTATATGCATCAATATGACTTAAGATGTTGCCAAGCTGGGTTACCTGGCTCTTGTGTTTATGCCCTACGTTCCCGTTAATTCGGCTAGGGCATAAGGGGAGCACCTCTGCGATTGTTACTGCCGGTTCAGCCGGATGTGTACCTCAGACTGGGTGAAGCCGAAAGCTAGCTTCCTTAAGAGATTATTCGTCGGTGAACAGAAGATGTATTCGTTTATTATAACGCAAATCCCCAGAAGTTTTGTATCCTGCGCAATCGTTCGCAGTCCGGACATGTGCATTGCCGCATGCTTACCCAGGGAAAGGAACCCCTAACAGAACTATTCTCCCTGGAAGATGTTTCTTACTATCCATGTAATATAACATAACTAGATGGGTACTTGTCTGTTCAAGTTATGACCCCTACGCCTGGTGTCCACGCATACCCTGGTTTTGTATAACTGAGTGGGTATTCGGACACATCCCGGACTATAGGATCCGGGGGCTGAAGCGAAAAGGTCCGCCATGACAAATGATTTTAATCCGCTAGGGACTACTTATGTCCATTGAATTACAGTCACTTGGACTGACTATATTCCTCCTCTATACCATTCAACAAGCTATCTAGCTTACAATCCTGTTGAGAATACTTTGCGGCTAACGCTACCTGGTCATATACCAGACTCACGGGAATTTCTTGCCCATCGGGCCCCTCCGGTCCTACTTCGGCCATATGGTTCGGGTCCAGCTTGGTGTAGTGCGTCTTCACCATAGCCCAGGCTTCTCTTGCGCCTTGCCGGCAAGCGGACATCTTCTACAGTCAGAAGCGCCGCCGTGCTCCTTATAGCATATCCACGAAGCTCCCCATGCCATTCGGGCAGCAAGCTTGATGGCCACAAAGCCCGAGCTACACCCTGCATCATTTGCCGAGCTTCGCTTCGCACCAAGTAAAGGTCTTGCAGTAAATCACTTGCAGATGAGGGAATCTCCTCCTCAGGGCGACCTGTTAACAGTCCTGCAAGCAAAATTCTTTCAATATACGTCCTTGCCGAACTATACTACAGTTCGTCTAGGCACTTACCATAAATGTCGCGTCGAAGCCTTTTGTTCTCCTTCACGGAGTCCGCCAAATTGAGCGCCGGAGATCTTTAACTCCACGTCCAGCTGGGCGTTGGCATCTTGAAGATTGTTCTTCCCTGCTTAACTCAGCGTAGAAGAATGTGTGCTCGCCAGCCTCCAGCTGCCTTTTGAGATGCGATGCGTCCTCTCTTACGTCCTCCGGATTCACCCCGGGATTGTCTGCAGAATTTTCTGTTAAACTTGTCATATCAGCCATTTACTAATTGTAGCACCTTCGTACAATTGCGACAATTGTTACCAGGGGAGGGCTTTTGGGATTCCTCCAGCTTGGCAACTGCGGCCCTTAGTTCGGCCTTCCGTTCCTCCAGCTCCCGAGACAATTGCTCGTTCTTATCTACAAGGACCTGTGCATAAATTGATCCTTAAAACAGTTGTTCCAACCGTTTCAAGTCTCAGGGGCTACTGCTACACATGCTTATCAAATTTTCTTACCCGTATATCTTTGGTATACTGGTCCGTTGCTTGGGCAAGCCCGCCTTGAGCAGCTCGGATGTATGCGTCTCCCGAATTGAAGGCGTTAAATGCCTCTTCGAAAAAGATGTTGTTCCGAAGTACGGCCCGTCGGCGCCGGTGATTCATGGCGCTCTCTACTTCGGAATTCGTGGCTGAGAGCATATCCGCATTCTCTGTTGGAGAACTATGCGGCATCGGCCCCGCTCCCGCCTCCGCTCTCGAAGCCGGTTCTGGAATCCGGCTGGTGGAGGCGTGGTTGGCAGGATCCCCGGATATAGTCCGGCTGCTCCTCTTCCCGCCAGGACACAAAGGGTGCTGTCATACTTCAAAATACCATAATCACAGCACAAGTTTTTGCCTAACCTCTGTAGCGGCGAGTCGACCCTTGCCGCCTTCCTCTTGAGCCTGCCCGATCTAGACGCCCTTGGCCGACGAGTCCCTAGGGGCTCGGCCCCACGCTCCGACCATCTTCTCTGCAAAAACGCGACACTTCAAGGGTAAGGCATGACATCTTAAGGAAGTCCTCTTCGGAGGGTAGGGTTTTTCGACTTGGCTTACGTGCGACGTAGGAAGCGGTCTGGGATAGTCGGCAGTAATGGCCACTGAGGCGCCATCACAGCTCGCTTGATAAAATATCCCGTTGACGAGTTCCACGGTAATATCCGGATCTTCTTCGAGACCTGGATCTAGGGCCCTTCCGGGGTCCTCCGGCTGCGGGGAGGGATGGAGATTCCTTCACGGCCCTCCTCGGTTCCTCGCCGAAATATCGAGGCAGATGATCTTAGCGAAGAACGCATACAATAAGTGACGAGGGAAAGGAATGACAACTTACCCAGTTCGGAGGGTTGTACATGGAGAATCCATCTCACGGTTTGACGTGAAGGAGTTCCTCCTCTTCGCCTTTGTATAAATCAAACAATATCCTTGCCAGAGTAGTGGCGGAGTCCGGACCCTTACGGCCACAGCGGGTGGCATCATCTTCCCCGTTGAAGTGCCACATGGGCTTCCCCCGATATTGAAGTGGTTGCACACCCTGCATTATGCATTTTGCCATAACCTCGACTATCGTCAGTCCGGAGTTGGCCAATAACTTTATCCTGCTCATCAGGTAATATATTTCCCTGGTATCCTCCTCTTGGGGGCCTCGGGGGCGCCAGCTTAGACGTGCCCTCGGTGGGGCGTTACTGAACTGGGGGAGACACAGCCGGGACTGGATCAGGAAGGGAGCGTCGTCAATGTAGAACCACTCACGAAGGCCAGTTCTGCGGTGCCTTCTTGGGAGTGCCGGAAAGGTAACCGGTCTCGCAATGCGCCATACTTGCCCCGCCCACGACATAGGGATTCTCCACAGCTCACGGGGACAAGGCGTAACAGCTTCTTCCATAACCCGAAGTGAGGCTCGCAGCCTAAAAATAGCTCGCAAAGGGCAACGTACCCTGCTATATGTAGTATAGAGGCAGGGGTAAGATTGTGTACTGGAGGCCGTAGAACTCCAGTAGCCCGCAAAGGAACGGGTGGATAGGAAACCCGACGCCCCTTAGCAGATGCGGGATGAGGCATATCCGCTCCTCCGGAGACGGATTTGTAGATCTCTCCGCTTGCTCCCCGCCATTATAGGTGGCTATTCCGGCTCGGACAGGGACCATGAATGCTGGTGGAAGAAACCCTTGGATTTGTAACTCAATCAAACGGCTATGGGGAACTGAACACTCTTCCCAGTCCTCCGGCTTGGAGCGAGGCGAGCGAGCAGAAGAGCTCTGACGACCGGCCATGTTGGAATGGTTTTTCCGGAGCCCTCTGTTGGATGCTTGCTCGAGGGGGAAGAGTGAGGTTTGGATCTGAGAATCCCCGTCTCCTCAAATAGGCGGTCAGCCCAAAAGATTGAGGGTGGTAAATGCAAAAAACACCTCAGCTCCTCGCATTCGTTCGACACATGGAGACGGTCATTATAGAGGCCCTGAAGCCAAGGAGTACAACATTGATGGAGTTCCGGACACTATTCGCCGTAACAGGTACTTTGGAATATTCGGAGATGGAACCCACTGCAATGTCAAGAAGACAAGATCTGACCGGACTCATCGTCATTGAAGCCTCGTTCAGGGCTACCGAGGGAGTCCCGGATTAGGGGGTATCTGGAAAGCCGGACTATATACATCGTCTGGACTATTGAAGCGTGAAGTTACAAGACTCAAGACTTCGACCCGTGTCCGGATGGGACTTTCCTTGGCGTGGAAGGCAAGCTTAGCGATCCGGATATTATATTTCCTTCCTTGTAACCGACTCCGTGTAAACCCTAGCCCTCTACGATCTCGTGGTAGATCTACTCTTGTACTAACCATATCTTCAATATTAATCAAGCAGGAAGTAGGGTTTTACCTCCATCGAGAGGGCCCGAACCTGGGTAAACATCTGTGTCCCTTGCTTCCTGTTACCATCAGCCTAGGCGCACAGATCGGGACCCCCTAACCGAGATCTGCCGGTTTTGACACCGACAGAGGGCGCGCCACCCCTACTGGGCGCGCCCCCTATCTCGTGGGCCCCTCGGGCGTCCACCGACCTACTTCTTTCTCCTATATATACCCACGTACCCCGAGAACATTAGAGGAGACCACGAAAAACTATTTACACCACCGTAACCTTCTGTATCCGCGAGATCCCATCTTGGAGCCTTCGTCGGCACTCTGCTGGAGGGGGAATCAACAACGGATGGCTTCTACATCAACACCATAGCCTCTCCGATGAGTTGTGAGTAGTTTACCACAGACCTTCGGGTCCATAGTTATTAGCTAGATGGCTTCTTCTCTCTCTTTGAATCTCAATACCATGTCTCCTTGATCTTCTTGGAGATCTATTCGATGTAACTATTTTTGCGGTGTGTTTGTCGAGATCCGATGAATTGTGGGTTTATGATCAAGTTTGTCTATGAGAAATATTTGAATCTCCTTTGAATTCTTTTATGTGTCATTAAGTTATCTTTGCAAGTCTCTTCGAATTATCAGTTTGGTTTGGCCTACTGGATTGATCTTTCTTGCAATGGGAGAAGTGCTTAGCTTTGGGTTCAATCTTGCGGTGTCCTTTCCCAGTGACAGCAGGGGCAGCAAGGCACGTATGGTATTGTTGCCATCGAGGATAAAAAGATGGGGTTTATATCATATTGCATGAGTTTATCCCTCTACATCATGTCATCTTGCCTAATGCGTTACTCGTTCTTTATGAACTTAATACTCTAGATGCATCTTTGGATAGCGGTCGATGTGTGGAGTAATAGTAGTAGATGCAGGCAGGAGTCGGTCTACTTGTCACGGACGTGATTCCTATATACATGATCATGCCTAGATAATCTCATAATTATTCGCTTTTCTATCAATTGCTCGACAGTATATTTTTTCACCCACCGTAATTTTTATGCTATCTTGAGAGAAGCCACTAGTGAAGCCACTAGTGAAACCTATGCATCTTTACTTTTCCAATCTATATTATAAAATACCAAAAATATATTTATCTTATCATATTATCTCTATCAGATCTCCCTTTCGCAAGTGGCCGTGAACGGATTGACAACCCCTTTATTACGTTGGTTGCGAGTTCTTGTTTGTTTGTGTAGGTGCATGGGACTTTTGAGGAGCCTCCTATTGGATTGATACCTTGGTTCTCAAAAACTGAGAGAAATACTTACGCTACTATTGTTGCATCACCCTTGCCTCTTCAAAGAAAACCAACGCAAGCTCAAGACGTAGCAAGAGGCAAGATGCATACGGTGTGAGGAGTACGTACGAGATTTGTTATTGGAAAAAAGGGCCGAGTCCCAAGAGGAGCCGTGTTCTCCTTGTCTCTCTGTCCAAGACCTGCACACTGGTTAATAGTAGCGGCAGCAGCCGGCAAGGGAGACAAAGGAATGGAAGGCAGCAGATCAATCAGCGGAGAAACATCCATTGATACGTATACATTGGAAAGCACAGACATGGCAAAGCAAAGCTAGCATCAGATATTGAGCCAGGAGCATATCAGGTGAAAGACCAAGTTTGATTGGATTTTTCTATTAGTACACGGGGGTGTACCTCATCAGGTTTTGCTCGTGTACTTGGGGCATTGCGGTGGAAGCTCGATAATTTTTCATTGGGCCAGTCATACGAAGAGCCATGATGCCAACGGGTACCATGTTTGAGGTGGGGAAGTTCAACGGGACTTAAAACCTTGGGTTATGACAGACAAGGGTGGAAGATTTGTTGGTGCAACATGGATGCTTGAAGGCGTTGCAGGAATTCATGTAAGCTAAGAAGAAATTATCATGTGATGGATGGAAATTTGTGGAATGATCTGGGAGCCTGGGTCCGACTAGATAGTCTGACGGATCGACGTGAGTCGGTTGGTACAGAAGACGATGGTGGGATCAGCGACGACGACGTAGGAGCGTGATGCATACTGTAATTATTTTAAACACTTACTAAAAACAGTAAAAAAAACTACATTATACAATAGTAAAAAACATCTACTATTAACCATACTGCCCTTGTTAACTAGTACCATCACTACTACTAATTAACATCTACTACTACTAAAAATCATTATCTATGAACCCTAAATTAACATCTACTACTACTAAAAAACATCTAGTACTAATCTAAGCAGAGAGAAAGGGGTGGGGCTTACAGAGAGGAGAGACGGTGGCGGGGAGTCGTGTTTGATCTTCGACAAAGAACCGATTAAGCAGGTCGGCGACTCGTGGCACGCAGACACGCGTGATGGCTGAGCGACCGTGTAGAGTCCAGATGCATACTGTGCGACGAGTACGTACGAGATTTATTATTGGAAAAAAGGGACCGAGTCGCAAGAGGAGCCGTGTTCTCCTCGTCTCTGTGTCCAAGACCTGCATGCTGGTTAATAGCAGCGGCAGCAGCTGGCAAGGGAGACAAAGGCACGAGAGGCATCAGATCAATCAGCGGAGAAAAATCCTTTGATACGTATACATTGGAAAGCACAGACTTGACAAAGCAAAGCTAGCATCAGATATTGAGCCAGGAGCATATCACGTGACAGACCAAGTTTGATTGTACACGGGGGTGTACCTCATCAGGTTTTGCTCGTGTACTTGGGGCATTGCGTTGGAAGCTCGATAATTTTTCATTGGATCAGTCATACGAAGAGCCATGACGCCTACGGGTACCATGTTTGAGGTGGAGAAGTTCAACGGGACAGAAAACCTTGGGTTATGACAGACAAGGGTGGAAGATTTGTTGGCGCAACATGGATGCTTGAAGGCGTTGCAGGAAGTCATGTCAGCTAAGAAGAAATTATCATGTGATGGATGGAAATTTGTGGAATGATCTGGGAGCCTGGGTCAGACTAGATAGTCTGACGGATCGACGTGAGTCGGTTGGTACAGAAGACGATGGTGGGATCGGCGACGACGATGTAGGAGCGTGATGCTGATGGTGACCGACTTCTGGGGCGTGGAAAGACGTCGCGCAGGCCTGAGGTCTTGTGTGGCTTCGACAAGACTATGGCGCGGGGTTGATTCAAGGTGATGTACATACGGAGCTTGAAGTCGACGGGCGCAAGGGTGGACTGATCATCTACCATGGAGTCATGTTGAAGGTGGAGCTGGCTTGAGGGGCTACGGTGTAAGGATCCAGAATCGAAGCCTATTCAGCAAGGGGAAAAGCAAGGGACACGTAATTCGGACGGGAGCCCAGTGGTCTGATGGAAGCGTGAAACTCGTCGGTGAGACCGATGGTACTCTCCAGTGGGGGTTGAGTGGTGTGGGTTCCCAATCCTTGAGACTCGACCGGGACAGTAGAGGTTCGACACTGTAATAGCGGGAGGTGTGCAGCACACACGGGACATGGAGATGGGCTAGGGCTCTGGTGGTCATACATGTGGTGAGACAACTGCGAATTTGACTCAGGATGACTACAAGCAATGGTGAAATTCCTTCAAGTTTCAGGCATGCGGTCAAGAAAGCAGCGGTGATGTTGAGTTAAGGTAACTCTTATGTGTGACACCCAATATGTGAGTAGTTCACTTTTTTGCGCAGGCTAGTGATCATTGTGTGATGGCGTTGGACTGATATTCTGGAAGTTGGGAGCACAAACTAGAGGAACAAGGAACTTAATTTTGCTCGATTATTGACTGTGGTCAAGAAAGGAAGGGACTACAAGTTGCATGTGGAGTCACATGGAGTCTTTGGAGTAGCAGCGGTGCTCACGGAATAAGCTGAAGTCCAATGTACATGGAAGTTTGACGCATGGACAAATTCAAGGTGGTGGAGAATATTCGCCAAGGTGGAGTTTGTTAGAGTTGTGTCAAATATAGTGTATAAGGTAGGTTACAGTTGGACTCTGAGTATTATTGTGTTTAGATAGAATATGGAGTCGTGTCCTAATTGGACACCTGTATCCTAGACCTCTCATATATAGCGAGGGTAGACACACGATGTAACCTATGCCAACATAATAGCACAAGCACGCAAGGGGAGCCGGCGGCGTGTGCCGGTGCCCGGGTGGCCGTGAACGTGTCACGGGGAGGAGCGCCCGTAGTCAGGCCCCGGAGATGTAGCCATATCCGTGAACCTCGTTAACAAATCTTGGTGTCGTGCTCGTGTGATTGCTTGGTCCTCGGATGATCCATGAAGTGCCTTGGATTTATTCTAACAAGTGGTAACATGAGCAAGGTTGACATGGTCCGGGAGGCGATCGAGGTTGATCTAGAGGAGGAAGGAAGCACCAACAGAAATCTGCAGGAGCGATCGCAATACAGGAGTGATCCTCGGCGAGTTGTGATCAAAGATGCAGAGTTGGTCGTGTTTTGATCTTCAGGCAGCAATCGGACACAGCAGGTCGGCGACTCGTGGCACGCAGACACGCGTGATGGCTGAGCGGCCGTGTAGAGGCCAGATGCATACGGTGCGAGGAGTACGTACGTGATTTGTTATTGGAAAAAAGGGACCGAGTCCCAAGAGGAGCCATGTTCTCCTCGTCTCACTACTAGGGAAAAGCCAAGCAGCAGCGCGGGTTTTAGGCCTATCAGTAGTGCGTGGCCGGTGCGCCATCCGGGTACGGGCGCTATCAGCTAAGGTTAGCAAAGAGCGTGCTCTTAACCCACACTACTGCTAATCGACTTAGTAGTAGCGCTTTCCCCGAGGAGCGCTACTGGTAATTAGTAGTAGCGCTTCTCCCTGCCCGCGCTACTACTATTATTTCGTATTTTATTTCTTTTTTATTTCATGTTGTATTCATACACCTTTGCACAAGTTTTCATACAACAGGAATTTAGAGATTGTTTTTACATCACAATGAGTTATTACATCACGGGGTGAAAGAACCGTGGACTAGTTTTAAGTGGATGTCCATCCATTTGAAACTAATCCGCGGTTCTTTCACTCAATGATATAATAAATATCATCATCATCATATCATTAACAACTTATCATCATAATACATCATTGTCATATAACACCTCCTCAAGATCATCGCTTTTCATCAATGAGACATCACATAGCAAATTGGTCACTAGTCGTAATCACAACTACTCCTCACCATCAACTCTAACACATTGTACCACATAATAAACATATTGTACCTCATAGGACCTACTACATTCTCTTAGGACCTACTATATTCTCTAAGGTAAAATAGCAAAAAACAAGATAGCCCCTGACTCTCCATTATGGAGAATGAAGATTATCCTGTCTCCAATCTTGCCTTTCACTTAATGTTATTTCCAAGAACCTCCTTACGAATGTCCAAACATTTTTTCCATTCTTTGATTAGCATGTGTTCACCAGTTTTAGAAATCCGATATGCACAGGTGAGATCCGTAGGTTGACCTGGCTGTATGTTCAGAACTGGAAGGCGACCAGTCTGATACATGAGATGAGGCACACAATCCATCGGGATTTTCTGTTGAAAAACATAGTAATAACTTCGTAGTTAGCAATGACGTACTAGTTTTAGAAGTATGCAAAATATGCACGGATGTCGTAATAGTAAAAGATCTTACCAGGGTATCTCCATAGAAGTTACCGTGGTTCAACACGTGCACTAGTGGCACATATTCACCATAATTTGGAGGAGTTCGATAATAGGTATTGTAATTCTCAAGAAAAGTACAGAATGCAATCAAATGATTTTTCTCCTTATAAGTTAATTCGGAGCCATCGGTATAGTGGGTTTTGTCTACCATCTTCCGCACATTCTTTGAAGAATCAAAATAAGTTGTCAATGGAAATAAGCTGTCAACTATTTTGAAATAAACAATATAAATTAGTTAATAACTATGTTTGAGAAACTCACATAGCGGTAGAAACGGAAGCGTATCAAGAAGGACCCAAATGTCCATATTGTCTTGCTTTCGATGTCGGGATCACCAAGATCCATGGTGACAATCATACCCTCATGAAAACCATACATTTTGCAAAGTGCTTCCCAATTTTGGCAACCAAAATGGATTACGCTCTGAGAATTGTACAGATTTACTTCAAAATCTATATCATGATGGGTCCTTAGGTGTATTTTCTTTGTTTCAAAATTTTCATGGTCTTCAAAATCCATCCTCTCCAAGACATAGCGTCTTGCATGGCATGGGATAAGCTAGTCGAATTGTAAAAGATGAAAATAAGACGTTGAAATAGTTGAAGTCATGCTTACTTATGAAAAAAACACTTGTCGCCGCTAAGGCGCATCGCTTTCAACATCGAAGCGTCTCCTCGAGCTTAATGCTGAAGCGCCGATCTTCGCTCAGCTGAAGGAACCCGTCGCATGACCTCGATAGTCGTGGCACCAGCTGCACTCCCCCGGGAGACTTTCGTCGTCCGAGTACGACATTTCCTACGTTCATAATTCTAAGATTAAACTTGTACAATTAAATATATGTACTAAAAATCTAAATTAGATCATTATTTTTGAGAAGATCTAGGCCACTCAATATTTCCTACATATTCTAGCACAAGTCATGCCAGAATTCACGGAAATATCCGGCATGACCTTTGCTAAAGAAGGACATATCGAGCGCCTGGAATTTGCCGGAACGGAAATTAATCAACACTCCGGCAAAACATAGGCCACTCAGAGGTGTAACCTGAACATGACCGGCGACTTGGGTAACCGCATATCCTATTTGAGCAACACAAGATATACATGGAGATTTGGCTGGTCTCACCTCATGGTCGGAGGGTGTCGGTGACGGGGACGACGGCGGGGATGATGGAGGGGCTCCTTAATTTCTGCAAAAGCAAAAACCCTATAATTTATCACTAATACATCCCGAATAATTGCTTAAACTAAAAAAATAACAACAAATATGACATGTTCAACTAGTTCTATTAAGTCAACTAGTTCTTACTAAATATAAACTTACTATAAATAGAAAAAACTAGTTTTTTTCTAAAAATAAAGTAGTTCAACTAGTTATATTAATTATCTTACTAAAATACATTAGTTCTATTAATTCAACTAGTTCAACTAGTTTATTAATTTACTTACTAAACTAGTTCAACTAAAACTAAACTAGTTCAACTAGTTTATTAATTTACTTACTAATTATTTTAAACACTTACTAAAAACAGTAAAAAAACTACATTATACAATAGTAAAAAACATCTACTATTAACCATACTGCCCTAGTTAACTAGTACCATCACTACTACTAATTAACATCTACTACTACTAAAAATCATTATCTATGAACCCTAAATTAACATCTAATACTACTAAAAAACATCTAGTACTAACTAAGCAGAGAGAAAGGGGGTAGGGGCATACAGAGAGGGGAGAGACGGTGGCGGGGAGTCGTGTTTTGATCTTCAGGCAGCAACCGGACGCAGCAGGTCGGCGACTCGTGGCACGCAGACACGCGTGATGGCTGAGCGGCCGTGTAGAGTCCAGATGCATACTGTGTGAGGAGTACGTACGAGATTTGTTATTGGAAAAAAGGGACAGAGTCGCAAGAGGAGCCGTGTTCTCCTCGTCTCTGTGTCCAAGACGTGCATGCTGGTTAATAGCAGCGGCAGCAGCCGGCAAGGGACACAAAGGCACGAGAGGCAACAGATCAATCAGCGGAGAAAATCCATTGATACATATACATTGGAAAGCACAGACTTGACAAAGCAAAGCTAGCATCAAATATTGAGCCAGGAGCATATCACGTGACAGACCAAGTTTGATTGTACACGGGGGTGTACCTCATCAGGTTTTGCTCGTGTACTTGGGGCATTGCGTTGGAAGCTCGATAATTTTTCACTGGATCAGTCATACGAAGAGCCATGACGCCTAGGAGTACCATGTTTGAGGTGGAGAAGTTCAACGGGACAGAAAACCTTGGGTTATGACAGACAAGGGTGGAAGATTTGTTGGCGCAACATGGATGCTTGAAGGCGTTGCAGGAAGTCATGTCAGCTAAGAAGGAATTATCATATGATGGATGGAAATTTGTGGAATGATCTGGGAGCCTGGGTCGGACTAGATAGTCTGATGGGTTGATGTGAGTCGGTTGGTACAGAAGACGGTGGTGGGATCAGCGACGACGACGTAGTGGCGTGATGCTGATGGTGACCAACTTCTGGGCCGTGGAAACATGTCGCGCAGGCCTGAGGGCTTGTGTGGTTTCTATAATACTATGGCGCGGGGTTGATTCAAGGTGATGTACACACGGAGCGTGAAGTCGACGGGGCGCAAGGGTGGACTGATCATCTACCATTTACTCATGTTGAAGGTGGAGCTGGATTGAGGGGCTACGGTGTAAGGATCAATAATTGAAGCCTATACATCAAGGGGAAAAGCAAGGAACACGTAATTCGGACTGGAGCCCAGTGGTCTGATGGAAGTGCGAAACTCGTCGATGATGACCCATGGTACTCTGCAGTGGGGGTTGAGTGGTGTGGGTTCGCGATCCTTGATACTCGACCGGGACAGTACATGCTCGACGCGGTAATAGCGGAGAGGCGTGCGGCACGCATGGGATATGGAGACGGGCCAGGGCTCTGCTGGTCATACATGTGGTGAGACAACTGCGAATTTGACTCGGGATGACTACAAGCAATGGTGAAATTCTTTCAAGTTTCAGGCATGCGGTCAAAAAGGAGCGGTGATGTTGAGTTCAGGTAACTTTTATGTGTGACACCCAATATGTGTGTAGTTCACTTTTTCACGCAGATCAGTGATCAGTGTATGACGACGTTGGACTGATACTCTGGAAGTTGGGAGCACAAACTAGATTAACAAGGAACTTAATTTTGCTCGATTGTTGACTGTGGTCAAGAAAGAAAGGGACTACAAGTTGCAGGTGGAGTCACATGGAGTCTTTGGAATAGCAGCGGGTGCTCACGGAATAACCTCAAGTCCAATGTACATGGAAGTTTGACGCATGGACAAATTCAAGGTGGTGGAGAATATTCGCCAAGGTGGAGTTTGTTAGAGTTGTGTCGAATATAGTGTACAATGTAGGTTACAGTTGGACTCTGAGTAGTATTGTGTTTAGATAGGATATGGAGTCGTGTCCTAATTGGACACTTGTATCCTAGACCTCTCATATATAGCGAGGGTAGACACACGATGTAACCTATGCCAACATAATAGCACAGGCACGCAAGGGGGAGCCGGCGGCGTGTGCCGGTGCCTAGGTGGCCGGGGTGCGGTATTGCGAAGGTGTCACGGGGAGGAGCGCCCGTAGTCAGGCCCCGGGGATGTAGCCATATCGGTGAACCTCGTTAACAAATCTCGGTGTCGTGCTCGTGTGATTGCTTGGTTCTTGGATGATCGACGAAGTGCCTGGGATTTATTCTAACATAGGCGAAGACGTGGCGCCGGAAGTCCACGACGTACAGTGTGTCGGTGTGGTCGTACCAGTGACAAGGCGTGCCAGACGAAAAACTACACTAAAACAAGGCGAGCGTGGACGAACTACACTAGAACAAGACGAGTGTGACGTGTAAGAGGGGTCTGATAGGGCAACAGAGAGTTGTGCGGACGTTGCCAGTCGTGGATCTGACCTGGTGAGTCCATACGCACAACGAGTTACACTCGGACCAGGCGTGACGAGCAGCGTGGACAGTGCACTAGGAAACAACGGCATGGCAGAAAAAGAGGACGCTCCGGCAATTTCCACTGCGTCATCCGCGTAGGAGGAACCAGCGGCCGAGGGCACGTACGACACGCTAGGCAGCGCTCGTCCTGTTGGTGTCGTTCCGCCAGGACACCTCACTTGTATCAAAAGTAGGCCGTACAGGAGCTGATGGCCCAGCCGTGGCCCGACCACTAGTAGGCCACATGACAGGAGGGCTAGAAGGTCATGCAGACGTGAAGGATCACCAACTCTATTGGTTGGTTCGTCTCATGGACACGCAGACAATTTCGGAGAGTCCGGATCGCCAGAAAATGGAACTTTGGCAAGTTCAGAAGCAAGTGTGTCATCTCAAATAGCACAGAAACGACGTGTCTTGGACATCTTTTCAGAAGAAGTGTTTCCGATACATCTGGTGAAGGTGAAGAGTAAAGGGCAACTGTCGTTGCACATCAAGGAACCGAAATTTTTCGAAGATGCAATTATGAAAGAGGGTTGTCGTCGTGCTAAGAAAGAATAGTTGGGGTCATCTATGACAACAGTACATGGGGGCTTGTCGATCTTCCCAACGGTCATAATGTCATAGAGCTCAAGTGGGAATTCGATGTCAAGAAAGATATTGAAGGGTACATGAAGCACAAAGCGAGGTTTGTGGCCAAAGGGTACGTGCAAGAGGAAAGTATGGACTTCAAAGAATTGTTCATTCCCATTGCAAAGATGGAGTCGGTGAGATTACTCATTGCTCTCGCGGCTTAGGAATAATGGAAAGTACATTACATGGATGTAAAATCCGCATTTTTGAATCGAGAGATATAAAGAGGTGTGTATGTGAATCAGCCATCGGGCAAGAGGTAGAAGAACACAAGGTACTCGAAGTTACACAAACTCTTGTGCAGGTTACGGCAAGACCCTGATGTGCGGAACATCAAACTTGATTAGATGATTTTTATTGGATTTGAGAAAGCCCCACTAGAGCATGCAATGTACAAGAGAGGTGAAGGAAGGGATCATTTCCTAGTTGGCATCTACGTCGATGACCGATTGATTACTGGAGCATATGAAGAGGTGATTGCAAAGTTCAAGCTACAAATGAAGGAGTTTTTCAAGATGGATTATCTAGGCCTTTTGAGTTGCAACCTCGGGATAGAGGTATACCTAAAGCCGAAGGGGATCATGCTATGCCGGGGGCATACGCAGGGAACGTACTTGAAAGTTGTGGCATAAAATATTGCAATCCAATTGACGCTTCAATGGAAACTCGTCTTAAGCTTAGCAAGAAGAGTAGAGTACCCGTGGCATGTCGAGGTGTGTGGCTAGCGAGGCTACACGATGATCTCATGGTTCATGATCCGGAACAAGTGGTGCTCAATGTTGACATCATGTCTACAACTTTTCTACCAGAAGAACTAGTGTGGCATGATAACAGTAAGCACATTGATACGATGTATCACTACATAAAAGAATACATCGAAGAAAGTAAGATAAAGGTCAACTACATTTGCATCGACTATTTTTTTTTATCGAAAGGGGTTTCCCCCACTCCATTTTTATTGAGACGGGGCAAAGCAAGTCCGAGTGACTGTTTACAAGCGCTTAGGTCTAGCCAGAAAGCAGACCAGAGAAAGTAAAGCCGGCTAAAAGCCTAACATTGTTATCACACATCCTAAAACTGTTCAGAAGAATCTAAAACCACGCAGGGGATCGACAGCCAGCGTCTTGATACGTCTCCAACGTATCTATAATTTTTTATTGTTCCATACTATTATATTACCCCTTTTGGATGTTTATGGGCTTTATTTTACACATTATTATCATTTTTGGGACTAACCTACTAACCGGAGGCCCAGCCTGTATTGCTGTTTTTTTCCTATTTCAGTATTTCGAAGAAAAGGAATATCAAACGGAATGAAACCTTCGGAAGCGTGATTTTTGGAACGAACGTGATCCAGGGGATTTGGAGTGCAAGTCAAGAAGCAGCCGAGGCGGCCACGAGAGGGTAGGGTGCACCCCCTGTCTCTTGGGCCCCTCGGGCGGCCACCGACGTACTTCTTCCTCCTATATAAGCCTACTTACCCCGAAAACATCCAGGGAGCACCCAAAACACAATTTCCACCGGCCAGAACCTTCTCAGATCCGCGAGATCCCATCTTGGAGCCTCACCAGGCCTCTCACGGGAGGGGGAATCGACCACGGAGGGCTTCTACATCAACACTATAGCCCTTCCGATGAGTTGTGAGTAGTTTACCACAGACCTTCGGGTCCATAGTTATTAGCTAGATGGCTTCTTCTCTCTTTATGGATCTCAATCCAATGTTCTCCCCCCCCCCCCTTGTGGAGATCTATTCGATGTAATCTCTTTTTGCGGTGTGTTTGTCGAGATCCGATGAATTGTGGGTTTATGATCAAGTTTATATATGAGAAATATTTGAATCTCCTCTGAATTCTTTATGTATGATTGAGTTATCTTTGCAAGTCTCTCCGAATTATCAGTTTGGTTTGTCCTACTAGATTGATCTTTCTTTCCATGGGAGAAGTGCTTAGCTTTGGGTTCAATCTTGCGGTGTCCTTACCAAAGGATGTAAAGGGTTGCAAGGCACGTATTGTATTGTTGCCATCGAGGATAAAAAGATGGGGTATATATCATATTGCATGAGTTTATCCCTCTACATCATGTCATCTTGCTTAATGCGTTACTCTGTTCTTTGTGAACTTAATACTCTAGATGTAGGCAGGAGTCGGTCGATGTGAGGAGTAATAGTAGTAGATGCAGGCAGGAGTCGTTCTACTTGTTGCGGATGTGATGCCTTTATACATGATCATGCCTAGATAATCTCATAACTATTCGCTTTTCTATCAATTGCTCGACAGTAATTTGTTCACCCACCCTAATACTTATGCTATCTTGAGAGATGCCTCTAGTGAAACCTATGGCCCCGGGGTTTATCTCTTATCATAGTTGCTTCCAATCTACTTTTATTTGCATCTTTACTTTTTGCATGTATATTATAAAATACCAAAAATATATTTATCTTATCATACTACCTCCATCAGATCTCACTTTCGCAAGTGGCCGTGAAGGGATTGACAACCCCTTTATTGCGTTGGTTGCGAGTTCTTGGTTTGTTTGTGTAGGTGCGTGGGACTTTTGAGGAGCCTCCTACTGGATTGATACCTTGGTTCTCAAAAACTGAGGGAGATACTTACGCTACTATTGCTGCATCACCCTTTCCTCTTCAAGGAAAACCAACGCAAGCTCAAGACATTGCAAGAAGGATTTCTGGAGGCGTTGTCAGGGAGGTCTTCGCTCAAATCAAGACATACCAAGTACCATCACAAACTCATCTCCCTCGCATTTACATTATTTGCCATTTGCCTCTCGTTTTCCTCTCCCCCACTTCACCGTTGCTGTTTTATTTGCCCTCTCTTTCCCAATCTTCTCCTCCTTTTTCGCTTGCCTTTTTCCGCTTGCTCGTTTACCTTGTCGTCATGGCTAGTCCTCCTATCCTCATTATTACTCCCAAACATGAAATCCTCAATTTTAAACAAAGGGAGGGAGAAAATTTGTAAGATGCTTGGCATAGAATTTGCAATGCTCAAAATAGATCTACTAGGAAGCTTTCTACTTCTATTCTTCTCTGCAATTTTTATGTAGGCATCACTCCTTGGAATAGATGTGTTCTTGATACTGTTGCCGGAGGTGATTTCTTGAGTAGGCATACGTTTGATGCTTATAATGCTATGTTAGATTTGTTTGGCCCACCACCTCTTTTGGTTAAGGGAACTGTTTTAACTTTAGAACACATTATGCAACGGCTTGATATTATTGAAAATAAAATTGCCACTATTGAGTTGATTGAAAATTTGGACAAAAAGTTTCATAATCATATCACCCAATATGGATCTAGGGTTGGAGTTACTTTGAAAAATCTTAAAGAGAAAGAACCTATAGTTAGTGAAAAAATAGATCTTGATTCTGCTAGAATTGGTAAACTTGAGGATATAATTACCAACTTAGGTTCGGCGTTTTATTCCATGAAAAACACTCCAAAACCCCCTACAAAAACTGCCAAGTTTATTTATGTTCCTAAAAATAAGGGTGAATCTTCTAGTAAGGGAGACGCGGATCTCAAATCCATAGGTGTTCATCTCAATTGTCTTTCTATCGTTAAGGAACCTTTTGCTATAAACGAATTTCTTGAATTTTTGCCCAAAGGTTTAATCATTGCTAAAAAGGGAGAAACCCCTAAAGACTATAAGTGCTCTATTGAAGAATTGAGTGCCAAAGATGGCACTTCTTAGATCTATCTTCGCTTTTATGCCTAGCTAGGGGCGTTAAACGATAGCGCTTAGTTGGGAGGCAACCCAATTTTCTTTAGGTTTCTTGTTTTTGTTCCTGTTTAGTAATAAATTTTGCATCTACTTTCTTTTTAGATGTATTTTTATCTTTTAATTAGTGTTTGTGCCAAGTAGAACCTATAGGATAAACTATGATGATAGTTGATTTGATTCTACTGAAAAACAGAAACTTTGCGCTCACGAGAAAACATTCAATAAATCACAGAAACGTGCTTTTGCATTGATTATTCTTGCTGCTGATCAATAAATAAATTTTCCAGTACTTCCTATTTTGGTAGGATTTTTAGAGTTCCATAAGTTTGCGTTAGTTACAGATTGCTACAGACTATTCTGTTTTTGACAGATTCTGTTTTTTGTGTGTTGTTTGCTTATTTTGATGCATCTATGACTAGTATGTAAGGGTATGAACCATAGAGTACTTGCAATACAGTAGGTGTAACACCAAAATAAATAAAGAATGAGTTCATTACAGTACCTTATGTGGTGGTTTTGTTTTCTTTCACTAACGGAGCTTATAAGATTTCCTGTTGAGTTTTGTGTTGTGAAGTTTTCAAGTTTTGGGTAAAGCTTTTATGGACTATGGAATAAGGAGTGGCAAGAGCCTAAGCTTGGGGATGCCCTTGGCACCCCAAGATATTCAAGAATAGCCAAAAGCCTAAGCTTGGGATGCCCCGGGAAGGCATCCCCTCTTTCGTCTTTGTTCATTGGTAACTTTACTTGGAGCTATATTTTTATTCGCCACATGATATGTGTTTTGCTTGGAGCGTCGTGTATTATATTAGTCTTTGCCTTTTAGTTTACCACAATCATCCTTGCTGTACACACCTTTTGGGAGAAGCCTATTTGATTAGAATTTATTAGAATACTCTATGCGCTTCACTTATATCTTTTGAGCTTGATAGTTTTTGCTCAAGTGCTTCACTTATATCTTTTAGAGCACGGCGGTGGCTGATTTTATAGAAATTGTTAGTCTCTCATGCTTCACTTATATTATTTTGAGAGTCTTTAAGAACAACATGGTATTTGCTTTGGTTACAAATTTGGTCCTAGAATGATGAACATCCAAGTTTGGTATAATAAAAACTATCATAGGAAGTGAATTGGATGCTATGATCAATTTGATACTTGATAATTGTTTTGAGATATGGAGGTAGTGATATTAAAGTCATGCTAGTTGGGTGATTATGAATTTAAAGAATGCTTGTGTTTAAGTTAGCAAGTCCCGTAACATGCACGTATGGTTAAAGTTTTCTAACAAATTTGAAACATGAAGTGTACCGCTTGTGCATCCTTATGAGTGGCGGTCGGGGACTGAGCGATGGTCTTTTCCTACCAATCTATCCCCTAGGAGCATGCTTGGCGTAGTGCTTGATTTTTGATGACTTCTAAATTTTTGCAATAAGTATATGAGTTCTTTTGACTAATGATGAGTCCATGGATTACACGCACTTTTACCTTTCCACCATTGCTAGCCTCTTCGGTACCGTGCATTGCCCTTCCTCACCTTGAGAGTTGGTGCAAACTTCGCCGGTACATCCAAACCCCGTGATACGATGCGCTCTATCACACATAAACCTCCTTATATCTTCCTCAAAACAGCCACCATACCTACCTATTATGGCATTTCCATAGCCATTCCAAGATATATTGCCATGCAACTTTTCACTGTTCCGTTTATCATCATCATGACATACTTTACTTTTGTCATATTGACATTGCATGATCATGTAGTTGACATCGTATTTGTGGCAAAGCCACCATGCATTATTTTTCATACATGTCACTCTTGATTCATTGCACCATCCCGATACACCGCCAGAGGCATTCATATAGAGTCATATCTTGTTCTAGTTTCGAGTTGTAATTCATATGGTGTAATCAATGAAAATGTCATGATCATCATTATTAGAGCATTGCCCAAAAAGAAAAAAAGAAAGGCCAAAAAAAAAGGCCCAAAAAAAGGGAAAAAAAAGAAGAAAATAAAAAAAAAGGGGCAATGTTACTATCTCTTTTTCCACACTTGTGCTTCAAAGTAGCACCCTGTTCTTCATGTAGTGAGTCTCATATATTGTGCTTCAAAGTAGCACCATGTTTTTCATATAGTGAGTCTCATAGGTTGACTTTTTCATACTAGTGGGAATTTTTCATTATAGAACTTGGCTTGTATATTCCTACAATGGGCTTCCTCAAATGCCCTAGATCTTCGTGAGCAAGCAAGTTGGATGCACAACCACTAGTTTTCTTTTGTTGAGCATTCATTTATAGCTCTAGTGCATCCGTTGCATGGCAATCCCTACTCCACATGTTGACATCAATTGATGGGCATCTCCATAGCCCATTGATTATCCTCGTCAATATGAGACTTTCTCCTTTTTTTGTCTTCTCCACACAATCCCCACCATCATATTCTATTCCACCCATAGTGCTATATCCATGGCTCACGCTCATGTATTGCGTGAAGGTTGAAAAAGTTTGAGATTATTTAAGTATGAAACAATTGCTTGGCTTGTCATCGGGGGTATAGAAGTTGGGAACATCTTTGTGTGACGGAAATGAAGCATAGCCTAACTATATGATTTTGTAGGGATGAACTTTCTTTTGCCATGTTATTCTGAGAAGACATGATTGCTTTGATTAGTATGCTTGAAGTATTACTATTTCTTTTATCAATATGAACTTTTATTTTGAATCATTTGGATCTGAACATTCATGCCACAATAAATAAAATTACATTGAGAATTATGCTAGGTAGCATTCCACATCAAAATTCTGTTTTATCATTTACCTACTCGAGGACGAGCAGGAATTAAGCTTGGGGATGCTTGATACGTCTCCAACGTATCTATAATTTTTTATTGTTCCATGCTATTATATTACCCCTTTCGAATGATTATGGGCTTTATTTTACACATTATTATCATTTTTGGGACTAACCTACTAACCGGAGGCCCAGCCCGTACTGCTGTTTTTTGCCTATTTCAGTATTTCGAAGAAAAGGAATATAAAATGGAGTCCAAACGGAATGAAACCTTCGGAAGCGTGATTTTTGGAACGAACGTGATCCAGGGGACTTGGAGTGCAAGTGAAGAAGCAGCCGAGGCGGGCAACAGAGGGTAGCCCCCCCCCCTATAGGGCGTGCCCCCTGTCTCGTGGGCCCCTCGGGCGGCCACCGACGTACCTCTTCCTCTTATATAAGCCTACATACCCCAAAAACATCCAAGGAGCACGCGAAACGCAATTTCCACCGCTGTAACCTTCTCAGATCCGCTGAGATCCCATCTTGGAGCCTTCACGGCCTCCGCCGGGGGGAATCGACCACGGAGGGCTTCTACATCAACACCATAGCCCTTCCGATGAGTTGTGAGTAGTTTACCACAGACCTTTGAGTCCATAGTTATTAGCTAGATGGCTTCTTCTCTCTTTTTGGATCTCAATACAATGTTCTCCCCCTCTCTTGTGGAGATCTATTTGATGTAATCTCTTTTTGCGGTGTGTTTGTCGAGATCCGATGAATTGTGTGTTTATGATCAAGTTTATCTATGAGAAATATTTGAATCTCCTCTGAATTTCTTTTATGTATGATTGAGTTATCTTTGCAAGTCTCTTCGAGTTATCAGTTTGGTTTGGCCTACTAGATTGATCTTTCTTGCCATGGGAGAAGTGCTTAGCTTTGGGTTCAATCTTGCGGTGTCCTTACCAAAGGATTTGAAAGGGTTGCAAGGCACGTATTGTATTGTTGCCATCGAGGATAAAAAGATGCGATTTATATCATATTGCATGAGTTTATCCCTCTACATCATGTCATCTTGCTTAATGTGTTACTCTGTTCTTTGTGAACTTAATACTCTAGATGCAAAGCAGGAGTCGGTCGATGTGTGGAGTAATAGTAGTAGATGCAGACGAGTCGGTCTACTTGTTGCGGACGTGATGCCTATATACATGATCATGCCTAGATAATCTCATAACTATTCGCTTTTCTATCAATTGCTCGACAGTAATTCGTTCACCCACCGTAATACTTATGCTATCTTGAGAGAAGACTCTAGTGAAACCTATGGCCCCCGGGTCTATCTCTTATCATATTTGCTTCCAATCTACTTTTATTTGCATCTTTACTTTTTGCATCTATATTATAAAATACCAAAAATATATTTATCTTATCATACTACCTCCATCAGATCTCACTTTCGCAAGTGGCCGTGAAGGGATTGACAACCCCTTTATTGCGTTGGTTGCGAGTTCTTGGTTTGTTTGTGTAGGTGCGTGGGACTTTTGAGGACCCTCCTACTGGATTGATACCTTGGTTCTCAAAAACTGAGGGAAATACTTACGCTACTATTGCTGCATCACCGTTTCCTCTTCAAGGAAAACCAACGCAAGCTCAAGACGTAGCACGTCTCTGTTACATGAATATAGAGCGACCATCAGCTTTTTTTAAAGTCATCCCGAGTGAGCTCTCAACACGCTCCCGCACCGGGTCCTCTTTGAGCAAGCTCCCAGTTCCCATCCCAGGCGATTCTGAGCAGCTCGCCTCTTCGATGATCCAGGAGTTGGAAGCACTGTTGTAGCAGCATTGATTGAACGCCACCGTAGAGGATTTTCCATCGGGGTAGAGAAGAGCTGATCCTCCCCAAGATCACGCGAGTGCTTGTCCATGGTATGCCCTGAAAACATATATCATTTCACATCATCCAAATGCCCCAAATGGCAGCAACACAGACAATGTTTATGACAGTTTTCTTGTTATTCAAATTCCAAAAGGAAGATAGTTCAGTCATATTTCTAGGTGCATTGAAACCAGAAGCTTCAGTAACATCACACCAAATCTGTTTAGCTACAACACATTCAAAGAACAAATGATGGACTAATTCATATTCATTACAGTACAAGCAGGTTAAGTCTTCCACCACTCTCCTTTTGTTCAGGTTATCTCTGGTAAGAATTTTGTTATTAAAAGCCAACCACACAAAGACTAAGTATCTGTTAGGTACTACTATTTGCCGGAAATTTTTCCAGAACGGGGTAGAAACCCTTCCCCAATTGATCATGTTGTAAAAGGATCTGACTGAGTAAACCCCTAATGGCTCCAACAGCCAAACAGGTTGGTCTGCCTCATTGGTTAGGTTTTTGGCAGAAATGGTCTGGATCAAGTCTTGCCACTTTTTAATAAACTTAGTATCAACACACCTATTAAAAGTGAGCTTCAGGTTGGTGCCATCCCACACCTCTGACACTACACATTGATGTTGCTGACAAATATCATACACCTCCCAAAATTGAGTTTTCAGGCAAGAATCCCCAACCCAGGTATCATCCCAGAAACTGATTTTATCACCGTTACCCAATTTCGATCTAAAAAAAGGTCTTATTCCCTCAAATGCCCAGGTAACCCCTTTCCAAAAGGGGGATCCAACACCTTGTTTGGACCACAACAGGTTAGGCTTATCAGTTCTATATTTATGATCTATCAATCTAACCCAGTCCTTATCACTATCCATGAAATATCTCTTAGCCCAAGAGGCTAACAAGGTCATATTAAATTCTCTTAAGTTGGGTACCCCCAGGCCACCAAATTCTTTTTTCTGAGAAATCAGCCCCAAGTTTGCAAGATGGTATTTATGCTCGTCTCCCAAGTCCCCCCAGAAGAAATGGGCCATCTAGGAAGTAATACCTTTAATGGCCCACTTAGGAAACTTAATCACAGACATCAGGTACATAGGGATACTAGTAATGCAAGCTTTGAGCAGAACTAATTTTACCTCATAGCTAAGTAGTTTCCCTTTCCAACCACAAATCCTCTTAATAATTTTGTCTATAATATATTGGATATCTTCCCTCCTCGGTTTAAGATAATGTAATGGAACTCCAACATATTTAAGAGGGAAATCCCCCATCTTGCAACAAAAAAACCGAGATAACAACTTAGCATCACCTTCATTAAGATTAACTGGGACCACTTCACATTTGTCATAGTTGATTTTCAAACCAGAAAGGTTTTCAAAACATGCAAGCAACCATTTTAAATTTTTTACATATTCAGGTTTAGGGTCCAGACACAAAATTGTATCACCGACAAATTGTAGGAAAATAAGCCCACGAGGAATCATATGGGGAACAATTCCTGATACGATATTATTATTGACAGCCTTAACCAACATACGAGAAAACACATCTGCCACCAGATTAAACAACATGGAGGAGCTAGGGTCTCCTTAGCCCCCAAACCCCTAGAAGTTAACATCTCCACTAGGAAATCCCAGTTCACATGATCATAGGCTTTCTTGTAGTCTAACTTGAGAACAATCCCTGCTTCCCTAGATTTATGAACTTCATAGATAGCCTCATGGTCATGGGTAGTAACCACACTTTCTAGTATAAATCTGCCTCTCACAAAAGCAGATTGTCATGGAGATAATAGTCTATGACCCACCTGGGAAACCCTGTTTGTCATAGCCTTACTAAAAAATTTAACAGAGCAGTTTCTCAAACAAATGGGCCTAAATTGTTTCATATGTCTGGCATCTGGTTCCGTAGGAATAAGAGTGACTATGGAATAGTTTAATCTCTGGATGTCTAAAGATCCATTTTCAAAGTCCCTCACTAGTGCCATAAAGTCTTTTTTATCAATCTCCCAAAAGTGTTGGTAAAACAAAAAGGAAAGACCATTAGGTCCAGGGGCTCCATTAGCATAGGAGCCCATAATGGCTTCTTTAATTTCCTCCTCTTAAAATGGCCTTTCTAACATGGCATTCTCATCTTCTGTCACAAGCTCCTCTTCAGACCAAAACTGGTCATCAAGGTGAATGTTAGGTTTAGGTTCAAACCCAAAAAGGTTTTTATAGAAATTGGTTGCAACCTCCTGCATATCTTTGGTGGAATAAACAGGTCCATCAGGGCCCTCCAGAATAGATAGCTGATTTTTCCTTCTACGTTTATTTGCAACATCATGAAAGTATGTTGTATTCCTATCCCCGTCCTTGATTTTTCTGTCCCTAGATTTCTGCCACATGGTAGTTTCTTCTTTTTTCCAAATCTCATGAAGTTCTTCTCTAATTTGTTTCATCCTGAGTATATCCTCAACATTTGTTCTGATCAGTTCAGAAAAGATGTCTAGAATATCAAATTCCTAAAGTAACTCCTTCTTCTTTTTCTTCATGGCAGCTTCTATATTAATGCTCCACCCTTTTACCAGCCTCCTAAAAAGTTTAGTCTTAAACTGCCAGATTTCAATAGCAGTGGTGAAAGGTGAAGGTGTGGCCCAAATTTTTTCAACCAGAGCCTGAAAATCAGGCTGTCCAAGCCACCATTTTTCACATTTAAAAGGCCTGGATGGGTTACAAACACCCACTCCCGAATCAAGCAAAATGGGAGCATGATCACTTCCCACTCTAGGCAGGGCACATAAAGTTGTAAGTGGGAAGTGACTGTCCCAGTTAGTAGCAGAGAAAACTCGGTCAATAGTAGCAAAAATGGGGTTATCTTGGTTGTTACACCAGGTAAAAACCCTGTTTGACAACCTGTATTCCATAAGCCCCCATTTGTTAATCCAATCATTAAACAGAAAATACAAAGAATTATTAATATTACCAAAGGATTTTTCCTTAGCTTCCCTAATTAGGTTGAAATCCCCCCCCCCCCCCCCAAACAAAACTGGATAGGACAAGCCATCCAAACTTTCATGCAATTCAGCAATAAAGTCAATTTTATCTACAACATAGGATGTCCCATATACTACAATCAAGTGCCAGCAAAAAACATCAGCTTTGTTTTTCAATGAAACAATAATGCAGTATTTCTTAAGGATTACATCCATAACCTCAAAAAAATTAGTCTTAGTACCCACAAGGATACCACCAGCAGAACCTACAACAGGGAGTATATGCTAATTATAAGTGGTAGACCCAACTAAGGTGTTAAGAAAAGAATCAGATAAAGTTTCTCTTTTAATCTCTTGAAAGCCTAAAAAATCAGATTTGTACTTATTGACTAAATCAGACAGGCACTGTAGTTTCCCTTTTTGTCCTAAGCCTCTAATATTCCAGAACACTCCAATCATGGAATTTTAAATGGGTGTGTCAGGCTAAAGAACCACCTCTCATTATATTCTCAGAGTCACCATCATCACCAACAGTGCCCCCTGGTGTGTTGGTGTCAAGAATGTAATTGTTTGGAGTACAAACTCCATCCACCTCATAAATCTCATTATCTAAATTATCAGGTAAAGAAATCTCAGGATTTTGGGAAGCAAATAACATGCATTTTTCAGTTCCATTGCTTATGATATCATTAATAATTTGATTCTTCTCCTTCCCATTATCACCAATTTTAATACCAACTGCAAAAGCATAAGACTCTAAAGATGATGAATCAGTGCTAAAGGACTTACTTTTGAAAGTGGTGGGCATCTCCAGGTTTTTCCTCATCTTGTAAGAAGCAGCGTTTTCCATGATGTTTTGCCTGTTATGGACTCTGGTACTAGGTCTTGGGGCAATAACAGGGCCCCACTTGTTCTTGGCAGCAGGTTGCTTATTGGGCAGAGCCAAGGCTTCCACTAAACCCATCATCTTCAAACCATTGATTACAAGATCTTCAAAAGTATCCATTTCCTCTTCAGAATCAAC
Organism: Aegilops bicornis; assembly: GCA_021605145.1. Classification (NCBI taxonomy): domain Eukaryota; kingdom Viridiplantae; phylum Streptophyta; class Magnoliopsida; order Poales; family Poaceae; genus Aegilops; species Aegilops bicornis. Next base: position 7,091,014 of record JAHIAL010000009.1, on the reverse strand, counting down.
AGTCTCACTTGCAGTATCAGATTCAGAGTTGTCCAATTCTTTAAGCAGATCAGAGCAGTATATTTTCTGAATGGACATTGGGCAGGAGGCACCAGCAGGCACACTAAGTGCCATGTTGTGGGTAGAAACACCCATCTCTTTGCTGGGTGCACTCAGGATTTTGACAGCTTCAGAAAAGGTTATGGGAGAGCACACACTGTGTGTTTTTGTTTTTCCTTCAGTCCCTTTGGCCACTTTCACAGGGGAGCAACATGCCTCTAGCAGAGCAGCTCGATGGAAGGTAATCCCATCATCCCTTTTCATTTGATTCCCAGTTGATGACTTCTTCGAGGTAGAAACCCTGTTGGCCATGTCTAAATCATCTATAGGTTCTTCACCATCATCTAGGATGTCCTTGTCAATTTCCTCATCTTCAAGGTCCTTGTTATCATCATCCATGGAGATGTCAGTAGGCCATTATCATCATTAGGATCATCATCACCAATCTGTTCAAAGCCTTCCACTGTAAAGGACAAGATATATAGTTTTTTCCTCATTTCCATGATTCGCTCAAAGGGAATTTTCGTTGGATTTCTGCAAGCAATCTTGATTCTCACTTTTTCATAGAAACTTTTCATTAGCCCATTCCAATCAACATCTACAAGGATCCCAAAGCACGAAGCGATCTGTGAAAATACTTTCCATGTGCACCACTCGGAATAGAGACCCTCAATAACAACCCAAGCTTCAGTTAGTTCGTTGAAAGGATCAATTGCTCCAGTCCACTTCTCAACAGTCACAGACACTCCATCGATAGGCAGGTCAAAAGCTGGAAACTCAATAAACTCCACATATTTCCAGGGTGGAAATCTGACTAGGAACTTCCTATCTTGCCAAGTCCACTGCTTGTTCTTGCCTAACTTGCCAAGTCCACTGCTTGTTCTTGCAGAAAATCCTAGACAGGTTCTTGATCAGATCTGACTTGCCAATCTCTCCTTTCATAACCCAGACTTCTCCACAGTTTCTGAGATTTAGCCAATTTGCTTCACGACCCACAGGAGCATCAATATGATAGAACCCTAATCCCAGGGCCGAACTCCCAAAGAAAGTAGCAACGTGGTGATGTTGCGCCCAGGCTGCGCAATTGTTGACGTTGTGCCACTCTAAACCACATATGAAGCAATTCTTTTTCGATGCGCTTACCAACATAGTGACCAGGGCCTCCACAAGTGAAACATACCATGTCTTTGTATTGTTCGTCGAGGACCTGCACAGTTGGGGCAGGTGGAGCTGGTGGTGGGGGTGCTGCCACGACTTGCTGAGCTTCACGAGCAACCCCTTTGGTGGGTGCAGCGGCAGGGTTGGGCTGCACCCCACCCGAGCCTTGGCGACGGGGTGGATTCTTTTGCGGAGCTGGCGCGCGCTGCTTATGCGCCCAAATTTGCATATTCTTGTCCGCCATGGTCACCACCTGAGCGAAGGACTTGGATCCAACCCCGATTCCCTCTCTGATGATCTTGAGCTTTATCGGAGGAGGATCAAAGGGATGTAGTTTCTTGATTGGGAACACATCAGACGGGGGGAAGCACCTGGATCGAGCCAGATCCTTCTCGAGCCATCTCAGGGTGGTGGTGTTGTGATTTGGAGGATGAGGGTGGCGGCGGTGACGAGATGGAATGGACCGGAGTTGTCCAAAAACCCTAGATATAACCTCGTCCGCGTCATCGCAAGCACGAGACGGATTTGCCAAAGGCGCCTTCACCCTCTTGCATGTGATAGGTGGAAGTGATGTGGCAGTAGGGCCACTATCAGTCAGCTCGGTAGGCCCCGCCCATGCCACAGGGGAAAATCCCCCAACCTTGCCGGAGTGGACTTCACCGCCGACGAGCAATCCTGGGACCCAGAGCATAAGCTCTGCCCATCATCCCTCTGCTTAGTTGGTGTTGCCATCTGAGAAATCTCAGCGCGCACTCGAATTCTTGTGGTACAAACATTTCCGAGCAATCTCGAGCGAGCACCAGGCGGGACCTCGCCGCGGTCACCAAACCAAGGAGGTTCCAGTCTGCCGCAGCGAGCCAGTGAGCTAGCACGGCGGCCCGGACACCCTCCCGCCGCACTAGCCACGCCCATCTTCATGCGCTCGACGGTAGCATGCCCAGGATGCATTCCCAGCAAAGCACCCGCCGCGGCTCGCCCGAATTTGCCTCCGCCCTCGCCCACAGCACGAACCCGGCCGGCGGGGAGTGTGGAAACGGCGGCATCCTTGCCTTCTCCTCCGGCGCGGCCTTGTCATAGATTTGCCGCGCCAGCTTCCTCTGCTCCAAATCCGCCCTTCACTGGCAGATCTCCGCAACCCTCATGGCTGTGGATTTCGCGCTCGGGTCGGTCTCCGCCGCCACCGACGTATCTGCCGCCCTTCATTCCTGCACGCACCGGATCCACGCAATGGTGGATTCGCGGATCCTGATCGCCCGCTCCGTCCAACCCCGGGCCCTGGTCACCATAAGCACCCCTTGTGGGATTGGGGAGATCAGCCTCAGAATCTCCGGGAACACTTCGTGTATGTGTGGAGGCAGCTGGTGGGGTGGACAGGGTGAGGTGGCGACCGGCGCCCACGACTCTCGCCGACGTGGAGGCATGCCGCGGGCCTGGAGCGGCGAGATCTGAGGGGGCAGTGGCTATGGCGAGCGGGAGGTATGGAGTCACGAGAGGCATGCTAGAGCCATCCGCCTCACGTGAAAGCTTCTTGGTCTGAATTTACCAGCTTTCGACGATGAAAGGCTTTGTGCTCCCTTTTAAACCAAGAGAAGTTCTTGGAGATGCAAACAAGGATCGGCGTCGAAGTTGTCATGTGACGACTTCATGTTTAGGGGATGATTGTTGGAACTAAACACAACTATGTGTCCGTGATAGTTTCCTAGACCGTTACCTAGTTGGACTTGCATTACATAGCTGAATAGGATTAGTGCGACTTACCGATTCCGGTTGGTTCTACCTTAGCCTAGCTGCTATATATATATGTATGTAAGCACCCCTCTTGTAAACCACTGTGGAAAATCAATACAAAGAGACTATAGGGACCGACACGCTCCCGTGGCCATCCAATCCGGCGTATTATGTTCTCGCATGTGTACTCCGGTGAGATTGATCAAAGTGTATACGTGCGTGGAGCTCGGGTGTGAAGTGACGCCGAGCGAGATGGCTCCAACGGCTCTGGTACGGCCTGGAGACGCAAGCGGCGATGCGGCTGGCGGGACGGCGAGTGCCGCTGGCCGTGGCGAGGCGGAGGCTTGGTCGGAGGTGAGGCGTCGTAGCGACCGGCGCGCTCCCCTACCGCCGGCCTCGGGCACGTCGTCGCCTCTGTGCTGGGGCGGGAGCCGGTTCTGGGCGCTATCTGAGGTAAGTGACAGTGAGTTTTCGGAGGCGGAGGACGGCGAGGGCGGTGCACGGCGTGGTGGCGGGGCGCCACCGTCGTTTGGTGATTTTGTGGCCCGTGCTGAGGGGCTTGGGGGTTCGCTTAGGGCGGGGCGACACCGGGCATTCGTGCTTGGTTGCCGTGGTGCTCGCCGGCCAGGGAGGCCGGGGCGGGCATCGCTGCGGTCTGTGGCGGAGACGTCGCGGCCGCTGGCTGGGCGGGAGGACGTGCGTGCTGCGACGGCCACAGGGGCGGCAGCTTCCACCTGGCTGGATCCGGTGCTTGCGCCAGAGCCGGTGGCTAGGTCTGGGGCGGCTGCGCCGGTGGGGTCGCAGGAGGCGGCGGCGGTGATGCCTGAGCCCTGGCCTAGGGTTGGCGCAGGCAACCAGGTTGGGCTGGTGGGCCTGGATTCGGACGTGGGCCGTTCGGGCCGCTCGGCCCAGTCGGAGTCCACTGTGGTGGGTGAGGTGCGGGCGGCTGGGGGCAACTCAGTGCAGCCCAGGAGTGTCTCCCCTGCCCAGAGCACAGGCCCGCTGGTGGATCGCCCACTATATAAGTGGGTGTGGATCCGCCGGGGTGCCCTGGATTGCTCTTTAGGGTTTCCAGCCACCACAGCTGAGGTGTGGCGCTTCGGCGGCTCCGCTCGCTCTTTCTCCATTCCCGCCCATCCCCCTCCTCTCGACAGATCCTTCGCCGAGGTCTTCGCGATAGGCTCGAAGGCGGACCGTCGTGCGGACAAGAATGCGGCGCTGGATCCGGAGGCGGAGCGGCAGCGCGAGCGGGATCAGGCGAAGCTCCGTGCGGAGGAGCGGGCTGGCGAAGACGGCGGCTGGGGGCCTCCTCCACCCTGGTGGCTCAAGGAGCAGGAGCGGAAAAAGAAGAGAAGAAGGAGTACAAGAAACGGGGGCTGGAGCCCAAGCGCAAGGAGTCGCTCCTCCCTCCCGGCGACGACCGCGTCGGCGACCCCTACTCCAAGTAGAAAATGAAGAAGCACAAGCTGGCGATGAAGCCGCCCTCGAAGCCTTCTTCCTCCAAGGGTACGGCGGCGGAGACCATCCCTGTCGAAGAGGCGGAGGGGCCGGAGTGTTTTAGGTGCGGGCGCATGGGCCATTACCAGAATGAATGTGCCTTCAAGCAACTGTGCGTGATCTGCAGCCAAGAGGGCCACGCCTCGGCCTACTACCCTTTGCGCGGCAAGCCCCAGATGCTCCAATCCATGGGGCATGCTTTCGCGGGCGGGGGTTTCTTCTGTCTTCAGTACCCCGAGGAGGCGGATGCGGCGTCGGCTGGCTTGCTGGGGGCCAACGCGGCGCTGGTCTCGGTGGCGCCGGGTGTTCTGTCCAAGGAGATTCTGGAGAAGGAGCTCACACATCTCTTCGAGGGCGAGTGTGATTGGATGGTCACCCCCTTTGACTCGGACTCCTTCTCGGTGGCTTTCCCTGATCCGGTCATGTTGAGGATGGCGACGCACAGCGGCAAATTATTCCTCTCAGTCAACAATATCACGGCAGATATCCGGGACGCGGCCCTCGCTGAGCCCAAGGCGCTGTCAATGCCGGAGGTGTGGGTGAAGCTATGGGGCATCCCACCGAAGTAGCGACGGGCGGAGAGGTTGATGGCGGCTACGACGATGATTGGGCGGCCGTTGGTGGTGGACGAGCTGTCCCTGATCCGTGCGGGTCCGGTGTGCATGCTCTTTGCTTGCCGGGCGCCAGCAAAGCTGCATGGAACCGTGCAGATCTGGTTCAATGGGGCTGGTTTCAATGTCAAGCTCGAGCCGGAGATTGTTCTCCCGCGTCCGGCGGCCCCTGCTCTCCCCCCACCTCCTCCCCCCAGCGGTGGGGGTCCGGGTGATCAAGACAAAGACAGGACCAAGGACAAGGGCAAGGATCCAGAGCCTGACGTGAGCATGGAGGAGGATGATTCCATTGATACGGCGGCATGGGACAAGCTTGGGATTTCTGCGCCTAGTTCTGCGGCGCCTGTGGAGGGGATAGAGGTGCCCCTGTCTTCTATGAGGATGGGTTCAGCGGCGATGGCGCTCTCGGCGCCCAACCAATATGGGTCCAACCTGGGGTCGGTGTCCTCTCCCCCCACAATTGCGGCCCCTACGGGGCCAGCGGGTGCGGGGATGGGTGCTCGCCGATCGCGCTCTGTCCTAGCCCATCGCGCATGCTTCCAGGCGGGTCCCTGGCCTCGGGTGGGCGCGGCAATACCCTGAGTGGCTCAGTGAAGATGATGAAGAATACGGCGGTGCGCAAGGTCTGTGCGGAGACGGTGCGCGCGATGGAGCCACTCGGTGCTCCCCCCACTCCAAGGCAGTCCGTCATGGCGCTGGCGGCCCCGACTGCTCCCCCGTCCGTCGACCCGCTGCTGCAAGAGGCCTCCATGATGGCGCGGAGCTCCAAGGCCAAGCTGCACAAGACGGTGCAAAGGCGCCGGTATGCGCATGAGCTCAAGGCCCAAGGGGGCCAAGGGCAACATGCCGTCCATGCAGCGGGCGCAACTTCTGCAGGCCCAGAAGAACATGGAGATCTCAGGTAATCCACCTCCCCGTTTCACGGTGCTTGACTCCTTTTCGGATGATCATCTGCTTGAGGTGTTAGATGCGAGTGGTGTGGATCCCGCCTGTGTGAGTGGGCACCGCGAGTTGATTTCTCTTATGCAGGCTAAGGACATGGCGCAGGCCGCGCTCGCGGCTGCGGCTGCAGCGCGTGTCGAACAGAGGACGGAGGGCCCCGAGGCAGGGGCCGTCGCGGTTCTTTCTGTGCCCGATGAGGGGGGGCAGGCAACAGGGGTTGCCACCTCTCCCTCGCCTTGCAGGGGCAAGGTGAGGCGCGTGGCGAAAGCGGTCACCTCTAGGGGTGGACGGCTGCGTAATCGTGTCATTTAGATGCGAGCGCTGTTTTGGAACATCCGTGGCTTTGGCCACGCGGGCCGGCGCACCCAACTGAAAGAGTATATGCGCAAAGAGGACGTGGACATTGTTGGTCTTCAGGAAACGATTAAGACAGATTTCCGCTTCCATGAACTGCTAGCGTTAGATCCGTTGGAATGATTCGATTGGCACTTTGTACCCGCGGTAGGGCACTCGGGTGGTATGCTGCTGGGTTTAATCCGTGTTGCGTATGGAATTATCAATTGGGATAGTGGTACTTTCTTCATAGCTGCACATTTTCGCATTCGCGCTACGCTTCACGAGCTAGTGGTTATTCAGGTCTACGGACCTGCCGATCATTCCCGATCGGCGGAGTTCTTGGGAGAACTCCAACAGAAAGTCACTATGGTGACTGCCGCGGCGCTCCCGGTCCTCGTGGGGATTTTAACTTAATTAGGTCGGGAGCTGACAAGAATAATGGCAACATAAATTGGCCGAGGGTGGCCATGTTCAATGCTGCTATTGCCAATATGTCCCTTAGGGAAGTGGCCAGAACGGGCGCACGTTTCACATGGACTAATAAACAGCTTGACCCGGTCCGATCGGTGCTTGACAGGGTGTTTATGTCGCCGGAGTGGGAAATGGGCTACCTTCTGTGCACGCTGGTCGTGGAGACACGGATTGGCTCTGACCACGTCCCGCTAGTCTATTCCTTGGGGGAGGATAGGCTGAGGCGCAGCCTGTGGTTTTTCTTTGAAACGGTCTGGTTTGAAGTGCCAGGTTTCGAGACAATCTTCAAAGAGAAATGGCTGGCGTGCGTGCAGCAGGTCGGACCCCAGCGAGGTCCGATGGAATTCTGAAACGCTGTAGGGGGTCGATTTAGAGCGAGCCTCAAGGGGTGGGGCGCCAACCTTGGGAGGATGGACAAAGAGCACAGAGCATCGATCACGGAGGAGATCGCCAGGATCGATGCACAGGCTGATGCTCGGGCTTTCACGGAGCAGGAGTGGGCTCATCGATATGCTCTTGAGGGGCAGGTCGAGGCCCTACTCCGCGCGAAGGAATAATATTGGCGGCGGCGCAGTGGGTTAAAATGGACCCTTAAGGGTGACGCCAATACCAAATATTTCCACGCCTACGCTAACGGTCGGCGTCGTAAATGTGCTATCCTCAGGCTTCAATCGGAGCAGGGGCTCCTGTTGCCTCAAGAGGACATTTCGCGACACATTGACGAGTTCTACATCAACCTGATGGAAACGTGTGAGGCCCAGGGGGCGGGCCAGCGCGAGGACGTGTGGGAGGGAGCCCAATGCGTCCTGGAGACGGAGAACGACGAGCTGGGGCTCGCGTTTCTCCCCGAAGAAATTGATGTTGCCCTTATGGGGATGAAAGCGGATACTGCGCCGAGCCCGGACGGGTGGCCGGTGTCAATATTCAAGCGTTTCTGGCCCATCCTTAGAGGCCCTATTTTTGAGATTTGTAATGGTTTTATGCGAGGGACGGTAGATATAGCCCGCCTTAATTTTGGAGTTCTCTCGCTCATTCCGAAGGTTCAGGGGGCCGATAACATTAGGCAGTACCGCCCGATTGTGTTAATTAATGTTCCTTTTAAGATTTGTTCTAAAGCGAGCGCCACTCGATTAGGCCCGATAGCCCAGCGCTCGATCCACCATAATCAATCCGCGTTTATCCGCGGCCGCAATATCCTCAAGGTTCCGCTCGCTCTCCAGGAGATTGTGCACGAGCTTAAGCGCACGAAGGAACCAGCCTTCTTGATGAAATTAGACTTCGAGAAGGCGTATGACCGGGTAAATTGGGATTTCCTGCGTCAAGTGCTCTTGGGACGTGGTTTCTCCGCGGTGTGGGTTCACCTAGTTATGCAACTGGTCTCGAGTGGCCAAACTGCTGTTTAGGTGAACAGAGAAATAGGCATTTCTTCAGAAACAAACGCGGACTCAGGCAGGGCGACCCGATGTCACCGTTGTTGTTCAACTTTGTAGTTGATGCGTTGTCCTTGATGCTGTCGAAAGCCGCGGCGGCTGGCCACATCCACGGGTTGGTAGGCCACCTCATTCCAGGGGGAGTGACTCATTTGCAATATGCGGATGACACGCTTTTGATGTTTCGTCCGGATCTTCTGAGTATAGCTTCAGTCAAGGCGATTCTCATTAGTTTCGAGCTCATGTCCGGCCTCAAAATCAACTTTCACGAGTGTGAGTTGATCGCGATGGGGGTGGAGCCTGACGAGGGTAGACGTATAGCTGATTTGTTTAACTGCAAAGTCGGCAAATTCCCATTTACGTACCTCGGCTTACCGATAGACACCAAACGACCCACGATAGAGGATTAGGATCCTCTATGCGGCAAGGTGCGCGGGAGGGTGTGCCCCTGGCGAGGAAAATTCCTCTCCAAGGCGGCTAGACTCATTCTTACAAATTCCGGTCTTTCCTCCTTGCCGATGTTTGCCATGGGTCTGTTTCTGCTCGCAGAAGGGGTCCATCTGATTCGACACTCCCATGACAAGTTCTTTTGGGAAGGAACCGGCCCAAACCGTAAGTACCATATGGTTAAATGGGCTTGGGTGTGCCGGCCCAAGGCCTTGGGGGGCCTTGGGATCACCAACTCCAGAATTTTAAACATCGCTTTGATGTGTAAATGCATTTGGAAAATTGCCCAAGGGGCTTCCGGCCTGTGGGTCGATCTCCTCAAGGCCAAGTATTTTCCTGATGGCAACTTTTTCGAAGGGCGGGCAAGGGGCTCCCCCTTCTGGAATGACTTGCAGTCAGTCAAACCGGCGTTTGCCATGGGGGCGAAATTTGCCATTGGGAACGGTCGCTCGACCCGCTTTTGGACGGATATGTGGATAGGAGCCCAACCTCTCTGGGCGGAATTCCGGGATCTGTTCGAGCTAGCTGTGGACCCATCTATCACGGTGGCTGAAGCGCTTGCGTCGACGCCACCCGTGATCTACTTCAAGCGAGAACTAAACGGGCAAGAGCAGACCAAGTTCTCGGCTTTGTAATGACTTATTGACCCGATTACCCTTGCGGGCGAACCGGACACGGTGAGCTGGGCGCTCACCAGTTCCGGCAAGTTCACGGTTAATTCTTTGTACTGCAAGCGGTGCCGAGGGGCGGCGCACCAGGCGATTGCGGGGTTGTGGAAAGCGCTGTTGCCCTTGAAGATCAAACTCTTCATGTGGCAACTATTCTGTGATAAGCTGCCTACCTCGTTAAATGTGGCCAAACGCAACGGGCCGGCCACTGGTCCTTGCGCGCTTTGTGGGGAGCCAGAGGACGCCAGCCACGTGTTCTTCAATTGCTCTCTTGCAAGATTTGCATGGAGTGCGGTCCGGACCGCGACTGGTGTTTAGTCGGACCCCAGATCGGCCGCGGAGTTGACACAACTTCTAGATACGATTCACGGGAGTGCTAAACGGGTGATGTGGAGTTGTGTAGGGGCACTTCTCTGGGCTATGTTGTTAACTAGGAACAAATTCACTATCGAGGGTTGCTTTCCTTCGCATCCGGCTAACGTTCCCTTCAAATGCAACCTCCTATTGCAGCAGTGGAGGCCGTTGCGGAGGCGCAGGGATGCTGAGCTGATCAACACCGCCCAACAACGTTTGTTGTATGTGTACGTGATGGCTAGGGAGCCTTGACTATGGTGTGCGTCCATGGTCCCTTTTGATGCTTGACGAGCCTGCGCGCTCTGTACGGGCTGTGCCCTGTAATCCGCTTGTGGTTTGTTGAGTCGCGCCTGAACCTCTTCGATTTGCGTTGGCTGGATCGGCCTGTAGTGTTGTAATATGACTTGGTGTGTTGTCACGCTGCCTGTTGTGGCTTTATTAATTTAAAGCCGGACGCGTCGGTGCGTCTTCATTCTAAAAAAAAAATACGTGCGTGCTAGTACGTTCAAGCTAGCTCATGTAAGGATCAATCCACCAGCTTGTCTGCGTGCTTGGTATTTGTACGTTTACGTCCGTCGGTAAAAGTAAATCGGCCGGTTGAACGACTGCAAACGTGTCGTCGTCGAAAAATACTCGACGTCAGGTTTAGGCCAACATTCGCGTTCGGCCTCGTCCTGCTTCAGCTCTTGTCCGGGAAGGAGGCCGCGGTGATACAGGATGGCGACGGCGGCGGTGACCACGACGCGAAGGTGGTGCTACTTTGGGAGGAAAGCGGAACGGCTGGGCCGCCAGGTGGACGGCGATGGTGCCAAGGACAACCCGCTGAACAGGGTGACGGCGTTCATCGTCGGCCGAATGCACGGGCAGTACCCGTTAGACATGGCGTTGGCCATGCTCGCTTTGCCGTTGAGGTGCGTGGCTCGGTAGCTCAGGGCACGGCCGCCCATGGCCAAGGTGCTCCTTTCGCTCTCGGGGATGTACAGTAGATTGGACATTAAACTGGGAGCCTTGGTGGCACGGTGCACTCAAGCCACAGGATTTCCACCTACTGTCCTGCTCAGGAACAGTAAGTCCATCTACTGTCCTGCATTTTACAGAGCAGGTCACTGTCGGATGCACCCAGATGTAGGCATCCTATAGGATTGTATTGGTAGCACCATCAAATAAAATAAACCTCCACATATGTAGAAAGTAAACTTAGTTCAACAGGAGAACCTCTATCTGAATTAGGCTTTCGCCCCCTTTATATATAAAGATGTGTCTAAAACTCAATCAACTGAGTCTTAGTCGAGTGACGTCACTGTACTTGTTTTAATACTACCGGCACCTAGGTGTTGTAATCGGTGATGAAAAATGTTGCAACACTTTTGCATGCAATGGCAACTGACGCTGCACAAGACAAGTCCTCAGGCTTTCCTTCTCCTCCGTCAAGGCCGCCACAGGTTCGCCCCATCTTTGATGTCCTTTGGGCCTAGGAGGTGCGGAGGACCTCAGACTCCCGCCGCGGGAGGGACCTGTTCTTGTTCTTGTTTGTTCCAGCGTCTTGGTTGGGGCTGTGTGGCAGCGTGGATGTCCCTCAAAGGGAATAATGTCTCTTGCGTTATATCTCCGCCCTGATGGTGCATCTAGCGTCGTCGAAGGGCGTGTGGAGGTGTGTTCGCGTAGCATCTCGTGGGATTCAGTCGGTGTTGGTCTTTGGTGGATCAGTTTGGATCTGGTCTTCGTTTGTTTTCTTTTGAGTGTTTACAGATTTGATGCTTTCAATCTACTATTATCTTCATCGACAGATGGTTGCTGCTCTGGTGCGCTGGCCTATGGGGCCTTAGCACGACGACTTCTCGACTGTCTACTACAATAAAGTTATCTCGGCTTCAGTGAGGGAGGGGCGATGACGGTAGCGGACCTTCGGCTTGCTCTAGTTCCTATAGTCATCGCTAGGTGGTCCACAGATCTGATTGTAACTTTTATTACCTCTAGTGTTCTTTGTATTGCCATAAATGAAGATGAATAGATCTAGAGTTTCTGTCACAAAAAAGGACAAGTGATGCTGCAACAGGTGTGAGTAGATGCTACAACCGTCAATGGCGGATGTTGCGACTGGTAGACGATGTGCTACGAACGACAAGGATAGATGTTGTCGCAGGTGAGATGACATGCTTCAACCAGCAACAACGGATGCTGCAACCAGAGGGAATATATGTTGGAAATGGCATGGCAAAATGCTGCGAGGTCCATTGGACGATGGTCAGCCCAATAAGAATCTCTGCAAGAAATCAACGATTGAGAAGTCGATTTGAGAATTGGTTAAATCTAGGCCGGCGAGTTGTAGGAAGCCCATATATATAAAGCAATAACCGAATATAGTACACGACCGGACGATACAAGTTGATGAGGTATCCCTCAAACAATGCCAATCCCAGAATAACTGAATCACGTAGGATCCAAGAGACTATGCTACTGAAAGAAAACACATAAAAAGCTTCTGCAGTTATCTGTAAATTTTTAGTTCGAGGGGATTATGCCTCAGCCACCGGCGACGTCTTTGCGAGCCGCCGGCCGCTGCGTCCCATATGAAGTTGGTGCAACTCTTTGCCTCTCAGTGAAAAGGAACTGGACATTTAGAGGTGAAATGAAAACAATTATTAACACAACATATGATTGGCATGTGAACAACTGAATCTATTTCTAATAAAGTTGGCCAACATCGGAAACATTGTTGCTCCTCTCATGACTCATGAGCTTCACACACATCACATGCCATTAATTCAAACATTGTTGCTCCTCTCATGACTCATGAGCTTCACACACATCACACGCCACCGGCGACGTCTTTGTGAGCCGCCGGCCGCTGCGTCCCATATGAAGTTGGTGCAACTCTTTGCCTCTCAGTGAAAAGGAACTGGACATTTAGAGGTGAAATGAAAACAATTATTAACACAACATATGATTGGCATGTGAACAACTGAATCTATTTCTAATAAAGCTGGCCAACATCGGAAACATTGTTGCTCCTCTCGTGACTTATGACGCTTCTAACTTAACCAATGTTTTGAGCATTCCCACATCTGTCCCTTGATATATCTCGAAATCAAATGCAAATTTTCCGCACATGTTCCTTCTATTGGTCACGAGGTTATAAGGCGTGCGCTCTGTTATAGAACTTTTGATATGTTTTCTTGCTGATGAGTTGAGACCTTGAGATTTTAGAAAAAAAAACTGGAAGGGAAAGTAGACAATGGCTCCGTGGAACCTCTCCATGCGCCCACTGAGAAAGTGTGCAACTGCAAATCCGGCATCCGTCGATTAGATTCTGTCACACTGAGAAGCACACAAGCGCGGCTTAAATCAACATGATTACGTGCTCCGTCTGTTTGAGTCGAAGTGCGTATAGTGTGTTCCGATGAAAAGCACTCAGTGTGTACAACTGAAAGTTATGCGCAGTTGGCCAATGATAGAAGCATTGTTACTCTTCATGAGAAACACATCATTAATCCAACAACATCACACCAATGGAGCTGATAATTTAACCAAAGTTGTGAGCATTGGCCATTCTGTCTCTATATATATCTCTAAAGCATATGCAGCTTTTCTGCAGTTCTGTTGCTCATAAGTTTACGAGATGTACAGTATCACTGAACTTTTGATATGTTTTCTTGTCATCGAGTTGAGAGTTTAGAAGAAACCGAAAGTGAGTGTGGACAATCGCCTGATTATGTATCATTGAGAAATGTCTGTACATTGTGTTAGAACTGATTATGTCCCAGGCAAAAGTCGAACCAATATTGTTCTACTTAGAAGAGCTCAGAATTTTAGAATTTGTGTACAGTGTGTCAAATTGAGAATTACTCATAGTGTCCATCGAGAGAATGAATTGAAGCGTGTAGGTTGAATCAGCGCTGAAAGGTTTGGCTTTTGTCTCGATAATGATCAACTGTGGGGACTGTGGGTCAAGTGGCAAAAGTCTCTTAGCATAAGCCTGACATAGATAGGCTGGTACCTAAGCCTGTCCGGTGCGAACACTGGCCTTCCCGGGTTCGCAGCTGGGCTCATCGACTACCCTGTCTGGGTGATGAACGCCATTCCAGTAGGATAGTCAACATTCCACTAGATAGTAGGTAATGTCTAACAAGTCGTATGGCTATATATGGATTATACTTGATTTCAGTTTCCTTCTTTCACTTGCTTGTCAATTGCCATATGGATGTTTTCCTTTTTCAATCTTTTTTCCTTTCGTGAGCTATATTGTCATATCATCAATTTCACAACATAAATTAAGTTTCTTGATATGTAAACTTCAAGATAATAATTGATCACAATAATCAGGAAAGTGTAGTTTTCAGTGAAAAGCACAAGGTGTCCTTAATCACAGTGTAGGCTGGTAGATACGAAATAAGTGAACTGAACTAACTCAACACACAGAGAAAAGGAATAACAGAGGGCTGAGGGCATACAGAATGTCTCCCACAGAAAACTAATTGATGATTATAAATTAATAATACAGAGAGGAAGAACCGACACAAGGAATGTGGGCGTTTTTATCTTCCAAGATTTTTCATGCTCACTAATTCACACTGATGGAAGCTCCCCGGCTCTTCTAGAAAGAGGTTTTCAATATCATATACATAGCAAACCAAACTATCACTCTAAATTTCTCAGGCTTCACTTACAGAGCAAACCACAGTTGTGGAGTTGGAACCTTCCTGCAGGTTTCCTCATTAGCCATTCGTGGACAAATATTTATGACTGAAATAACCAAGCTCAACTTCTACGTAATTGTTGAGAATTAGCTTAATGCTTCGAAAGGTAGGGCTTACAAAATTGCATAGTAAAATATTCTGAGAACATCAAGAGCAACAAATCCATGTCTTGTTTCATCCAATCTATCAGTCGTTTCTAAGAAGAAACTAAGGGGTGCAACTTTACGTCCAAGTAAAAAATGAGCCGAGGTTTTAGTTCAACATGAAATGATTATTTATCCCAACATTTACATGCAATCAGCATGTGAACAGAAGAAGCCAACACGAGAAACACTGTTACTCTTCATGAGCAACACACCATTCAGCAGCATCATGCTTATTGCGCTTCTAGTTTTATTCGACAAAGGGTGGATTTATATATCGATAAGCCATATGCACCATCTCTGTTGGGTTCCTTCGATTGGTCATCAGGTTATGAGATGTACATGTCAGGAAAATATTATGAGATGTACATTGTTACTGTAATGTTGGTTTGTTTTCTTGGTTATGAGTTGAGATTTTAGAAGGAACTGGAAGGGAAGATGAACAATCGAAACCAGTTAGGTACATGTCCGCCTAGAATCCACGAATATTCAGGACACATAAAGCAGGTTCTGTCGAATCAAAGAATGTGCAAACCCATCAATACACGCCAGACTCGGTTCGATGGAGAAGTACTTTCAATTGAAAGTGTGATTAAATGGACACGTAGTTTTTCTCTAGATATGCTACTCGTCAATGAGAAAAAGTACTCCCTCCGACTAAAATTGTACTGAATGTGCATCAATTAATTTGGATCCGAGGAAGTATATTCGTCGAATTTATTTATTTGTGTTTACATTCATCCACTTGTAATCTGCATGGGTCTATCGATGGAGCGCGTGACGGGATCCAGACACACAACATGGTTTCACGCGCATGGCTCAATGTCATCGATCTCCCAAACGGCATGGATAATTTGCTGATACTCCACAAAGTCTGTGCGCCAGTCAGTCGTCCAGAGGATCTCCTGCTAGCCGACGGCAGCTCCTCCAGAGAGGCGTTCGCGCAGACCGATGTTGTTTGGCAAGATCAGAATGCACCACATGCTTGCGTGTCGGTGTGGAACGACACCCAAGCAGCATGAAGATTTTATCCTTTCGATTGAGAAGGACCGTAGTCTTCGTAAGAGCCATGCAAATTCGTAGTCATAGTGGATTAACAAGGACCGTAGTCTTCGTTAGAGCCCACGCTGATTCTAGTCATAATGAGCAGGAAATGACAACCAGTCGGGAGGTGTGACTGGGAGTGGGTGGTTGGAGCCAGCCACGACGGTACACGGTGCGAGCTGTTAGCGACGGCGACCAGGCTAGCGGGGCGATAGCTTGTTCCAGCAGTCCAGCTCGGTCCAAGCCGATAGCTTCACGCGAAGTACAATCATTTCCGTTGCTTGTAGTACATGAAAAAAGTAGACAAAGCGCAGCAAAAGAGAGATAAAGGAATGTCAATCAAAGTGCCACAGTTTGGGCGGCAATGTTGCAAAGCCCATCTTGATGGCATTTTTGCGAAACATGATATTCAAAGTGGCCTAACTCAAAAATAAATATTCAAAGTGGCACATATCGAGAACTGCTAATCAGCGCTTCACCGCCCGGGCAGTGAAACCCACGCTCACGAGCACCCCGCGTGAGGTGGCCCGACAACGCGAGCAGCTCACTCCCCGCCCCTTCGTTCGCTCGGTTGACGGTCAACCGTTCACCATCGACTTTCAAGAAAACTGTGGATTTGAGAAAGAAAAGTTCATGACTCGCGTATTTAAGATCAAATGTGCATTTAAAAACATTCATGAATTTTAAAAAGTCCACAAATTTAAATATTGTTTGTGGGCTCTCAAAAAAACTTCATGAATTTTGAAAATAAGTTCATGTTTTTTGAAAAAAATTAGACAAAACGCAGCAAAAGAGAGATAAAGAATGTCAATCAAAGTGCCACAGTCTGGGCGGCAATGTTGCAAAGCCCACCTTGATGGCGTTTTTGCGAAACAAGGTATTCAAAGTGGCCTAACTCACAAATAAATATTCAAAGTGGCACATATCGAGAACTGCTAATCAGCGCTTCACGGGCCGGGCAGTGAAACCAGCGCTCACGAGCACCCCGCGTGGGGCGGCCCCATGACCTGAGCAGCTCAGCTCCCGCCCCTTCATTCGCTTGGTTGACGGTCGACTGTTCACCACTAAGTTTCAAGAAAACTGTGGATTTGAGAAAGACAAGTTCATGACTCGCGTATTTAAGATGAAATGTGCAGTTGAAAACATTCATGAATTTTAAAAAGTCCACAAATTTAAAAATTGTTTGTGGGCTCTTAAAAAAACTTCATGAATTTTGAGAATAAGTTCATGTTTTTTGAAAAAGTTTGTGGATTTAATAAAGTTCTCTAATTTAAAATTCTATGTTGATTTTGAAAAAAAGCTTCATGAGTATGAATTTTTTTTGTGAATCTAAAAATATTAGTCTATTTAAAAAATATCCAAAAACGAAAAAAAGAAAAACCCACCAGAAACATAGAAACCAAAAGTTGAACGGGAAGAATCTATTATCTTCACAACACCAAAGCTAACAGATGGTTTTGGTCCGGTTTTTTCATGTTTTTTTTACCTTCTTTCTGCTGTTTTTATCGGGCCTTTTCTTTCTCAAACTGTTCCCTTTAAAAAAAATCGTTATAAATTTTAAAAAAATCTCAGAAATTCAGTAATTTTTCATGTTTCCGAAAAATAGGTTTGGAGTTTATAAAAATGATTGTGTTTTCATTTTTTTCCAAAATTTCAAAAGAAAATCCTATTTTTCAAAAAATACAAAATCTGAAAAAATGTTTTCAGAAAATGTTCGCACATATAATATATTTTAGTTATTTAAAAATGTCCGGATTTTGTAAAATTGTTTGGCATTTAAAACCTGTTAATATTTTATAAGTTTGGTACGTGTTTTTCAAAAAATAAATGAATTTTCAATAAACGTTTGGAAATTTGAATTTTCAAAAATCATTCTAAAATTTTCGCTACAGTAACTCTGCGCGTTCCTCTACAGTCCCCTGCGGTGATCGGTCTATGTTCGATACAACCTCGGTCCGCTTCGGTACAGAGCCTGGTTCTCCCGCAGATAACCACTCGCTTGCTACATGGGCCAATGGGCCACCTGTGCATTTCGTTGCCAATCTGCCGCAGCGAGCGGCATGTAGGAGCTCATAACATGAATCAAACAGGTTGGGCTTGCAACTTTAATAAAATTTATTTAAGACATCTTTGTTATGGTTTCTATAAGAATAAAATGAGTTCAATGTCCAATTCACTTGGGTGATAACTTTAGCCATCCATCTTTCAAAGTGTGAGGGCAGCCCGGTAAACTCTCTAAACGGGTCCACTGTGATCCAAAACGTGTTAGGTTGGCGCTGACCCCTCCTACTCGGTAGATTGAGCATAGTAACATGGTGTGTGTGTGTGTGTGTGTGTGTGTGTGTGTGTGTGTGTGTGTGTGTGTGTGTGTGTGTTTATTCTTATAGGCCCATATATTAGCTAGTTTTCTGAGACAATGTTTGTTAGTGTTCTAATAATTTAGACAGTGAAGCCATGATTCCAATGCTCTGAGAGCATCTATAGCAGACATCCTCAAATCCGCCACCAACGTCCGCCGATGTGCCTAGTCAATCACTGTACACGGACATGAAATGCTGGCCCACGCAATGGCATCGTCGCCCGTGCTGGTCCGGCGAGCTTGAGGTGAGCCAGCGGGGGATGATGTGTCGAGGGCGGAATCCGCGCCTGTAGTAGCACGAGTGGTAGTGGGAAGATATCTCCTTATGTTTGTTTTATTCACCAATAAGCTAGAAAAGGGTACGCAGTTGTTAGTGTGAGAAACGTTAACTGTTACTCACCTCACCAGGTACACACCATTCAGCCGCGTCACACCTGCCTCCTATCTTTCCAACACACATCACACTGTTAATTTAACCGACCGTTTTGAACATTGTCATCTCTCTCTCCCTCCGTCCCTCTCTCTCTCTCTCCCTCTCTCATACACACACAGTGTGTGTGTGTCTGTGCCATTTCAACTGGACTTTTTATTAGTTTTCTTACTGATGGGTTGAGATCTTAGAAGAAACTGAAAGAGAATGTGGACAATATATAAGTGGTATGGTCGACTGCTGTGCCCACTGAGAAACAATTAAATATGGCAGGAGAGTGGGCTGCCACAGGCCGCAGATGCAGCATCCATACGCCTGATTCTCAAGCCTGGCAAAAGATGAACCTGATCCAAGTTTGTTTTAAGTCGAAGTGTGTACCATATGTAAAGATGAAACGAACTGTGCAAGATGGAGCCAAGTGTGAGAGAGATTAGGAGGAGACCTCAGCTCTGATCTGGGGTCTGACAACGTCATCTTGAGGAACCTATGCTACACAAAGGTGCAGCAACAGCCCACACGGCGGCTGCAAGGCCGGGAGTGATTGAATTGCATGGTTTCAGTGAGCATAGCCGAGGCCCTGATGTTGACAGTAAATAGCTGGTTGGGCCGGGGCTGATATGTTGTTACACTTGCAAATATCTAAAGAGCAGTTCTGTTGACCTAAAACTCGAAGTGCAACTTTTCTCCCTGTTCGACAGACTCTGGAAGTTTGATGCACAATCAGCAGAGAATCATATATAGTTTACAGTTTAGATGCAAATTGTAATTTCCAGATAGGCATAGTGGCATACAAATAGAATGATCAAGACATGACATCCTTTGTAAAACTAGAAGTCTTGTAGTTTAATAACGGTATGGTACATATGAGAAATCATAATTTGCAATTTAGAAGCAAATCGTATCAATGTTTTATGATGAATTCCAATACTATTATAACTTTATTGTTATGGTAACTTACTCCTCATGAGCTAGGCACCACTCAAAACATCTACTCTCCCTATATATGTACGTCTATATCATTTACACCATTTGTGGTTGTGGTGTGTTCTTTTATTTTCTCCTCAGGTTATGCGATGCTGAATTAGACAGATAATTGTTGTGTATTCTTGCTGGTGAGGAGAGATTTTAGAATAAACTGAATGGACCGGCTAGAGATGCTCTTAGTTTGAATGAGAAAATTATGTGCAGCTGGCCAACACGAGAACCAGTTGCTCTTCATGCGATGGACACCATTCATCACGTGCATCACGCTTATGGTGCTGCCAGTGTAATCGACCTTTTGAACGTTGCTTAATTCGGCTCTTTATATATCTCGAAGCATATGCACCTTTTCTTATGGTTCCCTTCGTTAGCCATCTGGTTGTGAGTGTGCACTATCACTGAAATTTTGATGGCCTTTTCTTGCAGATGAGTTGAGATTTTAGCAGACACTGAAAGATAATGTGGTCAATTATCCTGGCTAGGGTCAGCGTTTGACAAATGATAAACCAGGAAACTGCAACATGAAAATGTTGTGCTGCAAAAGACGGTCAGGTTTAGTTCGATGCAGAATTGCTCAGCTTGTTCAATTTGAAGTGCGTACAGTGTTTTCTTGCCGATGAGTTGAGACTTTAGCAGACACTGAAAGATAATGTTGTCAATTGTCCGGGCTAGGGTCAGCGTTTGACCACCGATAAACCAGGAAACCGCAACATGAATATGTTGTGCTGCAAACGCCGATCAGGTTGTCCGATGAAGAATTGATCAGCTTGTTCAAATGGAAGTGCGTACGGCGTCTTGTTGAGAAGCACTCAACGTGTCCTTTGAGATAAAATGGATCGAGGGAGTGAATTGCACGAAACCACCATATTAGCGTCTAGGTTTGCACACAAGACTATTTAACGATTTTTTTGTCAGAAACCACTGATTCTCGGCCTAATATTTTGAAAAATCACTAGTTGGAAGCTTGGCCCACTTGATGACGATTATGACATCTGGAGTCCACCGTTCACTACTAGGGAAAAGTCTATACACAGAATCTTAGCAGCAGCGCGGCTCAAAAAGGAGCGCTGCTGCTAATTAGCAGTAGCGCGGGTGTGGAAAACCCGCTACTGAGAAGTGTTTAGTAGTAGCGCGCTCGGTGTAACACGCGCTGCTACAAATATCGACCGATAATGCCCACTCAACTCCATTTAGCAGCAATGGCGATTACCCATGAGCCGTACTACTGCTATAGCTGTAGCAATGAGCGCCGGTTTTCCGAGGTCGCTGCTGCTAATTTTCAAATTGGGCACACTTTTGGTCCCGGTTAGCGATGGCGCTTGTGCAGCGCGCTGCTGCTACTTTCTTAGCAGCAGCGCGTTTTACGTCCTGCGCTACTGCTAATCCGCACCCACCACTTTTTCCCCACCCATCCTCCCCCTCCCCCTCCCCCTCCTCTCCCTTTCCCCTACCTCTCCCACTCTCACTCTTCTTCATCCTCAATACTTCTCCCCATTACTCTCCCTCTTCTACCTACCTTTCTCTCTCTTCATTACTCCTACCTAACTACACCACCTCCATTAATGCATCTCCTTTCTTTTTCCTTCCCCCTCCATTAGTTGAAGTTGTCTCTTCCCAAATTAGGTAGCTAGGTAGATGTAGCATTTAGTTAAGTGACCTATTTGCCCCCTAACTAGATATATCTTTGTCAAGAAGAGTTTTGTGCACTTTTGATCTCCCTACATCATCATCTCCACCGCGTGCTCGATCTCGAGATAGAAGTGATTAAAATTTCATGCTTTTGCAAAATGGAAATATGTTTATGTGTGTGTGATATGTTTATGGAAATTGTGTGTGTGGCATGAGTTGATGCCAAATTGTGCTTTTGAGTTGCCTATGTTTTGCGAAATGTTGATTTATTTCCGTTTGACAAATTCGGCAAACTCTAGATCTATATATGTCCTATTTTTAAGGAAGGTCATGCGAATTTTGTATTACTTTGATGCATGCACACATTTTTATAATCAATTTGTTTATTATTACCGTGCAGAGTTGACGATGGTCAGTGGAACGATGGTAGACAGGTGGTTGCGGTCGGCGGTGCAGGACATGAAAGAAAATAACCGGACAGAGGTTTTATGTCCGTGTCGAAAATGCAAAGGAATAGTTTGGCTCGACCCCCATGATGATGGCCGTGTCGAAGGCACCTGCTCATGACTGGTTTCATGGATGGCTATACTCGGTGGATAATTGAAGATGAGGATGACGATGTTGAGGATGCCGACGGGGCAGGCAATGATGACACGGGGCAAGACGATGAGATGATTGATAATGGCGGCGGGGAAGAGGCCGGACATGGCAGCGGAGAAGGGGCCGGACATGGCGGCGGAGAAGGGGCCGGACAGACATGGCGGCGGAGAAGGGGCCGGACATGGCGGCGGAGAGAACGACATGGACTCCACGCAGCAGAGTTCGTCGATACTAAGTTCAGTCGTGCGGGACCCTCATGTTCAAGCACTGCTTCGCAAGGAGACGAGTACTGAGAGAGATGCTTCTAGAGAGGAGGCTAAGCTGCAGCAACTGCTGGTAGACTCGAACACTCCATCGCATGATGGTTGCAATCCTGAGGTGACCCGCCTGAGTTTCACGCTCCAACTCCTGAAGACGAAGGCTAAAATAAATGGACCGACACTAGCCTCGATGAGCATCTCAAGTACCTAAAGGATGTTCTTCCATGGGTAATCTATGTCCTAGTAGTGTTGATGAGGCCAAGAAGATCGTGTGCCCTCTTGATCTGCCACACGTTAGATACCATGCATGCATCAACGATTGCATAATTTATCGGAAGGAGCACGCGGAAAAAACAAGCTGTCCGGTGTGCAATGCTTCTCGATACAAGAAGGCCGGGAAGAAATGTCCCCAGAAAGTGGTATGGTACTTACCGATCACTCCCCGTCTCCAGAGGTATTTTGTAGATCCCAAGGAAGCAAAGCTAATGCGCTGGCACGCGGAGAGGAAGAAGCCCGACGATGGAGATGATCCGAAGCTGAGACACGTCAAGGATGGAAGCCAGTGGAGAGCGTTGAACAACTTCTACCGGTATTTTGAATGTGATGCAAGGAACATCGTGCTCGGCGCGTGTACCGATGGCATGAGTCTGTTTGGCAACCAGAACATCAACCATAGCACATGGCCCGTGTTTGTATGGATGTACAACCTCCCCCCTGGTTGTGCATGAAATCGAAGTACATTCACATGAGCATGCTTATTCAAGGGCCGAAATAACCAGGAAATAAAATTAATTTGTATCTGGGGCTACTTCAAGAGGAGTTAGACACGTTATGGAAAACACCGGCCAAGACATGGGACGCCAGCAAAGGCGTGTATTTCAACATGAGAGCCGCGCTGATCACGACAAAGGCAGGACTATCTCGATTCACGGATATGTGGCAGGCCAGGTGTGCCATGGATATTGCGGATGCACGCGGTGCATGGATGATACGACGTCTCAGCAGCTAACGTCAAGGAAAGATGGCGGGTCTGGGAAAATCGTGTACATGGGGCATCGAAGATGGCTCGAACAGGACGACCCGTGGAGAAACCGTGGAGATCTATTCAATGGTCACGCTGAGCATCGAGGACCTCCACGTAAGCGGAGCGGTGCCGAAATCGATGAGCTGTTGAAAAACTGGAAGGAGTGCCCAGCGCCGAAAGGCGATGAGAAAGGCGCTGGAGCCGCTGCTGAAGGTATGGAAGACGAGGTCTGTGTTCTGGGACTTGGAGTACTGGCACAAACTCGATACACCTCATTGCCTTGATCAAATGCATATCTGTAAGAATGTCCTTGAGAGCTTGCTCGCAACACTGATGAACATGCCGGATAAGACCAAGGATGGGCCGAAGGCAAGAAAAGACTTGCAAGATTTGAAAACCATGGAAGATCTGCACATCCCGCCCCGTAAAATGTCAGACGAGACAGAGACGGAGACAGAGGCACGGGAGAAGAAGGGCAAGAAAATAAAGAAAGAAGATTATTGCCCCCCTTCCTGCTTCACCTTAAGTTAGGCTGAGATCGATCAATTCTTTAAGTGCCTTACCGGAGTCAAAGTTAGTTCCGATTCTTGTGGCAAGATAAATGATATCTAGAACACGCAGACAAGAAAAGTTCAGCGGGATGAAGTGCCATGACTGTCATGTGGTGATGACGCGGATACTACTGTTGCCCTTAGAGGGATAATGGACAAGCACGTCCGTGACACGCTTATTGGTCTCTCGCAACTTTTTGACGCGTCATCTCTCAAAAAGTCGATCAAGGTGAAGCAGCTCGAAGGCTACAGGAAGAGATCGTTGTGATCTTGAATGAGCTTGAGATGTACTTCCCGCTGCGTTCTTTGGCGTGATAGTGCATCTGTGTGTCCATATTGTGGATGACATAATAGACTGGGGCCGTCATTCCTGCACAACATGATGCCGCTTGAGAGGATGAATGGGATCATAAGGATTCATTCAGAACATGTCCCGTCCGGATGGAAGCATCGCCAGGGCTATATGACACAAGAGTGCATCTCTTCTGTGAGAATTTTCTATATGGCTGAGACCAGCCGCTGGTGTTAGTGTTGGTTTGCCCGTTAACAAGCACGATGGGAGGCTCGAAGGTGAAGGTCATCGCAACGGTCGCGAGGAACTGCACGTGGCATACTCAGATTGACGCAGCGACTTTTGACAGAGCAAACTTGGTAGTGCTACAACACCTAGACGAGGTAGATCCTTTCGTGGCAATCGCACAAAGAAATTATCGCAAAGAAGTATCGTGACCGGGGTATGCGGAATGACGCCCGAAGTTATAGAGAGCACAACTCCACTTTCCTGCATTGGTTCAAGGAGCATATTATTGCTAATCCCCCGGAGGAGGGCTCTAAGGACGGATTGCTCATATACGCCTTAGCACATGGCCCCTCGCCCAACCTCGTAACCTATCAGGCATATGATATCAAAGGATACACGTTCTACACGAAGGTCAAAGATATGGACAGTGATGATCAGAACTTAGGGGTGACGATGGAATGCATGACCGGTAGCGACAACGGCGCAACTGAACGATTTTATGGAAGGGTCGAGGAGATCTGGGAGCTTTGACTACTCTGGACTGCACAACACGACGATGTTCCGTGTCAGATGGGCTAAGAATGTCGAAAGAGAAAACCAGATTTTCACTACCATGACTATACCCGACGCCAAGAGCGCTACAGTGAATGTTATCGCCAAAAACGAGCCATGGGTACACGCTAAGGACGTGACACAATGATTCTTCATAACCGACCCATGCAATCCCAGTCGTGTTCGTGAGGAGAGGCAAAAGGAACATCATTGGAATGGATGGAGTCGCCAATGAGGAAGACTATGATCAGTACGGCAACCCAATGAGGGGAGATGACGATGATGATGAAGTATACGTCAAAAGAAGAATCAATACTACATACCTAAGAAAAATCGTACTCCATGGAAAAGGCAAAGTCACAATGAGGGGCTCAATTATTCTTCGACGAACAAGAAGGGAAAGAAGCTGACTCAAAAACGAAAACGTCAGCATTGAGGAACCGTATGTTATCGGTCAAATAATGTAATATATATATATATATGTGTGTGTGTGTGTGTGTGTGTGTGTGTTCCTATTTTGTATACATATTTAACCGTCAAATGATGCAATATATATCGCCTTCCCTTCGTTCACTGCTCTCGGTAAAAAAAAGTGGGAGAAAATAAAGGAAAAGAAAAAGGAAAACTGGCAGTAGCGATTTCCTTATAAAACAGCTACAATCAAGCTAGCAGTAGCGATTTCCTTATAAAACCGCTACGGCTAGTGAAGGTAGTAGCAGCGCATTTCATCTAAACCGCTACAACTAGTGAAGGTAGTAGCAGCTGCGTTTTGTCTAAACGCTGCTACTGCTACGCCCACTTAACCCAAAATTCTCACTCTCACTCGCTTCATCCTGCCTCTTTTCCCCCAAATCTCCACTCTCTTCCTCACAGACTTGCCGCCAAGGCGCCGCCTTCGCCCGACCTGCCTCGCCCCGACCCAAGGCGCTCGCACAGACCAGCGCTAGCTTCCCCGACCCGGCGCCAGACCCGACCCGGCCGCTCGCCCCCGACCCAGCGCCCCGACCGTCGGCCCTCGCCTCCCTCCTCTGCTTCCTCCCCTCCCAACCTCGGTCATCGTCGGGCCTGCCTCCTCGCCCCTGCACCCTTTGTAAACCCCTCCCCTCTCTCTGCTAACTAGGGTTCTTCGGTTAATTTACTTAGGTTTTAGTTAGGGCAGTAGGTTAATTAGGTTATCTATTTAGTTATGAATTTAGCTAGGTTTTAAAATAGGACAGAAATTTAGGGTTAAGAAATTGTAGTCAAAAGAAAAGGCTGCATTTAAGCAATTTTCCAAATCAACATCCCTTGTTAAAGCAAATTTAGGTAGGCTAAATTTATATGCAAATTTGAAATGGACATGTGATATGTGGATATGTCATGTTTTGGACATGTCATGTTTGGAATTTGAACATGTCATTTGGACATGTGATGTTTTGGTTCAATTTTGGTAAATGATCCGAGTGGCCTATGTTACGCCGGAATGTTGATTCATTTCGTTCCGATGAATTTCAGGCGCTCGATATGTCCATTTTTTAGCAAAGGTCATGCCGAAATTTGCCGTGAATAAAGGCATGATTTGTGCTACATAGTTCGCATATCGAGTGCTGGCACATAGATTTCTTTTTTATGTCATTTGTCATTTATTCATACTTTTAGAAATAAACGAGGACACTTAATCGTAGGAAACATGTCGAACAACGAAGAAACTGGGCCTTGACCAAGATGCATTTAGATGGATTATGAGGGTGAACAAGAGTACCTTGACAATTTGACTGCTAAGCAAGGTTTGCAGGTCGGCCTCGATGATGGTACTGACGCCGACATCGACACCGACGGCGCCGACACCGATGGCGGCGCCGAGACCGGCGGGGAAGGTACCGGCGGGGAAGATATCGGCGGGGAAGGTACGGGCGCCGATGCCGCTACCGAAAAGAGGAAGCATAAGAAGCAAAGGATACAAA
Source organism: Aegilops bicornis (assembly GCA_021605145.1). Taxonomy (NCBI): domain Eukaryota; kingdom Viridiplantae; phylum Streptophyta; class Magnoliopsida; order Poales; family Poaceae; genus Aegilops; species Aegilops bicornis. The sequence continues at coordinate 7,064,600 of JAHIAL010000009.1, read as the reverse complement.
AACCTAAAAAACTAGGGATTGGACGACTTGTGATCACAAAGATGGAACCTGGCAAGTTTGAGCCATTAGAGCCGGAAGATCTCGTAAGTGCTATGGGAATCAAGTAGGATGCATCCTACGGGAATGCGCGAGCATCAACGACGATGACTTAAGGAGTAAAGAACATTTGACGCAGTTGCTCCTAACGAAGTTGCACAAGAGATTCAAGTTCCCCGACCGGGATGATAACATAGAACAACCGTGGGATGATCCGAAGATGAAAAAGATTAACAATCACGCCATGGGCATGTTTAGCAATGATTTGGCCTCCTGGAAAGGGAGGGTGAAACGAGCTATTGAAGCTGAGGAACCCTTGTCCAAGATTCTGGAGGAAAATCCGACACTTACGGAAGAGGAGTTCGAAAAGTTCAAGGACACTTGCGCTACCGAGGCAGCCAAGGCTAAGGCTGCGAAATTCAAGAGCCTTCAGCAAAGGAACACGGGGAAGTATCGCCTCGGAAGCCGTGGCTACCTCGGTAAAAGGCCCATAAGGGATAAGGAGGAGGCGAAACGTGAAGCCGCGGGTCTCCCACACCCCTTCGCGAAGTTCACCAACCCCTTGGAGTGTGACTTCATCAGGGCCCGCTACAAGCGGGACAAGGAGAAAAAGGTTTTTTACACGGACCAGATCACGAGGAAATTGATTAGACTACTGGAGAAGCACCACCAGCTTGCAGCCGAAAGCCCTACTTCTCCGATGAGGCCCAAGTGGGACACCCCTCTCAACCGGGCCTTGAACAAACTTAAGGGACTCCCTTTGGGCCAGCGGCCACAACATGGTCGTGTGCACGGCGCTGGAGACAGCGCCACATGTAAGGTGTTTTACAACGAGGGCCCGGAGGCCAAGAAGCAGAAAAAGAAGTTTAGTCAGGCGGACATCAACGCGAAGGTGAAGCTTGCGGTCGAGAAAAAAGCAGCTGAGGACGCGGAAAAAACAGCCGAGGAGAAAAATGAGTTGCTACAGCAGGCAGTCAATGCAGCAGAATCGCTTGCGTAAATGATTTCGCTACTAACTTGGTTCCAGCTATCATCAACTGGACGAAGGAAAATCCAGACAAGACGGTACATGATTTCCCGATGCCCAGTTTCGTCGGGAGCAACTCCATGAACAACAACAACACCGCACCATCACTTGCTCACGCAACCGGGCCTCCTCTCGCGGTCGCTCGCGCTCCGTCTTTGGCTGAGCTCGATGTTGTCACGGTAATTACATGTCGCACCACCATATATATATATATATATATATATATATATATATATATATATATATATATATATATATATATATATAATATTCAATTTTCATTGACTGTCGGATGTTTTACGCCACAGACATATGTGTTTGCAGGCGAAGAAACCCCGTGCACCATACTCTATTTGATAAAAGGCGGAAGGTCGGCGTGGGAAAGGGGATGATATTGAACCCCTTGAAACCCACGCCCACAACCAGCCGATCCCGCTAGGCACTTCAGGGTTAGCTTGTCGGTGTGAAATGGGGGCACGAGGCGTTGCCTCCTCCAAGACAAAGCATGTGGGAGAGGACGACGAGACCCCGGCCATGGATTGAAGGCTGCAAGGGTTGGGTGCTGCTATGGTCAAGAATCTTATTAAATGGAGCCGGCCGAGAGCACACCAATAACCACACATCAACAAGCATGTGCAGAGACCACCACCCCGCCTACGCAATTACCAGCTCCTATAGTGCCGAGTGAGAGCGGCGGACGACGCGATGAAGGGGGTGCAATAGTACTGGCTGATGTAATCGGTCTCAGAGAACAGAGAATGGATGATGAGACGGAGGTCGATCCTATGGGTTTCCTCAATACAAACGCGTATGACTGTGACATAGATATGATGAGTCAACCATATGACGAATCGGGCTATCAGCATGCTAATGAGGATATGGATGATATGCCCGGGCAGGAAGGTCGTTGGAAGGATTGCAAAAAGTCTCTCTTCATGAATTCCTCACAGGACACGCCGGGCAGGGGTTAAGGAAGGGTCTGGAAGGTGCGCCCAAGAAAAAGGAGAGGAAGAGATCGGGGAAGATAACTGCCACCAAACAAGACAGAGCACAAAGCAACCATACGATGCATTCTGAAGAGCGTGTACCCGTGAAAGGTGCGGCCATGTTCCATCTCACAGGCGATCCGATGCTACCGCCGAAACCGCTGGAGGCACTATCAGGGGATCTCAGGAGACTGCACGACAATGTGCTGTCGACTGAGAAAAGCCTACTAGCCTCAAAGGATCCAGGATATCCGACATACGCGGCTCGCGTGCCTGAGGGGAAGTGCTATGTCGAGACACGACCCACGGAGGTGTTCTTCCTGCGGTTTGACCATATCTTTGAGATGTTTCTGACAAGGCGGCTTGATTTTACAATCGTCCGCCTTTTTGCGCTACATATGAGCTCCGTCATGAAGAGTGAAGAAGTCTCGCAAATCTGTGTGGCGGATCCATACTACATGCACGAGTCTTTCTTGAGTCTCGGCGACTTTGAGCGTGAAACTGCTAGGGAGTACCTTCAAAACTTCATGGTACAGAATAAGGACCGGGAAATTGTCCTCGTGCCTTATCACACAAAGTAAGTCAGTTCCGGACAACCCTTTCGTACATTTCAATCATTCCTTCTCTCTCATATGGGGAATAATTTGAGGTGTCTTTTCCCCGCAGCAACGGGCGCCGTCCTTATCGTTCTTTACCCGCAAGTCTCCCAGCCGTGTATTTTGACCCTTCTAGAGACTACGAGAAAAAAGACTACACCCACATAATGAATATTCTAGATGATGCTCTCCAAGGCTTCAGCATTAGAGGTGGCCACGTGCAGATCAGGAAACAAAGGAACAAGAAGATGGGCTTCGCGCATAAAACTAACTTCTCCTGCATCCATGTCCCAAAACCAAGCAAGAAGGATGGATTCTACATTGTCCATCTCATGATTCAGTTCAACACGGATCACCAAAAGCTTCGCATGAGAAGCAAAAATGATGATCATATCCACAAGTGGCTAGAATCTCATGGAGAAGCGGATTATAAACTTAGAGATGACTTCTTTCGCATCCAAAGCGACATTGCGACGATCATCATGAAAGAAGTCGTTGATGAGAAGGGGATGTTCCACCACGGCCCTATATCGCGAGCTGACGTCCAAACTCGCATAGGCATGCAACGTCTAGACCTCACGCCCGTTCAAGAAGCTAGGGTCCATCCTTGATGATATGGAAGGATGGAACTTCTAGTGATTTATGATGCCGATGATGATGATATGTGTCGGTTGAACTTGTATACTTTTTGTAGCGATGAAACTTTGTGATGTCCACGGTCCCTGCCGAACTTGCGTAACGCTACTTTGTTAGTTTGCGTACGATGACCTGCGTACCTCTAGTTAATTAGTTTGCGTACTGTATGTTGCATCTAGTTGCTAACCCTTTCTTTTTCGGTGTTGCTCTAGTATATTTTGTTGCATATATTTGATTGTACATCCTCTTCATGAACATGCATCTCTAACAGGTACCTAGTTTCTTGATGGCGAGATGGAAGTGCTATGTCATGTACAAAGGGAAGGTTCCGGGGGTGTACAACGAGTGGCATGGGTGTCAGGTGCAAGTGAATGGGTTCTCGAGCGCCAGCCATAAAGGCTTCAAAAGCAGACAAGAAGGAGAAGCTAGTTACTTGAGGTTCACGCTAGCGCGAGACAGGACTCGTAACCGCCACCTCATGTACTGCATAGTTCCGCTCTCACTCATAGTGATAGCTCTTCTCGCGTATACCTTTGTTTAGATGGATGACGTTGTAGTTGCAAGTATTCGAGACTTGCATGTATCGCTATTTTCGAGATAATGACAAGATACCACTTTGTGTTGGATGATAATTATGATGAGACTATTTGTATGTATATGCTGTGATTACATTTGTGGTCTCGCAGGCATTTGTATGTGTATCATCATGACATTTGTATGTGCTAAAGATTCTTCTATAAAGCCTGTTCAAATACAAAACAAATATGCCGGAAAAAAACAAAAAACTACTAAAATTAGCAGTAGTGAGTGGAGAAAAGTTAGCAGCTGCGCGGTATTAGCAGTAGCGTGCACAGGAGAAGCGCGCTACAGCTATTAGCAGTAGCGAGCTCCCTGTAAGAACGCTGCTGCTACACTTGTATATCAGTAGCGCGGGAGCACACGCGCTGCTGCTACGAGTTAGCTGTAGCGCCGGTCCCCGCGCTACTGATACAACTAGAACCCGCGCTGCTGCTAGGCTTTTCCCTAATAGTGGTTTGCTGATGTGGCGTCCGGTTCACAATAAACGACGTTAGATGGGGTCTTTTTGCCAAAACCCCCCTCCTCTCCCTGAAAAAAAATCTCCGTTAAAAAAAGTCGACCACCCAGTCCCATCCACTCCACCACCCGGGCCGATCCCGAGCCGCGCAACCCCGCCCCCGGCGCCGGCCGATCCCGAGCCGCGCTACCCCCCCCCCGGCGCCGGCTGGCCCCAAGCCGCTACGACCCCAACCCCAATGCCCACGCATCCCGGAAGGGAGCAAGCACGGAAGGTCAGCCCCAAGCCGCATGGCGATGCACCCGTGCATCCTGGCCGCGCCGCCCCTTCTCCTTCCTCTGTCCTCTATCCCAGCCGGCGGCGCAGCCCCGCGCAACACGAGCTCAAGCAGCGGCGGCGGAGCGGACCCGCGCAACAGGGGCACAAGCAGTGGCACGGCAGCGCACAGCGCAGGCACAAGCAGCAACTTCGGCGCGCAGCACAGGCACATCGCCGGATCAAGCAGCGACAGTGAGCTCCGCCGCCGCTGGTGCGTGGCATGGGCGGCATTGTGTGGTGGCCGGGACAGAGTACATCGAACTGGGCATGGAGTCCCTGATTGCATTTACTTTTTTTGATTGAAGGGTGCCTATGCAAAAATACCAGGCACTGTTTGGTAAATTCCTATCACACTTTTTCTAACGCCGCCTGGGACCTACAGTTACGCCACATCAGCTTTTGTGGGACCCACATGTCATAGGTTAAAATGCCCAAAAAGGGCGATCAGTGTTGTCTGCAAAAGATTAGGCCGAGAATCAGTGATTTCTGGCACAAATTCGTAAACCAGTGTTTTCTGCAAACTTAGACGTCAATGTGGTGGCCTTTTGCAATTCACTCTGGATCGACGTGTGTAGTGGAGGTTCCAATTCCTTTTTGCTTGTTCTAGGTGATTAAAGAGCGCGTGAGTGATATTTTTTCCCTCCCAAAATTACGACAAGAATATAACAACAGAGTTATTCATATGTTCAATGGAACGCAAAATCTCAGGGACCAAGAGCCAAAAACCAAAATGGCGAGCTCGACAAGAATTGTCTCTCGGTGAAACTGAGACCAGAATTTAGAGCAAACTGAAAATGACTCTATACCCCAACCTATACGTGTGACAGGTATGGTAACAGCTGAAAGGCATGTGCGTCCGGCAAGGTGTGAGAAACACAAATTGATACTCCTCATGATCTAAGGCACCATTCAGCCCCATCACACTTATTGCACTGCTAAATTAGCAGACGTCTTGAACACTGCCCGCTCTGTCTCTTTATATATGTCTAGACCATATGCACATTTTCTGCAGGTGTTACAATGTACACTCACAACTGAACTTATGATTCGTTTTCTTGCTAGTGAGTTGAGATTTTAGAAGAAATTGAAAGAGAATGTGGACAATCTTCTGGCGCGGCTAGTGTCTCTATGCGTCCCCACAGAGAAACCATGAAATTTCAATAGGAAAATGCTTTGATGCAAATCCAGCACATATAGAACTGATTATATGTCTAATTGAGAAGCATAAAAGCCCACCAAATATCCTATGGATACTGCAGATTCAGCATCCATAGATCTGATTTGTCCCGTTAATCTGGAAGCCTTACAAAGTGGAGTTTATTTTATCCCATGTAGAAGAGCTCCGTTTGTTCGACTTCAAGTGTGTGGAGTGTGTCCCGTTGAAAAGCCCTCGGTCTGAGCATTGAGACAAAATGATTCAAAGTGTCTAGGGTAAGCAAAGTGGGTGATACATTTTTAGCTTGTTCTGAATTATTAAAGAGCTTGACAATATTATACTACTTCCTTCGTCAAGATTATGTCGAGAATCATGGAAATGGACTTACCTATCAGCACAATGTTTACTAGGGGTTGGGGCGCCACCTTGTGGCACATCCTGAAAGAAAGCTGGGGCGGTGCCAGGTTGGTAACCGCCCATTCCAGTTGTTTTTTTGCAATCTTGGTAACACATGAAAATGGCATGTTATAAGAAGTTGCACTATAAATTTTGAAAGAGCTAAATAAATGACACTCAAATACAATGAGATCAGGGCATCTCAGCAAACGGATACCACCAACACGTTTGTGGACATCCTTGAGTTTCGGTCGTTCAATGCAATGTACAAAAGAGAAGACAGGACACCGATCATTAACGAAACTAAAAACCAAAGAAAAAACAGGACACCGATCAAGGTCGATGACCCCCGAGCCGGAGCCACCAGCCTCGTCATTGTTTGCATCGTCATTGTGCTGCTTTTGTGCCTCATCATCCTCAGCCTCAATCTCCTTGAAGAGTCACTCCCGCGGCGCCAAGATAAGTCGGCCGCTGGATGTGACGAAGATGGTGCAGGATGGAGGTGGCCCTCGGAGCAAATCCAGCATAACCCTTCGCGGATGCAGGGGAAACTGATTGACCTCCCAGCTCGTCGCTTGCCAACTAAAAGGGACTTGTTGATTTGTTCTACAAATAACTCAAACGAACTTGCATAGAGGGCTTTAGCAAGAGTGAAGTTCAAATCCATCGCATGCAAATATTGAAAAGATAAAACTTTGATACATGATAAATCAAAGGAAAATGCAGCAGGAAGATTCAACATATGTTTTCGTGTAAGCAAATTTCAAACACAATAGGCTGATGCGATTGAGTAAATTGAAGGTTGGTGCGTATCTAAAAAGTGTCAAAGTCACTATGCTAACTGATCCTCCTGTTCATCGGCTGATCCCGCCAGATGCTTCGCAGCTGCCTGTGTACAGCCTGCCGGCGCCCAATGCCCGCCGCCTCCTCGCTAAGCCCCCTCGCCAGAGGGCAGCTTCCTCCAGCATGTTCCTTCCACGAGCACGGGTAGCTCCTCCTCCCTCATTATCTCGTCGGGCAACCTGCCTGCAGACTGTAGGACCAGTTCAAGTAAGGTAAGTGAGTAGTGGAGGAGGCGACCACCGGCGTGGGAGAGGATGTGCACGGCGGTCCCATCTTTCAGCAGCAGCCTGGCGTGCCTGTGTCGTGGCGATCTCGGAACGTATGTACCAAGGTTATTTAGTGCATCACCATCACTCTAGTTTCAGGCTTTCAGCATGTGATAATTTTACAGCTATGCGAATAATGATGCCCTCTCCTGGGTTGCAGATGCTTGTGGCCATGAAGTCCTACTGGGCAGCAGGGGCAGGCGATGCCTGATAATCAAGAATACATGCATGAACCACGGAAGACAAATTGACTTCTGCGGATTTATTTCTGGCTTTTCATAATCAGCCTTCCCCATTTCGTTTAGAAGATGGCATTAGGACACGAGGTCAACCACGAAACACAAATCAACTTCTGCGGAGTTGTTTTGATGTAGGGCTGCCCAAGAAAAATTCCAAAAACAAAGATGAGTAGGTGTCGCCGAGTGCCAAAGCTAGCAGAACCTGTTTCTTGGAATGTATGCCGAGCTCAGAACTCCGTAAATCTAAGTTTGCCTAGCCACTGCGAACTTTTGCCGAGTATCAAACTCAGCAAACGGAAAAACATCTACTGAGTTTACAGTAGAAAAAACACGGCAAAACATGGTACTGGGCAACCTATTCGACAGGAGTTTGCCGAGTACCGAACTCGTCAAAATATTTGCCTAGTTTTGTTTGTTATGCACTGGTAGAACTTAGTGCCATGTGGCATTTTCTTATTCAACAGAGTACTACCGAGTTTCAAACTGGTTTCAGATTTTACCGAGTTTGACTAGCTGGACTCGGCAGAACTTAGTGCCATGTGGCATTTTTGTTAACGCCTGCTGAGTTCTCGGAGTGGATGAAACATGGCAAAGTTTATTTAAATGTTCGCCGAGTTCTCGATAGAAAGAACTGAGCAAACTTAATACTTGGCGGGCTGTGTCCAGCCGAGTCCAGTTCGCCGAGTTTGGGACTCGGCGAAGGTCTCGCTGAGTTGTTTCTGGGCTCTACCGAGTTCCATGGAAACTCACCAAAGAGGGCGATTCTTGTAGTGTCTATCGATCATGTCTACTCTTTGAAGATAATCCTATACCACCGCATGCGCTGAAATTTTGAAAGAAGATGAAAAATATGTTAACAATAGTCTGTATACCGATTAATTTCCCAAAACGAACACTTGGGACCTTACATTATCCCGGCTGATTCAGCGAACTCAATTGTATTTTTCACTGGACGATATTGACATTGCAGTCGCCATTGGCTTATTGCTTCATACAATGCATGGACCATGGTCATGCAATTCTGGCATAATACACCATAGACTCCATGCAACTCTGGCATCATGCACAAGCTAGTTATTGTTGATCCCCATGGGTTGCAACATTCAACATCACACTTGCTGCGCTGTTGGTTTAACTAAAATTTCGCCGTCCTCTGCCTCGCTAGTTATATACATTCCATTTCCTAATTTTGTGTATGCATGTGTTTCGTTGGTGTAAAGAACAAGGCTATTACTGCTGAGAAATTAATATACTTGCATTCATAAAGTTAATATATTTGCGTATGTGCTGCTTTGCACTAGTCCAAACAATATATGCTTGCATTCCTCATGTGATCGACCAACGTGTGGACAAGGAAAATCATGTGCAGCTGGCCAACATGAGAAACATTGTTACTTTTCATGAGCTACACACCATTTAGAGGCATCCTCACACTTATCGTATTGGTGGATTAACTGGTGTTTTGAACATTGCCCACTCTCTCTCTTTATATATCTATGAACCATATGCACCTTCTATGTTGGTGCTCCGTCCCATGGTTATCAGGTTATGAGTGTACACTCACTACTGAACTTTTGATGTATTTTCTTGGCCGATGAGTTGAGATTTTTAGAAGAAACTGAAACATAATGTGGACAATTGTGAGGAAGGTCCTGCACACCAAGAAATCCAGAAATTTTTATAAGACAAAGCTGTGAGGAAGGTCCTGCATAATGCCATAATATTTATTTCCTTATGTTTTCTATCCATATGTGAACTTAGGTCAAAAGGGAGGGCAATGTGCTCTGCTATTCCCGGTTGTGGCCACTGTGTCTTGATTGGGCCAACCTTAAATAGGGGGGCATTTATGGGATTGGAAGAGGGTGATGGGAGGACCGTAAGCCTCCCTGCAACTTCGCTGGGCTTTACCGGCATGGGCGCGGGCTTCTATATGAGAATGAAAAGCTCTCTTTACAATAAAATGTAGCTGCTGTCACTTGTGTCTAGTATTTTCTTGCAGGTGAGTTGAGATTTTAGAAGAAACTGAAAGGGAAAGTAGGCAATGGCCCCTAGAAAGTAGAAACCTTGTGCTACTGCAAATCTGGCATCTGTAGATCAGATTCTGTCCCACAAGGGCGGCAAAAATCAACGTAATTCCACAGTCCGTTTGATTGAGTCAAAGTTTTTAGGTAAACGCTTCCTATCTATAGTATGAAGGAACGCCAGCGCCAGCGCCCTTTAGGAATAGCTAGTTATTGAAGATAAGACTAAGAAATGACCCATTGTAGACATCTTTTTCTGTCATCTCTAAATTACATGCAAGAGTTAAGATAAGACTATCTTATTAACCATTTTACATGCCCTAACTTCAGGTCAGGTTTGATCCGCTAATTATGGCGAGGCCCACAGAGAGAAAATCATGGGCCCTTGCACGTTCTACTTTAGTTGCAAGCAGCGAAAATAAACTGTTAAGGAATGTTCATGGCTAACAGCCTAACAGCCGCGACGCAGAGGGCCCATCCCATGGCACATCGCCTGCCTCGCCGCCGGCGCTCATGCATGTCGCCCACCTTGCCACAGCACCGACGCATGTCGCCCACCTCGCCGCTGCCTCGGTATACTGTTTCCGTCACAACACCCATCTCTTGACGATAATATGGTCATCGCTGCCTCGCCATGACCGCCATGGAAACAGGACCGCCGATCCTCTCGGTCCGGCCCGGGCTTCACCACCGCCGGTCCGGTACCTGAAAACAGGCCCACCACGCTGCTTGGTCCGGTCCGGACCGGACCGCCAGTGGCCGGTCCAAACGACGGCTCCGACCGGGACCGGACCGGTTCGGACCGCGTCCACCCTAAGAACAGTAGCAGAAAAATTGCATATGGTTTAGAGATATATAAAGAGACAAAATGGGCAGTGTTGGAAGCTACGGTTACATTGCAAGCACGATAAGCCCAGAGTGGTGTTCTCAGCCCGAGCTCATGTGAGCTCGGATATACAGTAAAATACAAAGAATCTGAATTTTTTGTGTGAAATATTGACAAATGTTTTCATACCTTGCAAAATTTCATCAATAAATGACATTCGTGGAAAATGTGGCAAAAATAACAAATTGATGCTTCAAAATGTATTTGAAAATAACATTTTGGAGCAACGATTTTGTTATTTTTGCCATAATTTCCACGAATGTCACATGTTGATGAAATTTTGCAAGCCAACAAACATATTGTCAATGTTTCACACAAAAAAATCAGAATTTTTTGAATTTTTTTCATTTTTAATTTTACTGTTCAGCCGAGCTCATATGAGCTCTGGATTAGAATAGGTGGGTCCCATGATAAGCGTGATACTTCTGAATGGTGTGTAGCTGATGAAGAGCAACGTTGTCTCTCCTATTGGCCACAATATGTTTATTTGAAAAGCATATGTTGGGATTTTTTTAAGCTAGCACGAGACACGCTCTCGCTCCGCTTTATAGATAAAACAGAAACCTAAGTACATGGTCGAACGATACAGGGTAGTGAGCAAGCCCTCTTACAAAGCACATTCCGGAATAACCGAACAAAGTAAACAAATGTGATTACACTACAGAGAAATAACATAGGTAGGCTTGAATACAACGCCAATACATGATGTAGGACAACTAAGCTCCATGACAAAGCCCTCAGGAGGGGAAACAACGCTAAGCGTCACCGCTGCCGAGTGCAAGATGGACAAGGGTTTTCACCCGGAACCCTAGCATAGAGAGGAGAACCACGACAGTCGCAATGTGCTCAAGACTACATATCTGGATCTGAGAGTTGCCACTGCCAACGAAAGAGAGCAAGCCCGAGCGACCCTCCGCTACACCCCTCATCGCACACATGACCAAGAGGCTTAGCCACCACAGCCGACATGGTGCCCGCCAGAGCCTCAACCATGGGGACTGCCATCGCCCCAACATCCAATGCTCGAGACACCGCCAATCACCCACTTCGCAACGCACAATCGACGGCGGGAAGAACAGAGGCACTCCATCGACTCCTAGGACGACACTAGCCAGTGATTCTAGGTTAGTGCCTTCACCTGTAGGAAACACCCACGCATGCATCCCCAGCCCTAGTCATAGCCCTCTTGCCTTGGCCTAGGCGAGCTTGCACGGTGCCCGTCCATGGCCTAGAAAACATCAATACACTCAGGCTTGATTTTCGGAGTGGAAACAATTATCTAGATAAGCGACTAAAGGCTCATGTTCATAGATAGGCAGAAACATAATGTAATAAACAATTTAGAAATATCGGGCAAATCCGTTCAAGGATGGTGTCAAACGGGTAATATAAACATTGAGTGGATGAATAACTCTGTTGTTATATTATCGTCATAATTTTTGGGAAGGAAAAAAAATATCACTCATGCTCATTAATCACCCAAAACAATAGAAAAATTAATCAAGTACCTCCATTACACAGTTCAATCCATTTTAGCTCGAAGCACACACTGAGTGCTTCTCCACAGGAACTTGAAATTAAACAAATTGAGCACTTGTGCATCGGCCAGATCCAAAATCTCACCTGAAATTGCAGTAGAACATTTTCCTATTGAATTTTTATGGTTCCTCAATGGGCACACAAGGAGTTTAACCAGAGTGATTGTCCACATTCTCTTTTAGTTTCTTCTAAAATCTCAACTCATCGGCAAGAGAACACATGAAAATTACAATAATAGTGTACACCCATAATTGGACGACCAACGGAAGGCGACCCAGCAGCAAAGGTACACATGACTTCGAGATATATAGAGACACTAGTAGAAAAAGGGCCTATAGTCCCGGTTGGTGAGGGCCTTTAGTCCCGGTTCATGAACTGGACTAAAGGGTCGGCACTAATGCCCTGATTCTTTTAGTCCCGGTTCAATCCAGAACCGGACAGAAGGGCTTCCACGTGGCCTGTCCCTGAGCCCAGGCAGGAGGGTTTTGGTCCTTGGTGGCACCAACCGGGACCAATAGGCATCCACGCCACAGCATTTATGTGGCTGTGATTTTTGTTTTTTTTGAAAGGGGGGGTTTGGGGGTTTTGGGGGTTAATTTAGGTGTTTCATATATTGTGCTATAGCTAGCTAATTAATAGAGAGAAGTGTTCTCTCTTTTGTCCGTGCTTGGTCGACGCTACGTACCATACATAATGATAGAGAGGACTAGCTAGACACGCTAGCTAGCTAGAGTAAGCAAACAGAAGATCGTCATGAACATATATACATATAGAGAGAAGTGATATCGACCACCTCTCCTTCTCCGAGAGATTGGTCGAACAACAAGTTCTCGTATATCTATCCGACACTACCGGCTACATATATACAATAATTATCTTTACAAATATATAATCTCCTAACATACGGACGCGTGGTCCACATAGTATTCTCCGTCTTCAGCGATCACGTGGTCAAGAAAGAATGCCGCCAATTCCTCTTGAATTGCTCGCATGCGATCTGGTGCTAGGAGTTCATCCCGCATCCAAACATCTAATTTTAAGAAGGGTCAATACATATATATATATGAATGAATGAAAGTCAACACAAATGATGGTAATAAAATAAAATTGTGAATATTGTTATTTACGCACTTCATATTGTTTGTCGGAGTAGCCCGCTCACAGGTGTCGTGTGGCGGATGGACTCGCAAATGTAGTATCCACAGAAATCATTCCCTTGTTCCTGCCACAACCACTTTACAAGAAATAGAGGTCAATCAAACTGATAATTAGCAAGCATGCTAAATGGTATTGATGAAACTAGGGCTTGAATCACTAGGAGATGCGTGGAATATGCTACTATATAGTACTTACTGGTGCCTAAATTGCAGGTTCTTCGGTAGTCCCGGAGCTTTTTGGTGAATTTTCTCCAAGCCCTGCCATACAAAGAAAACAATTACTTGATATCAGAAATGAACAAAGTTGCTGATATGGTGGATAATGATCGATTTAACTTACTTCTCGAGCAGTTCAGTCATGTCCGCATACTCCTTGGGATCTTTTTCGCTCGAGTCTAAGACAGTTACTACTCCCTTCTCAAGCTTAATCTCTAGGAGAATATAGTGGTAGCTGCGCACACATGCATAACTCATCAATATTACATTACTATAACCTGGACTAATAAGGAAACCGAATATGCCACAAGACAGTAACACTTACTCAAGTTGTAAGGAAAGAGTATTATATCTTTGTGTTCATTTATTTCCAACGATCGTAGCAAGTTGGCCTCGGTTTCTTGGGCACGATATTTAACCTCGCTTGCATCTATGAGATACGTGTTAATGAACCCAATATCTCCCACTTGTCTTTTCTTCAATTCGGCGATCTTCAATCTGCATAATATAGTGAGGATAATTATAAATACATGCAATGAAAGGGCTGAGTTATATAGAGAGACTTAATGACAGAAGTAGTACTACTTACAGACAGTAGCAGGTGACCGTTGATTTATCGATGGCCAATTGATTGAAAAACTGATATAAATCTTCATATGGAATAGGCAACAGTTCAATTCCATGGAGGTCATGCTCCTTTTTAACTCTCACATACAAAGTACTCCTCCCATCAGACTCTTTGCAGGTTTTCATGTACCAATCATGCAATCTTCGCATCATCGTTGATAGAGAACTTTCATCTTTGACGAGAGGCTTCCCGTTTTCAGATATCTTTGTATCTGCACCTCCAAGAAATCATAATGTACATCGTCGGACAGGTAATCTCTAGGATTGCTATAACCGGGTACCATCCTCGGATCGACGATGTCGCTAGCAGGCACTTTGGGCGGGGGCATGATTGCTTCTCTTGTTCGCCGAGCTGGGCAATTTGCTTCCCAGCTCGTCGTTCTTTCATCCTTTGATCACTTTTAGTACTTCCCGAACTCTCCGCCGGCAAATGCCTTTCCAATAATGCGCTCATAGTTGCCTTCGGCGGAGACTTGGGTGGTTTTGTCGGGCAGCCAGAGTGCGCTTCGCTTTCACCGGATCTACCTTCTCCTCCGGAGGTGGATGTCTCTTTGCTTGCAACCCTTGAAACCAGTCATCCATTTCGGCCCACGCGATCTTCGCTTTTCCTCCTCGCTCCTCTCAGACGGTAACTTCTCCGAGTCTGAGAGAAGGACCGAATCAGTATGTCCTCCCGCCTTTGGCTGTACTGCTAGACGCCGCAGAGCGGCACGGAGTGGATGTCTTTTTCCTTGCTTACAAGGCGGAGGAGAAGGACTACGACGCCGGAGCAGCCGGAGCGGGCGGCGGGTCTCTTCCGCCTTTTGCCGACGAGGCGGAGAAGGAGGAGGCTGGCTGCTCGGGCGCCAAGCGCAGGCGGAGAAGGAGGCGGATTGCCGCCACGCCGGAGAAGGAGCCGCCGAGTGCCCTGATCGTCACTGCCGGAGGAGGAGGCGGAGTGCCCTGACTCACGGAGGAGGAGGAGGAGGCGGAGGCGCCCAGTTCGTAAGGTTGATGAGATCCTTCCGCCGTGAGGCATGGAGTCTTCGAGCAGAACCCAGCCGATACTCCCCTTCACCGGTAGGGTGGTCAAGCCGGAGGTCCTCAAATCTCTCCGTTATTTCATCGACCATCACCTTAGCATATCCATCGGGAATCGGCCGGCAGTGAAAAGTTGAGTCGGGTTTAGTAGGATAAACTGAGCCAACAGCCGCCTTGACCTTCAAATTGCTCCATTGCGCCATAAGGTGGCAATTTTCAGCATCCGTGATAGCATCCACGGGATAGCTGGCAGGAGCCGTCAAGGCATGCTCGGCTGAAGCAGCTCGGTGGAAGCCACGCTGCTTCTCCGCCGAGATGGCGGGGTAGCTTCGGGGAAGCTTCGCAGGTCGCTTGCTGCGACCGCTTCTCCTTCCTCTAGCCCCATTACCCTTTCGTGCAGCGCTCGCAGTTGGCTCTGCTTCCGCTTTCTTCCTCCTCTCCGGGTTTTGTAACCCCTCGCGTCCGAAATCTAGCCTTCCACGAACGGAGCTCGGGCGTGCCTCGTGGTCCGCCTGTGGGTGCTCGGATTGCCGAGGGCCATTGTGAGCTCATCCTTCTCCCTGTCTGGAACGAACGTCCCTTGCTGCGCTGCTTCGATATATTGCTGAAGCCTCTTGACTGGTATGTCCAATTGTTCGCCCGTCCAAATGCACTTCCGGCTAATGATGAAGCCATGGATTTCTTCAATACTTTGACACTATAGGAACCCTCGACCCTGAAACCTTCGACCCTTGACCCCTTAACGACCCTCGACCCTCTACCCTAGTTCCCGACCCTCGACCCTTCGGCGATCCTCGACACCCTCGTTATATCGACAACGACGCAACATACATATACATGGGAAAATAATGTTATCGGGGAGGGGTATCGTACCCCCCTCGTGTCAAAGTTTCTTCTTTCTCCTCTATTCCTTTCTTTCTTCTTCTCCTCTTCTTTTTCTTCTTATCCCTCGAGAAAGGAAAATAAGGAAAAAGGAAGAATAGAGGAGAAAGAAGAAAAAAAATAGAAGAAAAAAAGAGAGGAGAAGAAGAAGGAATAGAGGAGAAGAAGCAAAAATAGAATTTTTTTCTTCTTCTCCTCTATTCCGTCGTCTTCTCCTTTGTTCGTCGACTGCCTCTTCTTATTTTTTTCTCTCCTTCTTCTTCCTTCTTCTCCTTCTTCCTTCTTCCTCTTTTATTCTTTTCCTTATTTTCCTTCTTCCTCGATTTCCACCCTAACTCTAAACAGTACAACTTCCTCGACGCATCCGCCTATCTCATGAACAAAATAAAATCTATGAATAAAAAACATCATATTCTATGAACAAAAAAACATCATATTCCATCCACATCGATCCATGCATATATCATATATATGATCATCTATGAACAAAAAAAGTTCATATGATCATCTATGAACAAAAAAACATCATATATATATGCAGAAAAAAAAATTAGATCAACACATACGCAAAAAAGCATCATACATATATCCATACATCAATATACATACATGAACATTTATGAAAAAAAGCATCACATCGAACAAAAAAACATCATACGGTGGCGGCGGCGGCAGGGGGGCAGGGCAGGTGCGCGGGGGCTCACTGTGGGCGGCGTCGGCAATGGCGATGTCGGGGCCGGCCTGATGCCGAGGTGGCGACGCGGGCAGGGGCAGGCTGACGCGAGGAGGCGTAATGCGAGGTCGGGAGGCGGAGGCGACGGCGAGGTCGGGGAGGCGTTAGACGACGGCGAGGTCGCGGAGGCAGGGGCGGCGACGGCGAGGGCGCGCGACGGGGTGGGGACGGCGACGAGGCAGGGCGACGGGCGTTGGGGCAGATGCGGTGCGGCGATGGCGATGGGGGCAGACGGCGGCGACGACGGGCGCGAAGCGACGGCGATGGTGACGACGGTGGCGACGACGGGCACGGGCGACGGCGATGGTGATGACGTGGCGTGATGACGGGCGACGGCGGCGGCGGGCGGCGTTGGCAGCTCGGGCGGCGCCGGGAGGTTGAAGGGGGAAATGCGTTGAAAACTGACATTTTTGACAAGTCTTGCTTATCGACCCAGAGCATTGGTCCCGGTTCGTGGCACCAACCGGGACCAATGCCCCCCTTTAGTCCCGGTTCGTGGCACCAACCGGGACCAATGTCTTTAGTCCCGTTGGTGCCACCAACTGACTAAAGTTTTGGTCGGTTGGTGGCACCAACCGACTAAAGTCATTCGTCCCGGTTGTTCCACGAACCGACTAATGCCTCTTTAGTCGGTTGGTGCCACCAACCGGGACCAAAGGCCCTGCTGGCCGCCTTGGCGCGAAATGTTTAGTCCCACCTCGCTAGTTGAGAGAGCTCGAGTGTGGTTTATAAAGCGCTGCTGCGCCGACCCACTCGAGCTCCTCTCAACTGCAGCTTTCGGCCTAACCGTGCTATCTCTTCTCAGGCCTCTTGGCCCCTGCTGGCCTGAATCCCGCCCAAGGTAGGGTTTCTAGTCGTATTCAGGCCGTGGCGGCCCAGTAGGTGGCACTTTTTTTTTCTTTGTTGCTTTATTTATTTTATTTTGTTTCTACTTACAACAAAATACTTATTGTTGCTATTTTCATTTTTTTCCAGTTTTTTGGTTTTGCTTTCTGCATTATTTATTTTTTGTTATTTTTTGCTTTATTTTTTAATTCTTTTTGCTTTTAGTTTTAGAAAAATTATAAACTTTCTGTTAGTGCCATTAGTTTTCAAATTTGAAAACACTTTTTTTTTTCTTTGTTGCTTTATATATTTTATTTTGTTTGTACTTATAACAAAATACTTATTGTTGCTATTTTTATTTTTTTTCAGTTTTTTGTTCTGGTTTCTGCATTAGTTATTTTGTGGTGTTTTATGCATTATTTTTTTTAACTCTTTTTGCTTTTAGGTCAGCAAAATTATAAACTTTCTGTTTGTGCCATTAGTTTTCAAGTTTGAAAACACTTTTTTGCTTTATTTATTTATTTTATTTTGTTTCTACTTACAACAAACTACTTATTGTTGCTATTTTTATTTTTTTTCAAGTTTTTTTGTTTTGTTTTCTGCATTATTTATTTCCTTTTGGTTTTTTGCTTTATTTTTTAATTCTTTTTGCTTTTAGGTCAGCAAAATTATAAACTTTCTGTTTGTGCCATTAGTTTTCTTTGAAATTTGTGTGAATCACAAGTTTGTGAGCTCAACAAGGCGTGTAGAGGGACGGGCTTATAAACCGGTGTGACCGCCCTTCGGTTGGCGAGGTTTTCAAATTCATAGTTTTCAAATGAACTCTGAAAAAGTTGGCATAGCGTGTCCATGTACAAAACAGACAATGGTATCATACTCTGCCTGTTACAAAGTTGGCATGGTATCATCATAATAGTTGCGGAGAAAGTCTTCACTTTTTCTTCGCTTGTGTCGCTTTGCTTATTGCGCGTAACCATGGATAATATTCATCATTTATCAGGATGCTTGGGTCAGCCTTGACTTTGAAGGGGGAATTTCATGAAACTTTTCATACTCTTGAGACATGTCATCTTGCCCTCCACTCCTGTGGATGTCCCTTTTTCCTAAAAGAACTATGTGGCGCTTTGGCTCATTGTATGATGTATTCGCTTCCTTATCTTTTTTTTCCTCGGTCTGGTAGACATGTCCTTCACATAGATAACCTGTGCCACATCATTGGCTAGGACGAACGGTTCGTCAGTGTACCCAAGATTTTTCAGATCCACTGTTGTCATTCCGTACTGTGGGTCTACCTGCACTACCCGCCTCGACAGATTGACCCACTTGCACTTAAACAAAGGGACCTTAAAATCTACTCCGTAGTCAAGTTCCCATATGTCTACTATGTAACCATAATATGTGTCATTTCCTTGTCGGTTGCTGCATCAAAGCGGACACCGCTGTTTTGGTTGGTGCTCTTTTCATCTTGGTCAATCGTGTAAAATGTATTCCCATTTATCTCGTATCCTTTCCAAATCATTACAGTCGAAGATGGTCCTCGGACAACAAGTAAAGCTCATCACAAACAGTGCTGTCACCTCCGAGACGTGTTTCCAACCAACCGCTGAAAGTCTGATGTGTTCACATGTAATCCGGTCGTCGACCGCTTCCGGGTGTTTGGAGCGCAGACCGTTCTTATGTTCATCGACATAATGGGGTCACCAAGGTAGAGTTACGTAGAACTGTGTAGTGTGCTTGAGACCAAGAATATCCGTCCCTGCATATAATTGAGTCCCTTCCAAGCGTGCCTTTTCGGTCAGTCTCCCCACATGCCGCGATTTAGGGAGACCTATCTTCTTAAGGCCAGGAATGAAGTCAACACAAAACCCGATGACATCCTCTGTTTGATGGCCCATGGAGATGCTTCCTTCTGGCCTAGCGCGGTTACGAAAATATTTCTTTAGGACTCCCATGAACCTCTCAAAGGGGTACATATTGTGTAGAAATACGGGCCCCAGAATGACAATCTCGTCGACTAGATGAACTAGGACGTGCGTCATGATATTGAAGAAGGATGGTGGGAACACCACCGAAACTGACAAGACATTGCGCCACATCACTCCTTAGCGTTGGTACTATTTTTGGATCGGTCACCTTCTGAGATATTGCATTGAGGAATGCACATAGCTTCACAATGGCTAATCGGACGTTTTCCGGTAGAAGCCCCTCAATGCAACCGGAAGCAGTTGCGTCATAATCACGTGGCAGTCATGAGACTTTAGGTTCTGGAACTTTTTCTCTGGCATATTTATTATTCCCTTTATATTCGACGAGAAGCCAGTCGGGACCTTCCTCCTGCGCAGGCATTGAAAGAATATTTCTTTCTCTTCTTCGTAAGAGCGTGGTGGCAGGACCTTCATATTGCTTCGGAGGCATGCCCTCTTTTTCGTGCAAGCGTTGCAGGTCCTCCCGTGCCTCAGGTGTATCTTTTGTCTTCCCATACACGCCCAAGAAGCCTAGCAGGTTCACGCAAAGGTTCTTCGTCACGTGCATCACGTCGATCGAAGAGTGGACCTCTAGGTCTTTCCAGTAGGGTAGGTCCCAAAATATAGATTTCTTCTTCCACATGGGTGCGTGATTCTCAGCGTCATTCGGAACAGCTAGTCCGCCGGGACCCTTTCCAAAGATTACGTGTAAATCATTGACCATAACAAGTACGTGATCACCGGTACGCATGGCGGGCTTCTTCCGGTGATCTGCCTCGCCTTTGAAATGCTTGTCTTTCTTCGACATTGATGGTTGGTCGGAAGAAATCGACGATGGCCCGTGTACACATTCTTCCTGCAGCTTCCCGTATATACTATCGGTGTCAAGTAAACAGTGCGTGCATGCGTGGTATCCCTTGTTTGTCTGTCCCGAAAGGTTACCGAGAGCGGGCCAATCGTTGATGGTCACGAACGGCAACGCCTTTAGGTCAAATTCCTCCTTTTGTGCTCATCCCACGACGCATACACCGCTTTCCATTCCACAGCTGTAAAAGTTCTTCAACTAATGGCCTTAGGTACACATCAATGTCGTTGCTGGGTTGCTTAGGGCCTTGGATGAGAACCGGCATCATAATGAACTTCCGCTTCATGCACATCCAAGGAGAAAGGTTATACATACATAGAGTCACGGGCCAGGTGCTGTGATTGCTGCTCTGCTCCCGAAAGGATTAATGCCATCTGCGCTTAAAGCAAACCATACGTTCCTTTGGGTCCTTTGCAAACTCATCCCAGTATTTTCTCTCAATTTTTCTCCATCTGCGACCCGTCGCCGGTGCTCTCAACTTCCCGTCTTTCTTACGGTCCTCACTGTGCCATCGCATCAACTTGGCATGCTCTCCGTTTCTGAACAGACGTTTCAACCCTGGTATTATAGGAGCATACCACATCACCTTCGCAGGAACCCTCTTCCTGGGAGGCTCGCCGTCAACATCACCAGGGTCATCTCGTCTGATCTTATACCGCAATGCACCGCATACCGGGCATGCATTCAGATCCTTGTATGCACCGCGGTAGAGGATGCAGTCATTAGGGCATGCATGTATCTTCTCCACCTCCAATCCTAGAGGGCATACGACCTTCTTTGCTGCGTATGTATTGTCGGGCAATTCGTTATCCTTTGGAAGCTTCTTCTTCAATATTTTCAGTAGCTTCTCAAATCCTTTGTCAGGCACAACATTCTCTGCCTTCCACTGCAGCAATTCCAGTACGGTACCGAGCTTTGTGTTGCCATCTTCGCAATTGGGGTACAACCCCTTTTTGTGATCCTCTAACATGCGATCGAACTTCATCTTCTCCTTTTGACTTTCGCATTGTGTCCTTGCATCGACAATGACTCGGCGGAGATCATCATCATCGGGCACATCGTCTGGTTCCTCTTGATCTTCAGCACCTTCGCCCGTTGCAGCACCATCGTGCACATCGTCCGGTGCATCTTGATGTTCAGTAGCATCACCGTATTCAGGGGGCACATAGTTGTCATCGTACTCTTCTTCATCGCCGTCTTCCATCATAACCCCTATTTCTCCGTGCCTCGTCCAAACATTATAGTGTGGCATGAAACCCTTGTAAAGCAGGTGGGCGTGAAGGATTTTCCGGTCAGAGTAAGACTTCGTATTCCCACATATAGGGCATGGACAACACATAAAACCATTCTGCTTGTTTGCCTCAGCCACTTCGAGAAAATCATGCACCCCCTTAATGTACTCGGAGGTGTGTCTGTCACCGTACATCCATTGCCGGTTCATCTGCTTGCATTATATATAATTAAATGTGTCCAAAATCATTACAGAACATCATGAATAGATAATTATAAGTGACCAAATTAATAGAAGTTCATCATCACATAAAAACCAAAGTACATACATAGTTCTCATCTAACAACATAAAGCTTCGCAGCAGCATCTAAATTAATTAAACCATACATTGAAACTATGTAAAACATTTCAATGAGAAAACAAATGCGATCATAATCGCAACCAAGGTAACAACTGATCCAACGGCATAATGATACCAAGCCTCGGTATGAATGGCATATTTTCTAATCTTTCTCATCTTCAAGCGCATTGCATCCATCTTGATCTTGTGATCATCGGCGACATCCGCAACATGCAACTCCAATATCATCTTCTCCTCCTCAATTTTTTTATTTTTTCCTTCAAGAAATTGTTTTCTTCTTCAACTAAATTTAACCTCTCGACAATAGGGTCGGTTGGAATTTCTGGTTCAACAACCTCCTAGATAAATAAAATCTATGTCACGTTGGTCGGCATAATTTTCATAAACAATAAATGAACCAATAGTTATGAAAAGATAATATATACCACATCCGAATCATAGACAGGGCCCGAGGGCCGGCGGGGCGGATACCAAAACCATCGCACTATATAAGATCAATAATAAAAGTAAGAAAATAATACAAGTATCTATCTAAACATACAAGTAAGAATGTTTTTCCTTTCAGAAAGAAGATAAGAACAAGAGGCTCACCACGGTGGTGCCGGCGATGAGATCGGCGGGTGATCGACGGCGGTGAAGACGGGGACGGGGCGTGACGGACCGCTAAACCTAGATCAATCTTGAGGAAAACGGAGCTTGGCGGTCGAGCTTGGAGAGGAGAAACCTTAAGTACTGTGGCTCGGGCATTCCATCGAACACCTTGTGTGCATAGGAGGTGAGCTAGAGCACCACCAAGCCCTCTCTCCCTCGGCGGAAAAACAGAGCACTGTGCTCTGCTCTTCTGTGAGGGGCTATATATAGGCAGCACCATTAGACCGGTTGGTGGCATTAACCGGGACTAAAGGGCAGCCTTTGGTCCCGGTTCATGCCACCAACCGGGACCAATAGTGGTGGGCCAGGAGCCAGGACCATTGGTCCCGGTTTGTCCCACCAACCGGGACCAAAAGGTCCGGACGAACCGGGACCAATGGCCCACGTGGCCCGGCCGGCCCCCTGGGCTCACGAACCGGGGCAAATAGCTCCATTGGTCCCGGTTCTGGATTGAACCGGGACTAATGGGCTAAACTGGCCTGGACGAAAGCCCCCTTTTCTACTAGTGAGAGGGGGCGTGAGCAATGTTCAAATGGTCGGTTACATTGGTAGCACACTAAGCATGATGCTGCTGAATGGTGTTTAGCTCATGAGTAGTAAGTGTTTGTCGTGTTGGCCAGTCACACATAATTTTCTCTTGTTCACATGCTAATCACACGTATACGTTGGGATAAACAATCATTTCATTTCAAACTAAAATCTCTGCTCATTTTTATTAGGAGTTAAAATATTGCACCTATTTTTTCTGAACTCTCATAGACTATAGAGTATAGAGTGGAGGAAACTAGACATGGATTGGTTGCTCTTGATGTTCTCACACTCTTACTCTGCAATTTTTTAAGACCTTCCTATCAAAGTACTCAGCTAATTCTCAACAAATTTTGTAGAAGCTTTCAATTTCAATCATAATATTTGTTCCGGGATGGCTGACAAGGAAACCTACAGAGAGTTTCCAACTCTCGTATTATCTGTGGTTTTCTTTGTAAGTGGAGCTTGAAAATCCAGAGTAACAGTTTGGTTTGCGATGTGTATGATCTAACAATCCGCTTTCTAGAAGAGCCGGGGAGCTTACATCCCTACAATCTGGTCGCATGAGAAATCTTGGAAGACAAAAACGCCCAAGGAGACAGATGTTAAAGTAGAAGAACCCAATTTCCTTTGTAATGTATACATTCCTCATTTTGGTTCTTCCTTTCTGTATTATCCTTTTTATAATCATGAATAAACTGACATTATTCTTGAAGTTGGTGGGTCCTGGGACCGTGGGAGATATTCGGTATGCCCTGGTCATTCCCTCGCTCGGGGTGTTAAGTTAGTTCACTTCGATTCTTTCGTATGTACGTACCATACCATACTGTGATTAGCATCCACAAACTTGTGAGAGTGGTTTTTTAGAACCCGGCTGCCTAGGCACCCTCTTATCACTACCATCCATCCAAAATCCTGTGTCTCGAGATCTGTATCACGCACTGTAGCAATTAAATCCACTAGCAGGGCTAGTTCTTCACTAAGCGTGGGAGTATTGACATGTCTAACACTGTTGCATTTCTTATTGTCCATATTGAACGTTCTAGCGGAGGGAGACCAGTTGTCATACAAGTGATGAATAACAAATTAAGATTTGCCTATTTTTTATTGTATGTCATTCTTGAACTTGATTGATATTAAGACGTGCCATAGTATATTACTTGATAAGAGCTTTTAAGTAATTAGAACCTGTCTAGCCTATGAATTGGAGAAACTATGATGTCCTTTTTAGTAGTGGTTCATCATGCATTGTCTTTTGCAAAATTAATATATCAATAGTGAAATATCTAAGCTTTTAATATACTTGCATGTATGAGGAATGTGAACATCACTTAGGGACAACACCACGACATCGGAGCATCACATTCCTTTGACAAAAAGGGGATGGTAGAGCCGGTGTCAAAGATGAACCCACCTCCAGGTGATGAAAGCGAGACTGTGCAGTTGGTTGACGGGAAACTCATGTGACCTTGAGAGGTGACGACAGACATGGCCGATTTGCTTGACGGTCTCCCACCGGTCTGTCATGTGTGTTTGATGGCAAGTACGTGAATTATCTCTATATGACGAGGATATTTGAGGGAGTTATCAATATTGTTTGGCAACGACATATCTCTATGGTAATTGGCGATTCTTTTTCATATCATATGACTAACGTCTATTCTTCAATAAGGCCAATTATTCTCCATATGACGGATATATTTGAAGCAGTTATCAGTTTTTGTTTGGCAACCAAATATCTCCATGATTACAGATGATTCTTTTTCATATCTTGTGTGTGACTGTAATCACGGTAATTGTTGCTAGGAGGGTTTGTTTCCATGTATTATATGCCATGGGGGAGTCGATGAGTCCAATATAAGCTTGTGGGAGCTGATGACTCCAATTTATGTGATGATTTTGACAAGTATTTTGTGCCTACATGCTAGGCTTTGTGTATTTTACCGCGTCCGTGCACCTCTTTTTGTTGATAATCTCGCACGTAACGTCTTTTGGACCATTCATCATATAATTTTAGGAAATCCTTAGAAATGGTAGTGGAATCACGTATTTAAAGTGATAAACAATTACCATAAAATAATCAAGAACAAAGTCCAAAGAAATAGGAGCGAAGACCTGTCTATTTTGGTTTTTTCTTTCCTTAAGTTTTGTTTCCTTGCAGCATCAACAAGGTGGTGGAAACGATGTCATGTTTGAATAACGTCTCTCCGGCCTCTCCCTACCTCGACGACATCAAATCCGGTGGCAACGAAGGGCTTTTGTTAGTTTATGTCTGCAGATCTGTTGGCTTTCTTCAGATCTTCGCAGTCGATGTGTCTATTAGGCAGAACTATTGGCTGGCTTTGGTTCAATGACTTCGACATTTTCTTCCATGTTGTTCGCGGGCATGGTCCGACTTTTCCTATTCTCAGGTCCTATGGTGATGGATTGCAATCTATACTACATGGGGTGATGCGAGTGGTTATTACGGTCTTTCAAGCCTGGTAGAGTGAGGGCATTTGTAGGTGTCTCTTTCCTTTACTATTCGTTAGAATTAATTTTCAATCTCCAGCGGGTAACAATCAATTGCAAGAAGAAGGTGAATATTATGATTTTCATTGCAGTTTTATTTCGTCATTGTCGTTCTGTGCCCCAGAAGAAAAAACTCAGCAAAGACTGACTGGTGGGCCCCACTGTCGAGCAGGCAACGGAGCTATGACAACAGTCCTTCTTTGGCAAGTTTCCGCTAATGGAGACTCGACACACATTTTGTATTTTTTCATTTTTTAAATGGAAATTCCAAGGGTTGCGTCTTTGCCGAGTTGCTCGTAGAAAACTCGGCAAACACTGACAGCTGGGCCCACGCGTGTCGCATGCGGAGGCTGTGTTTAGTCCCACCTCTCTGCGCGAGGCGTGCGCCGACTGGCTTAAATAGCCGCGTCGGCGGATGGTGGTTAGCTTGTCTCTTGTTGCATTAGGTCTATCAGTTCTCGCTGTGTGAATGAGGTAGCTTGACACTAGATTACATTTCATCAAATTGTTCGGCGAGTGTCAAGTTTACCTCGTTCATGAACTTTCATTTTACTTGCCGAGTTCTCTAGAAGGTGAAACTCGGGAAATATTGTTTAAATATTCACCAAGTTCTCGATGGAATGAACTCTGCAGTATCCGGTTTAAATATTTATGAAATTGAAGTACATTCAGACGTTAGTCGCACGAAGGGACGACCACAAGCTTAGCTTCAAGTTCTTCGGGCCATATCCGGTGATTCGACGAGTGAATGAAGTTACTTATGAGCTCAAGCTACTAGAGGATCATCATTTTTCCCAGTCTTCTGTGTCTCGCTACCTTGCAAGGCATTGACCCCATGTGTGAGTGCCTCCTCATCTCTTCCATCTGTTTCTGTGGAGATCTTGATTAAATGGTGGTGTCGCGGGTCAAACAAGATGCGGGAGCAAGGATTGGTACACTAGCAGGATAACCAAGCTACACCAGACACATGGGAAGACCTTGAAGATCTTCGGTGACGCTTTCTACCTGCTATGACTTGGGGACAAGTCATCTCTCAAGAAAGAGGGCGGGGGGGTGGTGGTGCCAGCGGCCCTCCTACACTTGGGCAGGGAGAAGGAAGAGCTACAGCAAACCAGCCCAAGAGAGAGATAAGGCTGTGCCACAAATTTACTAGGCCTCAGTGGATTTCCTACATGTTCAGCCTAGAGGAACCGGTAGCTCGCTGATATAAGTGAGTGTAGTTGGTGACACAGGATCATCCCAGCTAGGATCAGGAAACTGCGGCTGCCTATGTGTCTCTGTATCCCTTCTAATCTTGATCCCATTTCATACCATTGCTCAAGTTGTTTCACTCCCAGAACTGGAATCCGCCATAGATCGAGAGGAGAAGAACTAGTGTGACCCTAACAGGCCACCACCCTGGACAATGTCGCCTTCTCCTTAGTCCTTTCCAGGTTCATGGATAGGCAAAACCATAATGCAATAAACAATTTAGAAATACCAAGCGAATACATTTAATGATGGTGTCAAACTGATAATATAAAGATTAAACAGATGAATAACTCTGTTGTTATATTCTCATCATAATTTTGGGGAAGGAAATAAGTGCCACTCACACTCTTTAATCAATCAGAACAATCGAAAAATGAATCTTCCTTTTTGTACACACACTTCAGTCCAGTTTATCTCGAAGCACATACGGGATGCTTCTCAACAGGACACATTATACGCACTTCAAATTTAACAAGCACAACATTTGCAGCACAAAAATTTCCTATTGATTTTCCTGGTTTTTAGTGGGCACAGACGGAGGACAAGCACCCTGATTGTCTACATTTCCTGTCAGTTTCTCCTAAAATCTCAACTCATCGGCAAGTAAACACATCTAGAAGCTCAATATTAGTGTATGCTCATAACCGAATGGGCAACCGAAGGGAACTCAACAACAAAGATGCATATGACTTAGAGATATATAGAGCGGAGCGAGCAATGTTAAAAAGGCTGGTTACATTAGCGGCACGATAAGCGTGATGCTGCTGAATGGGGTAGTCATGATCAGTATGTGTTTATCATGTTGGCCAGCCACACATAAATTTCTCTTGTTCACATGCTAATCACATGTATACATTTGGATAAGTAATCATTTTCATTTCAAACTAAAATCTCAGCCTAATTTTTCTGGGAGGTAAAGTTGCAGCTTCTAATTTCTTTCGTGAACTCTGATAGACTAGAGGAAACTAGACATGGATTTTTTGCTCTTGCTGACCTCACACTCTTACTATGCAGTTTTTGTAACGCTTTCCTTTCGAAGTACTCAGCTAATTCTCAACAAATTTTGTAGAAGCTTTCAATCATAATATTTGTCCAGGGATGGCTGACGAGAAAACCTACACGAAGTTTCCAACTCTCAGATTGACTGCGGTTTGCACTATAAGTGGAGCTTGACAAACTCATAGTGATAGTTTGGTTTTGACATATATGAAGAGACGGAGTGGGAATGGTCAAGACTTTGGTTAAATTAACAGAGCGATGGGTTGATGCTACAGAATTAGTGGTGTAGCTCATTGAGAAGGAACAATGGCCAGCTGCCCATACTTTTCAGTTGCATGCGCTGAGTGCTTTTCAACGGAACACATTGTACACACTTGACTCAGAACAAACAAAGTATTCCCCGAAGGATAGAATCAGGTTGATTTTTGCCAGACATGCGTGCTTCTCGGTGGGACAGAACCAAGTTTACGGAAAAACATGTTCTCACTGGGCACACAGCCAGGATCACAGGGTGCATTGTCTACTTTCCCTTTCAGTTTCTTCTAAAATCTCAACTCATGAGCAAGTAAACATATTAAAAGTTCAATAACAATCATACACCTTATAACCTCGTTACCAACAGAAATGTTCATATAGTTTTGAGATATATAAAGAGACGGGGTGGGGATTGCTCACAACTTTGGTTAAGTTAGCAGTGCAAAGTGTGTGATGCTGCTGAATAATTGTGTGTAGCTCATGAGTCCGGTGTCAGCCAGCTGCCCTTAACTTCCACTTGATCACATTTCTTAGGAAACAATTCAGTTGTTCACATGCCGATCATCTGCAGGGTAACTCAACACTTATTTGCATTTAGTTTACGGGAGGATCGCCATAATTCAGCCAACTGTTAGTTAGGTGCTCTTGTCGAATTAAGTGTCGAAGTTTATTTGATGGTGATAGCAATACAAGTATATAGGATGCTTTTTTCAATCCCCTCAATAAAAAAGGATGCTTCTTTAAAAAAAAGTATATAGGATGCCTACGTCTGGGGTGGGCCGGCGAGAGCACACCGACGGTGATCCCGCCGTGTAATAATGTGGACTTATTGTTCCCAAGCAGGTCGAGCTCTGAGAGTCGTCGCAGTTTAATGTTCAATATTGCACACCCCAGAGATCGAAAGGATCACCTTGGCCATGGGCGACCACGTCCGAGGCTCCCGCGCCACGTGCCTCGGTGCCAACGAGGGCATGGCGACCGCCATGTCCAACGGGTACTGCCCTTGCAGTCGGCCGTCGATGAACGCCGTCACCATGTCGACCGTCCTCTGTGGTTGCCACCCCCGGTGTAGGGCACCGTCAGTTACAAACACAACGAGCACACACTCAACCTGTGAATAGTTAGGATGCACACAACCAACACCAATACACACACACAAACTCGACGGCAAATAGCAAAGTCTTGTAAGACCCAAAGCAATGCATGGGTAAGGAAAAAAGGAAATAGAACCTCAAAGCGATCGGATCCGTGATCGACAAATTACAACAATGACCATATCCACACTGCTAGCTGCTATCCAGCTGATAGCCACGCAGATGATCACGATCCTGCCAGCATGATGTTCGTCACCCAGACAGGGTAGACGATAAGCGTCACTACAATCCTACCAAGGCCGATGTTCGCACTAGACAGGATCCGGTACCAGCCTCTATATGGTAGACCGCTGCTGGCAAACTTTTGCCGCTCTTGGCCCACAGCCCGCACAGACTCCCGCTGCTGCTATAAATTATATATGGAAATGCGATGGGTACTTGAAAGATGCACCTGGGGTTAGTTGTTTTGAATTGTAGTTTTTCTTTGTCAGCATTATCTGAAGAACTTGGTACAAGAAAAAAATGAATCACATACTTAGCTCCACTCTATGTGCTTTGATATATCTGGACTCTCGCTTCTCAAGCGAACACCCCATACACACTTATACTCGAATAGATTTTAGCCTGGCTCGCATGCTTCTCAATGGAACATAATCAGGTCTATATGTGCTGGATTAGCAACAGAGAATTTCCGGCTGAATTTTTGTGAATTCCCACATATTGACAAGCACGCTCGTCATAGACTCCAATTGTCCACATTTAATTTCAGTTTCTTCTAATATCTCAACTCATTAGCCAGCAAACAAGATAAAAATTTCAGTAGTGAATGTACACTCATGACAGTTGCAAGCTGCAAAAAAGATGCATATGGCTTAGAGATATATAAAGACAGAGAGAGGGCAATGTTCAAAACGTGAGTTAAATTAGCAGCGTGATAACTGTGATGTGACTGAAACTCATGAGGAGTAGCAATAGGTGTTTCCCAAACGGGCAAGCTGTGTGTGTAGTTTTGGGTTGTTCACATGCCGATCCCATGTACGATTTGGGGGTAAAGAATCATTTTTTTTTCAACTTCCAATTCCTAGCAGGGTGGAGGAAGCAAAGATATGAATGGGGTGAAGGTAAAGAGAGAAATTGATTCAGTAAGAGCAACTCTAACAGACCCCGCAAAAGTTGCAAACCCGCAAAATTCCGGCGAGTTACGGACTCGGCCCAATTTTCTGGCCAGAACAGAGACCGTATACTCGCCCGGCCAGTAAAAAAATTACCGCGGCCCGCAAATCGCCCCCCTCCCCCCCGCCCGACGAGTATATCTACGGGTTCGGGGTGCGTTTATGGGTCAAAACCTTATCCACCTTATCCCCCCGCCGCCGCGTCTCTCAGCAATTCCCCACTCCACTCCTCACATTTCTCGCCACCGGTGAGCCGCATTCCGCCTCCAGCCGCCATGTGGGGCCGCATGTGGAGCTCCGGCCGCGGCTCCGGGAGTAGATCCGGCGGCGGCGGCGACCCCGAGCGCGAGCGGCGTGTCCGCTCGGACGGCGCGAGGAAGCGCGGGGCGAGGAAGTGAACGAACCGGGCCCTCTTGCCGCAGGCGAGCTTCGGCGTCCGCGAGACGGAGGAATACGACCGTCGGCACGAGCGTACGCCCTCCCCCGCCGCGGACTCTTCCGGCGCGAGCCTTCTCCCATGAAGAGGGAGTGGTCGGAGGAGCCGGAGGAGATCGAGGTCATCGCCATCAAGCAGGAGCCTGAGGAGATTGTGCGCCGCGGTGTCATCGGGCCTGAGGACTTCGTCGCCGATGACGACGCGGTCGCGGCCGCCATTGCCGAACGCAGCTTGCGCGAGGAGGCAGAGCGCTGGCGCCACCAGGAGGAGCTCGACGACTTCGTGTTCCAGCAGGCGGTCGCGGCGAACCTTCTCGCCAAGGAGAAGGACGACGAGTGGCAGCGCATCCACGAGGAGCAGAAGCAGAAGTACATCGACCTCGGCAGCTCCGACAAGGAGGATTGAGCTCCTCCACCGTGTCGTCCATGACCACGAGCTCGCCGCCGTGAGATCACCACTCCCAGTAGTACTAGTAGTGAACGTAGTATGTAATATGAACTAGTGTTTGTAATGAATTAGTGTTTGATCATGTAGTATATGTAGTGTATGTGATGAACTACTACGGTTGCAATTTCTCCCGCCAGACCTTTTTTTCAAATTATGCAGTTCCATGTATGGTTTCTGTTCGGCTGCGCACGTTTTTGAACCGCAAACAAGATCTGCGTCGAACTGCAAATGCGTTTTGTGGGTCGGGATTTTACGGGGTCTGCTAGAGTTGCTCTAAGTTAAAGTGTGTAAAGGCTGCGTGAGCATATCACAGTATGCATCATCTTCATGGTCGACTATATGTTTGTCAACCTATCAGTACGTGTGGCCATTCTCCTCCACAACTGGGCGACAAGGTTCATCCGCGTTTGAGTCCGACAGACCGTGATGTGGCTGCACCTCGGCAATGGCATCAATGGCCGTCAACTCGGTGCTTAGGTCCTTCGAACATAATACAGCCTCTAAAATGTCTCTCCCAATTTGTCAGCGGTCCAGACACATAATCACAATTTTTCAAAGCATAATTGGCACTTCGTGGAAAAAATTGTGCACTTCGTGTAAAAAAGTGTTTCTTTCTAGATGGACATCGCAGGACCAAAACTGCCATGGAAGAAACCAAGTCCATCACCGCCGACTCTGTTGATCAACTCTGCCAGACCGAATGTGTCATTGCACCTTGGCCAAGGGCAGGCTCTCGGGCAACAGCATCTGCCAGATCGAAAGTCAGACCACTCCGGAACCTCCTCGTCCAACCCCTAAAAGGTCTATTAGTAAACCTAACAGGTCGTCACAGGCAGGGAACCAGAGCACATCGCCTTCCTTCATAACCCCAGTTCACGGATGGAAAGAAACGTGACTGAATAAACAATTTAGTAACACGGGATGATTGATTTCATGGACAGTGACAAATCGATAGTATAAACATTCATTGTGCAGATGGGCAACTCCATTTCCATCTACAGTATTGTCACGCACTTCAATCATTC
This sequence comes from Aegilops bicornis, assembly GCA_021605145.1. NCBI lineage: Eukaryota > Viridiplantae > Streptophyta > Magnoliopsida > Poales > Poaceae > Aegilops > Aegilops bicornis. Next base: position 7,032,369 of record JAHIAL010000009.1, on the reverse strand, counting down.
GGAACAAGCCAAAAATGTATCCCGCACTTTGCTTACCCTGGACACTTTGAATCATTTTGTCTCTATCATCACACCAAGGGCTTTTAAATAGGACGAGTTATTTACCCAAAACCACCATACTTGGAGCTAGGGTAATAGGTCAGTACCAGATTTGAGCCAGGTCACAAAAAACCACCGAAATTGTGTCTAATCTGTAACGGAGAGCACTGATTGTCTGATTTGCTTGAGAAAACAGCAAAACTAACCGGTTGGGCCCACCTGTCAGGCTGAGTTGGCATGCCTATGTGGACAAAAAATTTGACGCGGACGGGTGACCCACCTGTCAGCGTCACATATTTTCCCCCTTTCTTTTTTATTCCTCATCTCTGGCTTTCTCTTCCACGCCACATCTTTCTTTGCTCCGGCGAGCACGCCGCCGTCCTCCTCCCCCCTCCCTCTCCTGGCCCTAGTGGCGGCGGCCACCTATCTCCCCCTCCCTCGCCGGCACTCCATGGAGAGGCAGACAAGCTGCGGCTACCCCGATGATCCCCCGACACCTCCTCCTTGAGCTCGGGCGTGCGGTTTCACGACAATGGTCGGTCGCACGGCGTTGACCGCGGCAAGGTCGCTGCGGCGGATAGAGGTGGACCATACCGAGGCAAGCATCCCGACTGCGAGCTCGCTCTGGGCGCGGGCGACCTCGCATCGTAGTTGCTATTGCCGGCGGATCCGCGGGCCTCCTCCTATCCCGGCGCAAGAGCGCCCACCAGGTGGGCGCTCCATGGCTGCTCCATGCCTGCCCCGCCGGTGCTCCATGGGAAGGTGGACGAGCTTCCGCCGCTCCCCATGACCCCCGGCACCACACCTCCCGAAGCTCGGGCGCGTGGGCGCACGATGGTGGCCAGTGGCAGGATGGTGACTGCGGCGAGGTCGTGCTGCAGCGGAGGAGGAAGGACCACGTTGACGGGCACAACTGACCTTGAACAGCGCGACGCGTGCGGCGGTGCCGCATTGGCCGGCGACTCCGGTTGACCAGCCTGGAGCTTCTCCATGGCGTCGCTGGTTTTGCAGGAGACAAAGCACCGTCCAGAACCTGTTTGACGAAATGCCCATACGAAAAAGGAGGTGTAAATAAAAAAGAAAAACGAAAATGGAGGCACCGAGTCAATGACATGTGGGTCCCATGTCCACCTCGACGTATTTGTCCACATAGGCATGCCATGTCAGCCCGACAGGTGGGCCCAACCTGTTGGTTTTGCTGTTTTCGCGGCCAAATCAGCCCGTCGGTGCTCCGCGTTACAGGTTAGGCACAGAGCTGGTGGTTTTTTGTGACCTGGCTCAAATCTGGTACTGACCTGTTACCCTAGCCCCAAGTGTGATGGTTTTGGGTAAATAACTCGAATAGGACCCACTCCACACTTGAAGTCGAACAAACTGAGCTCTTCTACATGGGATAAAATCAGCTCCACTTTGTAAGGCTTCCAGATCAACAGGACAAATCAGGTCTACGGATGCTGAATCAGCAGTATCCATAGGATATTTGCTGGGCTTGTACGCTTCTCAATGAGACATAATCAGTTCTATACGTGCTGGATTTGCATCAAAGCATTTTCCGGTTGAAGTTTCATGGTTTCTCAGTGGGCACACACAGAGACCCTATGCGAGTATATTTACTAATTGAAGGCACCACACTCCTTGCACCACGAGGCCCAGATGCATCAGCCCTACAATCGTTAGATGAGATTCCATGACTCCTAGTCCAATGTCCCACCTCCCACGTCCTCCTCCCTGTAAAAAAAAAATCTACAATCTCTTTCCCAGACTACTTTCTACCACAAGGCACAGATGTAGCCCCTCCGCCGGCGCTCCACCTCCTCTCCTCACCTTTCTCTACTCTTCAAGCAACAATCGTTTAATGATCCAGGGAGCCTCTCCTCTATCCCTTTATGTGCAATCTCCTGAATCTCCATGTTGCAAGCCATCATTTTAGAGAAATATTCATCTTGGGTTGATGCAGCGGCCTATCCCTAGGTTGCCGCCCTCGAGTTATGTCTCGATCTGCACATGCCTCCATGTCGCTGCTGCACGACGGTCCCTTCCAGCCTCCAATTCGACAAGCTGCAGTTTCGGTCGTGCTACCAGCATCATCACCATTAGTGGTCTGGAGTCACGTCCTCGGACGCTACACCGCGAGCGTCGCCTCCAGCACTTAGATCGTGTATAAAGATTGGATTTCCCACCGACACGGTGGTCCCCATAGTCTAGAGTCTTGTTTCTTCTAAAATCTCAACTCATTAGCAAGAAAATGAATCATAAGTTCAGTAGTGAGTGTAGACTTGTAACACCTGCAGAAAAGGTGCATATGGTCTAGAGATATATATAGAGACAAAGCGGAGCGACTCCTCCCGTGTCGCCCCTGCGCGGCGACCGGGGGAACCCTAGCGCCGCCGCGTCCTCGTCCCTCCCCCGACCTCTCCTCCTCGCCGCCGCCGGGGCGCACCGCCAGGCAAAGCCCGGTCGGCGTCGGCGGCGGTGGGATCTCTTCTCCCACGACTCGCTGGATCTGGCGCGGGCGGATCGCGGCGGTTGTTGGCGGTGCGCTGGAGGCGGGGTGCACCGGCGCGGGCTTGGGGGCGACGGCAGTTTCCCCTGGTGTGCGTGGGAGTCCGCTCGGGGCGTGCGGCAGCCCTCGCAAGCGGTGGCGGGCGCTGGGTTCTCGGCGGCGCTCCGGCGTGTGCAGGCGGTGGTCCCTGTCTTGTGATCGATGGCTCCGTCTCGACCGGACGGCGCTGGGATGGCGGCGGCCCAGCGTGGCGGCGATCTGGATGCGGTGGTGCCGGCGGCTCGCTGATCTGCCGATGCTCCAGGGTTCTGCCTGGTGGTGCTGGTGGTGACGGCGGCCCGTGAACGAGAGTTGGCTCCCTTCGAACTAATCTGGGTGAAAACTTGCCTTTGGCGTCTGCTAAGGACGGCGGTGGCGACGCTATCTGCGTCGTTCCCTTCTTGAAGGCATCGCCGTGGAGAAGTTCAAGGCCACTCTCTGCTACCTCTGGGGGAAACCCTAGATCGGATGACGGCGGTGCTCTGGTGTCGTTCCTCCCTTAGAAGCGTCATTCTTGGAGGTACACACGTGATCGAGAGACCAGAGGACGGATTCTTTGGTGGAGCGCTGCTTCATCCTACACACTGATGGTGACGGATCTTGACGGCGTGGTGCTGTGCAGATTTGGAGTTCGCTGTGGGAGGATGGACTCATGTGAGGAGGACGACGCTGTCGGGCGTCGTGGTGGCGTCGATGGCAGAGAGACCTGACACGGTACATGCAACAGTACAGCTCTGAAGATGGATTGGTGGCAGGTGACTGCGGCGGCCTCATACCTGACAGGCGTCCTGATTGAGGAGTGTGCCGGACTGGTAGGTGCCCCATACCCGGCAGGCGTCCTGGTTGGGACCTCAGGTCTTAGGTGTTTAGGTTTGGCTGAGATGTCTGTTTGGTATTAGGCCCAGACTATCTGCGCCCCTTCATCAATTGGATAGGTGTAGCGACAACTGTTGCTTAGACGGTGGCTTTAGTCTTGTTGTTGTATGGCTTTGTAAGGTCTTGTGAGAATAATTTGTAAAATGGCCGTATGTATCGCCCAGATGCAGATGCCGGGGGTCATCCTCCTTTTCTAAAAAAAAGAGACAAAGCGGGCAATGTTCAAAAAGTCTGCTAATTTAGCAGCACAAGAAGTGTGACAGGGCAGAATGGTGCGTTTGATCATGAGGAGTATCAATTAGTGTTTCTCACACCTTGCTAGACGCGCATACTTTTCAGCTGTTCACATGCCCGTCACACGTATAGGTTGGGGTATAGAGTCATTTTCAGTTCGTTCTAAATTCTCATCTCAGTTTCACAGAGACAATTCTTGTCGAGCTTGCTATTTGGTTTTCGGGCCCTTGTTCCCCGAGATTTTGCATTCCATACGTCCATTACGATGAACTCCTCATTTTGAACTTTGGCAGAATCTTCATTTATATCACCTTACTGTAACATGAGATATAGGACTAGGCAGTGGCGGAGGACGAAAAAAAATTAAGGTGTGGGGAACTCTTGCTCTGCCCACCGCCGTTCTTACTGTGTCCGCTTGCTCGCGGCACATAGTTGCCGGCTTTGTCGCCGCACAGCCGCCCGCTTTGTCGCCGCCGGCGCTAGCTAGGGTTCATGGTGTGGAGTGTCGCTGGGGGCTGGGGAATGCCTTCATGCGTGGTTTTTTTTTAGAAAAGCTTCATGCGTGGTGGAGCTTAGGGCAGCCGTAGAGCCCCCAGGAGACATTTTTATCGCCCCTTGGGGGGCTGCCGGCGAAATTTTTTGCGTGCGATCGAGAAAATATCCACTCGTTCCGCCCGACGCCCCCCCTCTCCTCGAGCTCCTCCTCGCTGCGACCGCGGCTGCTTCCTGACGACGCCGACGACGCCGCCGCCGCCGGCTGCTACTCTCTGCGTGGACAACTTCTGCGTCTCGCCCGGCCTTCGCGGCCGCTTCGCGCTGACGTCCGCAGCTTCAGCGCGTCCGCCACGCCAGGCGGCGAGGAGGAAGCAGTAGCGTCCGCCCGGCGTCCCAGGAAGCGGTAGCGCGGCGCCGTCCGCCACGCTGACGAGGCGGGGAGGAAGCAGAAGCGCGGCGGCCCGTCCGCCACGCCCGGCCATGCGGACTCGGCGGCGGCGGCAGGGGCGTGCTCTGGCCGGAGCTTCGACCCCAACCCGTCGGCAGCAGGCGGGGAGCGGAAGAAGGCTGCCATGGCACGCCCGTCTTGCTGCGGGAGGTGGCGCGTACCTCCTCGACCACGACCTCTGCGACAACCTGGCGTCCATCCAGCGCTTCGTGGCTCACCACTACGGCGCCGGTGAGCCTGGCGCCGCCGCCGCCGAGGATGGAGAGGAGAAGGAGGAGGAGGGGGGGGCGCCGACACGCCACGTCCCCACGCGCGCGCCCCCTGCCGCCGCTGGCAGCGCCCGTGATCCCGACAGCCGCCAATCGTGCCCGTCGCGAGGGCGGTGCCGCCTGGCCGGGCGCGCGGGTGCCGGGGCCGCCCGTGGCAGCCTCGCCACCCGCGCCGCCCACAGCGCCGGCCGCCGAGTCCTGACGCTGGCAAGACGAAGCTCCCGGCGTGGCCTTCGGCTGCGGCGACACGAACGAGGACGACGGGTTCCTGGCGTGGAGGCGGCGAGCGAGGCGGGGAGGCGACAGGTGGGGAGGCGGGCCCGCGCAGAGAAAAAGGTTGGAGAGAGAGGGAGTGGGAGGCTGAATGTGGGCCAAACGCATGCAAAATCTTCTCTCTCCGCCCCCAAGAGCCCCCCGGCAGGCTGGGTTTCGCCTGCGCGCGCCGGCGCTAATTTTCGCTAAATCCGGCGAAAACTGAGCTCCTGGGGTCCCGGCTGGGAGAAAAATTAGGCGCCGGCGGCCAAAAAGTGTTAGTGTGGGGTATCCTGGGGGGCCGCTGGAGATGCTCTTAGCTGCCTAGGCACCTGTCGCTGGGGGCTGGGGATTAGGCCCAAATAGCAGGGCTGCGTGCGTCGCAGGGTGGTGCCATAGGCCCAATTAGCGTGGCTACGTGACCCTTTTCTTTTCTCAGCGATTTCTTTCCATCTAACGAGAGCCAGCGAGTCAGGAAATGATGGTATGCATACAGGTATGTATTTCGTATGAAATCAAGGTAGGGCGGACGCCCAACCTCGCCCTACTGGGTCCTCCGCCTGTGCGACTAGGTACATGTGTACCTGACAAGGGACAATTGCCATGGTGATACGGCAACATATCTCCTCGAAGAAAGAATGAAAAGTGGAACTCCTAGATCCATTTTATCTCAAAGGACACATTGAGTGCTTGTCAACAAGACACCGTACACACTTCGAATTGAACAAGTTGAGCAATTCTGCATCGGACAAAACCTGACCGGGGTGTGCAGCACAACATTTTCATGTTGCAGTTTCCTGGTTTATCAGTGGTCAAACACTGACCCTTGGCAGGACAATTGACCACATTATCTTTCAGCGTCTGCTAAAATCTCAACTCATCAGCAAGAAAAGGCCATCAAAATTTTAGTGATAGTGCACACTCACAACCAGATGGCTAACGAAGGGAACCATAAGAAAAGGTTCATATGCTTCGTGATATATAAAGGGATGGAATGAGCAATATTCAAAAGGTCGATTGCACTGGCAGCACGATAAGCGTGATGAATGGTGTGCATCGCATGAAGATCAACCGGTTCTCGTGTTGGCCAATTGCACATAATTTTCTCATTCAAACTAAGAGCATCTCTAGCCGGCCCATTCACTTTATTCTAAAATCTATCCTCACTAGCAAGAATACACAACAATAGTCTGTCTAATTCAGCATTGCATAACCTGAGGACAAAATAAAAGAACACACCACAACCACAAAAGGTGTAAATGATATAGCAGTACACATATAGGCAGAGTAATGTTTTGAATGGTGCCTAGCTCATGTGGAGTAAGTTACCATGACCATAAACTTATAATAGTATTGGAATTCATCGTAAAACATCGATGGGATTTGCTTCTAAATTGCAAATTATGATTTCTCATATGTACCATACCGTTATTAAACTACAAGACTTCTAGTTTTACAAATGATGTCATGTCTTGATCGTTTCTAATTGTATGCCACTATGCCTATCTGGAAATTACAATTTGCTTCTAATCTGTAAACTATATATGATTCTCTGCTGATTGTGCATCAAACTTCCAGACTCCGTCAAACAGGGAGAAAAGTTGCACTTCGAGTTTTAGGTCAACAGAAATGCTCTTAAGCTATTTGCAAGTGTAACAACATATCAGCCCCGGCCCAACCAGCTGTGCACCGCCAGCATCAGGGCCTCGCCTATGCTGACATATACCGGGCAAGTCAATCACTCCCGGCCTTGCAGCCGCCGTGTGGGCTGTTGCTGCACCTTGGTGTACCATAGGTTCCCCACGATTAGGTTGTCAACCCGCAGATCAGAGCTCAGGTCTCCTCTGAATCTCTCACACACTTGTGACCCGAGTTCACTGACGGAAAAAACATGATGAAATAAACTATTTGAACTGGTTGATTGGTTTCATGGATAATGACAATATAAACATTGTACATATCGATGACTCCATTTTTATATTCTCTGTGCAATCTTCTTTGGAAGACACTCTTAAATTACTTGGAATAAACAAAAACGGTATCACGTACCTGGCTCCATCTTGCACAATTCGTTTCATCTTTACATATGGTACACACTTCGACTTAAAACTAACTTGGATCAGGTTCATCTTTTGCCAGGCTTGAGAATCAGGCCTATGGATGCTGGATCTGCGGCCTGCGGCAGCCTACTGTCCTGTCATATTTCATTGTTTCTCAGTGGGCACAACAGTCGACCATACCACTTGTATATTGTCCACATTCTCTTTCAGTTTCTTCTAAGATCTCAACCCATCAGTAAGAAAAGTAATAAAAAGTCCAGCTGATACGCGCGCGCGCGCACACACACACACACACACACACACGCCCGCACGCACGCATGCACGCACGCACGCACACACAAACACACACACACACACACAAAATCAAGACAACGACGACGCTGCAGCACAAGACGCACGACACGCATAATTTTACTGCAGCGAATATTTTAGAATATTTCTGAAAATTCAAATTTCCAAACATTTTTTGAAAATTCATTTATGTTTTGAAAAATACGTACCAAAATTATAAAATATTAACAGGTTTTAAATGTCAAACAATTTTACAGCATCCGAACATTAAATAACCTAACATTTTCTGTAAGCATGAACATTTTCTGAAAACATGTTTTTTTACATTTTGTATTTTTTTAAATTGGAATTATCTTTTAAAATTTTGAAATAAATGAAAACACAATTATTTTTATAAAATCCAAACCAATTTTTTGGAAACACGAAAAATTACTGAATTTCTGAGATTTTTATGAAATTTAAAACCATTACTTTTGAAAAGATAACAGTTCGAGAAAGAAAAGGCCCTATAAAAACAGCAGAAATAAGGTAAAAAAAACTGGACCAAAACCTTCTGTTAGCTCCGGTTTTGTGAAGATAACAGATGCTTCCCGTTCAACATTTGGTTTCTACATTTCTGGTGGGTTTTTTATTTTTCTTCTTATTTTGGATATTTTTTAATAGACTAGTATTTTTAGATTCACAAAATTTTTAATATTCATGAAGCTTTTTTCAAAGTCTGCATAAAATTTCAAATTCATGAATTTATTAAATCCATAAACTTTTTCAAAAAACATGAGCTTATTTTCAAAATTCATGAAGTTTTTTTAAGAGTCCACACAATTTCTAAATTTGTGAATTTTTAAAGTTCATGAATCTTTTTAAATGCACATTTTAACTTAAATGCGCGAGTCATGAACTTTTCTTTCACAAATCCACACTTTTCTGCGAACCAAACATGTGGTTGGATGGTTAGAGGGATTGTGGTATCCCCAGCCCACCGGATTTATTTCAGGATTTTCGGCGATGCGCATTTAGTGGGAGGAGACGTTCCCGTCGACGACGAGGCGCCTACGGTGACTTCGTAAATTTCAAGATGATATGCCGGCTCAGTCTTTCAGAGGTGCTCATAAGGGTAGGATGCGCGTGTGTGTCTTTATAGGGGTGAGTATACGCGCGTGTATATGAGCGCTTGTGTCCGTACTGATGTTAAAAAAAAAATTCCACAGTTTTCTTGAAAGTCGATGGTGAACGGTCGACCGTCAACCGAGCGAATGAAGGGGCGGGGGGTGAGCTGCTCGCGTTGTGGGGCCGCCTCACGCGGGGTGCTCGTGAGCGCGGGTTTCACTGCCCGGCCCGAGAAGCGCTGATTAGCAGTTCTCGATATGTGCCACTTTGAATATTTATTTCTGAGTTAGGCCACTTTGAATACCTTGTTTCGCAAAAACGCCATCAAGGGGGGCTTTGCAACATTGCCGCCCAGACTGTTGCACTTTGATTGACATTCCTTTATCTCTCTTTTGCTGCGTTTTTTCTAATTTTTTTCATGTACAAGCAACGGAAATGACTGTGCTTCGCGTGAAGCTATCTGCTTGGACCGAGCTGGACTGCTGGAACAGAGCTACCTGCTTGCCCCGCTAGCCTGATCGCCGTCGCTAACCGCTCGCACCGTGTACCGTCGTGGCTGGCTCCAACCACCCACTCCCAGTCATGCCTCCCGACTGGATCCCATCGCCTGCTCATTATGACTAGAATTTGCATGGCTCTTACGAAGACTATGGTCCTTCTCAATCGAAAGGATAAAATCTTCATGCTGCTGGGATGTGAATAAGAAAAAAGATACAGAACTGAGAGTCGAAACCTTGTGGTGCATTCTGATCTTGCCAAACAACATCGGTCTGCGCGAACGCCTCTGTGGAGGAGCTGCCGTCGGCTAGCAGGAGATCCTCTGGACGACTGACTGGCGCACAGACTTTGTGGCGTATCAGCAAATTATCCATGCCGTTTGGGAGATCGATGACGTTGAGCCATGCGCGTGAAACCATGTTGTGTGTCTGGGTCCCGTCACGCGCTCGATCGATAGACCCATGCAGATTACAAGTGGATGAATGTAAACACAAATAAATAAATTGGACGAATATACTTCCTCGGATCCAAATTAATTGATGCACATTCAGTACAATTTTAGTCAGAGGGGGTACTTTTTCTCATTGACGAGTAGCATATCTAGAGAAAAACTACGTGTCCATTTAATCACACTTTCAATTGAAAGTACTTCTCCATCGAACCGAGTTTGGCATGTATTGATGGGTTTGCACATTCTTTGATTCGACAGAACCTGCTTTATGTGTCCTGAATTTTCGTGGATTCTAGGTGGACATGTACCTAACTGGTTTCGATTGTTCATCTTCCCTTCCAGTTCCTTCTAAAATCTCAACTCATAAGCAAGAAAACAAACCAACATTACAGTAACAATGTACATCTCATAATATTTTTCTGACATGTACATCTCATAACCTGATGACCAATGGAAGAAACCTAACAGAGATGGTGCATATGGCTTATCGATATATAAATCCATCCTTTGTCCAAAAAAACTAGAAGCACAATAAGCATGATGCTGCTGAATGGTGTGTTGCTCATGAAGAGTAACAGTGTTTCTCGTGTTGGCTTCTGCTGTTCACATGCTGATTGCATGAATATGTTGGGATAAATAATCATTTCATTTCGAACTAAAACCTCGGCTCATTTTTACTTGGACATAAAGTTGCACCCCTTTTTTCCTTCTTACAAACGACTGATAGATTGGATGAAACTAGACATGGAATTGTTGCTCTTGCTTTTCTCAGTCCATTTTGCTATGCAATTTTGTAAGCGCTGCCACTTGTAGAAAAATGGGCAAATCTGAGACACATTAGTGCCGGTTTGATTTTGAGCCGGCACTAATGAGTCCATTAGTGCCGGTTCCAACGGCTAGCCGGCCGTTCTCATTAGTACCGGTTCGTGGCGAACCTTTAGCACCGGTTCGTGCCACGAACGGTGCTAAAAGAGAGGGTGGTAACGAGGTGTTGTCAGTCTGGGGCCCGTCCAGCACCTTTAGTACCGGTTCGTGGCACGAACCGGCACTAAAGGTCGACATACATAAACCCTTCGTCCACCCGAGCCAGTCTGTTCTTCCCCTTTCCCCTCACTTCCTCTGTTCTTCCCCTCTCTTCCTCGAGCTCCTCACAAATTTTGCCCAAAATTTGTCAAGATTTGAAGGCCCCCATCCATTCAAAATGATCACAAAGGTTAGCAACTTTGTCCTTTCAACTCTCATTGCTAGATTAGCTCTAGCAATGCTTTGTATAGTGATTAATTTGGAAGGAATTATATTTGCTAGTATTTGATTTATATGCAATTTGAGGTCAAAAATAACACTTAGTTTGCATATGTAGGTGTGGTTTACTTAGTGCCTTCTAAATCTCCGTCGTAACCACCGTCGATTGCCCGCACCGTCCCGTCGCCGGCACCACCTTGTGGTGAGGCTCTTGTTCATGAATGTTTTACATTACCAAATTGATGTTTGTGTGATTTGGATATATAGTTACTCGTATAATTATCTTACCCGTACGTTGTTTGTTATACATAGTGACATGGTTTTGATATCCGTCCCCGTCGGCCCTCGTCCTTGTTATGATTCGGATGTGGTATATTCTCTTTTAAAACTAGTTATTGCATTTCGTGTTTATGACAAATTATGCCCATCAAGTTGACATAGATATTTTTATCTAGGAGGTATGTGAACCGGATATTCCAACCGACCCTATTGTCGAGAGGTTAAATTTAGTTGAAAGAGAAACGAGTATTTGAAAGAAAAATTGAAAAGAATTGAGGGGGAGAAGATGGAATTGGAGTTGCATGTTGTCGATGTCGTCAATGATCACAAGACAAGATGGAGAAAATGAGGTTGAAGATTAGAAAGATTAGAAAATATGCCATTGACAGTGTGGCTTGGTATCATTATGTTGTTGGATCAATTGTTACCTTAGTTGCGATCTTGATCGCATTTGTTGTTGCATTTAAATTCTTTAGCTAGAGAGTTATTTGTATGTTGCATTTAATTAAGTGCTGTATATGAACTTTATGTATGAACTTGTATTAATTTTGTCTATTCGGTGTTGTGTAATGAAGATGAGCCGACAATGGATGTATGATGACGGATGCTCTCCCGAGTTCATTAATGGCGTGCATACTTTTCTGCTTGCCGCTGAGGCAAACAAGCTGGATGGATGGTTTTATGCCTTGTCCATGTGCTGGCTGTAAGAATGGTCACAGCATTACTCTCGTCAAGAACCATTCACGTCCACCTATTTGAGTCCGGTTTCATGCCCCACTATAATGTTTGGACCAAGCACGGAGAAATAGGGATTATGATGGAAGACAATGAAGAAGAAGAAGGAACTGACGACGGCTATCCCCGGCCATGGGTTCCCCGAATATGATGATACAACAATGGGGGAAGAAGCTGAGCCGGCAATGCGGGAAGAAGCTGAAGAAGAGGCATCAGATGAGCCCGCTGATGATCTAGGTCGGGCCATTGCCGATGCAAAGAGAAATTGCGCAAGTGATCTGGAGAGGACGAAGTTGCAGCGCATGTTAGAGGATCACAAGAAATTGTTGTACCCGAATTGCGAAGCTGACAAAAAAAAGTTGGCCACCACACTTGAATTGCTGCAATGGAAGGTAGAGAATGGTGTATCTGACAAGGGATTTGGAAAGTTGCTGGTAATGATAAAGAATACGCTTCCAAAGGACAACAAACTGCCCGAGAGTACGTATGAAGCAAAGAAGGTTGTCTGCCCTCTAGGGTTAGAGGTGCAGAAGATACATGCATGCCCTAATGACTGCATCCTCTACCGCGGTGAGTACAAGGATTTGAACGCTTGCCGGTATGCGGTGCATTGCGTTATAAGATCAGTCGCGATGACCTGGTGATGTCGAGGGCGGCGCCCAGGAAGAAGATTCCAGCCAAGGTGATGTGGTATGCTCCTATAATACCACGGTTGAAAGCGTTTGTTCCAAAACAAAAGAGCATCACGAAAGCGATGCGGTGTACCTTGAAGACCGTAAGAAAGAGCGGAAAGTTGAGAGTACCCGCTGACGGTTCATGATGGAGAAAAATCGAGAGAAAATCTTGGGAGGAGTTTGCACGTGACCCAAGGAACGTATGGTTTGGTCTAAGCGCAGATGGCATTAATCCTTTTGGGAAGCAGAGCAGCAACCATAGCACGAGGCCTGTGACTCTATGTTTGTATAACCTTCCTCCTTGGTTGTGTATGAAGTGGAAGTTCATTATAATGCCAGTGCTCATCCAAGGCCCTAAGCAACCCGGCAACGACATTGATGTGTACCTAAGGCCATTAGTTAAAGAACTATTACAACTGTGGAATGGAACATGTGTACGTGCGTGGGATGAGCATGGATAGGAAGAATTTGACCTAAAGGCGTTGCTGTTCGTGACCATCAATGATTGGCCTGCTCTCAGTAACCTTTCAGGACAGACAAACAAGGGATACCGCGGATGCACGCCTTTGTTTGGATGATACCCGGCGATATATATTTGGATAGTTGTAGGAAGAATGTGTACGGAACATCGTCCGATTTCTTCCGACAAGGCATCCTGTAAGAAAGAAAGGCAAGCATTTCAAAGGTGAGGCGGATCACCGGATGAAGCCTCGCCACCGTACTGGTGCTGATGTACATGATATGGTCAAGGATTTGAAGGTAATCTTTGGAAAGGGTCTTGGCGGACAACCTGTTCCGAAGGACGCTGACGGGACAGCACCCATGTGGAAGAAGAAATCTATATTTTGGGACCTGCCATATTGGAAAGACCTAGAGGTCCGCTCCGCAATCGACGTGATGCACGTGACGAAGAATCTTTGCGTGACCCTGCTTGGCTTTTTGAGCGTGTATGGGAAGACAAAAGATACACGGAGGCACGAGAGTACCAGCAGCGTATGCACGGAAAAGACGGCATACATCGGGGTCGCCAGCTACGCTCTTACCAAAGAAGAGAAGGAAATCTTCTTGAATGCCTGCTCAGCATGAAGGTACCGTCGGCTTCTCGTCGAATATAATAGGAATAATAAATATGGCAGAGAGAAAAGTTCCAGAACCTAAAGTCTCATGACTGCCCACGTGATTATGACGCAACTGCTTCCGGTTGCATTGAGGGGGCTTCTACGGAAAACGCTCGATTAGCCATTGTGAAGCTATGTGCATTCCTCAATGCAATCTCTCGGAAGGTAATCGATCCAAAAATCATACCAAGGTTCTGAGAATGATTTGGTGCAATGTCTTGTCGGTTTCGAGTTGGTGTTCCCACCATGCTTCTTCAACATCATGGCCTTGCGTCCTAGTTCACCTTCTTGGAAGAGATTAACATTTTGGGTCCTGCATTTCTACACAATATGTTCCCCTTTGAGAGGTTCATGGGAGTCTTGAAGAAATATGTTCATTACCGTGCTAGGCCAGAAGGAAGCATCTCGAAGGGCCATGAAAATGAGGAGGTCATTGAGTTTTGTATTTACTTTATTCCTGACCTTAAGCCGATTGGTGTTCCTGAATCGCGGCATAAGGGCAGACTGGAAGGAAAAGGCCCGCTAGGAGGGCATCAAATAATATGTATGGACGGGCATTCTCTGCGAAGCACACTACATAGTTCTACAGAAATTCCGCCTTGGTGGCTCCGTATATGGAGGAACACAAGAATTTTCTACACTCCAAACACCCAGAGAAGTCTGACGACTGGATTACCTTGAACAAATGAGGACTTTCACGATTGGTTGCGTAAACGTGCCCTGAATGATGGCGATATTCAAAATGACCTGTACCGCTGTCCCGATTACCATCTTGAATATAATGACTTTCAAAGGGTACGGATAAATGGGAATATATTTTACACGATCGCCCAAGATAAGAAGAGCACCAACCAAAACAGTGGTGTCCGGCTTTGATGCAACAACCAACACCGGAAAGGAAACATATTATGGTTACATAGAGGACATATGGGAACTTAACTATGGAGGTGATTTGAAGGTCCCTTTGTTTCGTGCAAATGGGTCAATATGACACGAGGCGGGTAACAGAAGACCCATGATGCGGAATGACAACAGTGGATCTCAACAATCTTGCGTATGCAGAGCAGACCATTCGTCCTAGCCAATGATGTGGCGCAGATTTTTATGTGAAAGACATGTCTACCAGGCCGAGAAAAATAAAGATAAGGAAGCCGAATGGATCATCTGACGAGCCAAAAGCGCCACATAGTTCTTTCGGAAAAAAGAAACATCGTGGGAGTGGATGACAAGACAGACATGTCGGGAAGATTATGAAAAGTTTGATGAAATTTCTCCATTCACAGTGAATATTGACCCGAGCATCCGGTTAAATGATGAAGATTTTCTATGGCTACTGGCGCAAAAGGACACACTTGAAGAAAAAGTTTCACACCCAAAGATCTGGGATGTGATCGGCTTCACTATCATCACTTTCTTACATGTTTCACACCCAGGAGGGAATCTCTGTAATAGTTAGGGTAGTAATGTGTTTTTGGCACTTGAAGCGAAGAAATTTTATGTACAAACAAATTCTTTTCATGCATTTACTGATTTTTCCAGCTAAATGACCCTGAAATTGAAAAGCATTTCAAATTAACTCAGAAAAGGTTGAAAGTTGGCATGGTATCATAATTTCATCCAAATAGCATGTGCAAAAAAGTAGAGAGGGTTACGGCAAAAACTGGATGCACTTCGTGTACAAAATGGACAATCTCTTTCGAAGTATCAGGGTTTCCGACGAAAACTCATCTGTTACAAAGGCATTTCATCTTTTTAAATAACCTAAGCAATACCAAATTCAATATAATGATAAAACACACTAATATTAAACATAAGAAAAAAGAATCACTAAAAAATCTTTTTTCAAAGTTAAGTTATTCGCAAACTAGTGATTCACACAAATTTCAAATAATTCAAAATTTAAACTATTCAAATTTGAAAACTACCGGCACTAACAAAAAGTTTGTAATTTTTTGTACCTAAAGCAAAAACATTCACAAATAAAATCTAAATACAGAAAAAAAACAAATCAAAAATAAATAAAGCGAAAAAAATTAAGAAAATAAAAAAGCCCGCCTACTGGGTCAAAGCGGCCTGCATACGACTAGGAACCCGACCTTTTGTTGGGCCAGGATGCAGGCCCGCAAAGGCCCAGTAGGCCCACTGGGCCGAAGAGAACAGGTAGGCCCAGTAGGCTTGCTTAGGGGAGGAGCTCGCGAGGTGGGACTAAACATGCGCACCGCCTGGAGCCAGTGCACCCCCTTTAGTACAGGGTGGTGGCTCCAACCGATACTAAAGGGGGGGGTGGGGGGGCTTTAGTACCGGTTGGAGCCACCACCCGGTACTAAATGGGGTGCGCTTCCCGCCCCTTGGCCTGTAAAACAGACCTTTAGTACCGATTGGTGGCTCCAACGGTACTAAAGGTCCATCCTATATATACACCAGTTGAAAAAATTCACTTTCCTCTGTTTCTTCCCTCTGTTTCCTCCTCCGTCGCGCCCGCCCTGCCCTGATCGACGCTGCGTCCCGTCGGCGTCGCCGCCCGCCGTCGTTTAATTCGCCGACCCCGGCCGTCCTCGCCCCTCGTCGCCGCCCTGTCAGCCGCCCCCCGTCCCGTCCCGTCGTCCCGTCATCTGGCAGCAGCCACCCGTCATTGCCGCCCGCCCGTTGTCGCCGCCCGTCCCGTCGCCCGTCGTCATGCCGCCCGGTGAGCTTCGCCCATATATATACACACACACACACACTACACACACACACACACACACACTACACACGCACACACACACACACATTACTTTGTTTGTTATAATTTTTTCTGTTTTTTAATTATAGAAATGTTATAAATTATTCTGTTTTTAGTTATATAAATATTAGAAATGTTAGTTATATAGAAATGTTATAAATTTTTTCTGTTTTTTAGTTATAGAAATATTTATAGAAATGTTAGCAATTTTTCTGTTTTTAGTAAAATAAATATTGAAATGTTAGTTATATAGAAATGTTATGAATTTTTTCTATTTTTGGTTATAGAAATATTTATAGAAATGTTAGCAATTTTTCTGTTTTTTAGTTATATAAATATTAGAATTGTTATAGAAACGTTAGTTATATAATCAGAAATTTTAGAATTAGTTTTAGTTAGATGAATTAGATTAGTGTCAAATTGTTAGAATTTGCATATATATAGAATTTTAGTTATCACAATCCAATCATTTAAAAAATGTTACTTTTGCGGGCATATAGTATTTGTTCTTGACGATATGCCTGCCAGCATCTCGCCGTCGACCCGTTCGCTGACGGCGTCTGCTTCAGAGGACCCATGTTGGGACTGGGCTCAGGCTGGCCGGCAGGAGGTGCTACCTGGAGGGGGGCGCTGCTTGGTGAGGAACCCGACCTCGGGTACCGTCGTCGACCCTGATGTCCTTTGGTGGCGTTCGCGTGGGCCATATTCGGTGCAGAGGGAGCCGGCGCCGCCGGAGGTGGTGCGTCGCCATGTCAGGGAGGAGGACGAGCACGTCCATCGCTACATGGCTGCTATGGACGTCAGGTTCTCCAATACTGGGCAGGTTCTTTGGGCAGATGACCGGACTACCGGCTAGGTATATTTATATAAGCAGGCATCATGGTGATCATCACATGTTTTTTTATTGAAGATATATTAACGAATCAATCATTCTTCTTTCAGCCCTCTGGATCGAGCAAATCTGCTTCTACAAACAGTAGGACAAAGCGAGGCCCAGGCAGATTGTTGAAGGATGGTGTAAAGTACAATATCGAATCCATCAAACTTAGTGGCGAACCCCTCACGCCTAAGAACATTGCGAACAAGTGGACTCGTCAGTGCGGAGTTCTTGTGAAGGACAAACTCCCGATCTCCATTCAAGAATGGAAAGAGCCAATGACTAAACGTCTAGGTGTTACTTGGGTCGACGACAGCCAAAAAGCCCTTTGGGAATCTCGATGGAACATTTCACCCTACCAGGTCATTTCACCAAGCGAGATGTGGAGAAAGTCAAGGCGCTGCTCTTAAGAAGATGGCAATTGCATTCAACACCGCCAAGAAAACTGTATGGGCCAACTACCTGCTGCAGAAAGGAAGACTCCAGAATTCACGTAAACACTTGGAGAAGCAAAAGAAACCATCGGGACGATTTCGTCACCTTCAAGGATTCAGAATTATCAAGGAACGGTTGATTAAAACAAGGCAAATGCCGCAAAAAGACGCAGATTGCATAGGCTGGGTCCAGGTGGCTACTGGCGGTGGGAATGCCTAAGTGGGATAAGTCTCGAGCAAGAGATGGAGGATGCAGGGGTCACTCCGGTTACTAAGAGCTGGCCCCCCAGGTGCAGAACTTGGTTCTATGTGCATGGGGGGGCGTTGGACCCGAAGACAGGCCTAGTTTCGAAGAAGGCAAGTCTAATAGGAGCCGAACAAAAGATAATTGGCTTAATAGAAGAAGCTCGAAGGGGGTGTTCACGCCCAAGCAGAGAAAACGACGAGCTTACATGCATACAGGAAATCCTGAACACCACGGAAGAACCACGAGGCAAGGGCGTTATTCCCTGGTATGAGGGCTTTTGAGAATGGAGCGAGGACTACAGGACCCGTGCAAGAAGGAAGATGGAGGAGGAGAAGAAAAGGAAGCTGGAGGAGGAGCAGAGGAAGCAGGACGCAGAACGCCTTCAAGGCCTAGAAGCAAGGCACGCGGACCTGGCACTCAAATTCCAGCAGCAGCAGCAGCAGATCGACTCACTTAGCCAGGAAAGGGGGTCTCAACAGCGGCAGCAGCAAGCGGATGATCGTCCAGCATTGGATAGCACCGTCCCATCCATGCCGAGAAGCAGCGTTGGTTCTGCCTCGGGCGACACACTGCTGGATACATACCCTGTGGATGACATCATAGAGAACACTAACTGTGAGCTACACTCCAAAATTAAGAACATATCCATGAAGGTGGCGGACGGCGTTGCTTTTCCAGTTACCCCCGAAGCAGCCTTCCATTGCATCCCGATTCCAGAGGGCTATGCTCGTGTCATGGTTGATGAAGTGGTGGACCCATATTCGGGGCTACAGACTTGACATTCACTGGAGGTGAAGACGAGCGACACCTTTGGGAGAGGCCATACATCGTATCATCCTATGGAGAAAGGATTGCATCATCTTTCGAAGTCCACCGACACTGCGTCGTCTGCCGACTCCTCCTCGAAGTCCGCCACCGAGTCAGTAGACTCCCGCTCCTCCAAGTCCACGAACGTGTGAGCCGACTCCTCCTCAAAGTCCGCCACCTCCTCCAAGTCCCCGAACGCGTGAGCTGACTCCTCCGGTTTCAAGTCCGGCACATCGTCAGGCCACTTCTCCTGGTCCAACTCAGCCATGTCAGCCGTCTCCGCCGTCTCAGCAATCGCAGAAGAGACATGCCGCAGCTATGGTGCGTAGCGGTACGAGTCGAGGTAGTTCAGGAAGTACAGGCGGAGACAAGCGATATAAATATGGTCCAAGCCTCGCTCCTCTTCCCCAGAGGCCTTACGACATGACTAAGGAGCAAAACGCAGCCATAGTGCAGGCCCAAGTGGACGCCCATTTTGGACCGAAACCGGCACCGCCGCCAAAGGAGAAAGTGCCCGAGAAAGTAATTGACCACTTCATTCATATGGCTAGAGAACCAGCTCCCAAGCCTGTTGACTCGGACTATGAGCGCCAAATCAGGAAACTACATCGAGAACGGCTAAAGAAGGAAGCGAGCTCGAGCTCGAGCCAACAAGCAGCGGGCAAAAAATGCGGGAAAACCGTTCCCCAGCTGGGAGAACAGGCAGCACAATCGATCCCCTCGCTTGTTGTGCCAACAACACATGAGAGGAGGCATGGCGCCCAATATTATTGTGGGCAAACCGTTAAAGTTCCCCAGCTAGGCGATGTGGTAATAACGAAGGAGCATATAATGCAGGCTGAAATGCTCAAGATCTCTGTTGGACAACTCCTCGAAATTGAGCCCATGTCTCTGCTTAGAGAGGAGGAAATAAAACGGAAATATGCCCGGGGCCAACCTTTGGTCGAGGCAGACAAGGTCAAGAACCTCCCAACGAGAATGTATGAATTGCATCAATGGTACATGAACATTACCAAGATTTCCAATCGAGAGTCCCTCATGGTGAATGTCAAGAAGGAGCATTACTACCATGAGAAAGCTCTGTGCGTTAAGTATTCAGAACTATTTCAGTTATACAATCAAGACGCCTTTTCGACAAATCTCTCGTCAGTTGCTATTGTGCATAAGTGATTTCTTTCTGTAATTTTGATCAATCATTACAAGTAATTATCCTCACTATATATTCTTTTCTATGGTATTATATGCAGGATGAAGATGTATGAAATGAAAAAATCTGGGCCTTCTGACATTGGGTTCATTGACCCAAATACCATTAATGAGTACACATGGAATCTTGCAACTTCTCAAGCAGGTGTAGAGGAAAGCATGCTAGAGTTCTTGAAGTGCCTCAATACCAATGAAGATATACTACTTCCTTACAACTTCACGTAAGTTAATACAAATTCTGTTTTGCTTACTAGCTAGCTAGATGTTAATAACTAAGTGTATACGGTTTACGATATATAGTGGATTAATTTTATGCACATTCCCGCTTAATTAAGACATGCAAACGTGTGCGCATGCAGTTTCCACTGGATCTTGTTAGTCATTAAGGTTGACAACGCAACAGTTGAAGTACTCGACTACTACTTAAAGAAGATAAAGACTACACCATCATGAAGGGGATAGTCAACAGGTAATTTCAATCATTATTAACTATATCTCGGCCTATTATTAGTTCGTTATTTCCTGATATGAACTATTTAATAACCCCTTTATTGATTTTCTTTGTCGGCGGGCAGGGCTTGGGCAAAGTTCATCAAGGTGACTCCGAGGGCAATTGGCCAAAAAGTTGTTTTGGCATCGACCAAGGGTAAGTAATTAAGTAGTGCTAGCTAGCTAGCCATCTCTTTAATTCTTGTTTCAATACCATTAATTAATTATCATGCTTGATTAATCATTATCTGATTCAATTCCATTCTTGTAAAGGCCCTGAAGCAGGCGCCGGAGAATGATCTGTGTGCATTCTACATTTGCGAGAACATTCGCATGATGGCGTCCGAAAGGAGCAGATCTCAAAGACAGGACTGGGTACGTTGTCAGAACTCTATTCACACCATTATCGATATCTTCTAACACAACTAATACACATGCATATTGATCTGCTTCTTAACAGTTCAGAGAGGTGCGGGATAAGCTCCTACCAGCGGACCGCATACTAGCACTTCAAGAGGAAATAGCCGGATTTTTGCTCGACCAGGTCATAGATCCCAAAGGAGAATACTATTACCCGCTACCGTCCCCATGAACCACTTGTCATCGTGCATGCTCCGAAGGCACCAAGGCAACATGTAGGAGAAATTGTATATGTATATACATGTGTATGTGTGAATAGTTAATGGTGTTGGCTGATATATATATATCTATATATATATATATATATATATATATATATATATATATATATATATATATATATATATATATGGTTCTACGTACGAGAAAATCTATTTATATATATGCATAACGTGTACAATTTGTAGTATCGTGAAATACCAGAAAACAAAAAAGAATTAAATTGAAAATAAAGCCAAATTGAAAACACAAAATTAAAGCAATTTTTTTAAAAAAACACCCAAACATTTAGTACCGATTAGTGTTACCAACCGGTACTAATGTCCTACACGCACCCGGGCCGGGCTCGTGCCACGTGGTGGCCATTTAGCGCCGGTTCGTGACGAACCGGTACTAAAGGGGGGGGGCTTTAGTCCCCACTCTTTAGTGCTGGTTAGCGAACCGGCACTAAAGGCCGTCACGAACCGGCACTAAAGGCCGGTTCTGCACTAGTGTGCCTTTCGAAGCACTAAGGTAATTCTCAACAATTACGTAGAAGTTGAGGTTGGTTATTTCAGTAATAAATATTTGTTCAGGGATGGCTAATGAGGAAACCTGCAGGAAGGTTCGAACTCCTCAACTGTGGTTTGCTCTCCAAGTGAAGCCTGAGAAATTCAGATTGATAGTTTTGTTTGCTATGTATATGATCTTGCAAACCTCTATCTAGAAGAGCCGGAGAGCTTCCATCAGTGTAAATTAGTGAGCATAAAAAATCTTGGAAGATAAAAACGCCCACATTCCTTGTCTTGGTTTTTCTTTTCTGTATTATTACGTTATAATCGTCAATTAGTTTAGCCCATGTCACTTTTGAAGTTCATGCGTCCTGGTACGATGGGAGACACTCTGTATGCCCCTCTGTTATTCCATTTCTCCCTTTGTTGAGTTTGTTAAGTTCATTTATTTCGTATGTACCACCCCATACTGTAATTAAGGACACCACTTGGCATTTCATGGAAGCCTCCGCCCCCTCCCGTGTCGCTCCCGTGAGCGACCCGGAGCGGAAACCCTAGCTGCCGCAAGCAATCCCCTCTCCCTTCCCTCCCATCCCTCGCCACGCCGGCTCGTGCGGACGGGCGAAGCCCTGTCGGCGTCGGCGGCGGCGGGGCCGTTCTTCCCCTGCCCGATGGTGGCCAGCACGGGCTGGTGAGGTCGGGCGGTGGCGCTGTGCTGGCGGAGGGCGCAACGGCGCTGCGGCGGGCGGTGGCGACGGGTCGGCGCTTGACGGCGGTGTGAAGGGCTCCGTGGTGGTGGTGCTCTGCTCCTGGTGCGCATGGAAGCGTGGCGGAGGCCACGGTCGGGGTGGCGCCCCCTATCCAGCAGCGGATGGTGGGCGCGGCGCGAAAAGGCACCGCCTTGGCCGTGCGGGCGGCAGGTCGGTGGCGAGCGGGGCGTGTGCTCTCTGGGCCTCCTCGTTGGTCCGTGGAGCGAATCTCTGCTGGTGGCTTTCTTTCTCAGTTTCCTTCCCGCCTCGACTGTTGTTGCTGGTTCTTCCATCTAGTGGCTGGTTGGGGATGGGGGGCAGAGAACTTTGGATTGGGGGAATCCCTTGGCTGGCTGCTGCCACCACGATGCCGGCGGCGCCCCGGGCGTCGTTCCCCTTCCTGTAGGCGACATCGAGATCCTGCCCTGCCCTCCACCTCCAAGTCCCGTGTGAAAACCCAAAATCTCCGGATTGAGTGGCGACGGCGCTCCGGCGGCCTTTTTCTTCTTGAAGGCTCCACCTTTGGACTGTGGAGTGTTGGTTGGGGCTTCGAAGTTGGTGGGGGGCTTCCGGACTCTAGAGAGATGCTCCTGCTCGGCTGCTTGCGGTTGAACTATACCGAACTATATGCAAGATCCAGTTCAAGATACCGAACTATACTTATAGATTGAACTACTATCTACAGATACAAAATGTTACCTATGACCCTACTGCTGCTATGTCATAACTTCCACGTTATGATTAATAATTGAAAATGGAGAAAGCCCACTTGACACTAATCAACAAAGGCCAACTTACCATCAATTAAGTACCTATCTACAGGCACCTTGGCTAAAGTGTGTTAAACCAGATATCATGGATTGCTAACTTTGGATTTCAGTTTACTCTAAAGTCTCACATGCTACCGGCACAACGTGAGTTTCTTCATACGAGCAACTCAAAGGAGATGTCTTGTTGGACGATATATGTAGCTACATTTATGACTAGATAGAACTGCCACAAACTGCAAAGGTTGAGCAATATATACTAAGACAAGACCTCGATAATTTGTGGGAAAAAGGAGAGCTGGCTAACTGCCACTATGAACGTGTGATGCTGAATTGAGCAACTCATGAACAATGCATGACGTCAACTAGCATGATCAGAAAATAGCAACAACATGACGGAAATCATGATGCTTTCCTTTTGGCATAAAAACTATAACATTCCGCTTATGGTTATTGGGCTCTAGTATATATTAATATAGATGGAAGAGATTTTCTCCTATCAATGCAAAGGTTTTTTCTGATACATACGATAGATGTATGACTTACATAAGGCTACAACCAAACAACACATAAAAAGACCCACCGCCGCCGACGTCGACCAGGCTTCACTAGGTGGTGCCTTCCAGTGGTGGTGAGGGGAGGGGAGGGAGGGAGATCGCATGGGTTAGGGGCTAGGGTTCAACCCGCCGCCGCTCGCGAGAGCAACGTGAGATATTTTTCAAGGAAATATTCCCTTGTCTATCTGCATTAATACGCTTTGGACTGCATGGTTGAGAGTTGAGACATTACCCGGTGCACACATTTCACTACTTCCAATTGGAGCATCCATTCCGGCTAGTTGTACTCTTAAGTTTTCATCCGCTAGTTTTAAGTGAAAAAGGTCAGAACATATTGTTGAAATTATGACGGATAGAGCTTGGAGCGATGTGTTTTGAGGAGAAGAGTTTGTAGTCATTGTCATAAAGATGTACGCTTCGACCACATTGTCCGACAAATATAGGTTTCCCACTTCCACTTTATTTGTGTTACTTCTAAAAAGCAACCCATCATCGCGACTTCGTCGCTACTGCGTAAGGGATTAGGTCACCGGCACAAAGGCAGATGACCCTGGAGCGTTGGTGGATCCGGATGTGCTCGAGAGCGGCCAGACCAAGAAGTTTTCGCTTCAGGTGCTATCAAAGGAAGATTTCGGCAATGGTGAGGTCCCGGTGTTCTTGAGCATCATCCAGCCCCAGAATAAGCTGGTCGGTAACAGCAGTTAAGATGGAAATGATTCCAACTTTCTTACGACTCCAACAATAAAGGGAGCACCCAAGGTTAGAGAGCTTGTCATGCAGAATTTTCATGGCATCAGTGTGTGCACAGGGAGCACCAGGAGGTGCGCACAACCTCGTCAAAGCCACTTGACTGCCACCAATGATTTTCGAAATAGAACACACACGGAACTGCGTGTGGTTGACCTGCCCACTGAACATCACGGCGCAGTGGTCTGAGACTGAAAAGGTGATATCACACAGGTGACACTGCCGGAAGAGCAACCCCCAGTCCATGGAGTAGAACACGTGGTCATTGTTGGTATTCGTCTGCACTTGCCAAGATCTAGAATCTCGCCTCACTAGCAAAAACACACATCATCTTACAACCTGAGAACTAACTTTTTTTGGAAAAGGAGGTTAAACCCCCGGCCTCTGCCTCAATCGATGCATGCAGCCATTTTTATAAATTATTGCACAAAGGTCTGACAAAAATATACATTAATCCACCCGAAACCACCACTCACACCTACAAACTCATAGTGTCGACTGCTCTCACTCCCCATATCTAAATCCGGTGCCGTCGCCAATCCATCCACATAACGTATCGGGATCAATAACCGGTGCAGCAGGCCTAGAGCACACACCACAAACACACGCTTTAGAAGCCGCCATCATCATCGGACCACTGACCTATATTCAGGAGAGACATCCGCATCTTCCTTGCCAGTCCGGACATCCGTCGACGTCAGTACCGCGCCCAATGGCGCCACAGCCCTGTGCTCATCCGTGCAGACGCGAAGACTCTGGAAGAATGTCGTGCGTAGCACCTGCCAACCAGTCATGACTCAGCATAGCACCTGCCGGCCAGACATGACTTGACAGCTCCACCAAAGCTCCATGCAAGACGAAGCTGCTCCACCTCCTGCCTCTGCCATCTAGCGCTGCTCCACAAACGATGCTCCCAAGAGAGAAACGGCATCGTAGTACCGCCATCGTCCGTTCTGGAAGATCAGATTCTAGGGTTTCCCCCGAAGCAGTGCCCACCACCACTCAGCCCTCAAGGCGGCGCCTTCAGGAAGGTCACGACGTCAAGGACGCCGCCGCTGCCCACCGGAGTTAGGGGTTTCACCCGAGAAGCAGGTAGGGGCGAAGTAGAGGAGCAGATGTAGACCGACGTCTCCAAAAAGAAAAGCGGCGCCCTTGAGCGTCGTCGTCGGTGTGGCTTGCCGGGGCCGACCAAGTGGTTTCCCCCAATCTAGATCTCCTCCACCAGCTTCACCCGCAGCCACCGACCAGGGTCCCGGGAAGCCATGCCAGGACCGCCAGGTACATGCAGGAGAGAAGCACACCGATCAGGGCCAGAGGACAGCGACCAGAGCAGGCGCCGCCGGCCGCAATAGGAGCCACGCCAGGCCATGGTCGACCAAATATCCGTCGGCCGTCTGACCAGACCACCGGCAACACGCCAGCCCCGCCACTCGCTGTAGCACAGAGGAGCCTCGCCTGCAGGGCCGCCGCCTAGATCCAATCGCTCTCCAACGCAAGGCGAAGCAGCAAGGGCCCCGCCGCCCCAATCCCCGGCTGCGCCACGGGCTTGCCCGGCGCCATGCTCATGCGGCGGCGAGGGAGGGAGTGAGAGGAGGTGGCTACACCGGCTGCAGGAGGGAGGTCGCCCCCGAGCCGCCGGAGAGCGCTGGACTCCGGGATGGATGGAGAGAGGGTGAGGAGAGGGTTTCAGATCTAGTCTATGTTGTGAATGAGGTGGCCCGAGGCGGGAGATCAGGCGGCGGCGGCGGCGGAGCTCTCTCCCGCTGCAGGCGAGGAGGGTGTCTCCTGCTGCGGGGGACGAGCGCAGCCAACGCCACTTGAGAACTAACTAAAGGAACTCAATACACAATCTATAAATGGTCTAGACATACACAGAAATATATAGAGAAAGAGGAAGCACTTTTCAAAACTCAGCCAACTTAGGAGCGCAGAAAGTATGATTAGTTGAATGGTGTCTCGCTCATGAGGAGTTATCTAGCATTACCAGAATGCAAGAAAAGCCTGAAGGAATTCACTACGTGCCATTGATGATTGATGCGCATTGACCCCAAATGACAGTATATATTTAAAAGTAAAAATATGCAATTAAAACTTCTAAATATTCCATGGTTAATGCATAGATGCAATTGTAACTAACTAATGCCTCCTTAATAAAGCCACTAATGGTGCAACTAACAAACTTTGTCTAAGAAAACTAGATGACACGTGTCCTCTGTGAACGAGCACACACGCGTGCAAACAAACAAGCGTGTGCGCGTGCGCATGCACACACATACCACCACTACTAGGGAAAACCTTATACACGGAATCTTAGCAGCACCGCGGCTCAAAAAGGGGCACTACTGCTAATTATCAGTAGCGCGTGCGTGCAAAACTCGCTACTGAAACGGAGTTAGCAGTAGCGCGCTTGGAGCAACCCGCGCTGCTACAAATATCGACCGACAGTGTCCACCAACCTACATTTAGCAGTAGCGCGTTGCCGCGACCGGCGCTACTGCTAAAGCGTTAGTAGCAGCGCGCTTTTTCTGAGGTCGCTGCTGCTAATTTTCAAATTGGGCACACTGTTGGTCCCATTTAGCAGTAGCGCTTGTGTGGAAAGCGTGCTGCTACTACTTTCTTATCAGTAACATGTTTTACCTCCCACGCTAATGCTAAGCCGCACCAGCCCACCACCTTTCCCCACCCGTCCTCCCCCCCATCTCCTCTCTTCCATTTCCCCTACCTCCCTCTCTCACTCTTCTTCTTCCTCAATACTTCTCCCCCATTACTCTCCCTCTCCTACCTACCTTTCTCTCTCTTCATTACTCCTAGCTAACGACACCATCTCCATTAATGCATCTTCTTTCTCTTTTTCCTTCCCCCTCCACTAGTTGAAATTGTCTCCTCCCAAATTAGCTAGCTAGGTAGATGTAGCATTTAGTTAAGTGACCTATTTTCCCCCTAACTAGATCTATCTTTGTCAAGAAGAGTTTTGTGCACTTTTGATCTCCCTACATCATCATCTCCACCATGTGCTCGATCTCGAGATAGAGGTGATTAAAATTTCATGCTTTTGCAAAATGGAAATATGTTTATGTGTGTGTGATATGATAATTGGGAGATATGATGGAAATTGTGTGTGTGGCATGAGTTGACGTAAATTGTGCTTTTGAGTTGCCTATGTTTTGCCGAAATGTCGATTTATTTCCGTTTCGGCAAATTCCGGGCAAACTCTAGATCTATATATGTCATATTTTTAGGGAAGGTCATGCCGAATTTTTGTATGACTTTGATGCATGGACGCATTTTTATAATCAATTTGTTTATTATTACCGTGCAGAGTTCACGATGGTCAGTGGAACGATGGTGGACAGGTGGTTGCGGTCGGCAGTGCAGGACATGAAAGAAAATAACCAGACAGAGGTTTTATGTCCGTGTCAAAAATGCAAAGGAATAGTTTGGCTCGACCCCCATGACGATGGTCGTGTCGAAGTGCACCTGCTCATGACTGGTTTCATGGATGGCTATACTCGGTGGATAATTGAAGATGAGGATGACGATGTTGAGGACGCGGACGGAGCAGGCAATGATGACACGGGGCAAGACGAAGAGATGATCGATAATGGTGGCGGTGAAGAGGCTGGACATGGCGGCGGAGAAGGGGCCGGACATGGCGGAGGAGAAGGGGCCAGACATGGCGGCAGAGAGAACGACACGGACTCCACGCAGCAGAGTTCGTCGGTACTTAGTTCAATCGTGCGGGAACCTCATGTTCAAGCATTGCCCATAAGGAGACGAGGCAATCTTGAGAGAGCTGCTTCTAGAGAGGAGGCTAAGCTGGAGCAACTGGTGGTAGACTTGAACACTCCATTGTATGATGGTTGCAATCCTGAGGTGACCCGCTTGAGTTTCACGCTCCAACTCCTGAAGACGAAGGCTAAAAACAAATGGACCGACACTAGCCTCGATGAGCATGTCAAGTACCTAAAGGATGTTCTTCCTGCGGGGAATCTATGTCCTACTAGTGTTGATGAGGCCAAGAAGATCGTGTGTCCTCTTGATCTGCCACATGTTAGATACCATGCATGCATCAACGATTGCATAATTTATTGGAAGGAGCACGCGGAAAAAATAAGCTATTCGGTGTGCAATGCTTCTCGATACAAGAAGGCCGGGAAGAAATGTCCCCAGAAAGTTGTATGGTACTTACCGATCACTCCCCGTCTCCAGCGGTATTTTGTAGATCCAAGGAAGCAAAGCTAATGCGCTGGCACGCGGAGAGGAAGAAGCCCGACGATGGAGATGATCCAAAGCTGAGACACGTCAAGGATGGAAACCAGTGGAGAGCGTTGAACAGCTTCTATTGGTATTTCGAATGTGATGCAAGGAGCATTGTGCTCGGCGCGTGTACCGATGGCATGAATCCGTTTGGCAACCAGAACACCAACCATAACACATGGCCCATGTTTGTATGGATGTACAACCTCCCCTCTGGTTGTGCATAAAGTCGAAGTACATTCACATGAGCATGCTTATTCAAGAGCCGAAACAACCAGAAAATCTATCTATCTATATCTATACCTCTACTAATTTGTTACTCCCAAGAAATTTCCACGTTAATCAATAATTATAAACCGTTAATCTGGTGGGCCCTGTGAATTATTACGGTGCATATTAGACTAACCATATAATTCTCGCCAGCAAAAAAAAATGCACCGAAAGCATAACACGCACGGTTGTAGAAAATAGAGGCCAGCTCAGTTCGGCCCAAGATCTTTTTATTAAGAAGCCCAGTCGATTGAACATGTCTATAATTGCTTTTAAAAGTAAACACAGGACCCTTCTATCTGGCGGAGACGGAAAAACCAGATCAAAGCTTTGTTACGTCCGGACGGCGAGATGACAGATGATACCGATCAGATGGAGGCCTTGACGAACACCTTTTACAAAGATCTCTATACGTCTGAAGGGGTTCAAAACATGCAACAGGTGCTCGATACAGTGCCATGCAAGGTCACTCCAGAGATGAATGATATGTTAAATGCACCATACACACAAGCTGAGGTCAAAACGGCGTTGTTCCAGATGTTTCCGACAAAAGCACCTGGCCCGGATGGCTATCCTGCGCATTTTTTCCAAAGACACTGGGAGGTATGTGGTGACGAGGTGACCCAAGTGGTCCTTAAGATAGTGGAAGGAAAGGAGACGGCTGAGTGCATAAACGAGACGACATCGGGTCCCGATCCCCAAGGTAAAGAACCCAACGATGTTGTCTCAATTCCGCCCTATTAGTCTCTGCAATGTTTTGTACAAGATTGCTTCTAAGGTGATATCTAACCGCCTAAAGTTAGTGCTACCTGACATAATATCAGAGGAGCAGTCCGCTTTTGTGCCAGGGAGATTAATTACGGATAATATCATCACGGCTTATGAGTGTTTGCACTTTATGAAGAGAAACAAGGCGAAGAAACACCAATCATGTGCTCTAAAACTTGACATGATGAAGACAGGGTTGAATGGCCCTACCTGCAAGCTATAATGCTCAAGCTAGGCTTCACGGACAGATGGGTACAAATTGTCATGAGTCTGGTCTCTTCGGTGAAATTTTCAGTAATGTTTAATGGAAAGAGACTGGAGGAATTCAACCCGTCCAGAGGTATTAGACAAGGGGACCCGATTTCCCCATACTTGTTCTTGTTGGCAGCAGAGGGCCTTTCGTGCCTCTTAAAATCTAAAAGTGACTCATCCAATCTGCAAGGTTTGCAAGTGGCACCCTCGGCGCCACCGGTGAGCCATCTATTATTTGCTGATGACAGCCTGCTGTTTTTCAAGGCTAATGGTATGGGAGCGACCGAGGTGAACCTAGTTTTGGATATCTATTGCCAAGCTACAGGCCAGAGGATAAACTACTCAAAGTGTTCTATTTTCTTTAGTAAGGGCGTTCCCGAGGGCACAAGGCAAGAGATTAAAGCAATGCTACACGTCCCCAACGAGACCCTCAATGAAAAATATCTAGGAATGCCATCTGATATTGGATCATCTAAAAATGGGGCATTCAAATATTTGAAGGATCGACTGTGGAGCAAGATTCAGGGTTGGATTGAAAATACCATGTCAACGGCCGGTAAAGAGGTACTGGTTAAAGCGGTTGCTCAGGCCGTTCCAGTCTATTCTATGTCATGCTTTAAACTCCCGAGGGGACTATGTGAACACCTCAACATGCTTATCAGGAAATTTTGGTGGGGTTCTAAACAAGGACGGAGGAAACCACATTGGGTGTCTTGGAAAACAATGACACAGCCAAAGAGCATGGGGGGTCTCGGCTTTAAAGACTTTGAGCTATTTAACATGGCTATGTTGGCTAGGCAAGCCTGGCGACTCTTGCAAAATCCGGATTCACTTAGTGCGAGAATTCTGAAGAGCATCTACTACCCAGACTCATCAATCCTAAAGGCGGTTTTGGGTAACCACCCAAGCCAAATCTGGAGGGCAATGATAGAAGGAAGAGACACTCTCAAATTGGGCTTAATCAAAAGAATTGGGTCTGGACAAGACACACGGATCTGGGAAGATCAATGGTTGCCACGAGGTGAGATGATGCGTCCCTACGGGTGTGTAGCACAGAACCCACCCATGTTGGTTTCGGAACTAATTGATCCAACGTCGGCCAAATGGAACATAGTAAAAGTTAACGAAGTCTTTATGCCTATGGATGTGAAGGTTATTCTGGAAATACCTTTATGCACTAGAAACATTCCTGACTTCTGGAGCTGGTTCTTTGATAAGAGAGGAAATTTTACAGTTCGCTCAGCTTATAACATGCTTGTGGCAATCAGGCAAAGAAGGGAAGCCTGGCTTGAAGGGTCTGCAGGCACGTCTAGTGCGGCCACAGAGGAGAAGGAGTGGAAATCATTGTGGAAGACGGCGGTCCCCGGAAAAGTGAGAATGTTTCTATGGCGTCTGTCACAGCACTCGATACCTACTAATGATGTAAGATCACACCGACATATGTCGGATTCAAGTGCATGTGGAATATGTGGGGCGCCAGACTCGTGGAAGCACTCGCTAGTAGATTGCACCATGTCGAGGTGTACGTGGGTGCTGGTTGACGAAGAGCTTGGACAACAAATTGCAGCAACCTCGGAACCCAATGCGAAACAATGGTTATTTACACATATGCAGTCATTATCACATGAGTTGTTTGTCAAGCTATCTGTCACGTTGTGGGCAATCTAGGCTGCTAGGAGAAAGGCAATACATGAGGGTATATTCCAAAGTCCCCATGCTATACATTCATTTGTGAGGCGATTCATCCAGGACCTGGAGATGATTCGAGATGAAGGGGGAAAAGCAGCTCGCACCACAACAGCCCACCGTAACATTATAGCAAGAAGGCCCAAAGCGCCACCGCCGGGTTACTGTAAGATTCACGTCGATGCCGGAGTTCGAGCGGGGCGAAGGGGAGTGGCAGCTGCAGTCTGTCGGGACAGCGATGGCAACTACTTAGGGAGTTCGGCATTGTCAATCTACGGCCTCCACGACCCAGCTACTCTGGAGGTCATTGCATGTAGAGAGGCTCTTGCACTTGCTGCAGACCTGCACGTGCATCAGTTCATCATTTCTTCTGACTCAAAGCAAGCAGTTGGCGATATTAATAGTGGAGCTACAGGAGGATACGGAGCCATTATCAAGGAGATAAAACTTCATGCTTTAGCTTTTAATTGTTCTTTTATTTTCGAAAGTCGTGCTGTCAACTTCTGAAGCACATAGTTTAGCCAAATATGTACTTAATCTCGGTCAGGGCGCCACGTCTGGTTTGGCGAACCCCATGATCCGAACCGCATACCACTCCATGTGGTGTTTGATGAATAAAGTTTGGCTAAACCCTCAAAAAAAAAAGCTATTCTAAGAATTGTCTCAAAAAAAACAAAGCTATTCTAAGAAAACAGCAACTCTACCTAGCCCTAAAAAACTCTACGTAGCCCTCAAAACAGATCTATCGACTCCACGTCGTCGCTGCCGCCGCCTCGCTTCCTTCTCCCCATATTGCCGCCGGCTGCTCCAAGTTAGATCTGAGATTATTGAAATTCCTCTCAAGCTCCGACTGATCCAACATAGATATCTGTGAATACTGAGATTCCTCGAAGGCTTGGCTCCACAACCTTCCACGACATCAATCTGGCAATGGTGAGTATATTTCTCTCATGTTTAGATCATCGGAGCATAATTGAAAATCAGGTTGAAAATAGTCCATCCATGGTCACGCACTGTTGCCACAAAACTCAATTTTCGAACAGATGACCAATAGACCAGAGTGGCTATGGCGGAGTGATTACCAATCAGCTTTCAGCTGAGCAAGGAGACAATGTCGTTCTACTCCAACAAATCGTTTTTCCTACACATCCAAGCACGTGAGATGAAAATTGCAAGTTGATTTGAAAGCCAGGAGGTACGATTCTCGACAGTATTCTCATCACTTGGCAGTTCTTGATTTTTCAATATTGATGGACTCTGTTGGTAAAACAGTTTACATGCACGCTACCAACAGTTTACATGCACGCGCAGGTGTGTTTGGCATCCATTGCTATCTGTGTGATGGACGAGGTGAAGGGCAACTAAAATTAATCCATGTTTCTTTCGTGTGTTATTTTAGAATTTGTTGAAACCTATTAGATTTGGTTTTATTCTAGGTATCAAAAGATGTAAGATATGGCAAGCATTTTTTACTTTATTTGGAACATAGCATTCTCGATACATTAAGAAAGTATGAAAAAGATAGCAAGCAAAATTTAAGTGTTTTACACATCTCCATGCAGATGGTCGTTCCCAGCTTACTGCCCACCTGAGAAATATTACAAATTATCACTCCATAGGGCCGCTTCTTTACCAATGTCTGATCATTCACCGGATGCCCTAAATACACAGGATGTCACCTAGAGTATTCCTGCCCTCTCCAATAGTTGATTTTATTATACTCACTCAATACCAAAATTTAGGGCATATTATTCTTCCACTGCTAATTAAACAAAGATTCATGTCTAAAAAAAATATCTCCATTTACGTTCCAGCCAATTTGTGCAACCAATGCAATCGTACCTAGCCATCTCTCTGATCCCACCCTACGTGACCTTGCAATGACACCTCTGCACGTACATCTTCCTCCAATCTTCCTTTTGTGCTCTCCGCCGTCACAACAGCTGTGAAAAAGCGTGGAAACAATCTTCCGTCTTCCACTGCCTTGGCCTGTGGTTGCCTCCCCGCTCTTCTTCTAGCCACTACTGTTGTACAGATCGACCAACACCATCTCTATCATGATCCTGCCTCTGTTGCCTATATTCCTGGATCCTTCGGGCTGTTTCATATGTCCACTGTCACGCAAAGCAGGCTGTACATTATCTTCTTTGAAACCAGATTGTACATCATCTTCTTCCACCCAACTTATGGAGATTAGATGTAAGCTGCAACTAGATATTGTAAAATCCACTCTTCTTTCTCTCTTAGCTAATTAAATTTTTTCTGCAGTTTGTAGGTGCTAATTGATGCACGTGATGGTTTTAGGAGAGAAAACCTGCTACAATTAGGTTTTGTTGAATCTCCCGATTGAATTTTCGTTTGTTATGCATCCTTCATCATGTACACGTGATAATTAACTCTCTCACAAGCAAGCAGAAAGGAGCAGACAAGTTGTGCGCCCATACTTTGCAGGTAATGTTCTGATTTTTCGTTTAATTGGTTTATTTCGAATGTGTGTGCAGTAATATGATTTGATTTTTATTGTAGATTTACAGTTTGATGCGTTTTTCTCAGGAGCGGAGTTGTTCAGGTAGTTTTTGAGGCCTCGATCCACTACTGCCAGGTACCATTTGAGCTTTGCTTGGGTTCCCGTTTAATAGTAACTTTCAACTTTTGGACTTCGTTGATTATGTAATAAACCTAATGATATTAAATGGAGATTCATTAGTCCTTTCGACATATCTCACGGGATCTTCCCTACTTTCTTTCAGTTCATTGATTATCTTATATTCTAAGACAAACCAATCAAAAGCCACCAGATCAAGATCAAAGGAAAATAGACATTGTTAGATTAACCTAAACAATCACGAAACATGGAGCTATCTCTGTTCGACTGTGCCTTCACCTTGCGCCATCAATTGAGACCTGGACTGCTTGACTAATCCATGTCATTCGATGTCGACAGGTTGCTCTTTGCTTGAGCATGAACTCCAATCAACAAGTTATTGTGCCAGTGTCATGCTGATATTTGTAGATTTATAGTTTGATGCGTTTCTCAAGAACACAGTTGTTTAGATAGGTTTTGAGGCTTCAAGCAGCCCCTGGCAGGTACCATTTGAGCTTTGCCTAGGTTCCCCTTTAATGGTAACTCAACTTTGTGATTTTGTTGACTATGTAATAGACCTAATAAATATCAGATGGAGATTAATTAGTGCTTTGTATATATTTCATAATTTCCTCCCTCTATTTCTCTCTGTTTTTTACGAGCAAAGACTATGTTTATGTTTACTTTAATACGTTGTTTCAATTTTATGCTCATCAAATGGTCAATTTTTATAGTGTTCTAATCCAAGCCAAAATGATGCTATGTTCTGATGTAATTATTTTTGATAGTGTTGTTTGCAGATATGAAGTCTCTATGCATTTGAAGAGCCAGGAAGGTGGCACCTTGGGCAGTATTTACCTGAAGCAACAAGGGGGGTCAAGAAATTATGCTCAAGTTAAAACCTCATATGTGAGTTAATTTTTGTATGGATTATTTATTCTGTTGTATAGACCTTGGACTACCTTAGAGTAAGAACTGCTATGTAATTGAAATCTGATCCAGTAACACAATGAAACTTCCAAGAAAATTTATCTATACAGATTAATTCCATGATATTAAATTGTATGTTGCATGTGCAAGTTCACTAGACATGAATTGTGAGCAGATAAAGTAAGTAGGGTGTGCTCTAATTAATTGTGACATCATCATATTCAAGAACCAGTGTATTTCTCTACATGGATGCGATGCGTGTGAAACATTATGAATTTTGTCAAGCTTATTTATATCATATTTATCTCATATGTTCCTTCTACTTGACACACTTAATGCTTAGATGGGGACACATCTATAGTTTCGACTATCTTTTAAGGAGATGCATGATCGCCTCCATTTGATGCAACAATTCATTCATGGTAGCTCTTATTTCCTTTCTGTTTCAGGTTTGGTTAATTAGATTAGTATACGAAAACATAAGATATTTGTCTATATAGATGGCGATACGCGAAATTAATAATTTTCAGTGTATGATGTTTCTTTGCAAATATTTTTGATGACAATCGATATTTTTGGACTATCTATATTTCATATAATGGATCATGAAGTATATTTTTATAATTATCACCATGATCTCTTTGCTAAATACTTTATAAACCTACTATTACTATACTTCTGAAATCTGAGGAACAAAAAAATCATTGAGTGGAATCTCAAATAAGGGGTTTCAACTGGAAATAACTAGCCCGTGCGGATGCACGGGTTCACGACTAGTAATATTAATTTGTGTCTGGGGCTACTTCAAGAGGAGTTAGACACGTTATGGAAAACACCGGCCAAGACATGGGACGCCTTGACAAAGCTAGTATTTCTACATGAGAGCCGTGCTGATCAC
The DNA here is from genome assembly GCA_021605145.1 of Aegilops bicornis. Classification (NCBI taxonomy): domain Eukaryota; kingdom Viridiplantae; phylum Streptophyta; class Magnoliopsida; order Poales; family Poaceae; genus Aegilops; species Aegilops bicornis. The sequence goes on along the minus strand of JAHIAL010000009.1, from coordinate 6,996,382 downwards.
GACGGTGCACGACTATCTCGGTTACGGATATGTCGCAAGCCAGGTGTGCCATGGATATTGCGGATGCACGCGGTGCATGGATGATACGACGTCTCAGCAGCTAACGTCAAGGAAAGATGACGGGTCTGGGAAAATCGTGTACATGGGGCATCGAAGATGGCTCGAACAGGACGACCCGTGGAGAAACCGTGGAGATCTATTCAATGGTCAGGCTGAGCATCGACGACCTCCACGTAAGCGAGCGGTGCGAAATCGATGAGCTGTTGAAAAGCTGGAAGGAGTGCCTTATTTGGGAAAGAGCGATGAGAAAGCGGCGGAGCCGCTCTTTGAAGGTATGGAAGACGAGGTCTGTGTTGCGGGACTTGGAGTATCGGCACAAACTCGATACACCTCATTGCCTTGATCAAATGCATATCTGTAAGAATGTCCTTGAGAGCTTGCTCGCAACACTGATGAACATGCCGGATAAGACCAAGGATGGGTGGAAGGCAAGAAAAAACTTGCAAGATTTGAAAATCAGGGAAGATCTGCACATGCCGCCCCGTAAAATGTCAGACGAGACAGAGACGGAGACAGAGGCATGGGAGAAGAAGGCAAGAAAATAAAGAAAGAGGACTATTGCCCCCCTTCTTGCTTCACCTTAAGTCAGGCTGAGATCGATCAATTCTTTAAGTGCCTTACCGGAGTCAAAGTTAGTTCGATTCTTGTGGCAAGATAAGCGGATATCTAGACACGGACAAGAAAAGGTTCAGCGGGATGAGGTCCCATGACTGTCATGTGATGATGACGCAGATACTACCTGTTGCCCTTAGAGGGATAATGGACAAGCACGTCTATGACATGCTTATTGCTCTCTACAACTTTTTCGACGTCATCTCTCGAAAGTCGATCAGTGTGAAGCAGCTCTGAAGGCTACATGAAGAGATCGTTGTGATACTGAATGAGCTTGAGATGTACTTCCCGCCCGCGTTCTTTGACGCGATGGTGCATCTATGTGTCCATATTGTGGATGACATAATAGACCTGGGGCCGTCATTCCTGCACAACATATGATGCCGTTTGAGAGGATAAATGGGATCATCAAAGGATTCGTTCGTAACATGTCCCGTCCGGATGGAAGCATCGTCCAGGGCTATGTGACACAAGAGTGCATCTCTTTCTGCGAGAATTTTCTATATGGCGCAGACCAGCCGCCTGGTGTTAGTGCTTGTTTGCCAGTTAACAAGACGATGGGAGGCTCAAAGGAGAAGGTCACTGCAACGGTCGCAAGGAACTGCATGTGACATACTCAGATCGACGCAGCGACTTTGACAGAGCAAACTTGGTAGTGCTACAACACCTAGACGAGGTAGATCCTTTCGTGGCACTGCACAAAGAAATTATCGCAAAGAAGTATCGTGGCCGGGGGTATGCAGGACGGACGGCCTTGAAGTTACTAGAGAGCACAACTCCACTTTCTGCATTGGTTCAAAGAGCATATTATTGCTAATCCCGGAGCAGGGCTCTAAGGACGGATTGCTCATATACGCCTTAGCACATGGCCCCTCGCCCAACCTCGTAACCTATCAGGCATATGATATCAACGGATACACGTTCTACACGGAGGCCAAAGATATGGACATTGATGATCAGAACTCAGGGGTGACGAGGGAATGCATGACCGGCAGCGACAACGACGCAACTGAACGATTTTATTGAAGGGTCGAGGAGATCTGGAAGCTTGACTACTCTGGACTGCACAACACGATGATGTTCCGTGTCAGATGGGCTAAGAATATCGAAAGAGAAAGCCGGATTTTCACTACCGTGACTATACCCGACGCCAAGAGCGCTACCATGAACGCTATCGCAAAAAACGAGCCATGGGTACACGCTAAGCACGTGACACAATGCTTCTTCATAACCGACCAGCGCAATCCCAGCTGTGTTGTCGTGAGGAGAGGCAAAAGAAACATCATTGGAATGGATGGAGTCGCCAACGAGGAAGACTACGATCAGTACGGCAATCCAATGAGGGAAGATGACGATGATGATGAAGTATACGTCAAAAGAAGAATCAATACTACATTACCTAAGAAAAATCGTACACCATGGAAAAGGCGAAGTCACAATGAGGGGCTCAATTATTCTTCGACAAACAAGAAGGGAAAGAAGCTGACTCAAAAACGAAAAGGTCAAAGCTGATGTTATATATATATATATATATATATATATATATATATATATATATATATAAATATATATAGCCATTATTTTGTATACACACTTAGCCATTATTATGCATGGGTCCAATGATGTAATATATATATTCCTATTTTGTATACATATTTAACCGTCAAATGATGCAATATATATCGCCTTCCCTTCGTTCACTGATCTCGGAAAAAAAGTGAGAGAAAATAAAGGAAAAGAAAAAGGAAAACTAGTTATAGTAGTAGCGGTTTACTGAAAAAGTGCTACAGCTAGTCAAGGTAGCAGTAGGGTTTCCGTAAAAACCGCTATAGCTACCTGTATTAGTAGTAGCGCGTTTGGTCTAAACGCACTACTGCTACGTACACTTAACCCAAATTCCTCCCTCTCTCTGCTTCATCCCGCCTCTTTTCCCCCCAAATCCCCACTGTCTCTTCCCTGTCAAGACAGCAGTGCCTGGCCGCCGCCTCGACCCGGCGCTCGTCCCCCGACCCGGCCCTCGCCCCGACCCGGCGCTCGCCCCGACCCCGGCCGCGCCACGCCTCCTCCTCTCGCTTCCTCCTCCCAACATCGACCGTCGTCGGGCCTGCCTCCTCGCCTCGCACCCTCTGTAACTCCCCCCCTCTCTCTCTGCTAGCTAGGGTTCTTGATTAATTTACTTAGGTTTTAGTTAGGGCAGTGGGTTAATTTGGTTATCTATTTAGTTATGAATTTAGCTAGGTTGAATTTACATGCAAATTTCGGTAGGCTGAATTTAGGTAGGCTGAATTTATATGCAAATTTGAACTGGACATGTGATATGTGGACATGTCATGTTTTGGACATGTCATGTTTGGAATTTGGACATCTCATTTGGACATGTGATGTTTTGGTTCAATTTTGGTAAATGATGCGAGTGGCCTATGTTACGCCGGAATGTTGATTCATTTCCGTTCCGGTGAATTTCAGGCGCTCGATATGTCCATTTTTTAGCAAAGGTCATGCCGAAATTTTCCGTGAATTTTGGCATGATTTGTGCTAGATAGTAGGCATATCGAGTGCTGGCACATAGATTTCTTTTTTATGTCATTTCTCATTTTTTTCATACTTTTAGAAATAAACAAGGAGACTTAATCATAGGAAACATGTCGAACAACGAAGAAACTGGGCCTTCTGACCAAGATGCAGACGAGATGGATTATGATCGTACTGACGCCGACATCGACACACGGCGCCGGCACCGATGGCGGCGCCGAGACCGGCGGGGAAGGTACCGGCGGGGAAGATACCGGTGGGGAAGGTACCGGCGCCGATGCCGCTACCGAAAAGAAAAAGCATAAGAAGCAGAGGATACGAAAACCTAACAAGCTAGGGATTGGACGAATAGTGATCACAAAGATGGCACTTGGCAAGTTTGGGCAGTTAGATCCGAAAGAACCTTGCAAGTGCTATGGGAACCAAGTAGGATGCATCCTACGGGAATGCGTGAGCATCAACGATGAGGACTTAAGGAGTAAAGAAAATTTGACGCAGTTGCTCCTAACGAAGTTGCACAAGAGATTCAAGTTCCCCGACCGGGATGATAATATAGAACAACTGTAGGATGATCCGAAGATGAAAAAGATTAACAATCAAGCCATGGGCATGTTCAGCAATGATTTGCCCTCCTAGAAAGGGAGGGTGAAACGAGCTATTGAGGCTGAGGAACCCCTGTCCAAGATTCTGGAGGAAAATCCGACACTTACGGAAGAGGAATTTGAAAAGTTCAAGGACACTTGCGCTACCGAGGCAGCCAAGGCTAAGGCTGCGAAATTCAAGAGCCTTCAGAAAAGGAACATGGGGAAGCATCGCCTCAGAAGCTGTGGCTACCTCGGTAAAAGGCCCATATGGGATAAGGAGGACGCGGGCGTGAAGCCGCGGGTCTCCTGCACCCCTTCAAGTTCACCAACCCCTTGGAGCGTGACTTCATCAGGGCCCACTACAAGTGGGACAAGGAAAAAAAGGTTTTTTACACGGACCAGATCACGAGGAAATTGGTTAGACTACTGGTAATTATTCTTTTAGCACCTTACATTTAGCTCCATACATTTAGCTCCATATCTAGTTGACTACACATTCCTAAACGGTTCACGCTCCTTCTGCAGGAGAAGCAACACCAGCTTGCAGCCGAAAGCCTGATACGTCTCCAACGTATCTACTTTTCCAAACACTTTTGCCCTTGTTTTGGACTCTAACTTGCATGATTTGAATGAAACTAACCCGGACTGACGCTGTTTTATGTGTAGAAAAGAAAATTTCTCGGAATGTCTTGAAAATCCACGGAGGCACTTTTTGGAATTAATAAGAATTTCTGGGCGAAAGAAATACACCAGCGGGCCCAGTGGTCTGTCTGACGAGACAGGGGCGCCTCTGTAGGCGCGCGCCCTATCTTGTGGGCCCCACGGACCTCCGCCGACCTCAACTCCAACTCCATATATTCACGTGCGGGGAGAAAAAAATCAGAGAGAAAGTTTAATCGCGTTTCACGACACGGAGCCGCCGCCAAGCCCTAATCACTCTAGGGAGGGCTGATCTGGAGTCCGTTCGGGGCTCCGGAGAGGGGGATTCGTCGCCGTCGTCATCATCAACCATCCTCCATCACCAATTTCATGATGCTCACCGTCGTGCGTGAGTAATTCCATCGTAGGCTTGCTGGACGGTGATGGGTTGGATGAGATTTACCATGTAATCAAGTTAGTTTTGTTAGGGTTTGATCCCTAGTATCCACTATGTTCTGAGATTGATGTTACTATGACTTTGCTATGCTTAATGCTTGTCACTAGGGCCCGAGTGCCATGATTTCAGATCTGAACCTATTATGTTTTCATGAATATATGTGTGTTCTTGATCCTATCTTGCAAGTCTATAGTCACCTATTATGTGTTATGATCCGACAACCCTGAAGTGACAATAATCGAGATACTTCTCGGTGATGACCGTAGTTTGAGGAGTTCATGTATTCACTATGTGCTAATGCTTTGTTCCGGTTCTCTATTAAAAGGAGGCCATAATATCCCTTAGTTTACGCTAGGACCCCGCTGCCACGGGAGGGTAGGACAAAAGATGTCATGCAAGTTCTTTTCCATAAGCACGTATGACTATTTACGGAATACATGCCTACATTACATTGATGAACTAGAACTAGTTCTGTGTCACCCTATGTTATAGCTATTACATGAGGAATCGCATCCGGCATAATTATCCATCACTGATCCATTGCCTACGAGCTTTTCACATATTGTTCTTTGCTTATTTACTTTTCCGTTGCTACTGTTACAACTACTACAAAAACCCAAAAACATTTATCTTTACTTTTGCTACCGTTACCTTTATTATCATACCACTTTTGCTACTAAATACTTTGCTGCAGATACTAAGTTATCCAGGTGTGGTTGAATTGACAACTCAACTGCTAATACTCAAGAATATTCTTTGGCTCCCCTTGTGTCGAATCAAGAAATTTGGGTTGAATACTTTACCCTCGAAAGCTGTTGCGATCCCCTACACTTGTGGGTTATCAAGACTAATTTCTGGCGCCGTTGCCGGGGATCATAGCTCTATTCTCTGAGTCACTTGGGATTTATATCTGTTGATCACCATGATGAACTTGAAAGACGACCGAACTACTATTTTGCCCTCAACTACGAGGGGAGGTAAGGAACTGCCATCTAGCTCTGCACTAGATTCTCCCTCCGTTATTAGTAAGCTTGCGACACCTAAACTTGCTACTGCTATGAATTCTGATATGTCGCATGTTATTGATTATGCCACTTCTGATATGCATGATGAAACTACTTACGTAGCTTGATACTCTTTGCCATTAGGTGAATTTCTTGATGAACAACTTGCTAGAGTTAGGGGAATGAAATTGCTGAAGAACCTATTATTGATGATAGTGATGATGAAGGTTCTCCCAATGATTATGTATTGCCTATTGTTCCTAAGGGTTATGTTATGAATGAAGAAGCTGCTAGGGAAATCTTTGCTTGCAATGATAGATATGATCTTAAGAAATTATTAGCTAAATGGAAGCAGCAGTCTCTTAATGCTAGAATGAAACCTGACCCTGCTTTTGCTACTTCACCTATTTGTGTTACTGATAAGGATTATGAATTCTCTGTTGATCCTGAGATTATCACTTTAGTTGAATCTGATCCTTTTTATGGCCTTGAATCTGAAATTGTTGTGGCACATCTCACCAAGTTGAATGATATAGCTACCCTGTTTACTCATGATGAGAAGTCTCGCTATTTTTATATCCTTAAGATATTTCCGTTCTCATTAAAGGGTGATGCTAAGACTTGGTATAATTCATTGCTCCTAGTTGTGTGCGTAGTCCCGAGGATATGATTTATTACTTCTCTGCTAAATATTTTCCTGCTCATAAGAAACAAGCTGCCTTGCGGGAAATATATAAATTTGTGCAAATCAAAGAAGAGTCTCCCACAAGCTTGGGGGAGGCTTCTCCGGTTACTTAATGCTTTGCCTGATCATCCTCTTAAGAAAAACGAAATACTTGATACCTTTTATAATGGACTAACCGATGCTTCCAAGGACTACTTGGATAGTTGTGCTGGTTGTGTTTTCAGGAAAAGAACAGTCGACGAAGTTGAAATATTATTGAATAATATGTTGACTAACGAAAATAATTGGACTCTTCCTGAGCCAGTTCCTGAAGTAATTCCTGAACCAATTGAGCCAACTCCTGAGCCAATTCCTAAACCCACTCCGAAGAAGAGAGGTGTTTTATTTCTCAGTCCTGAAGATATGCAAGAGGCAAAGAAATCAATGAAAGAAAAAGGTATTAAAGTTGAAGATGTTAAGAATTTACCTCCTATTGAAGAAAAACATGGTCTTAATATACCACCTGAAGAACCATATTGTCTTGTAACCCGACAAAGGTAGTAAAGGTAAATTCTCTCTATAGATAAGATAAAGTTGAAATCCCCTCTACTAAATTTCATAGCCCATGCTTAGATGAATTTGATTACTTTATGGCTAGACAAGAAAGTTTTAATGCTTATGTTGGTAGAGAGTTAAAGAATAATGCTTTCGAGATAGGACATGTAAGTGATAATCTAGCTAGAGTTAAAGATGAACTTCACCTCGTTAGCGAATATACTTCTATGGTTGCTACTCAAGCTGAGCAAGTACTTAAAGCTCAAAATTATTTGCTTGATGAATTAAATAATAAAAATGACTTTGCTGTTAGAGTGGCTACTAGAACTGGTAGAATGACTCAGGAACCTTTGTATCACGAAGGCCACCCTAACAGAATCGAGCAAGATTCTCGGAGAAATAATTTAGAGGCACCTAGTTCTTCTAAAAAGAAGAAAAGAGAACGATAGAACTTTGCATGCTTCTAGTGAACCCACTGTAGACACACCTGAGAATCCCAATGATATTTCTATTTACGATCTTTGAAACACAATCAGGTGATGAACATGAACCTAGCGATAATGTTAATGATAATGTTCATGTTGATGCTCAACCTAGCAAAAACAATGATGTAGAGATTTAACCTGCTGTTGATCTTGATAACCCACAATCAAAGAATCAACGTTATGATAAGAGAGATTTCGTTGCTAGGAAGCACGGTAAAGAAAGAGAACCATGGGTTCAGAAACCCATGCCCTTTCCTCCTAAACCATCCAAGTCAAAGGATGATGAAGATTTTGAGCGCTTTGCTGAAATGATTAGACCTATTTTCTTACGTATGCGCTTAACTGATATGCTTAAAGTAAATCCTTATGCTAAGTATATGAAGGATATCATTACAAATAAAAGAAAGATATCGGAGGCTGAAATTTCCACCATGCTTGCTAATTACACTTTTAAGGGTGGAATACCAAAGAAACTTGGAGACCCGGGTGTGCCAACTATACCATGCTCTATTAAAAGAAATTATGTTAGAACTGCTTTATGTGATCTTGGAGCCGGTGTTAGTGTTATGCCCCTCTCATTATATCGTAGACTTGAATTGAATAAGTTGACACCTACTGAAATATCTTTGCAAATGGCTGATAAATCAACTGCTATACCCGCCGGTATTTGTGAGGATGCTTTGTTGTGGTTGCAAATGTCACTATCTTAACAGACTTTGTTCTTCTTGATATTCCTTAGGACGATAGTATGTCTATTATCCTTGGTAGACCTTTTCTTAATACTGTAGGGGCTGTTATTGATTGCAACAAAGGCAATGTCACTTTTCATGTTAATGTAATGAGCATACGGTACACTTTCCAAGGAAACAATCTCAAGTTCATAGCGTCAATTCTATTGGACAAGTTCCAACTATTATTATTGGAGGTTTTGAATTTCCTCTCCCTACTGTCAAGAAAAAGTATGATATTCTTATTGTTGGGGATTTTCATATCCCCGTTGAGGTAACTTAGTGTTATTCGATATTTCTCCGGTTCCGTGTTATCCGTAATGAGTTTGTTAACAAGACTTGATCAACCTTGATAGTGGCTTCATTTTGATGATCACGAGATGGATGAAACTAGAAGGCACAACCTTCTGTACCCTCTTTTTACTTTCTGTTATTTAGAATAAATAAAGCAAAAATAGTATTATCTGTCTGTTTTTTGAATTATCCGTGCATTAAAAAATAGTCCGAAAATAAAAGTGCTCCAAATGCCCTGCAAACTAAGTATGATTTTTTCTGGAATATTTGAGGATTTTAGGCACCAAAATCACTGCAGGAGGGGCAAGCACCAGGCCATGAGAGAGGAGGGTGCGCCCCCCTGTAGGGCGCGCCCCTATCTCGTGGGCCCCTGGTGGCCCCCTCCACTTATGCCAGCACCCACACACTTCATCTCCTACCGAAAAAAATCCCCATCCAGCTCAAGCACGAGTTCTAGCTCGTTGCTTTGCGATTTTCGATCTCCTTGCTCAAAGCTCCATTCAGAAAACTGCTTTGGGAGATTGTTGCTTGGTATGTGACTCCTCCATTGGTTCAATTAGTTTTTGTTCTAGTGCTTTATTCATTGCAAATTTTTGCTGCATAGGTGACCATGTTCTTGAGCTTGCATGTTAAATTTATGAGGTCCCAAGCAATTCTAATGCATGATATAGGCTCTAGGCACTTGTAGTAGTAGTTGCTACCAATTTTGTTTAGTTTTATTCACTTTTATTTTGAAGTTACTAAAATTTCAGAAATTTTCAGAAAAAGAACATGCTTAGAAGAATGTACCAAGGTGGTTCCTCGGCAAAGAAAGGGCCAAGGATTGCTATACGTGAGCAAGATGTTGAATTGCCGAGGGACGCGGATGTACGAGCTTGTTAGTGGCCATCCGATGATTTTATGGTCGAAGCAGGCTTCAAGGAGGAATTTGACGTGTATGTGCATAATGCTGAGTTGGAGGACTTCTTACAAGATAAGTGTCCCTAGTACTATCAATTGACTGATTCGTTTGTGCGGAGGTTCCAATATATCTGTGCGCGTAATTCTCCTAGTGTCATGTTTGATATTTATGATACATCTTATACCTTGGATTTAGAGGATTTCACAACTGCTTGCAAACTCCCGCAGTTGGGTAATATTAATGATCCTCGCAAATCTGAATTTAGAGATTTTCTTGCTAGTATTACTATGGGAGAATCTAGGGACATAGCACAAGCCACCATAGGGAGCATTCATTTTCCTGCTATACATTATTTTGCTCTCTTTATTGGTAGATGCATTAACGGTAAAGACGAAGCATGCCACATGTGTGTCCCTGATCTTTGTGTCCTCAAAAGTGCTGTGTCAGGATATAAAGGTTACAACTCGGGCGCAATAGTTGCACGTAGGTTGCAGAATAATTGTAGAAAGGGGGATTTATTTGGAGGAATTTATGCAACCCGTGTGGCTAATTATCTTAATATAGCCCCACGAGAGGGGGATATGATTTTACCTCCTGTTTATTTGGATAAAGAAGCTATGTTTAATCATCATTTTCTTGAGAGGAATGAACAATTCCTCCATTATAGACTAATCTATGACAGACGCAACATCGTCCTTGTTACTCTTCCTGCTCCCTACCTTTTTGATTATCAGGCAAAAGGAAGATATGTTGTCACCAGGAGGAAGCAGTTGAATAAGAGAGGGGAGTGGAGGCAGCTCGCCAACACGCCGCAGCTCAGGAGGCGGTTGCCGCTGCATCTCAGTACAACCCCGGTTTCACTTATGGATATCAGCCAGGCGATCCTTGGTACTAGACCAAGTTAGGCCAAAAGCCTAAGCTTGGGGGAGTACGTATTTCTCACCGACTTTACATTCATGTTCACACACTAGTCATGGGTGCTCATACTCTTTCATTGTATTATCCATGTTAGTTTAATTTTCTTTTTTGCTTTCTTCTTGTGTGTTTGTTAAACCTTAAGAAAAACCAAAAAAATAATTAGTTAGTTTAAAATTTCCATGCTTGTAGTAGGAATTAAAATGAAACCCCAAAAAGATTCCTATATTCTTCTTCTTTCTTTTTGGGAGCTTTCCCGTGTAAATAGTTTTATTTTCTTTTCTTTTCTTTGGGGGTCGAGAAGACCATATTGAAAATGTTTAGCGGCTCACATATGCCTGATTGTTTATTTAACTTAGAGCCCATATTACTTGTCTTCTCTCTTGAGTTGAATGCTTGCAGATTCCAGCTTATTCCAATGCACGTGCACTCTTATTGTTATACACATCATTCCGTCGTGCAAGTGAAAGGCAATAATGACGATATATGATGGACTTATTGGGATGAGAAAAGCTGGTATGAACTCGACCTCTCTTGTTTTTGTAAATATGATGAGTTCATCGTTTACGAGTCAGCTATTATGAAGTAAACATATTTGCAATGACATTTAGAGATTATGGTTGCTTGTGCCATGCTTGATTAGCTATGAGTTATAATGGTTTACCTTGCGTGCCAACATGCTATTAGAATGATTATGATGTGGTATGATGGGATGGTATCCTCCTTTAAATGAATTGAGTTACTCGACTTGGCACATGTTCACACATGTAGTTGAATCAAATCAACATAGCCTTCACGATATTTATGTTCATGGTGGATTATATCCTACTCATGCTTGTACTCGGTGTGAATTAATTTTAATGCATGTTTATGACTGTTGTCGCTCTCTCAGTTGGTCACTTCCCAGTCTTTTGCTAGCCTTCACCTGTACTAAGCGGGAATACTGCTTGTGCATCCAAACTCCTTAAACCCCAAAATTGTTCCATATGAGTCGACTATACCTACCTATATGCGGTATTTACCTGCCGTTCCAATTAAATTTGTATGTGCCAAACTCCAAACCTTCAACTGAATTTCTGTTGTGTATGCTCGAGCAGCTCATGTTACAACTAGGGCTGCCTATATCTTCCATGCTAGGTGGGTTATTCTCACGAGGAGTGGACTCTGCTCCTCATTCACGAGAAAGGGACGGTAACCGGGATGCCCAGTCCCATGATCCAAAAAGATCAAAGCAAATCAAAATAATTAAACAAAACTCCCAGGCTGTTGTTGTTAGTTGGAGGCACTCGTTGTTTCGAGCAAGCCATGGATTGATGCTTGTTGGTGGTTGGGGGAGTATAGACATTTACCATTCTGTTTGGGAACTGCCTATAATGCATGTAGTATGGAAGATACAGCCATCTCATAGTTGTTGCGTTGACAGCAAAAGTATGCCACTCAAAATGTTATTCAATCTCTATTTTAAATCGAGCTCTGGCACCTCTACAAATCTCTACTTCCCTCTGCGAAGGGCCTATCTATTTACTTTTATGTTCAGTCATCACCCTTCTTATTAAAAAGCACCCGCTGGAGAGCACACTGTCATTTGCATTCATTACTACTGGTTTATATTGGGTATGACTTGACTGGATCTCTTTTACCATGAATTACAATGTTTAGTCAGTCCTTGATCTTTAAAGGTGCTCTGCATTTATGTTTCTTGGTCTCGAGAAAGGGCTAGCGAGATACCATTCTGTTATATCGTGTTATGATTATTTTGAGAAAGTGTTGTCATCTGAGTTTTATTATTATGGCTCGCTAGCTGATTATGTTATTGATATGAGTAATTGTGAGACCTAAGTGTTATTGTGAGTATGGTTAGTTCATACTCCCTCCTTTCCGGTTTATAAGGCTCAATTCAAAAATCTCACCAACCAAGGTAGATGGTGAGTGGTGGAATATTTTTTGTAGTTTGCAAAAGCACCCAATTAATGCTCTTGTTTTTCTCAAAAAAGTATGTTTACCAATGCATTAATTGCAATGCATGCATGCGTAAATTACACGCATTGGTCAATTTTCTTTCAATACTTGCATGCAATGATTTAATGCACTTTGAAATCTAAACATGTGATGGGAAACAACCAAATTGAGCCTTATAAAATGGAAAAACTAAAATTTTGAGATAAGCCCTATAAACCGGAAAGGAGGGAGTAATATTTGCTGAAACTTGAATGCTGGCTTTTCGTGTTACAACAACAAGAGCAAAACAGAGTTTGTAAAAGTTTTTCTTTATCACTTTTAGTTTATCAACTGAATTGCTTGAGGACAAGCAAAGGTTTAAGCTTGGGGGAGTTGATACGTCCCCAACGTATCTACTTTGCCCAACACTTTTGCCCTTGTTTTGGACTCTAACTTGCATGATTTGAATGAAACTAACCCGGACTGACGCAATTTTCAGCAGAACTTCCATGATGTTGTTTTATGTGTAGAAAAGAAAAGTTCTCGGAATGTCCTGAAAATCCATGGAGGCACTTTTTGGAATTAATAAGAATTTCTGGGCGAAAGAAATACACCAGGGGGCCCAGGGCCTGTCCACGAGACAGGGGGCGCGCCCCCCTATCTCGTGGGCCCCCTGGACCTCCACCGACCTCAGCTCGAACTCCATATATTCACATTCAGGGAGAAAAAAATCAGAGAGAAAGTTTCATCGCGTTTCACGACACTGAGCCGCCGCCAAGCCCTAATCTCTCTCGGGAGGGCTGATCTGGAGTCCGTTCGGGGCTCCAGAGAGGGGGATTCGTCGTCGTCGTCATCATCAATCATCCTCCATCACCAATTTCATGATGCTCACCGCCGTGCGTGAGTAATTTCCTCGTAGGCTTGCTGGACGGTGATGGGTTGGATGAGATTTACCATGTAATCAAGTTAGTTTTGTTAGGGTTTGATCCCTAGTATCCACTATGTTCTGAGATTGATGTTGCTATGACTTTTCTATGCTTAATGCTTGTCACTAGGGCCCGAGTGCCATGATTTCAGATCTGAACCTATTATGTTTTCATGAATATATGTGTGTTCTTGATCATATCTTGCAAGTCTGTAGTCACCTATTATGTTTTATGATCCGACAACCCCGAAGTGACAATAATCGGGATACTTCTCGGTGATGAGCATAGTTTGAGGAGTTCATGTATTCACTATGTGCTAATGCTTTGTTCCGGTTCTCTATTAAAAGGAGGCCTTAATATCCCTTAGTTTCTGCTGGGATCCCGCTGCCACGGGAGGGTAGGACAAAAGATGTCACGCAAGTTCTTTTCCATAAGCACGTATGACTATTTACGGAATATATGCCTACATCACATTGATGAACTGGAGCTAGTTCTGTGTCACCCTATGTTATAGCTATACATCACTGATCCATTGCCTACGAGCTTTTCACATATTGTTCTTCGCTTATTTACTTTTCCGTTGCTACTGTTACAACTACTACAAAAACCCAAAAACATTTATCTTTACTTTTGCTACCGTTACCTTTATTATCATACCACTTTTGCTACTAAATACTTTGCTGCAGATACTAAGTTATCCAGGTGTGGTTGAATTGACAACTCAACTGCTAATACTCAAGAATATTCTTTGGCTCTCCTTGTGCCGAATCAATAAATTTGGGTTGAATACTTTACCCTCGAAAGTTGTTGCGATCCCCTACACTTGTGGGTTATCAATGCCCTACTTCTTCGATGAGGCCCAAGTGGGACACCCCTCTCAACCGGGCCATGAACGAACTTAAGGAACTCCCTTTGGGCCAGCGGCCGCAATATGGTCGTGTGCACGACGTTGGAGACAGCGCCACGTGGAAGGTGTTTTACAACGAGGGCCCGGAGGCCAAGAAGCAGAAAAAGAAGTTTAGTCAGGCGGACATTGACGGGAAGGTAAAGCTTGTGGTCGAGAAAAAAAATGAGTTGCTTTAGTGCAGTCAATGCAGTCAGAATCGTCACTGCAGAAATGATTTCGCTACTAACTTGGTTCTAGCTATCATCAACTAGACGAAGGAAAATCCAGACAAGACGGTACATGATTTCCCGATACCCAGTTTTGTCGGGAGCAACTCCATGAACAACAACAACACCACACCATCACTTGCTCACGCAACCGGGCCTCCTCTCGGAGTCGCTCCCGCTCATAGCAGCCCGTCCTCAGTCTTTGGCGCGCTAGGTGGGCCTTCATCTTTGGCTGAGCTCAACGCCGTCACGGTAATTACATGTCGCACCAACATATATATATATATATATATATATATATATAGAGAGAGAGAGAGAGAGAGAGAGAGAGAAAATACAAATTTAAATGCCTTTCTGATGTTTTAAGCCACAGACATATGTGTTTGCGAGGCGAAGAAACACCGTGGCACCATACTCTACTTGATCAAAGGCCGAAGGTGGACGTGGGAAAGGGGATGATATTGAACCCCTTGAAACCAACGTTCCACAACCAGCCGATCCCCGCTGGGCACTTCAGGGTTAGCTTGTCCAGTGTGAACTCGGGGCACGAGGCTTTGCCTCCTCTAGTACATCATGTGGGAGAGGAAGACGAGACCCCGCCACGGATTGGAAGCTGCAAGGGTTGGGTGCTGCTATGGCCGAAGAATCTTATTCGTCCGGAGCCGGCCGAGAGCACACCAATAACCACACATCAACAAGCATGTGCGGAGACCACCACCCCGCTATGCAATTACCAGCTCATGCAGTGCCGGGTGAGAGCGGCAGACGACGTGATGAAGGGGGTGCAATAGTACCGGCTGATGTAATCGGTCCTGTAGAACAAAGAATGGATGATGAGAGGGAGGTCGATCCTATGGGTTTCCTCAATACAAACGTGTATGACTGTGACATAGATATGATGAGTCAACCATATGACGAATCGGGCTATCAGCATGCTAATGAGGATATGAATGATATGCCCGGGCAGGAAGGTCGTTGGAAGGATTGTAAAAAGTCTCTCTTCATGAATTCCTCACAGGACATGCCTGAAGATGCCGCCTCAACACAGGCTCAACTAGCCGAGGGTCGTACAGTGCTTAGCCCGAGAACCCTGGGGCAGGGGTTAAGGAAGGGTCCTGAAGGTGTGCCCAAGAAAAAGGAGAGGAAGAGATCGGGGAAGATAAATGTCTCCAAACAAGCCAGAGCACATAATAGCCAGACGATGGATTACGAAGAGCGTGTACCCGTGAAAGGTGCGGCCATGTTCCATCTCACGGCGAGCCGATGCTACCACGAAATCACTGGAGGCACTATTAGGGGATCTCGTGGAGACTGCGACGACCATGTGTCGCCGAATGAAAAAGCCTACTAGCCTCAAAGGATCCAGGATATCAAACATACGCGGCTCGTGTGCACGAGGGAAGTGCTACGTCGAGCACGGCCCATGGAGGTGTTCTTCTGCCAGTTTGAACATATCTTTGAGATGTTTACGACAAGGCGGCTCGATTTTACAATCGTCCGCCTTTTTAGCGCTACATATGAGCTCCGTCATGAAGAGTGAAGAAGTCTCGCAAATCTGCGTGGCGGATCCGTACTACATGCACGAGTCTTTCTTGAGTCTCGGCGACTTTTGAGCGATGAAACTGCTAGGGACTACCTCCAAAACTTCATGGTACAGAATAAGGACCACGAAATTGTCCTCATGCCTTATCATCCAAAGTAAGTCATTTCCGGACAACCCTTTCGTACATTTCAATCATTCCTTCTCACTAATATGGAGAATAATTTGAGGTGTCTTTTCCTTGCAGCAGCGGTAGTAGTCCCTTATCGTTCTTTACCCGCATAAGTCTCCCCACGCCGTGTATTTTGACCCTTCCAGAGAATACGAGAAAAGGACTACACCCACATAATGAATATTCTAGATGATGCTCTCAAGGCTTCAGACATTAGAGGTGGCCACATGCAGATCAGGAAACAAAGGAACAAGAAGATGGGTTTCGCGCATAAAACTAACTTCTCCTACATCCATGTCCCAAAACCAAGCAAGAAGGATGGATTCTACATCATTCATCTCATGATTCAGTTCAACACGGATCACCAAAAGCTTCGCATGACAAGCAGAAATGATGATCATATCCACAAATAGCTAGAATCTCATGGAGAAGCGGATTATAAACTTAGAGATGACTTCTTTCGCATCCAAAGGGACATTGCGACGATCATCATGAAAGAAGTCGTCGATGAGAAGGGGATGTTCCACCACGGCCCTATATCGCGAGCTGACGTCCGAACTTGCATAGGCATGCAACGTCTTGACCTCACACCGTTCAAGAAGCTAGGGTCCATCGTCGATGATATGGAAGGATGGAACTTCTAGTGATTTATGGTGCCGATGATGATGATATGTGTCGGTTCAACTTGTATACTTTTTATAGCGATGAAACTTTGTGATGTCCACGATCCATGCCGAACTTGGGTAACGCTACTTTGTTAGTTTGCGTACGATGACCTGCGTACCTCTAGTTAATTAGTTTGCGTACTGTATGTTGCATCTAGTTGCTAACCCTTTCTTTTTCGTGGTTGCTCTTGTATATTTTGTTGCATATGATTGTACATCCTCTTCATGAAGATGCATCTCTAACAGGTACCTAGTTTCTTGATGGCGAGATGGCAGTGCTATATGTCGTGTACAAAGGTAAGGTTCCGGAGTGTACAACGAGTGGCATGAGTGTCGTGCAAGTGAATGGGTTCTCGGCGCCAGCCATAAAGGCTTCAAAAGCAGACAAGAAGGAGAAGCTAGTTACTTGAGGTTCACGCTAGCACGAGAGAGGACTCGTAACCGCCACCTCATGTACTGCATAGTTCCGCTCTCACTCATAGTGATAGCTCTTCTCGCGTATACCTTTGTCTCTAGTAGAAAAGGGGGCAATGGCCCAGGCCAGTTCAGCCCATTAGTCCTGGTTCTGCCAAGAACCGGGACCAATGGAGGTATTTGTCCCGGTTCGTGAGCCCAGGGGGCCGGCCGGGCCATGTGGGCCATTGGTCCCGGTTCGTCCGGACCTTTTGGTCCCGGTTGGTGGGACGAACCCGGGACCAATGGGCCTGGCTCTGGCCCACCACTATTGGTCCCATTGGTGGCTTGAACCGGGACCAAAGGCTTTCCTTTAGTCCCGGTTCATGCCACCAACGGGACCAATGGTGGTGTTTATATATAGCCCCTCGGCGCAAGAAGCAGAGCACACCGCTGCTCTGTTTTTCCGGCCGAGGGAGAGGGGCTTGGTGGTGCTCTAGCTCACCTCCTATACACACAAGGTGTTGATGGAATGCCCGAGCCACACTACTTAAGGTTTCTCCTCTCCAAGCTCGACCACCAAGCTCCATTTTCCTCAATATTTATCTAGGTTTAGCGGTCCGTCACGCCTGGGCTCCCCGCCTTCACCGTAAATCGATCACCAGCGCCGATCTCATCAGCTGGCACCACCGTGGTGAGCCTCTTGTTCTTATCTTCTTTCCGAAAGGAAAAATATTCTTACTTGTATGTTTAGATAGATACTTGTATTATTTTCTTACTTTTATTATTGCATCTTATATAGTGCGATGGTTTTGGTATCCGCCCCCGTCGGCCCTCGTCCTATCTATGATTCGGATGTGGTATATATTATCTTTTCATAACTATTGGTTCATTTATTGTTTATGAAAATTATGCCGACCAACGTGACATAGATTTTATTTATCTAGGAGGTTGTTGAACCGAAAATTCCAACCGACCCTATTGTCGAGAGGTTAAATTTAGTTGAAGAAGAAAACAATTTCTTGAAGGAAAAAATAAAAAACTTGAGGAGGAGAAGATGATATTGGAGTTGCATGTTGCGGATGTCATCGATGATCACAAGATCAAGATGGATGAAATGCGCTTGAAGATTAGAAAGATTAGAAAATATGCCATTCATACCGAGGCTTGGTATCATTATGCCGTTGGATCAGTTGTTACCTTGGTTGCGATTATGATCGGATTTGTTTTCGCATTGAAATGTTTTACATAGTTTCAGTGTATGGTTTAATTAATTTAGATGCTCTGCAGAGCTTTATGTATTTAGATGAGAACTATGTATGTACTTTGGTTTTTATGTGATGATGAACTTCTATTAATTTGGTCACTTAATTATCTATTCATGATGTTCTGTAATGATTTTTGACACACTTAATTTTATATAATGCACGCAGATGAACCGGCAATGGATGTACGGTGACAGACACACCTCCGAGTACACTAAGGGCGTGCATGATTTTCTCGAAGTGGCTGAGGCAAACAAGCAGAATGGTTTTACGTGTTGTCCATGCCCTATATGTGGGAATACGAAGTCTTACTCTGACCGGAAAATCCTTCACACCCACCTAGTTTACAAGGGTTTCATGCCACACGATAATGTTTGGACGAGGCACGGAGAAGTAGGGGTTATGATGGAAGACGGCGAAGAAGAAGAGTACGATGACAACTATGTGCCCCCTCAATACGGTGATGCTACTGAACATCAAGAGGAACAGACGATGTGCGATGGTGCTGCAGCGAACTGCTTTGAAGATCAAGAGGAACCAGACGATGTGCCCGATGATGATGATCTCCGCGGGTCATTGTCGATGCAAGATCGCAATGCGAAAGTCAAAAGGAGAAGCTGAAGTTCGATCGCATGTTAGAGGATCACAAAAAGGGTTGTACCCCAATTGCGAAGATGGCAACACAAAGCTCGGTGCCGTACTCGAATTGCTGCGGTGGAAGGCGCAGAATGCTGTGCACGATAAAGGATTTGAGAAGCTACCGAAAATAATGAAGAAGAAGCTTCCAAAGGATAACGAATTGCCCGACGGTACATACGCAGCAAAGAAGGTCGATGCCCTCTAGGATTGGAGGTGGAGAAGATACATGCATGCCCTAATGATCGTGCATCCCCATCATGGTGCCTACAAGGATCTGAACGCATGCCGGTATGCGGTGCATTGCGGTATAAGATCGCATTTGAGATGAGCTGGTGATGTTGATTTATGAGCCTCCGGGAAGAGGGTTCTGCGAAGGTTATGTGGTATGCTCCTATAATACCACGGTTGAAACGTCTGTTTAGAAATAGAGAGCAATCCAAGTTGATGCGATGGCACGTTGAGGACCGTAAGAAAGACGGAAGTTGAGAGCACCCACCGACGGGTTACATGATGGAGAAAAATTGAGAGAAAAATCTTTGGGATGAGTTTGCAAAGGACCCATGGAACGTATGGTTTGCTTTAAGCGCGGATGACATTAATCCTTTCGAGGATCAGAGCAGCAATCACAGCACCTGGCCCGTGACTCTATGTATGTATAACCTTCCTCCTTGGATGTGCATGAAGCAGAAGTTCATTATGATGCGGTTCTCATCCAAGGCCCTAAGCAACTTAAACAACGACATTGATGTGTACCTAAGGCCATTAGTTGAAGAACTTTTACAGCTGGAATGGAAACGGTGTACGTACGTGGGATGAGCACAAAAATGAGGAATTTGACCTAAAGGCGTTGTTGTTCATGACCATCAACGATTGGCCCGCTCTCAGTAACCTTTCAGGACAGACAAACAAGGGATACCACGCATGCATGCACTGTTTACTTGACACCGATAGTATATACCTGGGAAGCTGCAGGAAGAATGTGTACCTGGGCCATCGTTGATTTCTTCCGAGCCAACCATCAATGTCGAAAGAAAGGCAAGCATTTCAAGAGCGCAGGCAGATCACCGGAAGAAGCCCGCCATGCATCGTACCCGGTGATCACGCATTTGCTATGGTCAATGATTTACACGTAATCTTTGGAAAGGGTCGGCGGACTAGCTGTTCGAATGACGCCGAGAATCATGCACCCATGTGGAAGAAGAAATCTATATTTTGGGACCTACCCTCTTGGAAAGACCTAGAGGTCGCTCTTCGATCGACGTGGATGCACGTGACGAAGAACCTTATGCGTGAACCTGCTAGGCTTCTTGGGCGGTATGGGAAGAAAAAAGATACACTGAGGCACGGGAGGACCTGCAACGCTTGCACGAAAAAGAGGGCATGCCTCCGAAGCGATATGAAGGTCCCGCCAGCTCGCTCTTAAGAAAGAAGAGAAAGAAATCTTCTTTCAATGCCTGCTCAGTATGAAGGTCCCGACTGGCTTCTTGTCGAATATAAAGGGGAATAATAAATATGCCAGGGGAAAAGTTCCAGAACCTAAAGTCTCATGACTGCCACGTGATTATGACGCAACTGCTTCCGGTTGCATTGAGGGGGCTTCTACCGGAAAACGTCCAATTAGCCATTGTGAAGCTATGTGCATTCCTTAATGCAATATCTTAGAAGGTGATCGATCCAGAAATCGTACCAACGCTAAGGAGTGATGTGGCGCAATGTCTTCTCGATTTCGATTTGGTGTTCCCACCATCCTTCTTCAATATCATGACGCTTGCGTCCCTAGTTCATCTAGTCGACGAGATTGTCATTACGGGGCCCGTATTTCTACACAATATGTACCCCTTTGAGAGGTTCATGGGAGTCCTAAAGAAATATGTTCAGTAATCGCGCTAGGCCAGAAGGAAGCATCTCCATGGGCCATCAAACGAGAGGATCTCATCGGGTTTTGTGTTGACTTCATTCACGGCCTTAAGAAGATAGGTCTCCCTAAATCGCGGTATGAGGGGGAGACTGACCGAAAAGGCACGCTCGGAAGGGACTCAATAATATGCAGGGACGGATATTCTTGGTCTCAAGCACACTACATAGTTCTCTGAGAACTCTACCTTGGTGACCCAGTATGTCGATGAACACAAGAACAGTCTCAAGCGCCCAAACACCCGGAGCAAAGGTCTGACGATCGGATTACATGTGAACACATCGGGACTTTCGGTAGTTGGTTGGAAACACATCTTAGAGGTGACAGCACTGTTTGTGATGAGCTGTACTTGTTGTCCAGGGACCATCTTCGATCGTAATGATTTGGAAAGGATACGAGATAAATGGGAATACATTTTACACGATTGACCAAGATCAAAAGAGCACCAACCAAAACAACAGCCGTGTCCGCTTTGATGCAGCAACGGCGGGGAAAGGACACATATTATGGTTACACAGTAGACATATGGGAACTTGACTACGGAGTAGATTTTAAGGTCCCTTTGTTTAAGTGCAAGTGGAATTGATCAATCGGTTTGGAGGCGGGGTGCAGGTGTAGACCAGTGCACGGAATGACAACAGTGGATCTAAAAATCTTGGGTACAATCGACGAACCGATTCGTCCTAGCCAATGATGTGGCACAGGTTATCTATGTGAAGGACATGTCTACGGATCGAGGAAAAGAAAAGATAAGGAAAGCGAATACATCATACGATGAGCCAAAGCGCCACATAGTTCTTTCGGGAAAAGGGACATCCCGGGAGTGGAGGGCAAAGGCAGGACAGGTCTGAAGAGTATGAAAAGTTTCATGAAATTCCTCCCTTCAAAGTCAAGGCTGACCCAAGCATCCCGATAAACGATGAAGATTATCCATGGTTACTGGCGCAATAAACAAAAGCGACACAAGCGAAGAAAAGTGAAGACTTTCTCCGCAACTATTATGATGATACAATGCCAACTTTGTAATGCAGGGCAGTATGATACCATTATCCGTTTTGTACATGCACATGCTATGCCAACTTTTTTCGTAGTTCATTTGAGAACTATGAATTTAGGTCAAATTTTCTCTATAGGTGCATCTATGTTCATATATTGATCCACAGCCCATGCGGCTCGCCTACGGCCCATGACCATTAGTCCCGGTTTGTGCCACAAACCGGGACTAAAGGTTGGTCCTCGTGCGCCTGTAGTTTAGTCCCACTGCCAACCGAAGGCGCCACACCGGTTTATAAGCCCGTCCCTCTACGCCTTGTTGAGCTCCTATCAAAGTGAAAATAGATGCCCCGAGACAGGGAATTTGACCTAAATTCATAGTGAATTTCTCTGAAGTTCATAAAAATTGATTATGAATTTAGGTCGAATTTTCTCTATAGGTGCATCTATGTTCATTTTTTAGTAAAGTTAATCACAAACTTGTGATTCACACAAATTTCAAAGAATTCAAATTTTAACTATTCAAATTTGAAAACTAATGGCACAAACAGAAAGTTTATAATTTTTCTAAAACTAATGGCACTAATAGAAAGTTTATAATTTTGCTGACCTAAAAGCAAAAAGAATTAAAAAATAAAGCAAAAAACAAAAGAAAAATAAATAATGCAGAAAACAAAACAAAAAAACTAGAAAAAAATAAAAATAGCAACAATAAGTATTTTGTTGTAAGTAGAAACAAAATAAAATAAATAAAGCAACAAAGAAAACAAAAAAGTGTTTTCAAATTTGAAAACAAATGGCACTAACAGAAAGTTTATAATTTTTCTAAAACTGAAAGCAAAAGAATTAAAAATAAAGCAAAAAACAACAAAAATAAATAATGCAGAAAACAAAACAAAAAACTGGAAAAAAATAAAAATAGCAACAATAAGTATTTTGTTGTAAGTAGAAACAAAATAAAATAAATAAAGCAACAAAGAAAACAAAAAAGTATTTTCAAATTTGAAAACTAATGGCACTAACAGAAAGTTTATAATTTTTTCTAAAACTGAAAGCAAAAAGAATTAAAAATAAAAGCAAAAAAATAATGCAGAAAACAAAACAAAAAAACTGGAAAAAAATAAAAATAGCAACAATAAGCATTTTGTTCTAAGTAGAAACAAAATAAAATAAATAAACCAACAAAGAAAACAAAAAAAGTGTTTTCAAATCTGAAAACTAATGGCACTAACAGAAACTTTATAATTTTTCTGAAACTAAAAGCAAAAAGAATTAAGAATTAAAAAATAAAGCAAAAAACAACAATGCAGAAAACAAAACAAAAAAACTGGAAAAAAAATAAAAATAGTGCCGCCTACTGGGCCCCCATGGCCTGAATACGACTAGAAACCCTACATGGGCCAGGATTCAGGCCCGCAGGAGGCCAAGTAGGCCCAATACAGTGCACATAGTTAGTGACAGATTAGGCCTGAAGCCTGCGGTTGAGAGGAGCTCGAGAGGTGGGCGCAAAGCGCTTATAAACCACTCTCGAGCCCTCTCAACTAGCGAGGTGGGACTAAACTTTTGGGCGCGGGGCAGCACAAGGCCTTTGGTCCCGGTTGGTGGCACCAACCGGGACTAAAGGCCTTTGGTCCCCTTTTTTTTGCAAACATATATATGTTTTTTTCCTACAGATTATATGTATATGTATGAGTATATGTATGTGTGTATATCTGTTTATATGTTCTTTTTTTTAGATTTTTTTTGCATTTTTATATAAAATGTATATATGTATGTATATATATGTTCTCTGTGTATATATATGTTGATGTATATATGCAAAAGATAGATTTTTAGAAAAAAATACTATTTTTTTGTTGATGATATGGATGATGTTTTTTCATATATGTATTAATTTTTCAAGTTGTTAGTAGATATCAATTTTAGGTTAGTGCATTTTATCACTGATTTTAGGTTAGTTGATTGATTTAGTGCATTTTATGTTTGTTGCATTTTAGGTTAGTGCATTTTATGTTAGTGGAGAGGAAAAAGTTAAATAAGGAAAAGGAAGAAAAGAGGAAGGAAGAAGAAGGAAGAAGAAGAAAAAGAAGGGGAGGAAAAAGGGAAATAAGTAGAGAAAGAAGGAGAGGAAGAAGGAGAAGACGAGGAGAGGAAGAAGAGGAAGAAGAAGAAAAAAAGAGGAGAAGAAGAAGGAATAGAGGAGCTTCTTCTCCTTTTTTTTCTTCTTCTTAATTTTTATCGGGAACGAGGGTGTCGAGTATCGCCGAGGGGTCGAGGGTCGGGAACTAGGGTAGAGGGTTGAGGGTCGTTAAGGGGCCAAGGGTCGAGGTTTTCAGGGTCAAGGGTTCGAGGGTTCTATAGGGTCGAGGGATCAAGGGTCGAGGGTTCCAGGGTCGTCTAGGGGTAGTGAGTTCCAGGGTCGTCGAGGGTTCGAGGGGTCGAGGATCGCCGACGGGTCGAGAGAGGTTTCCTAGTGTCAAAGTATTGAAGAAATCCATGGCTTCATCATTAGCAGGAAGTAACCAGGGCATGATGGTATGAAGTCCTCCAAAGTTATTCTGGAATGGAGTCCCGGATAGGATAATTCGCCTTTTTGTACGAATTTCAGCAAAGGCCTTCCAAATAACGATATTCGGAAGGTTCTTGCTGAAATTTGTACCAAAAGCGAATTATCCTATCTGGGACTCCGTTCCAAAATAACTTTGGAGAGCTTGCACTATCATGCACCTGTTACTTTCGCCTAATGATGAAGACATGGTTTTGTTGAATCCTTTGACACTAGGCAATTCCTCCGACCTCCTCGGCCATCCCTCACCTTGACCTCGAGAGGAAGAAGAGGATAAAAAAAGAAGAGGAAGAACAAAATAAAGAGGAGAAGAAAGAATAGAGGAGATCTTCTCCTCTATTCTTTCTTCTCCTCTTCTCCTCTATTCTTTCTTCTCCTCTTTTTTTTCTTCTTCTTCCTCTTTTTTTTATCGGGAACGAGGGTCGTCGAGGGTCGCCGAGCGGTAGAGGAAACCCTAATTAAATAGCAAGTATCGTCGATTGTGAGATACATGTGGCCGTCGTTGTCGATATACCCCTCCCGATAGCTTCAACACGTGGGGGCCGATATATACCCCCTCCTTGAAGCGTTCTCGAGGCCACCCCTAACCCTTGAAGCGTTGTCGAGGCCACCGAAACCCTAGAGAAGCAGCGCCGAGGCCACTAATTAATATGATTCCTTATTGTGATTAGCTAGCTAGTTCTACGCTTGCCACTAATATATCCGTATCTGTCATGTTTGAATAATAATTTCCATGTTGTAAATATTTGTAGAAACTATGGACACCCAGCCCCGAGACGAAGCACAAGAAGCGTTGTTGAGGGACATAATCGCAGAAGGAAGTGATGACGTCTGCTCGTTGATGTTTCTCGGCGACACCGATGGTCTGGAAGGAGAGGGTGAAGAAGCAGCTGGCTATGATTTAGATGGCTCTGATGACCCAATGCCGTGCAAGAAGGAGAGGGTGAAGAAGTAGACCGTGAGGACGGCTCCGGTGATCACCGAACCGAGTCTGGCCAGGTATATATATTAGTTAAGCCTGTGCTGACTAGCTAATTGATGCATTCGTTGTTTTGGTATGTACACATATTAATTA
This sequence comes from Aegilops bicornis, assembly GCA_021605145.1. Classification (NCBI taxonomy): domain Eukaryota; kingdom Viridiplantae; phylum Streptophyta; class Magnoliopsida; order Poales; family Poaceae; genus Aegilops; species Aegilops bicornis. The sequence goes on along the minus strand of JAHIAL010000009.1, from coordinate 6,970,752 downwards.
ACCCTCGTCTTTGTTCTTTTTTCTAGCCCTCCGGATCGAGCACAAGTTCGGTAAAGAGACGAGGCCCGAAGAAAAAGTTGAGCTCGGATGAAAAGTTTGAGATCATAGAAATCACGCGCGACGGCCAACCAATTGAACCCATCCGGACAAAGAAGGCATTTGTTGCTCAGTGCGGGGTTCTAGTTAGGGACAAGATCCCGATCAGCATCCACCAATGGTATAAGCTTCAAGAACGAAGACCCCGAGGTGTCTTATGTCAATGATATGCGTAAAATGATCTTTGGACCGAGCTGAAGTCAAATTTCACCCTACCGCCGAGAGGATGATCCGGAGAAGCCAGTTATAGAGCCATTAATCAAGTCTTTTGCTCTTAAGAAGATGGCAGACCTATTCGGGAATTGGAAGAAAGACCTGAACAGGTTTGTCGATAAAAATGAGGCACCAGAATTCAAGGGCAAATATGAGAAGATCAGAGATGACTGGCCCGCATTTGTGGCCCAGAAGACATCGGAAAAGAGTAAAAAGATGTCAGCGACAAATAAGCAAAATGCTGCGAAGAAGAAGCTTCACCATTGCACGGGGTGAGGTGGCTACCTCATAGCCCGGCCTAAGTGGGCCAAGGCTGAGAATGATCTGCTTGATAAAGGGATCGAACCAGAGACAATGAACTGGCCAGACTTTGCGGACTTGGTTCTTCGGGGTCATGGAACCTTGGACCCCGTATCAGGGAAGTGCATTTGGACGGACGATCAATTGGACATACTACCAAGAGGCTTCAGCAATATATCGGCAAGCAAAGCAAAGGACGCGTTCGTTCTGCAGGGAGAAGGACAAGATCACAATGGCCCTCGGGAATCCTCGAGCACCCTGGACGGACACGAGGCACGCCAGGCTCCATTTCGTGGAAGGCTGGATTTCGGACGCAGGGGGTTACAAAACCCGTGAGAGGAGGAAGAAAGCTGAGCAGAGCCAACTGCAAAGCGCTTTCACGAAAGGGTAATGGGGCTAGAAGGAACGAGAAGCGATCGCAAAGAACGACTGCCGAAGCTTCCCCGGTTACCCCGCCATCTCAGCCGAGAAGCAGCGTGGCTTCCACCGAGATGCTTCAGCCGAGTATGTTTTGACGGGTTCCTCGCCAGCTATCCCATGGATGCTATCACGGAGTCTCAAAATTGCCACCTTATGGCGGAATGGAGCAATTTGAAGGTCAAGGCGGCTGTTGGCTCTGCTTTATCCTACTAAACCCGACTCAACTTTTCACCGCCGCCGATTCCGAAGGATATGCTAAGGTGATGGTGGATGAAATAACGGAGGGATTTGAGGACCTCGGCTTGACCACCCTCACCGATGAAGGGGAGTATCGGCTGGGTTCTCGCTCAAGACTCCATGCCTATGGCGGAAGGATCTCATCAACCTTCCGAACTGGACACCTCCGCCTCCTCCTCCTCCGGGCGAGTCAGGGCACTCCGCCTCCTCCACCGCCTCCTCCGGGCGAAAGTGACGATCAGGGCACTCGGCCGGCTCCTTCTCCGGCGTGTGGCGGCACTCGCCTCCTTCTCCGCTGCTTGGCGCTGGCGCCCAGAGCAGCCAGCCTCCTCCTTCTCCGCCTCGTCAGCAAGGGCGGAAGAGACCCCCCGCCGCTCTGGCTGCTCCGACGCGTCGTAGTCCTTCTCCTCCGCCTCGTAAGCAAGGAAAGAAGACATCCGCTCCGTCTGCTCTGCCGGCGTCTAGCACTACAGCCAAAGGCGGGAGGAGATACAGATTCGGTCCTTCTCTCAAGACTCTGCAGAAGTTACCGCACGAGAGGACCGAGGAGGAGAACGCGAAGATCGCTGGCAGATCAAGTGGATGACTGGTTTCAAGGGTTGAAAGCAAAGAGACATCCACCTCTGGAGGAGAAGGTAGATCCGGTGAAAGCGAAGCGCACTGCTGCCGGACAAAACCACCCAAGTCTCCGCCAAAGGCAACTATGAGCGCATTATTGGAAAGGCATTTGCCAAGCGAGAGGTCGGGAAGTACTAAAAGTGATCAAAGGATGAAAGAACGACGAGCTGGGAAACAAATTGCCCAGCTCGGCGAACAAGCTGGCAATCGTGCCCCCGCTCAAGGTGCTCGCTAGCGACATCATCGATCCGAGGATGGTGCCCGATTATGGCAATCCCGGAGATTACCCGCCCGACGATGTACATTATGATTTCTTGGAGGTGCAGATACAAAGATACGAGTACGGGAAGCCTCGTCACAAAGATGAAAGTTCTCTATCAACGATGATGCGAAGATTGCATGATTGGTACATGAAAACCTACAGAGAGTCTGAGGGGAGGAGTACTTTGTATGTGAGAGTTAAAAAGGAGCATGACCTCCTTGGAATTGAACTGTTGTCTATTCCATTTGAGGAGTTCTATCAGTTTTTCAATCAATTGGCCCTCGATAAAGCAACGGTCACCTGCATCGTCTCTGTAAGTAGTACTACTTCTGTCATTAAGTCTCTATATAACTCAGCTCTTTCATTGCATGTATTTATAATTATCCTCACTATATTATGCAGATTGAAGATCGCCGAATTGAAGAAAAGACAAGTGGGTGATATTGGGTTCATTAACACATATCTCATAGATAAAACTGAGGTTGAATTTCATGCCAAAAATACCGAGGCCAACTTGCTACAATTGTTCGTAATAAATGAACACAAAGATATAATACTCTTTCCTTACAACTTCAAGTGAGTGTTACTGTCTTGTGGCATATTCGGTTTCCCTTATTAGTCCAGGTTATAGTAATGTAATATTGATGAGTTATGCATGCGCAAGCTAGCTACCACTATATTCTCCTAGAGATTAAGCTTGAGCAGGAGTAGTAATTGTCTTAGACTCCAAACGAAAAGATCCCAAGGAGTATGCGGACATGACTGAAATGCTCGAGAAGTAAGTTAAATCGATCATTATCCACCATATCAGCAACTTTGTTCATTTCTCGATATCAAGTAATTGTTTTCTTTGTATGGCAGGGCTTGGAGAAAATTCACCAAAAAGCTCCGGACTGCCAAGAAGCTGCAATTTAGACACCCAAAAGTAAGTACTATAGTAGCATATTCCACGATCTCCTAGTGATTCAAGCGTTAGTTTCATCAATACCATTTAGCATGCTTGCTAATTATCAGTTTGATTGACCTCTATTTCTTGTAAAGTGGTTGTGGCAGGAACAAGGAAATGATTTCTGTGGATACTACATTTGCGAAGTCCATCCGCCATACACGACCTGTGAGCGGGCTACTCGACAAACAATATGAAGTGCGTAAATAACAATATTCACAATTTTATTTTATTACCATCATTTGTGTTGAGTTTTATTCATTCATATATATATGTATTGACCCCCTTCTTAAAATTAGATGTTTCGGATGCGGGATGAACTCCTAGCACCAGATCGCCTGCGAGCAATTCAAGAGGAATTGGCGGCATTCTTTCTTGACCACGTGATCGCTGAAGACGGAGAATACTCTGTGGACCACGCGTCCGTATGTTAGGAGATTATATTTGTAAAAGATAATTATTGTATATATGTAGCCGGTAGTGCCGGATAGATATACGAGAACTTGTTGTTCGACCAATCTCTCGGAGAAGGAGAGGTGGTCGATATCACTTCTCTCTGTATGCATATATGTTCATGACGATCTTCTGTGTTTCCTTCGTTTGCTAACTAGCTAGCTAGCGTGTCTAGCTAGCCCTCTCTATAATGTATGTATAGTACGAAAGGCCGACCAAGCACGAACAAAAAGAGAGGACACTTCTCTCTATTAATTAGCTAGCTAACACAATATATGAAACACCTGAATTAACCCCCAAAACCCCAAACCTCCCCCGCCTTTTCAAAAAAACAAAACCCCAGCTACGTAAATGTTGTGGTGGATGTCTGGGCTCGGCCCTTGCAGGACAGGCGTGGAGCCCATCTGTCCCGGTTCGGATTGAACCGGGACTAAAGGGCTGTAGACATTAGTATCGACCCTTTAGTCCCGGTTCATGAACCGGGACTAAAGGCCCTCACCAACCGGGACAATAGGCCCTTTTTCTACTAGTGTGTTTAGATGGATGACGTTGTAGTTGCAAGTAATTGAGACTTGCATGTATCGCTATTTTTGAGATGATGACACGATACCACTTTGTGTTGGATGATGATTATGATGAGACTATTTGTATGTATATGCTATGATTACATTTGTGGTCTCGCAGGCATTTGTCTGTGTATCATGATGACATTTGTATGTGCTAAAGATTCGTCTATAAGGCCTGTTCAAATACAAAACAAATATGCAGAAAAAAAAACAAAAAACTACTAAAATTAGCAGTAGCGAGTGGAGAAAAGTTAGCAGCAGCGCGATAGTAGCAGTAACGCACACAGGAGAAGCGCGCTATAGCTACTAGCAGTAGCGAGCTCCCTGGAAGAACGCTGCTGCTACACTTGTATATCGGTAGCGCGGGCGCGCACGCGCTGCTGCTACGGGTTAGCTGTAGCGCCGCCTCCCGCGCTACTGATATACCTAGAACCCGCGCTGCTGCTAGGCTTTTCCCTAGTAATGCATGTTACCATAATCAATGCACCACATAGGAGGTCAACACCAAACTAGCCGACAACAGTAGTTTAGGGAGCCACACTCAGATTTTGAAAGTTGTATGGCTAAAGTTATTTCCCAAGTCAAGGGACAATGGATTCATTTCACTCTTATAGTAACCATAACTAAAATGTCTTAATTTTATTGAAGTTGCAAGCCCATTCCGTTTAGGGCATTATGAGGTATCCAGACCCATTCAATAGTTCAGTGAAATTTATGTGCAAATTGATAAGATATTGATGCTCAATATTCGGAGTTGGTGGCATTCAAACTAATATGACGATATACCAATGGATGAACTGCCTTGTCGTCCATTATGTGCAAAGGTCAACGCACCCGACGAGAACCATCACGTCATGGTATCTGATCCATGTTGTAGAGAAAATGTTCATTAGCAAGTGATAAATTTATGCACAAAATTATCGTGATTAAAAACCTAGACTTTATTCTTTGTTTGACTATTGATTTGGCCATTCTCCTACTTTTTCTGCATAAATCATGATTGTGGAGCTTGATTAGTCATTATTCGATTCAGGAAACATTATCTAAATAGAAATAAGGATACACATGACTAGTGAGGTTTTCCACTTTTCATTTTGCACCTCTTTGAATATGAAGATCAAATGTTAATTTTTTAGTAGACCGATTGGTGCAAAAAAGAATTTTGTAAATATGATACATCTCCTTAAATGTCATACATATATTTTGGACCAACCAAGGCCTAAAATCAATTTTGACTGTGTGAACAAAAAGCTAGGAATGAGGTCATCTTCAGTTCTTTGCAGCGTGTCATACCAAAGTTAACTACTCATGCTAGTCTTCTTGTCCTTTGAAGGAAATGTGAGCAGTAGAATGCTATCAGAACTGAGAACCTTTGGACTTCGGTTGAATTACCAAGCCAAACATAAGAGCTGGTTAGTTTTCCCCAGTATCTCAAAGTGGCATAAGCTTTATTGTTGGTATGATACTTAGCAAAAGACGACGATCATAAGATATAAACTGCATCCTGGTACCCGATGGAACATTAATGTTGTAATATCAGCTCGTATATAAGCACACCACAAGAGAACTTAACAAGAATGCAAATGTGGTAAGTGTGACCAGCTGCTACAATTCGTGGGCAGTACTATTAATAATTAGACTTTATTCTGAGGTGCAAGAGATAAGATAGATATGTCAATCTCGAACCTTTGAGCTTCCACCCTAAGTTGCATGACAAGTGTTACACAGAGCATGAAGTGCTCTAACTTTTCCACAGAAAATAAACCATCCTATGCACCCGCTGTATTTCCCCCTCTGTGGGGAAATACAATGCCTAAAATACACGGCCAAGCCACACTCACACTCTTCTACTATGCAAATATTTGTATGGCCAAGAAGTATGCATCCAAAATTTGTTGAGCAGCCTCTGCGAGACCACAATATCGTCGAACATTTATCTGGCACGTGGCAATAGCGCCGGCGGTGTCCAGTTTGGGCCCCCTGAAATCCAGCCCCCTCTCCCTATTTACCAGTGGCCGCCCATCGGACCCCATTTCACGGATGAAAAAAAACAATTTGCATATACTGGGCAAATCACTTATTGAATTGTGATCTAATTTATAATATATTTTTTTTGTATATGAGTGACTCCATTTTTATAATATTTATCCAAAAAACATAATCTTAGGTAAAGGAAGAAATACCATACTGTCACACTCTTCAATTACTCAGAAGCAGAGAAAAATGAATCATGCACTAGGCTCAATAGTACACATCCAGCACTTCTCAGTGTAAAACGCTAGCTCTATACACACTTTATTTGAGAGAAAGTGCAGCACTGCTCCTTTGAATTGTGGTTAGAGGAGTAAAAGTTACAAAGTAAGAGAAGGGGATGAGAGAAGAGGGGAAAAAATACAATTTAGTTTCTTAGTCTGGCTCTAGAGGTCTTTCGATAAGGGCTGTCACCCTATGTCTCCGTGCATCAATCCGTTCCATAGCTTCGAGCTGCAGCATTTGGAAATGCATCCGAGCCAAAGTGGCAGTGCTCCCAAAAATCATGTCCTTCCTCTCTTTTTACAGATTCCACAAGACCAGAGCAATGATTGACCACCACGCTTTAGCAGACTCCTTGTTCTTGTTTGCGGAGGAGCGCTGCCACCATTGGACAAGGCTGTCGTCGCCAGAGTGAAGGAATACAACATACAACTTCAGCGTGTCAAGAATGAATTGCCATAGCTCTTGGAAGTAGGGGCAAGCAGCAAACAGGTTAGTGGAGTTCTGAGGAGCTTGCAAACCGACAGGGCAACTTTGGTTTTGAGGCCATCCATGCTTGGCTAGGCTATCGGTGGTAAGGAAATGGTCCTGGGATGCAAGCTAGACGAAATATTGGCACTTAGGAGGAGCATCAGATTTCCAGGCCAGCTTCGCAAAAGCAGGCTGAATGCAAGCAGAGAATTGGATTGCACAGGCAGAGGCCGAGCTGAACTTGCCTCTAGACATCCATCTCCAAGTCAAGGACTCTTTCTTGTGAGGCAATATTTGCACGATCTGGATCTCATTCCAGAGGTCCAGAAACTGCTGAATTACGGCCGCCGAAAGATTTTCTTTGATAGCGTCTCAATGGAACTTTAAATACATAATCAGGTCCATATATTCCCGGGATTGTGTTTCTCTATGGGACAGAGGCATTTCTAGGCATGTGAATCTCCAATCTTGTTGATTTTTCTTGGTTTCCCAGTGGGCACAAGGTCATGAGTATGCGGAATCTCCGCCAATTGTCAGCAATCTCTTTCACTTTCTTCTAAAATCTCAAGTAATCAGCAAAAAAATACATTGGAAGTTCAGCAATCGTGTACATCTCTTAACCTCATAACCAACAGAAGGTATACCTGAAGCACATGATGTACATCTATTTAAGGAGCAGAGAAACCAATGCTCAAAATGTACATTAAATTAGCAGCACAATAACTATGACGCTGTGCTACTGTATAGTATGTAGCTCATGAGGAGTTTTTTTTTTTTGGAAAAGGAGGATGACCCCCGGCCTCTGCACCTGAGAGATGCATGCGGCCATTTTATTGATTATTCTCGAGAACCTTACAAAGTAGAACAACAATATGCTTGAATCCGCCATCTTGGCAACATCTGCCGCTATCCCTATCCAAATGATGAAGGGGTGCAAGCTGGGCCACATACCCAGACCTCTCACCTTAGCCTAACATTTAAAGCCGGAAGCCCCGACCGAGCCATCTGCCGGGTCCGGGGCTCAAACCGGTCCGACGCACTCTCATGTGTCGTCGCTGCCATCTTCCACTGGTCCATCTTCAGACCAGATTGAGGTGACAACCCTGGAAGGTCCTCCGCCATCAACGCCACCACGACGCCAAACGACGACCTCCACCTACGCGAGCCTTGGCAGGTCCTCCGCCATTAACGCCACCACGACGCCAGATGACGACCTCCACCTACGCGAGTCCATCTCCAAGCAACAGACGTAATTCCATGCTAGGATAGGGTCGCACCACTGCCGTCGCCCACCGCCCACAAGCGCCACCCAACCCCAAGGTTCCCAAAGCAGCGCCGTCAGCGAGGCCGCCGCCCAACAAAGTTAGGGCTTTCGCCCGGGAGACCTAGGGAAAGGTGAAGTGAGGAGATCAGTCCGTACCGACGCCTCCAAGGAGGGGAACGACACCCTCAGGCATCGCCGTCGGTGTTGCCGGTCATGGCCGGCCAGGAATTTCGCCACAAGTAGATCTCCGCCGCCAGCAGCGCCTCCTGTACAGAACCGACGACCAAGAGGAAGCGCGGCCCAACCAGGCTGGCCCGCACGTCGAACAGGGGAGGAAGGGAGGCGCCGGATCGTGCGCACTGACCGCCGGAGAAGCCGCCGCCGGCCGACAACGACCACCAGATCCCGCCGCCCGCGCGGGCGGGACACCAGATCCACCGATCGCACGGCTGCTTGCCGGTCGTGCCTTGCCAATGGAGCCGCCACTCTAGATCCAGGGTTCCCCACGCAGAAGCAGGGCAACTGATCAGGCCCCGCCGCCACCATCCTTGGCGCCCGGGCTTGCCCGACGGCTGCCTCAAAGGGCAAGCAGCAAGGGAAGAGGGGGGTTGAGGAGGAGGGGGGGCTAGGGTTGCGAGGAGGGGCCTCGCCTCTTATCACCATAGCTCATGAGGAGTAACAATAATGTTCCTTTCAATGATGAGCTGCGTATAATTTTGCGTTGTTCGAAAGTTCAAACTTAGCAGCTCAGAAAGTATGACGGTGCTGCTGAATGCTGCTTCTCTAGGTCATGAGGACTTAACTAGCATGACCACAATGCAATATAAGCGTGAATGGATTCATCAAACGTCACTGATGCGAGCATTAACACCGAATTGACTGAGATGTAGATTTGCATCTCAAAATATGCAATTAAACTCCCATAATCAGTTACATTATTATATCAAAGTTTTTGTCATGTTAGTTGGATGCATATCATATTCAACCGATCACAATATAGAAACTACGCAGATTACATCTATACCTCGTGGATAAGAAATCACTTCTCACTATAATGTCAGCCCATTTTACGAAGAGGAATAACAGAGTAACCTTCTTTAGGCTCGGGAAACATTAGAAGCTTTTGTTTTTGTAGGAGCCCTAGTGCAAACAAGAGAAAGGAAAAAAAGGGCAAAACAAGTATATCTTTTGCATGAAAGCCGCAAGTGCATATGGTACTCAAGCATTTCACTTGCAGCAAATGCATATTGTCTCTCACACAAAAACAGTAGAACATACACAAATATATTAATTCGCCGAACATAAACATGGCATGGTACAAAATATTCTTGATGGCAAATATTAACCTGGTCCCTCTTACCTCCTTTTTTCACATGAGAAGTAAATAAAAGTATATAATAAATCTTAGCCATTGATGTCATAACGTAGTGGGTTTGAGTAACTCTTACCTTCTTACATCCCATGTGAAAGGAGGAGGTAAGAGGGACAATGTCAGAAGGAATCCTTGATATGTCGTGCATGAATAATCATCTATAAGAGAAAAGACTTCCATTTCTAGTACAACCAATATCATTTAGTGTGTGTACTGTTTGTACTTCCCAACTAACCCTAGATCAATGGGTGGCTAACATCGACTTACCTCTCATGAGGCACCAACTTAATTTAGGCTAGTTCATTTGTTTCGTATGCACCATACTGTGATTACCACCGCATATTGTTTTCCAAAGTTCGTTGAAACAGGTAAGATGAGATTTTTTTTTCTTTTTGAAGCAAAGATGAAGAAAAGTTGCACTTTGAGGTGAATAGAAATGATATTTTGATATATGTGCAAATGTTAGAATCGTACTGGTCCCCAGCGTTAGGCATCACTGACATTGCGGAAAGCATGCAACTGCAAACCATGCAATCCGACAGTGTTGACCAGTTCTGCCAGGCCACAATCTCGATGCACCTTTGTGGAGCGCAGGTTAGTAATACCGGCTGATTGCTTCCAGTTCCATGGATGGTGACAAATTGATACTCCCTCTCTCTCTCAGTTTACAGGGCGTACGCGTACCCCTAGATCGTCAATTTGACAAATCTAATACAAGTCATATATTATAAAAAATATATCAATATAAACTTCAGATGTTCTATTTTCAAAAGGTATAATTTTTGTGTTATATAATTTATATTAGGATGATAAAATTGGCAATCTAGGTATACGCGTAGGACTTGTAAACTGAGATGGAGGGAGTAGTATACACTAGATCATTTATTGCGCGCGTTGCTGTGCCCATCTATTTTTGCACTCCAATGTTAAGGATTGATACAAATATATGTTGAGACTATGTATTGTTTTAATATCATAATGAATTGTATATATTTGTAACTTTTAAGATAATTTGGTCTGTCATACCCCTAAATCAGTGATGGGCACTCACTTGTTGTGATTACGCTGCTTTATTTCGTTCACTTGTTGTAATTGTGCTGCTCTATTGTAAGTGTTAGGAGCACCATCGCCGGGCTATCACGGCGGAGCGGCGGCCCTGCATGGACGGCGGCGGTGGCAGCGCCCCATCCGGCGGGATGGGCTGTCCTGCTCGTGATGGTGACGACGGCTACTGCGGATCCAACGCCCCGATTGGATCCGTCGCGGGGAGGCCTTTCGCCGACCGGTGGCGCGTGGAGGGACCGGTGAGGAGATGGCGGATCTCCGCCGGAGTACCGACGGCAACATACGTCTTCGTGGCGAGGTTCCGCTCGGTTCCAGCCAGCCACGAGATCGGAAGGCATGGCTTCCGGTGAAAATCGCGCTGCATGCGGTCTTGGCGGACGATGGCGGCGTCTCAGACGTCGTTTCCTTCTGGAGGCATCGTCGTTGCAGGTCTCATCAACCTGATCGGGAAGTTCCGGGGGAAACCCTAGATCTGGGTCTACCGGATCGGACGATGACGGTGCTATCGGTACCGTTCTCCCTCCTGGGGGCATCGTTTTGGAGCGAGTGCTGGTTGGAGGGGACAAGAGGAGGAGCGGTGTTTCATCTGCTCCATTGATGACGGCGGATCTCGGCGTCGTAGCGCAGTGGAGACTCGGCGCCTGATGAGCGGAGATGGACTCGGCAGCGGGAGGTGACGCTTTACTGGCGTCATGGTGGCGTCGGCGCTTGGACTGGCCAAGGTTGATGCAGCAAAGACAGCTCAAGATGGGTTCGTGGCAGGTGGTTGCGGCGGCCTCGCACTCCGGCAGGTCCTTGGTTGAGAAGCACGCCCGGACTGGTGGGTGCCCATACCCGGCAGGCGTCTTGGATGGGACCTCAAGTCTTTAGATGATTAGGTTTGGCTGCGTGGTCTGTTTGGTATGAGGCCCAGACTTTCAGCGTCCCTACATCAATTGGATAGGGATAGCGACAATTGTTGCTTAGTTTGGTGGCTTTAGACTTATTGTTGTATGACTCTGTACAGTTTTGTGTCAATAATAAATAAAGTGGTCGTATGCATCGTCTAGATGCAGAGGCCTGGGGTCGTCCTCCTTTTCTAAAAAAATACAGCACTGGTAATGGTCATGATTAGCGAACAAAAAGAAACCAGATGTGCTCATGGGTGGGTCACTTCAGCTTTTCACATGCGCAAAGCAAACAAGTACCGTACAGTCATTGGAAGTGTGATTTTTTCCATGCAAATACTTTAATAAGAAAGAACATGTGGCTCATTTCATGATATAGGGAATATATACACATTGGAAATCAAACAACAGTATGATTGGTTCCTTTTAGCCAATTGGAAACTTTGTTGCTAAGCCTAAGATTTTGGGAGCATCAATTTAGATGTCCTCTTATAAACAGAACATCAGTAGTGATGATTTCACCTTGTATGGAACCCTGCAAGATGAAAAGCTTTCCGGATGTTTTTTCGCACTTGAAATAGCCTAACTTCTAGTTAGAGCATCAGGAAGCAATCAAGAAGTTTCCTGACCAGTCTACAACAGATTAAAAAAATCCAACCGTCCGAGTTTCCTGTCAACTGCATATCACACAATTTGTACTGACAATATCAGATATATGATGTTATCAATCAGATGGATCAGCTTAACATGATAGTCAAGTAGATTAAAAGAATTGTGTGCCGAGAGTTTGCCGGTTCATTATATAGAGTAGATTAAAAGAATCCTGGCACTTCATGGTTCATGATATGCATGGGAGTACATTGGTAGCAGCAACAACACAAGACATAGATTCATCAGCAGTAAAGTCAATATATGCTGTATCATGCATGTATGTATACATTCATCCTTTCATGGCATGTTGTACCATGTATTTAGGAAAGACATTATTTGTTGGTGTTTTCTTGGCATCACCTCTTTCTAGAATAGCGTGATTGTGTTTTTTGCCCATTTTACTATATCATTATAAGAAATCTGCTGCATACATCAACAAACAGTACCATGTCATGAGTAAAACACATAGATGGATTCATACGTCCTAGATAGATGGATGTTAAAGTATGAAGTGATTAGCTCTGCCAGTCTACATGAACTAATTAGCTGGATGTCAGCTGTTGCAGATTGTCAGGAGAAGAATACTCCAAGCCAATATACAAGAATCAACCTCCAAGATTTGCCCAAATCAATTAACCAGACACAGGACAAGCACTTCCTGTACAAAATTGAGATTGAAAACACATTAGCACATTGGAATCACTGTGTGGGAGAGGCAAATTGTAGGGGAAATAAATTCTGCAGGAAAGACGAAGATGAAGAAGCAACCTAACCAAAAACATATTTTCACACATGCGCATGAACTCAAGCATGTGTAGGTTTCCAGTAACGTACCTGGATTAATCGCGGACGGTAAGTGACATACTGAAGCACCTGCTAGAAGCTGCGTCACCGCCGTATCCCTGTCTAAATCACCTGCTGGAAGCTGCGTCGCCTTGCTCTACATTAATCGGCCATGCCCACGTCGAGCCGCCCTGCATCGCGCCGCTTTACGAGCCGAATCACCGCACTTCGCACGCCATCGGCACACCCCCGCATCGCCTCCGCCTCGTCCGCATAGGCCAGCCATGCTGGCTTCTATTCCCTCTCCCGAACGGATGGATTGGATCAGATCAAAGAGTTGCAGGGAGGAAGCATATATACACATACCACCTAGAAACTGAAGTTTCCAGGAGATGAGTCGTCAGCCCGGCCATGAATGTGTGCTTCGTACGAAAATATGATTGCATGTTTGAAGTCTGAGCGGAGCAGTTACCAGCAGATGAAGCGCCAGCCATTAGAAACAGACCATCCTGCCGCGTCGCTGGACCGACGGACCACGGAGGCGATGTACGCCTCGTCCGTGCAACCCCAGCGCAGCTGCCGATGCAATCCTAGACTGTGGTCAGGCCGCACAATCGGAACAGAGGAGGAGCAGGGTCGCGACCGGTTTTAGGGTTGCACGCTTTAGCGTTTTACAACTGTGCGTTGCGTTGGACGGGGTGGTAGTACAGGCCCAGTACGCCAGTAGGCCCAATTAAACCACAGACGCGCAAAAAAGCTGCTGGAGGAGCGGCCCGGGAAGGCTAGCCCAGCCTGACGGGTGATTTAGCCTGCACAGAAGATTTAGGTGAAATTAAGAGCAAATCCAACGGTCAAAAAAGCTTAAAACTGTCGATCTAACGGATAGAAATGTTGATGGTCTGAGAGGGCTGGAATAGTGCTCGGTTGTAATGTCTTTAAATATTATGCTGATGGATAATTCTGTTTTGACATTCACATTTCACAACATAATTTTGACGGAGGAAATAGTATAGTATTGTCAAGCTCTTTAAGCACTTGAACATGTGAAAAATGTATCACACACTTTGTTTTACTCTAGACACTTCGAATAATTTTGTCTCGATGGTCACAGCGAGCGCTTTTAAATTGGACACACTCTACATACTTCAATTCAAACAAACTGAACTCTTCTCCGCGGGATAAAATCAGCTCCACTTTGTAAATCTTGCAGACCAACGGGACAAATCAGGTCTATGGATATTGGATCTGCAGTATTTATAGGATTTTTGCTAAGCTTGCACGCCGCTCAATGATGTTAAACATATGTCACGGCTTGGTGCGGCGCCACGCCTTAACGCCTTAAAGTAGTTAGGAGATATATTTTCTGGTTGTTAGCATGGTTATCTTTTATCTTCTCCTCTACCTCTCCATGTATCTCTCTGGTTGTTGAACAACCTAATCTTGTATGCCTCTCCGAGAGCTGGCCTCGCCTCAATATATATATATATATATCATGCGGGCTCCCATGTTACGGGAGTTGAGACGCTTCTACAATTTCCTCATGGTATACAGAGCAGGCCTCTTCCATAGCATCTAGCTCATCTTTCTCCATCCTCTCCATCTTCAATCCACCACGCCGCAGCCATGTCCTCCTCCACCGCAATCATCTCCTCCGGCCTCAACTACAACACATCAGAACCCCTCAACCGGACGAACTACGTTCTCTGGCGAGCCCAAGCGCGATCCAAGATACTGGGCGCTGGCTTGTTTGGCTACATAGATCGAACCATAGAGGAGCCTCCCAAAACAATCACTAGCAAAGACAAAGATGGTAAGGAGCAGGTAGTTCCCAATCCTGCCCATAATCCCTGGTTAGTTCAAGATCAGCAAATCGTGGCATATCTCCTTCGTAATCTGTCCAAGGAGGTGCTTGTTCAAGTGGCTTCGCTTGAATCATCTCATGCGATCTGGACGGCATTAGCAAATATGTTCTCTGCAGTTTCCTTGTCTCGCGTGAACAACATCAGATCTGCCCTCACCAACGCCCAGAAAGGATCTCAATCCGCCACCACCTACTTCGGGCAGATGCGTGCCCTCTCTGACGAGCTTGCGGCGGCGGGCAGACCGCTCGGGGAGGGAGAGCTCATCTCCTTCATCGTCGCCGGGCTTGGCATGGAATATCAACCGATCATCTCTGCACTCGACGTCCGCACCGAGCCCATCACCGTCGACGCGCTCTTCTCGATGGTAGCCAACTTCGATCAGCGCGTTGAGATGTTCAACGGCGCTGGTGGTTTCAAGTCATCGGCAAAAGCAGCCTCCAGAGGTCGCTCGGGCGGTGGCAAAGGCGGCTACCGAAACCAGAAGAATGGCGGCCGCGGCGGGGGCTATCCTAGCGGTGGCGGCCAAAACCCTTGCGGCGGCTATCCTGGGGCAGGTGGCGGCGCCTACAACCATGGCGGTGGCGGCGGCTACAACAACCACGGCAACAGCGGTGGTTAAGGCGGTGGCCATCGTGGCGGCGGTGGCGGGGGCTACTACAACAACAATGGCCCCCTGGCCACTACTACAACAACAATCAAGGTGTTCGCTTCACGGGGTACGAGGAGTATGAAAACAAATGCCAAATCTGTAAGAAAACTAACCATATTGCGAAAGAATGCAAGTGGCGCTATGCAGAGGACAATTCCAGAAGGAGGCGTGTTGCAGCTGCGGCAGATGCCTCATACGGAGTTGACTCCAACTGGTATCTTGACTCTGGCTCAAATGAGAATATTACCTCTGAGCTTGAGAAGATGACCATGCACGAGAAGTACCAAGGCCAAGATCAAGTCCACACCGCTGAAAACGGTCCAGGTATGATGATAAGTCATGTTGGCAAGTCTATTATTCAAACCCCACATCGTGATATCCGTGTAGATGACGTTCTGCACATTCCTAATGCATCAAAAAATCTTCTGTCAGTTCATCGTATTACTCTTGACAATGGTGTTTTCATAGAGTTTCATCCCTTCTTCTTTTTGATCAAGGATCAGGTCACGAGGAGGGTGCTTTATCGCGGTAGATGTGTGCAAGGCCTCTATCCGTTGATCCCCACAATTTCCAAGTTCAGTAAGCAAGCATACGGAGCCTTCAAGGTGTCTTTAGAACGATGGCATAATCGTTTAGGCCACCCATCTTTTTTCGTTGTTTATCAAATTCTTAGCAAAAATAAGCTCGCATTTGTTGACGAGCATGATCATGAAACTATTTGTGACTCTTGCCAAAGAGCAAAAAGCCACCAACTACCATATCCTATTTCCAATAGTGTTTCAACAAAACCCTTGCAGCTTGTGTTTTCTGATGTATGGGGACCGCCTCTGCCTCATTGGTCGGCACACCTATTACGTGAGTTTCATCGATGATTTTAGCAAGTATACCTGGATATACCTCCTTAAGAAATGCTCCGACGTTTTCCAAGTCTTTCTTAACTTTCAAGCTCTTGTCGAACGGCAATTTGATTGCAAAATACTTGCCATGTAGTCAGATTGGGGAGGGGAATACGAGAAACTTAACTCCTTTTTCCAACGGATAGGGATTTCTCATCATGTTTCTTGCCCTCACGCTCACCAACAAAATGGTTCAGCGGAGCGCAAGCATAGACACATTGTTGACGTTGGTCTTTCCCTCCTTGCCGGAGCATCCATGCCACTAAAATTCTAGGATGAGGCGTTCCTCACCGCGGTGCACCTCATAAATATCTTACCTAGTCGTGTCATTAATCTTGAGACACCTACTGAACGCCTACTTCATATCAAACCCGAATACTCCCATCTTCATGTGTTTGGTTGCGCATGTTGGCCCAACCTTCGTCCCTATAATAATAGGAAACTTATGTTTCAATCAACACAATGTGTCTTTATAGGCTACAGTGCACAGCATAAAGGTGTTAAGTGTCTTGATGTAGCCACGGGACGTGTGTATATCTCTCGAGATGTTGTCTTTGATGAAACGGTGTTTCCCTTTGCCAAACTCCACCCAAATGCCGGCGCTTTTCTTCACAAAGAAATTCTTCTCTTACCCTCCACCTTAACCGGCGTTGATCATGGGGGAGAGAATAATAGTACTGACCAACTTGCCTCTAATCATCATATTATGCCTGAGATTACTGCTGCAGATTTAAATTCAGATGGAGAAGAAAATTGCAGTCCAAACACACGTGATTTCATGTGCCCCTTGACCGGCGACACGGACGCAAATCGAGGAGGATCTGCCTCGGGATCCCTACAGCCGGACCTAATATCCTCTCCGGGATCCGG
Organism: Aegilops bicornis; assembly: GCA_021605145.1. Classification (NCBI taxonomy): domain Eukaryota; kingdom Viridiplantae; phylum Streptophyta; class Magnoliopsida; order Poales; family Poaceae; genus Aegilops; species Aegilops bicornis. The sequence goes on along the minus strand of JAHIAL010000009.1, from coordinate 6,953,618 downwards.
GCGCACAGCACCTGGTCGCGCCTCGGGGCCCGAGTGCCTCGAGCGGGCGTGTGATCAGGACAGCGACGTCGTCGCTCCGTGCCAACCGGCTGACGACGCATGGCGGACAGATATCCGCGCGCCTGAGCCCACCTCACCTGGTTGGCCCGCGTCGGCTACGCCAGGGCCCGCCACTCCGGCTGGGCTGCATGCACCAGATTCGACCGGGCCCACCACTTCGCCTCGGAGGCGGTCGCCCACAGGCGCGACACAATCCTCCTCGGGATCTGAGTCGCCAGCACCTGAGGCTGATGCGGCTGGCGGATCTCCTGCGGCTCCGTCTCCTGTGGCTTCTCCTGTGGCGTCGTGCACTAGGCTACAGAACGGAATTACTACTCGTTTAAATTACAAAATTTTCTCTAAAATTGGTATGTCCTGCACAACTGGTGAACCTAACAGTTTAATGGCAGAACTTGGTGATCCTAGGTGGAAGGCGGCCATGGAAGATGAAATCATGGCGTTGCGTAAAAATAAAACATGGCACCTAGTGCCCCCTCGACCAGGCAGAAATCTAATTGATTGTAAGTGGGTCTATCGAATCAAGAAGAAGTCTGATGGTACCATAGATGACATAAGGCAAGACTTGTAGCCAAGGGCTTCAAGCAAAGGTATGGAATAGATTATGAGGACACGTTTAGTCCTGTTGTTAAAGCTGCAACAATCCGTCTTGTGTTATCAATAGCTGTGTCCAGGGGATGGAGTCTGAGGCAGCTAGATGTCCAGAACGCGTTCCTTCATGGTGTTCTGGAAGAGGAAGTGTACATGAAACAGCCTCCTGGGTTTGAAGATAAAGATGCACCATCTTATGTCTGCAAGCTTGATAAGGCCTTGTATGGGTTGAAGCAGGCACGGTTAAGTATGAAACTTCAGTCACTTGGCTTTGTCCCATCAAAATCTGACACCTCCTTGTTCATCTATAACAAGCACAAAACATCCATATTTGTTTTAATATATGTTGATGACATAATTGTCACTAGCTCTTCTGATGGAGCCGTGACAGCATTACTTAAGGATTTAGGCTCTGAGTTTGCACTCAAGGACTTGGGAGACCTGCATTTCTTCTTGGGTGTTGAGGATAAGAAACATAGTAATGGTATTCATCTATCTCAGGCAAAGTATGCCACTGAATTGCTAAATAGAATTGGTATGCAGAATTGTAAATCTTCACCAACACCCTTGTCCAGTTCAGAACCTTTATCCTTGACAGAAGGAGAGTCTCTGCACCAAGAGGATATTACTGGTTACATGAGTCTGGTTGGTGGACTTGATTTGACACTTACTCGACCTGACATTTCTTTTGCAGTCAATAAGGTGTGTCAGTATATTCATGCACCTACCACAGCTCACTGGACAGCAGCAAAACGAATTCTCAGGTACATAAGAAGCACTATACACTTGGGTCTTACATTCAGCAAGTCATCTTCCACACGTGTCAGTGCCTTCTCAGATGCAGACTGGGCTGGTTGTTTAGATGACAAAAGGTCAACAGGTGGTTTTGCTATCTTTTATGGATCTAACTTAATATCATGGTGTGCAAGAAAGCAAGCCACTGTTTCCAGGTCAAGTACAGAAGCAGAGTATAAAGCATTAGCAAATGCAACGACAGAAATCATTTGGGTTCAGTCTATGCTCAGAGAACTTGGAGTGGTTCAGACTCAGCCTCCTTGTCTGTGGTGTGACAATCTTGGTGCTACATATTTATCTGCTAATCCAGTTTTTTATGCCAGGACAAAGCACATTGAAATAGCCTTCCATTTTGTAAGAGAACGTGTTGCCAATAAACAGCTCGAGATCAAATTTATACCTTCCAAAAATCAGCTTGCAGATGGGTTCACAAAGGCATTACCGTCCAAAGGTTTTGAAGAGTTTAAACGTAATCTCAACTTGTTATAGTTGTGATTAAGGGGGAGTGTTAAACATATGTCACGGCTTCGTGCGGCTCCACGCCTTAACGCCTTAAAGTAGTTAGGAGATATATTTTCTGGTTGTTAGCATGGTTATCTTTTATCTTCTCCTCTACCTCTCCATGTATCTCTCTGGTTGTTGAACAACCTAATCTTGAATGCCTCTGCGAGAGTCGGCCTCGCCTCAATCAATATATATCATGCGGGCTCTCATGTTACGGGAGTTGAGACGCTTCTACAATTTCCTCAAATGAGACATGATCAGGTCTATACGTGCTAGATTTGTAACAAAGCATTTTTCATGTTGTTTTTTCATGGTTTCTCAGTGGGCACACACACAGAGACCGGGCAGAGGCACACGGATTGTCCTCATTGTCTTTCAGCTTCTCCTATAATCTCAACTCATTGGCAAGAAAAAGAATCATAAGTCCTGCAGTAGTGAGTTACACTCGGAAAAAAAAAGTGAGTTTACACTCGTAAGACCTGCAGAAAATGTGCATATGGTTAGAGATATATAAAGAGACGAAGCAGGCAATGTTCAAGAGGCCGCCTAATCTAGCAGCATGATATGTGTGATGGGGCTGAATGTTAGATAGTGAGAAGTAGCAATTGGTGTTTCTCGCATGGGCCAGATGCCCACACTTTTCTGCTGTTCACATGCCGGTCACTCGGATAGGTTGGAGCATAGAATTATTTCCAGTTCGCCCTAAATTTTCGTCTCACTTCAGCTTATAGACAATTCTTGCCAAGCTTGCTATTTTGGTCTTTGGCTCTTGGTACCCTAGATCTTGCGTTCCATATGCATATTACTCTAGGATGAACTCCTCCTTCATGCATGTCACATTATTCTAGCCTGGAATTATGACTAGCTAGGTACTGCTATTAGGAAAAATCTTATAGACAGAAACTTAGCAGTAGCGTGTACTAAAAAGAAGCGCTACTACAATTTACCACTAGAGCGTGTAGTCTAAAAGCGTTGCAGCTAAGTTCGTAGCAGTAGCGCGTCTAACGGAGGAAGCTCTACTACTACAATTCCCCTTAGTGTTCTCGCCAGGCTACCAATAGTAGTAGCATGCTTCGGGAAAGCGCGCTGCTGCTAAGATTATCGTAGCAGTGTGTTTTATAAAGAAAGCGCTACTGCTAAGAAAAGGAAAATAAAATAAAAAACATATAGAAAAGTAAATGAAGATGAAAGAAATAGAAAAAAGGGAAGGAAAAAAGAAAATGTGAATGAAAATAAAAATAAAGGAGAAATACGTAGCAGCAGCGTGGTTTCTGGACAGGCGCTATAGCTAACTTAGCAGTAGCGCTTGTTTTCACCAAGCGCTACAGCTAACTTAGCTATAGCTAATGTAGCAATAGGGCTTTTACTGGAACGTGCTATTGCTACTTTTAACTTAACCACGCGTGGTTCTTCTTCCCCACGGCCACTTCCCCCAAATCCAACGCGCGCGTCTGCTGTTGCCGCCGTCATCGCCCGGCCGTCCGGCGCCTCTCCGCCGCCTCCGACGCCTCGACGCCGCCCGCCCCGACCTCAAGCCGCCTCGACCCTGACCTCGACGCCCCCTACATCGCCGCCCTCCGCCGTGCGCCTGAGCCCCGACCCTGACCCCATCCCCGACCTCGACGCCGCGTGCCCCTCTCCCTCGGCCGCTCCCTAACTCCACCGGCACCCGAGGTGAGCACGGCTCCTCCTCCTCCTCCCCTACCTATGCCTAGCTAGGGTTCCTAGAGTTAAATTTTAGAGTTCATCTAATTAGTTAGGGTTCATCAAATTAGATGCTGATTAGAGGAGTTGTTAAATAGAATTAGTTTTAGAGTTCATCAAATTAGTTAGGGTTAAATTTTAGAGTTCATCAAATTAGTTAGGGTTCATCAAATTTTAGAGTTCATCAAATTAGTTAGGTTTAAGTTTTAGAGTTCATCTAACTAGTTTATTTACTATTTTTTAGTAAGTGTTTAATACAATTAGTAAGAAAATTAATAGAACTAGTTGAACTAGTTTATTTTTAGTAAGAACTAGTTGAATTAATAGAACTAGTTTATTTTTAGTAAGAAAATTAATAGAACTAGTTGAACTAGTTTATTTTTAGTAAGAACTGGTTGAATTAATAGAACTTGTTTTTTTAGTAAGAAAATTAATAAAGCTAGTTGAACTAGTTTATTTTTAGTGAGAACTAGTTAAAATTGTATTACTTTCCTTAGTTGAATTAGTAAGTGCTTAGTTGAATTGGTAAGAAAATTAATTTTTTTATTTATAGTAAGTGCTTAGTTGAACTAGTTGAATTAATATAACTAGTTTATTTTTAGTAAGAAAATTTAGGTATACGAGATTTGGTGATCTAATTAAATTTTTACTATAGATCTAGTTTTTATTTAGTAAGAAATAAAACTAGTTTATTTTTAGTAAGAGCTTAGTTGAATTAGTTGGATTAATAGAACTACTTGAATTTATGTCATTATCACTTTGTCATCAAAGAATGCTATATGAGATTTGATGATCTAATTAAAATTTTACTCGGTGGAATATATATGCAGGCTTAGTCGTGTCTCCTTGGAGTGATCGTCATCTGAGCTACCTCAACTTCCTCTACACCCGAGTCGGTGAGCTAAAAGTCCACCTCCTCCTTCTCCACCTTCCTCTACATCCGAACTAGGGTATTTAGTTATGCTTCTTAATCAAATGAAATGTTCGTATTATAAGATATATTGAAATGTTTTGTCAATATTGAACCATTGAAATGCAACGAGCACCAGTTTATGCTCATGTGTGAAGTGGTCATTCATTTCCGAGTGACCTATGTTTTGCCGGAGTGTTGATTCATTTCCGTTCCGGCAAATTTCAGGCTCTCGATATGTCCTATTTTAGCAAAGGTCATGCCGGACTTTTCCATGAATTTAAGCATGACTTGTGCTAGAATATGTAGGAGATATCGAGTGCCCCGGATTTGCTAGAAAGAGAATTAAACGACATTTCGAGTTGACTTTAAGTCTGTCGGGGCTCCATACATGACTGTCCAAAAATCGGTGAGGGAGAGTCTCCACCATATATGAGAGAAGAATGCCGACTGTTGTCGTGGGGGTCGCTTTTCCTTCTTCTCTTTGTGCTACACCTTTGTTATGAACTAGGGGAAGAAGGAGTAGCGACTATCATCAACGGTCAAAAAATCGGTGACGGAGTGTCTTCCATATATGAGAGAAGAAGAATGCCGACTGTTGTCATGGGGGTCGCTTCTCCTTCTTTTCCTTGTGCTTGATATTTGTAATGCACTAGGGAAAGGAGGAATAGCGACCATCACCAACGGTCGCAATATCAGAGAGGGAGTGCCCACCATATACGTGACTTGAGAGTTTAGGAAGGAAGACTCGACAGACCTAATGCCAACCCGTTGCTTATTGAGTAATAGTGATATGTGTGTTGAGTTTCCTGGTAGTTGCCTTCTGTCGATTTTTAATTAATGTTTCAACTATGAACATAGGAAATGTCTGACGACGAAAAGGAATTTGGTATGTGCGAATACTGCGAAGACGAGCGCGGCCTGTGCGACAGGCCTCACCTAGTTGGTGGTAGGCGCTTCAGCATCAAGCTGGATGACACCTTCGAAGTGCATACAGTAAGTCACAATGATAAGTCTTTTTTCGTAATTAAGCATGACTTTTGCTTCTTTTGGTTCAACTTATAATTGAATTTTTTTACTATTCTACTAGCGTATCCCCTGCCAGGCAAGAATGTATGTCTTGGATAAGGTTGGTTTCAGTACTATGGAAACTATGAAGGTAAAAATAGTTAACTTGAGGACCGTGCATGGTTATAGTTTTTCGGCAAAATTATACAATACAGACACCTACATCCATTTTTAATGCAAACAATGGAGAGCACTGTGCAAGGCTTATGCATTTGAGCCTGATATGCTTATCACCTTTGATATTCGTCCGGAAGATGATATTGAAGATAATATCGACATCTGGGTCGATGTGCAGACGCCTCCAGTTCTACCATTTATGTGTTGGATATTGTTTATTCAAAAATATTTGGTAACTAATTTCTATTAACAACTTATTTCCATTCAAGGAAACATGTCCAACGCTTGGTAGACAGGACCTACTACTGTCCTGGGGCTGAACTAAACTGTGAGGAGACAAATCATTATGTTTCATGGCTTGAAGATCTTCATACTGTCAAGACAAATCATTATGTTTCATGGCTTGAGGATCTTCATACTGTCAAGACAAATTATTTTCCTGTAATTGGAAATCTCAGTACTCAAAACATGCGACTAATAATTCGGCCTGGGCATTCGGTATAAACCAAAAGTTCGGTTAATACATTTCGGTATTTTTCACATTTCAGTTAGAGAAAATGCTAACCGAATATGACTCAAGAAAATAGAAACCCAAAAATTCGGTTAACCGGTAATTCGGTTCGGTATTCAGTTTATACCGTTTATACCGAATGCTAGTTCGGCAGCGTGTGTGCCTCGTACCTCTTGCGGCTTACCCTCTTATATAGCTGAGCTACCCGCGCCCCTTCACGTCGCCAGCCGAGGTGGGACTAATCCCACGACCAGAACACGTCCAGATGGTTTGCTCACGTACATGCAAACTACATGGGCCACACAGTTCAATATAAAAGGCCCAAAAATTGTACGTGCCTTGCCAAGTTGCTCGCAGGGCTCGTGGGAGACCGGGAATGATTCCCCCCCTGACGCGCGCAGGCTGGTCGCTGCGTGGCGCATCTTTTTGGCAACGGGAGCAGCTCTCTTGACGCACGCAGGCTATACTGTTTATATGTACGGTTTTCTTGTTAGGTTACCCATGAGACACCGAACCGATCAAAATCAGTTCGGTTAACAGATATAAAAACCGAAATTTCCATTACATGTATTAAAAACCGAAAATTCGGTTTCGGCTTCGGTTCGGTCTTCGGTTTGTCGGTTTTTATACCCATCCCTACTAATAATGTTCGTACTAAACTATGATCACATCTATTTAGGAAAGATGATAAGATTTTTTTACTATTTGTCCTCAGTGCATATTTTGCATACATTATTTTTTAAGCTAAACTTCATTGCTAAGTATGTTACTACGATGTTTTTCAACAGGGACTCCCGATGATAGTTGTGCCTCAGTGGATCGAAGCTAAAGGTCGCATGTCCATGGTTAGTATCTGACCAAGACATCCTACATTGCACATGAGTGCATTCAGGATTTCTAGAAGCGGGCAAGTCTTAATAGCAGAAGACTGGACCAAAATTATGAAGGATCGCAGAGAAGTACTAGGGGGCAGCAATCAGAAGCGCAACCCACAATTAGGAGACAGGTTCATCTACATGCTTCAATATGATGAATCAGGAGCGCTCCACATGTTCTATGCTATTTTACCTGACACAGAGCAGTAGGAGTGATTAGCTAGTTAGAATGAGTGTTGGTGGTGATGACTATGATGATTATTATTAGCTAGTGTTGGTGGTGATTAGCAATGACTATGATGATTAAATAGTGTTGGTGCTAACAACTATGATGATTATTAGCTAGTGTTGCTGATGATGATATGATGCAAGAGTATTTATATTAATATGATGATGATGATGACGATGATGATGAGTACATTATTATATCATTGGGTGAAAGAACCGCAGATTAGTTTTAAGTGCATGGATCCTAAGAGCAACTCTAGCAGACCCCGCATACGCCTTCGACCCGCAAAATAACCGCCAAAATGCGGGTACGGGCCGGAAAGCCTGCCCGACCAGACCCCGCATCCCGCCCCGGCCCGCAAAAATTTTTGGGGGGCACGGCAAATTCTCGGCCCCAACCCGGGAAAACGCGGGTTTCCCCCTCGCATCGGAGATAAGCAGTTGGCCGGAGGGACATTTCAGCCCGCGCGCTTTCCCCCTCCTTCCGCCGCCGCCTGCCCTTTGCTTCCGCCCGCCCACCGCCAGCGATTCTGGCCATATCTGCGGGCGGAATCGCGCCAGGCCGCCCACACCTCCCGCGCCGAGCGCCTTTGCACCGCCCCTCCGGATCCGGCGAGAAGAGCCGCCGTCGCCATCGCCACCGGGATCGACCACCGCCGAGCGCACTCGTCGCCGCCCGGGATCAACCGCCACCGGTTAGTCCCTTTTTTGTGATTTTTGCGAGCTGCGTAGTAGATTGACGCGCCGATGTGCGTGTAGATGGAAAAGACCCCGTGCGAGAAGTTCTTGCTATCCGATTCGTCCAATTCGGACGACTCGGATGTTGAGAGCATGCTTGCAAACTTCCGGCAACAAACATTGGTCATGGCGCTTGCCGTGAAGGAGCACGAAGACGAGCACCGGAAGAGGAGGCGAGGATCGACTGTCGGTCATTTGTGCATTCCTCGGAATCGCCATCTTGGGAACGAGATGTTGATGCAAGACTATTTCGTGGAGAATCCTACATATCCTCCGCACCTCTTCCGGAGAAGGTACCGAATGCGCCGATCCCTCTTTGTGAAAATTGTTGAAGCTTGCGAGGCAAATTGCTGGTATTTTACTCAAAGAAGAAATGCCGCGGGCTTAAAGGGATTTAGTGCATATCAAAAAATCTCTGCAGCTATGCAGGTGATTGCATATGGCGTTCCGGCTGACTATGCTGATGAGTATCTTCCCATTGGTGAAGATAGCACAATTGAGTCTGTGCGTAGATTTGCAGAAGTGATCATTCGTGTTTTCAATCCTGAGTATCTTCGGGCACCCAATGAAGATGACACAAAAAAATTGATGGCATCAAATGAGAGGAGAGGTTGTCCTGGCATGCTAGGTAGCATTGATTGTATGCATTGGAATTGGAAACCAAGGCTTGGCAAGGAATGTATTGTGGCAAGTCTTGTGATGCAACAATTGTGCTAGAGGCCGTAGCATCCGATGATTTATGGATTTGGCATTGCTTTTTTGGTATGCACTCTCAATGATATCATTGTGTTGCAACGGTCTCATTTGTTTGCTAGGCTTGCTAGTGGTGATGCTCCTGCTTGCAACTACACTATCAATGGGCATGAATACACAAAGGGGTACTATCTTTCAGATGGTATATACTCTCCATGGTGCATATTTGTCAAGAGCATCAAAGAACCCAAAACAAAAAAACAATGTGAATTTGCAAGGGTGCAAGAGGCAGCCCGAAAAGACATTGAAAGAGCATTCGGTGTTTTGCAATCTAGGTTTGCCATTGTCTGTGGTCCTGCTCGTTTTTGTGATAAGAAAACCTTGAAGAACATCATGACATGTTGTGTTATCCTGCACAATATGATTCTTGAGGATGAGAGAGGATTGAACTTAGAATTCTTTTACGACAATGTGGGTAGTCCTGTCAAACCAGCAAGAGACCCAAGCCGCATTAGAGCTTTTCTTCAGACATACAAAGAGATTGAAAACGTAGCCGCCCACTTTCAACTTCAGGAAGATCTCATTGAGCACCATTGGTAAAGGGCTGTACAGTGACTTTTTTTTGTATTCATGACAAATTTTGTATTGCACTATTTAAGTTTGCTACGGTTATTTGAATAATTATTTTTAATGCGGATGATTATTGTATTATGTTTGATTGGAATAATTCAGTTTGTTTTTTATTGTTGAATTATGTTGTATTTGATATTTGCGGGCTGACGATACGTGGGATGCAGCAGCGCAAAGAGCAGACCCCGCAAAGCCGACACGTAAAAATGTATATTCCGCGAATATACTATTTTACGGATCCGTTTGGGGGGTCTGCATCTGTGTTAGTTTGTAACCCGACCATAAAAGCTGTTTTGCGCGAACTGCAAATGCGTTTTGCGGGCCGGCGGGATGCGGGGTCTGCTAGAGTTGCTCTAAGTGATCAAGTCATGGATTATCGTGATAATCCATGACTTGGTCACTTAGGATCCATCCATTTAAAACTAATCCGCGGTTCTTTCACCTAATGATTTAATAACTCATTATAGTGTAAAAACAATCTCTAAATTGATATTGCATGAAAATTTGTATAAAAGTTTATGGATACGACCTAATATTTTAAAAAAAAGAGTATGGAATAATAGTAATAGCGCGGGCAGAGAGAAGCGCTACTAGTAATTACCAGTAGCGGTTGTTTGAGAAAGCGCTACTACTAAGTATAGCAGTAGCGTGTGCCATCAGGCGCTACTATTAAGCTTTAGCTGTACCGCCATGTTAGTAGCGCGGGTAGGCCAAAAACCAGCGCTACTGCTAGGCTTTTCCCTAATAGTGTACATGTACATTGTACCTAACAAGGGACAGTTTGCATGGTGATACGGAAACAAAACCTCTGAAAGAAAGGTGGAACTCTCTGGCAGGAAAGCCAAAAACATGAACTGAATCATGAATCGCCTACTATAAATTTTTTTTTGGAACGGAGGCTTCAGAGGAGCCCGACTTTGAATTAACAAAGCCATCAATCGGCCAGGAGTACAAGAGCAGACCACGAACAAAGCAACGGCTAAAGGATACAAGGGAGAAAGCAGAACAGCTTACAACGATACACCAACAACCAGCGAACGAAAATACAAGAAGTGCAGCTAATTGAGGATAAGCCCACTACACAATGGCCCTGAAACGACTACGGAAGAAGCCACGAGGATCTGCAGCCGCTAGAATAGGTCGGGCACATGTCTGGAAACCAGGAACTGGAGATGGCATAACACATGCTTTCTCTAACACCGAAGAGGAACCCTTCCCTCGCCTAGGCTCGAAGGCGCCGAACCGTCAAAGTGTAGAGACGCTCACCCGAGAGCTAAAGCAAGGTTGGCCTCAAGTCCGGGCCAGCCATGGATCACAACCATCATCACGTCGGAGCACACACATGGAGGCTGCGACGCAGACGCCGTAGGGAACCGATGGAAGAGGGTAAGCCGCCGGGACAGTCTCCGAAAGGAAGAAGCTGCCAAGCCCCATGGCGAAGATTAGGTCCGAGGAACTCAAGAACCAGCCGAATCGGCACTAACGGAAGCGCTGCTGCTGCCGTGAAGGGGAACCCGATCCTTCCGCCTGTCTCAAGGGCGCCGACCGCGGGCATTGCAAAACACCGCTTGAGCAACTTGTGGCTGGATCTGAAACCTGCAATCAATATATCCCCCATCGACTCTACAGACGCCAGGCGCCCACTTGCAGCTGCTACACGCCCCCAAAGCACCAACCTACCCCAGACGGCGCCTCCAAGGAGGACACGACGCACCAGGCGCCGCCGCCGCCCATCCCACGCCGGGATTTGAGCTTTTCGCCCGGGAGGCATGGCCGGGTGTGGATGGGATCCCACGCCGCGACTCCAACGAGCAGAACCGACGCAAAGAAGCGCCGCCGCCGCCGTGTTGGGAATACCAACAGGGTTTCCAGGCCCAAGACCACCACCGGCCTCAGGGAGCACCTCACGCACCGGATCCGGGGATCAGAGGCCGGAATCAGGCGAATCCAGCAAGGGAGAGCAGAGAGAGGAGAACATGTCGCTCAGATTCTGGAGCAGAGAGGGAGAACCTCGCCCGGCGCCCGCGACCACTACCGCCAGGACCTCGCTGCCCGAGCAGCCGAGGGATCCGCCCGCACCTCCAGCTGCCGCCAAGGACGACGCCCGCCTCACCAACCGCCGCCCGGCTTCCGGGCCCAACGCAAGCGTAGCGGTTAATGAGCGGCACGCCGCCATCACATCAATGTCGCCCAGCGAGTTCGAGCGACTCCCTCGGGTGACGGCAGGGGAGGAGGGGTGGAGGGAGCGGCGCCTAGGGAAACCCTAGGGGCCCTTGGGTCGCCCCGGGGAGGACGACGCGAGGGGAGGGGAGGGGAGGGGAGTTATGTTCCGCCTACTATATATTATGGGGGCTTCATCGATGATACATTTGTTCCAGTGAGGCCCTGCTCTCCTCTACAACAGGGCCATATGTTGCATCGGTTATTAGCAGACCGTGGTGTTGCTACACCTTGTACCGGTACATGCTCTCCATGACGTCATCAATGGCGGCATGCTCGGAGCTCAGGTCTCCAGGCAGTGGCGGAGCTACAAACAAGAGCAGGGCGGGCCAATCTGAAGAATACCACCCAAAAAATTCAGAAATAGCCCAGTTAGGCTCATACTTTGCATTGTTTTCGTTCTAAGCTGGGCGGGCCATGGCACTGTTTTGCCCCTACATAGCTCCGCCACTGTCTCCAGGATGCCCTGAAATGGTCCTCCGATTACCGGCAACATCAACATGACGAAGTGGCCAGGACTGGAGAACGAGAGCACACCAACCTTCCGGCGGGCCCCAATTTACTCATGGGAAAATAAGACCATCTGGAGACGGAGCGGATCTGACCATCAGCCATGGGAGAGCGGCATGCTGATGCCTAACGGCCGGTCGGGGAAGACCTGCACCACGCTGCCGACCGCCCGGTCCACATGGCTGAGAAAAGGAAGTCGGGCTGGTTAAAGAAGAGGACCTGAGGGACGTTGTGCGCGGATAATGGCGATGACTGGGGCGGCCAAAACCATACTGACATCATCGGCGGATGATGGCGGCTGGAATAAAGACACTATGTGTACTGCCGGCACCGGCCGGATTCCTAGAGGGCGGGTCGTGGCGGCCAGCCGCCGTGATATCATCTGCCCAGAATGGCCAGTCGCCGTCACGGACCGGCAGCATGCACCTGGAACTAACGGATGTCTAGAAGACGTGGACGTCGGTTCGGAGCTCCTACACCTTGCCGGCTCGGTCATCCTCGTCAGGGTTGGGGGAGGCAGCGGCGGTCCAGTCCCGTGAGGGAGAGACAGCAGGGCTGAAGTCAGCAACATTACCAAGCCGGGGTTAGGTGGCACATGCTACCGGAGTGGAGGTCAGCGGAGAAGACGGGCGCACAGCTCCGATGCAGGGCGCCGGCAGGGACCTCCATGGAGACGAAGACGAGGAGAGAACAATAGCGGGTAAGCGCTGGCATGAAGGTTCCCAGGGAAGTAGCGGTGTCGCCATGTCGAGGGACGGGGAGTCTTCCTCGGGCACATAGCAGCAGCCAGCTGGAGGAAGAGGACGAATGAGGGAGGGCGATGGTGGGGTGGACCAGGTCAACAATCACGCGGGTGGGCTGAAATTTTTACTTCACAAAATGCCCTCAGGACTTGTACGAAAATGCTAGGCTTAGGGATACTTTTTACAATATTTAACGGACTGACCTCTCTCCTCACTAATCTCTCCCCCTCCCCTCCTAATTGTCAATGTGGGGCCCGCTTCAACTTAATCGCCAATCAACACATCCCACCTCTCAGCCCAACCCCTAAAACTTCTGTAAAGCTCCCGTACGTGTAGCATTGCCGGGACTTATATACCGGAGAACGGGAGCGATGATGTGCATGTTGTACAGCTGGCGATTTCACTGGCAGATAGGAGCACTACGGACGGTGGCGTTCTTGCGCGAGGAGACGGCGCAGCGCATACCACTTAAGCCGATGCGCGGGGACGGCGATGGACCGCGGGCCGCAGCTCTACGGCCCGAAGGGGCGAAGCAGCAGCAGTGGGCAGATCGGGGCGACGATGGGGAAGACCTCAGGACGGTTGCAGGGATCGCGTGTCATGCTCGCTACGGCCCGACGGGGCGATGCAGCGGTAGTGCGAGGGTCGGTGCAGCCCCGGAAACGGCCTAGAGCGGACGGCCACGGTGCGGCGGTTGTCCGCGCGCCGCGGCACTACGGCCCAAAGGGGCGACGCAGCGGCAGCGCATGATGTGTTGCAACCACGGGAACGGCCGATGATGCAGCGGCGGCGGAGACCACGCTGCGACGCTACAGGCCGAAAGGTCGACGCAACGACGATGCGTATCGATGCAGCCACGGGAAGAACCACGAGGCAGCGATGCTGTGGTCCAAAGGGACGACGCGGCTACAGCCTGTTGCCCGATCAGTGAAAAGGCATGTAAACTTGATGTTGATCTTCACTAAATCCTGCGGAGACGTGCATCGGATTATCAGACCGGACGTCTTGCGTCACACGACGACAGAACGTACAACAGTCCACACGGATGCAACATGCACGGGCAGCCAGCATGCACACATCATGCATGGACGCGGCATGCACAATGGGCACCCAGCAGCACGCCTGCACGGGGCGCGTGAGTGCGCGCGCCATGCGGCCAGCCCGACAGGCCAGCGCGAGCGGCCGCCGTACCGGCGTACACGACGCGCGTGCGTATGGCCCGAGGGCCCAGGTGGCAACCGATTCCATCGGGGAGCCGATGAAGATGCTGATGAAGTAGACAAGGCAAGGTAGAATAATATGCTATGCTAACCTAGCTTTTGTAATAATCACGATACTCAGCATCCATAACCCAGGGAAGGCAACCTCTTTTGTTCACATTCTCTTTCAGTTTCTTCTAAACTCAAAACTCAATACAAGAAAACACATCAAACATTCAGCAAAGAGTGTACACTCATAACCTGATCACAAACTGAACGAACCCCCGAGCAGAAAAGATGCCCATGGTTTAGAGATATATAAAGAGACAGAGTTTGCAACGTTCAGAACACCGGTTACAATAGCAGCATGATTTTTTTTAGGATAATAGCAGCATGATAATTGTGATGAGGCTGAATGGTGTGTAGCTCATGGGTAAATGTGTTTCCCGTGTTAACCCCTGCACATAATCTTCTGTTGTTCATCGGATTTAGGTGGTGCTTGTTTTCAGGGACCTTTTGGTGTACGGACTAGAAAAAGTCTTTCTTAGAGATTTTTTAACCAAGCAGGAGGGACTACTAGGGACTAAAAGGTGCCTTTTGTGACTAAATGAAAAAGACTCTCAAGGAAAGTCTTTTTGGGACTTTTCCAACAATGCCCCTCCCTGCACCCATTGCTCGCTGCCCCATGGTGTTGTTTGGTTGTTATTTTTCTGTATATTAGGGGTAACATGGTCATTTAATAACCTCCAGGGAGGGACAAGAGACTTTTTAGTCCCTGGAAACAAACAGGGAGGGACTTTTTAGGGACTAGGAACTTTTTAGTTGGGACGAGAAAAAGACCTAGGACTTATGAACCAAACAGGGCCTTATACGTTGGGGTAAATAGTCATTTTCCTTTCGAACTAAGATCTCTCATTTTCGCCCGGAGGTAAAGTCACTAGTGCAGAATCGGGCTATAGCACCGGTTCGTAAGGGCTTTTAGTGCCGGTTCTGTAACCAGCACTAAAGGGTGGGGACTAAAGCCCCCCCCCCCCCTTAGTACCGGTTTGCCACGAACCACCACTAAAGTGCCACCATGTGGCACGAGCCAAGGCCGGGTGCGGGGAGACCTATAGTACCGGTTGGTAACACCAACCGGTACTTATTGTTCAGGGGTTTTTGGTTTTATTTTTTATTTTTCCTTTAGTTTTGTGTTTTCAATTTAATTTAGAGATTGTTTTTACATTATAATGAGTTGTTAAATCATTAGGTGAAAGTACCGCAGATTAGTTTCAACTGGATGCATGCATGGATCCTAGCTAAGTGATCAAAGTATATATGCCATATCCATTATATATTAGTTGATCACTTATATTAGGCGAGCAAGTAATTAATATGGATATGTCATATACTTGATCACTTAGCTAGCTAGGATCCATCCAGTTGAAACTAATCCATGGTTTCTTTCATAAATGATATAATAACTCATCATCATCATACTAATATAAAAACTACTGCATCATATATATCATCAACAACAAGTTAACGGTATACTAGGTAGCTAAAAATCATTATAGTCACCATTGCCACTATTTAATCATCATAGTCATTACCGCTATCTAATCACCACCAATACCAGCTTAAAGAAGAAACATTCACTTTGTACCAGAAGGAAAGATATCATCGAGTTCAACATGATCACTCTTTTAGATGAAGTTCAGGACGAAGAACACGGACATGAGAGGACAAGTACTAAGAGCATGCTAATCACTCCTGCTGCTCTCTCTCTCTCTCTCTCAGGTAAAATGGCATAGAACATGTGTAGCTTTCCTGATTCATGATATTGGAGCATGCAGATGAACATGTCTCCTAATCATGGGTTGCGCTCGCTTGTTGACTCCTAGTACTTCTCTGCGATCATTCACAATTTTTGCTCAGGTCTTTCACTATTAAGCATTCCTCGGTTCTAGAAATCCTGAATGCACTCGTGTGCAATGTAGGATGTCTTGGCCGTAAGCTAACAATTGACATCCGACCGTTAGTCGAGATCCACTGAGGCACAACTATCATCGGGAGTCCCTGTTGAAGAGAATATCGTATAGTATCATACTTAGCAACATGAAGTTTAGCTTAAAAAATAATGTATGCAAAAGATGCACTGAGAACAAATAGTAAAAATCTTACCATCTTTCCTAAATACATGTGACCGTAGTTCAATACGAACACTATTGGAGTACTAAGATTTGCAAGTCTAGGAAAATAATTTCTCTTGACAGCATCAAGATCCTCAAGCCATGAAACATATTGACTTATCTCCTCGCGGTTTAGTTCAGCCCCGGGACAATGGACGGTCCTGTCTACCAAGCGCTGGACATGTTTGCTTCAATGGAAATAAGTTGTCAATAAAAATTAGTTGTCAACTATTTTTGAAAAAACAATATCGAACATAAATATGGCATGAGAAACTCACATAATGATAGAACTGGAGGCGTCTGCACATCGACTCAAATGTCTCTATTACCTTCAATATCATCTTCGAGACAAATATCAAAGGTGATAAACATATCAGGCTCAAATGCATAAGCCTTGCATAGTGCTTACCAAGTTTTGCATTTAAAATGGGTGTAGGTTTCTTGATTGTATAATTTGACATCAAAGGTATAACCATGCTCGGTCTTCGAGTAAACTCTCTTTACCTCCATAGTTTTGTTAGGACTGAAACCTATCTTATCCAAGACAAAAATCCTTGCATGGCAGGGGATACGCTAGTAGAATAGTGAAAATTTGAAATAATAAGTTGAAGCAAATGAAGCATATATAAGTCATGCTTAATTACGAAAAAAGACTTGTCGTTGCGACTTACTGTATCCACTTCGAAGGTCTCATCCAGCTTGATGCTGAAGCGCCTATCATCAACTAGGAAATTTCTGTCGCACAGGCCCCGTTGGTCTTCACAGTCTTGGCACATAATGAAATCGTTTTCATCATCAGACGACATTTCCTATGTTCATAGGTGAAACATTAAACACTTATTAGTTATATATTAATTCAACCAATTAAACTCTATTAATTCAACTAGCTAGTGAAACTAATTAATTCAACTAAGCACTTACTAAAAATATACCTAAATAAAGTATAGCTCCTAATTCAACCAACTAGTTCAACTAATTCAACTAATTCAACTAAACTAGTTCTATTAACTTTCTTACTAAAAATAAAGTAGCTAGTTCTATATACTAAAATTTTAATTAGATGATCAAATCTCATATACCTAAATTTAGTATATATTAATTCATCTAACATTAATATAAATTCATCTATAACTAAAAGTATAAAAAAGTAACTCATCTAACAGTATCTAATTCTTATATAATCTAACAGTTTGATATTAAACATGTGTGCGGGTGTGTGTGTGTGTGTTTGTGTATGTGCGTGTGTGCATATGTGTGCCTTTGGAGGCCGCGAAGCGGCAGGGGCCGCCAGGCACGCCTGTGATCGATCTTACAGCTGTGGGGGCGAATGACGCGGCAGGACGGCGTATTTAAGGTGACAGGGCGGCCAGTATGGGGTAGCGGGGCGGCGACGACGGTGACGGGGCTGCGCGACGGGGAAGCGACGGGCGGCGACGATGGCGATAGAAGGGCGCATCGACGTAAAGGCGGCGGGACGGCGGCGACGAAGATGAAGATGATAACTGAAAATTTTCATAAGTGTTGTTTATATTTGGGAGGCCTTTAGTACCGGTTGGAGACAGGAATCGGTACTAAAGGTTAAATTTGGCCAGGCGAAGCGGCGGGAAGCGACCCCCTTTAGTACCGGTCCGTGACTCCACCCGGTACTAAAGACCCACCCTTTATTACCGGTTTTAGCCACGAACCGGTACTAAAGGGGGTGCGCTCCCGTTCCGCGGTGCTCATTGTTTAGTCCCACCTCCCCGAGCGAAGGGCAGCCACATTGGTTTATAAAACCAGCCGGCTCCTTCGAGCTCCTATATAATGCAGGCCTCTGGGTCTAACTTTGCCGCGCTGCGCTGTGAGCCTGATGTGCCTTATGGGCCTGCATATGCACGCCCAAGGCCGAGGAGGCCCACTGGGCAGCGCGGAATTAATTTTTTTCATATAGTTTTTTCTTTTGTGATTTATATATTTTCTTCTATTTATCTGCGAGTAGTTTTTGGCTGTATTTAAAGTTTCTTATATTTAATATTAGTATGTTTTATCATTATATTCATATTTGTAGTGATTTTTCAGTTCATTTTGTAGTGCTTTTCACTTTCACGGTGATTTAGCTCTGAAAACAAATCAGTAAATGCATCGAAAATAGCAAATTATGTCAGAAAGGGTTAAAAGTTGATGACGTGTATTTGAATTGTGCATCTAAACGCAAAAGATGTCCGAAGTTGTTCTAAGTTATTAAAATATTGAATAGCCGATGTAACAGATGAGTTTTCGTCCGAAACCCTGATACTTCCTAAGAGATTGTCCAGTTTGTACACGAAAAGCATCCAGTTTTTGCCATAACCCTCTCTACTTTTTTGCACATGCTATGCGGGTGAAATGATGATACCTTGCCAAGTTTCAACCTTTTCAGAGTTCATTTTGTAGTGCTTTTTTACTTTCACGGTGATTTAGCTCTGAAAACAAATCAGTAAATGCATCGAAAATAGCAAATTATGTCTGAAAGGGTTGAAAGTTGATGACGTGGATTTGAATTGTGCATCTAAACGCAAAAAAAGTCTAGAGTTGTACTAAGTTACTAAAATATTGAATAGCCGGTGTAACAGATGAGTTTTCGTCCGAAACCCTGATACTTCCTAAGAGATTGTCCAGTTTGTACACGAAGTGCATCCAGTTTTTGCCGTAACCCTCTCTACTTTTTTGCACATGCTATGCGGGTGAAATGATGATACCTTGCCAAGTTTCATCCTTTTCAGAGTTCATTTTGTACTGCTTTTCACTTTCACGGTGATTTAGCTTTGAAAACAGATCAGTAAATGCATCGAAAATAGCAAATTATGTCAGAAAGGGTTGAAAGTTGATGACGTGGATTTGAGTTCTACATCTGAACGCAAAAAGAAGTCCGTAGTTGTACTAATTTATTAAAATTTTGAATAGCCGGTGTAACAAATGAGTTTTCATCCTTAACCCTGATACTTCCTAAGAGATTGTCCAGTTTGTACACAAAGTGCATCCAGTTTTTGCCGTAACCCTCTCTACTTTTTTGCACATGCTATGCGGGTCAAATGATGATACTTTGCCAAGTTTCAACCTTTTCAGAGTTTATTTTGTAGTGCTTTTCACTTGCACGGTGATTTAGCTCTGAAAATAAATCAGTAAATGCATCGAAAATAGCAAATTATGTCAGAAAGGGTTGAAAGTTGATAACTTGGATTTGAATTGTGCATTTGAGCGTAAAAAAGTCCTGAGTTGTACTAAGTTATTAAAATATTAAATAGCCGGTGTAACAGATGAGTTTTCGTCCGAAACCCTGATACTTCCTAAGAGATTGTCCAGTTTGTACACGAAGTGCATCCAGTTTTTGCCGTAACCCTCTCTACTTTTTGGAACATGCTATGCGGGTGAAATGATGATACCTTGCCAAATTTCAACCTTTTCAGAGTTCATTTGGTACTGCTTTTCACTTTCACGGTGATTTAGCTCTGAAAACAAATCAGTAAATGCATAAAAAATAGCAAATTATGTCGGAAAGGGTTGAAAGTTGATGACGTGGATTTGAATTGTGCATCTGAACCCAAAAAAAGTCCGGAGTTGTACTAAGTTATTAAAATATTAAATAGCTAGTGTAACAGATGAGTTTTCGTCCAAAACTCGGATACTTCCTAAGAGATTGTCCAGTTTGTACACGAAGTGCATCCACTTTTTGTCGTAACCCTCTCTACTTTTTTGCATATACTATGCGGGTGAAATGATGATACCTTGCCAAATTTCAATCTTTTCAGAGTTCATTTTGTACTGCTTTTCGCTTTCATGGTGATTTAGCTCTGAAAACAAATCAGTAAATGCATCGAAAATAGCAAATGAAGGCAGAAAAGATTGAAATTTGATGATGTGGCTTTGAACGTTGCACGCTGAACACACAAAAAGTTTGGAGTTGTAATAATTAAGTTTAAAAAAAATGAAGTGCCTTTGTAACAGATGAGTTTTAAATGCCCAAAACCACGATACTTGAAAAGAGATTGTCCAGTTTGTATACGAAGTGCATCCAGTTTTTGCCGTAATCCTCTCTACTTTTTTGCACATGCTACGTGGGTGAAATGATGATACCATGCCAAGTTTTAACCTTTTCGGAGTTCATTTGTAGTGCTTTTTAATTTCAGGGTCATTCAGCTCAAAACAAATCAGTAAATGCATGAAAAATAGCAAATGAATGCACAAAAAGTCCAGAGTTAAAATAAGTTATTAAAAATGAAAGAGAGGCGCAATGCTCACCTGCACGTTGCTTATCTTCAGGCCTTGAGGAAATAGTGTAGACTGCACGGAGCTATGTGTAGTTTTCGTCCAAACCCTTGATAGCTCCGTGCAGTCTACACCATTTCCGCAAGGTTTGAAGCTAAGCAACGTGCAGGTGAGGATTGCGCCTCTCCTTCATCGTCTCTGCACTCAGGGCTTACAAACCGCTGCGAGTGCCTCTCGCTTGGCGAGGTGGGACTAAAAAACAGCTGCAAAAAGAATCAACTACAAAACTCTAGTACCAGTTCATGCCACGAACCGGTACTAAAGGTGCTGGTGGGGCCCCAGCCTGGCCACAGCCTGTCACAGCCTATTTAGTACCGGTTCGTGGCACGAACCGGTACTAAAGGTTCGCCACTTAACCTGTACTAATGAGCTCCGCCCGCCTAGCCATTGGAACCGGCACTAATGGTCACAGTACTGCCGGTTCAGTTACAAAACGGGATTAATGTGCTTCACATTAGGTCATTTTTCTACTAGTGAGTTGAATCATTCTGCTAATAGAGTGGGGGAAAGTAGAGAATGGCTTTGTTGCTATTGCCATTCTCACAGTCTTCTACTATAATTTTTTTATGTCCTTCCTTTTGAAGTACCAAGCTACTCCCTCCGTCTCATAATGTAAGACCTTTTCTGACTCTACTAGAGTCAAAAAACATTTTACATTAAGGGACAGAGCAAGTAGTTCTCAAATAATTTTGTAAAAGTTGAGCTTGCTTATTTTAATCACAATCCTTCTCCTTGGATGGCCAAGAAGGAAACCTACAAGAGGTTCCGTTGCTCGAATAAAGTGTGGTTTGCTCTGCAAGCGAAGCCTGATAGTTTGGTCAACGATGTATATAATCTTGCAAACTCCTTTTTGGAAGAGTTGGGACTTTCCATTTGTGTATTATTATTGGAAGATGAAAATATCCACGGACATGGATAACGTACACATTTCTCGTCTCGGTTCTTCTGCTCTATAGTATTATTTATAACCATGAATTGAATGGTTAATTTTTTTATAATCATAAGTTGGTTGATGTTATTACTGAAGCTGGTGAGTCCAGTAATGGTGAATATGCTCTCTCCGGAACAAATTAATTGACGTAAGTGTGCATCAATTAATTTTGATTGGAGGGAGTAGCAGATTTCTGCTAATTTTGCATCTTGTCACTCGCTACCTTGAAGTTTGCAATTGAAGAAAGAAATGAAAACGTTCATTTATATTGTGATACTTGCTGATACGGATGAACAAGGTTTAATTTTAACAAAATCGAACTATTTTGTTTTGGAAGAGCCAAAGATGAATAAAATGCTTACAAACAACTGTTCGGATGTGAACTGGGTACCCTATCGTTTAGTTATCTGGGCAATACCAATTCACCATCGCAAGCTATCTAATAAGCAGTGGAAGTGTATTGAAGATCGATTTGAAAAAAAACTAAGATGTTGGAAGTGTAAGCTTATGTCATACGGAGGTCAGCTAGTACTAATAAATTCAGTGCTCACGAGTATGCCGTTGTTCCTTTTGTCCTTCTTTGAAGTACTTGTAGGGGTACAGAAAAGGTTGGACTTTTATCGATTACGATTCTTTTGGCAGTGCGATGAAATAAAGAGGAAATACGGACTTACTAAATGAGATATCATTTGTAGGCTGAAGGACCAAGGTGGTCTTGGGATTAAGAATTTAGAGGTAAAAAATAGATGCCTGGTCAGTACATGGTTGTACAGTCTTTCTATTTAGACAGAAGGCACGTGTGTACAAATTTTACGTAATAAGTACCTACAATCGAAGACCTTGGCCCAGGTTACAGACCCAATGATTCACCTTTGTGGAAGGGGTTGATGACAAGGAAAGCAGCTTTCTACCATAGAACTAAATTCATCATTGAAAATGTTAATTCGACTAGATTCTGAGGAGATGCCCTTAGCCACACAATATCCGTCTCTATAACATTGTACACCGTAAGGATGCTTACGTTGCTATAGTACTACAGTCCAATCATCTAAATATTCAATTTCAGAGATCTTTGGTAGGAGATTGATTGGAAGCATGGCTACATCTGGTCAGAAGGTTCACGGATGTTAACCTCTGTGATGAGCCTGATAGTATTCACTGGAGATTAACCATGAACGGCATCTTTTCGGTGAAATCTATATATATGGACCTAATTGACTCTGGTCCGATCCCGAAATTACATATTTGGAAGATCAAAGTGCTGTTAAAAACCAAAGTCTTCATATGGTTTGTTCATAAAGAGGTGTTTCTGACTAAGGATAACTTGGCAAAACGTAATTGGGAGGTTAGTTAAATATGTAGCTTTTGTGATCAAGAACAAACTAACAAACACCTCTTTGTCTATTGTCCGCTGGCCAAACTATTTTGCCTTTAATAACTCCCCTCCAAATAGTATTCACACATTATTTGGGACGTGGTTAAATGGAGTAGAGACAAATATTGCGAGACATATTCGGATAGGAGTATGTTCATTACTTTGGGCTATATGAAACTATAGAAATGCTATTGTTTTTAACAGAAAAACTCGTATAAATTTTTTGCAGGTTATTTACAGGGTCACTGCTTGGATCCGTACTTGGTCGTTGCTCATTCCTACGGAAGCTAGGGAGTCTTTGATTACTGGGTCTACCCGATGGGAGATGGTAATTCGGGGTATCTAGAACCGGTTTGGATGGCGGTCTAGTAATAGGATAGGTGTTTAGTCATCTCGTTTTGTTTTTGCCGGTTATGAAAACTTTTTACTTCTTTGATCGCTTTTTGAGTTATGAGCGAGCTTGTTCTAGACCACAGAAATGTCGGTTACTTTGCTTAATAAAGGGGCTGCATGTATCTTTCTGATGCAGAGGCAGGGGGTAATCCTTCTTTACTAATTTTTTTTGAAATAAGAGCAAGGACGACAGTACAACACCCGCTCTGAGTTTTCAGTGGACATTTCAGAGCGTTTATTACCTATCATGGACGTAAAATGTATCTCACTCCTGGTATTGGCAATTGTTTTTATCTAGTTAATGGAATAATGCCATACATGTCATTCTGCAGTGAAAATTCTGACAAAAAAGCATCAACTTCGTCTATGTATCAAGTAGACACAGCATGCCACAACTCCTCCATCATCAATACCATGAGGACTGCACAAGCTAGCTTGAGCAAGCACTCAGAAGATGGGATAATTAGAATTTGTTCGTTCTTAAAAAGTTGCATAACGGGATAAAACCCTACATGTGACTGGCCCACACCCAAGATCATGAGAAAAGCGCAGTGCAGGCTTTCATCTACTAAGATATACTGCAAAACTTTAGCCAGCAAAAGAAAACAGTATAGGTTCATCTCATCAGTACAAGGCTGTTACGAAATTCGGAAATTAATTTCAGCTGCATGTGTATTCTCTCCACTGCGTCTCACCTCATGTGCATGCGATTCATCTCTCTTAGTAATATCTCACATGTGTGCCGCAATTTCTCTGATGTTTCTCAAAGAAACAGAAATGGAACGATACTTGGTCTATGTGAATGCCCCTATGATCAACAATGCAAAAAACCACATGCGACATGTCTCGGTCCGAGTTCTACTGACTGTACGTCCCAGCACACATCTCCTTTCAGTTTCAGCTTCTTCTAAACTCTCATTTCATTAGCAAGACGCTCGTCACATATCCTGAGTCCTGACAAGCAACAAAACAAATGCATACACAAAATTATGAAACATCAGATAAGGTATATAACAAGGCAGAGCACCGGCTGAAGTTTAGTTAAAGCGACAGCATAGTTAGTGTGATATTGAAAGTTGCAACTCATGAGGAGTAAAAGTAGCTAGCTTGTTCGTAATGCCAGAGTTGCATGAAGGGTCCATGGTACCTTATGCAAGAATTGCATGACGATACTACAAGCATTGCATCAAGCATACAATTACTGTAGTGTAGTGTCTAGATCAGCCGATCAAAAATGCAACTGAGTTTTCTGCATGAACCGAGATACTGCAAGGTCCCAAATGTTCATGTTGGAAAATTAGTCAGTCTACAGAATAAAGATAACATAGTTTTTAGCTTCTTTCAAAATTCCAGCTCATAGAGCGGCGCATATAGGTTTGTTTTCTAATACTAAATAGGGAAATTAAAGGTTTCTGCATGACACAATAGAGTTTTCGGTCATGGAGTAGCACATATATAGGTTTAGTTTTCAAGAGTGAAAACAGTAGAGGTTGCAGATTCAAGGTTGACCTCATCTCATGTTTCACTGAATAGGGAAATTAAAGGGTGATTGTAAAAAGCCATAGATAATCCGCAGAAATCCATTGAAATTTGCTTTCCGCGTGAAGTCTGCATTACAAGGCATCGCCTTCTGCCCGGCAACATTACCCACACACACGGCTGCAAATTTTCCACATGCTGAAACCATGGCGATGATGATGCACTATATAACAACTGTACGTTCTGAGATCACCGAGACGACCATTCTTTCATTTCTAGGCTGCTCATCCTCTCCCACTGTGGCCACCGGTGGTCGATCGTCTGCACCATTTCTAATTGACTGACCTCGTGTGAACTTGTAACAGCCAGATGCAGTGCTGTGCTTTCCCTGGCCAAGAATGCTAAGTGGAACGAGCTGAAGAACAGTGAAAAAGCAAGCTCAGACCGACGAAACTGAAACCCCATCAGCCAACAAATAGGCAAGGTTCAGAGAAGCGTGAAGTCCTATCTGCCACATTCTGCGGCATATTGTCGCTGATTCGCACAGAGCGAGCGACCAGCGAACGAGATGGGCCGACCAAATTAACCGAAACGAACGTGCTACAGTACAGCCGGTTATTTCAGGTTTTAGGAACCTTCTACAATGTTTCTGAACCGATTTTACATCTCTTTTTTCTGTTTCTTTTTTGTTTAATCTTGTTTCTTCTGCCCTGTTTCTTTCTTATATTTTAACTCTTTTATTGTTTACTTTTTCCTTTCTCTTCCCTTTTCCTTTTTTCCCTTTTTTTCGTTCCGGATTACCAAAAAAGTTTAGAATTTCAATGTGCGCTTCTTTACAAAAAATGCTAAAAAAAATCAGTATTTCAATTTTTAACAATGTTGGCATATTCATTTTTTCACAAATTACAATTTTATTCAGGAATTTCAAAAAGTGTTCCAAATTTTAAAATTTGTTCACAAATTCCAAAAATGTTTATGTTTTCAAATTTTACATAAAATGTCACCACTTTTATAATTTTTTCATAAATTCAAAAAATGTTCACATTTTCAAAAAATGTGCACAAATACAAAAAATGCGCATGTTTTAAAAATTTGTTCGTAATTCAAAATATATTTGGGAAATTTCACAAAATGTTCGCGTTTTTTTATTTTTTGTTAAAAAATTGAAAAATATTCATGACTTTAAAAAATGTCCTGCTCTCTAGTTTTTTCGCAAATTCAATAAATGTTCATGTTTCCAAATTTTGTTCGCAAATGGAAATACTGTTCACGTTTGGAAAACAATATTCAATGTTTGCGTTTTCATTTTTGTTCCTCTTTTCAAAATTTTGTTCATAATTTTGAAAGATGTTTGCATTTTCAAATTTGTTACTTTTTTTGAAAAAATGTTTAAGATTCCTAAAGAATGTTATGTTTTAACAAAATGTTCGAGTTTTTCAAATTTTGGTCAGAAATCTCAAAAATAAAATTACGTTGAAAAGTCTGAAAAAAAGATTAAATCTGTGTCAATTTATACTTCATATAAACTGGGCTGCCATTTTGGACATCAGATATTTAAGGAATTACAATGGCTAACGATGTTGATCACTTGCAGCTCGCAGGAGGTCTTCGGTCCGAATCCTCTCACGCAGTTTTAGTTTTCGTAATTTTAACGAACTTTTATTTACTTTTTGCCGCTATCGGTTGTTTCTTTAGATATAGAGATGCAAATGTAGGACGGTTGTTTATAAGACCCAGCGGTTAGGACAGTGCGCTTCTTGCTACGAAGTCGACTGTTCGATTCACAGCGAAAGCACGATTATTTTTGCCTTTCTTTGTCTTGCGAATGCGTTGCCTCCGCGCGGCACTGCAAATGGGCCTGGCTGGCCCTGTGCGAAACGCCGACCTTTTGCCGCAAAGAGGGCCATATAGGACGTCCCGAGAGAAGCAGCCGGAAAAGAGAGCAGCAAAACCGTGGCCTAGTTTCCTCATAAATGTACGCTAGCAACAACAGGGCCACGGTGACCATACTCCATCCATTCCTAAATATAACACCTTTTAGACATTCCAACACGGACTACATACATAGCAAAATAAGTGAATGTACATGTCTATATACATCCGTATGTAGTTAATCTATATTGAAATCTCTAAACGGGCGTATATTTAGAAACGGGGGGAGTAGAACTAAACCGAAGGATATTGACAAGGGCGGTTCCTCTCTCCTCTCTGGAATCACTCCCCGCTCTGTCGAATCCCTCCCTCCTCTGCAAGTTGTTCCATGTGATTTGAGTGAGTTGTCCCTAGTGATTGAGAGAAGTGTTCTTGGGATCGTAACATAACTGATCCTACAGTACAAGCAAGGATGACGCGACAAGCTTACGATGGAGGAGGAGAAAGCTACCTCATGCTCGCGGAAGGAATGCGGCGGAGGAAGCTGCATTTCGGTCGGCCTGTGAGGGAATTTTTCTTGTCAGCCTATCACGCTCTAGGGCATTGTAGGTAGGTGAAACTTCCTTTTAGCGTACACGAGGCGAGATGCCGAGCTGGCCATGCGACGTGGCCAGATAGCATGGCGTGACGCCATGCAACAATGTCGTGTGAACCGACATGGTACGAGGAGGTGGAGCGTGACAACCTACCTGTGTGAACCAGCCCAATGCACTGAAGGCTAGCTAGTTAGCCAAGTGGATCATGGTTGTTAGTTCGTCAGCCGCATGATAGCTCTAGTCTTAGTCTTCGGACATGGAGCGAATCAAGGAAACAAACTGGCTGCATGTGCGTGTGGAGGCTGGGTTAGTGTGTGTGCGTGGGTCTATTTAAGTATATAGTTGTAAACCATGTTCATTTGACAAGAGAATAGAGAGAAGAAAAAGGCTTGTCTGTGTGATACGGCAGCTCACCAAAACACCTGTTTCTCCATTGCTCTTGTGTTGGTTCTGTGAGGCAGCCGGGAGAGAAGGGAGCGGAGAGAGTCGGCCCCAACAGTTTTGAGAAGGTGAGAAGATAATGCCGCGGATGAATGAATTTGGGCCGAAATGAAACGAGAGCCAGGCCCAGCTTATGCGCAGCACACACGGGCTAAGATACGGCCCAGGTGATGACCTCTCCCTTTCTTTTGTTATTAAGTTTGGATTTTACTTTATACTCCAAAAAGTCTCACATCTTTTTTTTTTTGCTCGAGCAACTAAAAAGAGTTAACTAGTTGGATTGACAATGTATGTTGAAATGAAAACTGGTCCAAACTGCAAAGGTCTACTATATATCGACACAAGACATATATACTTTGTGGCAATAACGAGAGAGCATATAGCTGGATAGCTGACTTTGCAGTGGAAGTAACCAATGAATGTGTGATGCTGAATGGAGCAACTCATGATTAATGTCATCAACTAGCATGACTATGAAATATCAACAACATGAAGAAAATCATGATGTGTTCCTTTTTTTTTACATAAAAAATAGCATTGTGCTTAAGGTCAACGGGCTCTAGTGTCTAGCAATATTGATGGCAGAGATTTTCTCCTTCAAAACGCAAATGTTGTGTTTCGATACTTCTGATAGAAATATTAGTTTGTACTATACGAGTTATCGAAGGCTACAAACAGACATAGTGGTAAGAGCATCTCTAGCCGCGCCCCCAACACGGCCCCCCAAGGCGATTTCTTCATACGGCTGCTTAAAAACGTCCAGTCAAGGCGTCCTAAGAGCCCGCTTTTTCGCGGTTTGGGTCGAAATTAGCACCGCAGACTCCAGGCGAACTCCGGCTGCTAGCGCCTGGGCGCCTGGGCGAGCGGTTTTACGCTGAACGGGCGGCGGGTTCGCTTAGTCAGCGAGACGCCGCTTCGTCTCCCTCATTGCCTCGGTTCCCGCAGGAATCAATGCCAAGGCTGCCGCGCTGACGCGCCGGTCAGCCTCCATTGATGCCTCATGGGCGGCGCAGTGAAGGCGCCACCGACGCGCGTCCCGCCCGCTCCCGCCACGCGTCGCCCGACATGCAGCCTCCTCGCCGCCCCGCTGGGGCTATAAAAGGCGACCCCTCCCCGCCGGTGAATGCCACAACCTCACCCTGCATCCACCCTCGCAAAAGCAGCCCTCTCCCCCATTCCCGCCGATGAGCAAAGTAAAGATGGCCGAGAGGTTTCTTGGTGATGGCGCAGCGGCGAACGGCTTCGGCCGCTGCCACCTCCAAGAGCTGGAGACGCGCCTCCTCTACAAGGCAGAGTACCCGGTGCTCCCTGACATGCGCGTGTCGGGGGCGTGGAGGCTGAGCGCCGGCGGCGTCCCGGTGCCCGAAGGGGTGGCGCGGCGGGCGGAGATCACCCGCATCCGCTCCTCCCTGACGGAGGAACAGCGGAACGAGCCGTGGTATGTGCCCGACAGCGAAACACTGTGGACGATGTACTTAGAGCGCCGCCACGAGGAGCAGATCGCCTCCGTCAATGGCGTCATTCCCCGCGACCGCCTCAACGCCGAAGGACGGCGCGAGTGGTGGGGCGTCCCCGGCCGAACCCTCGAGGCCGTCCTCGACCACATCGAGACCGGCAACGTGCCGCGCCTCGAGTACCTGACGCGGTCGTCCTTCTCTTGCCGTCGCGGCAGTTCCTGGACGCCGCGGCGAATGGAGCCGACGTCCTCGTCATCGGGCTCCGGCTCGCCGGCTCTCCGTCCCATCAAGCAAGAGCCAGAGGAGACACCGTAGCGGCGCTGCACCCGCAGCGGCGCCCTCGTCATCAACGAGGGTGCCCGCCTCCCGCCGCCTTCTTCGCTGGTCGGCCGGCTCGAGCCGGGCTCGCTTCCCCGTGAAGCCGGAGCACGCCGACATGGTGGCCCACGATGACGAGGCCGCCCTAAAATGGGCGAAGGAGGACTACGTCCGCGAGCAGGTGCGCCGCCAGCGCTAGGCGTACGCGGAGCTCCAGGCCCGGCGACAGGCTCGGCGACGCGGCCGCGAGGAGGGCGGCGTCGTCATCCTCGACAGCGACGAGGAGGACGAGGCCGGCCCTCCAGTGCCCGGCCGCGTGTCGGCGACCCTGGGTAGGGTTGCAACAGTGACGGGGGTGGCTCCGGCGGGGCACGTGACGACGATGACGACGACGGCAGTGGCGGCGACTACACCCGCTTCTACAGGCTTTTCGGCATGTAGATGGCGGGCGGTGGACGCGGCGTAGTGGCTAGTTTGCATGTTTTTACTTTTTGTGTACAAATTTCAATGAAATTTCGCCGAGTTCTTCACTACTAGAAAAAGGCCTACTAATGGCGCACCGGTATAGAAGTGCGCCATTAGTAACATTTTTTTTTCAAATTTTTTTCAGAAATTTTTTTTTAATTTTTTTTTTCAAATTTTTCTTAATCTCAGTTCACTATGGCTTAATCTCGGGTCAAATCACACTCCGTGGTCAAACTTCCCGAAAGGTCACCCATCCTCACACTACTCCAGCCCAAGCACGCTTAACTTCGTAGTTCTATCCAACCCCAAAGAACAGCTCACTTCACAGTGCACTTGTTGATATATCTAGCATATCAATCTGTTATACCTTGTTGATGTCTAGGACTTTGTTCATGTTCATGACTATGATGAAATTTTGAAAAATATTTCAAACTTCCCGGGTCATATTACGATCATTTTTGAAAAATTTAAAAAAAAAATTCAAAACCAATTTTTTTCAGTTACTAGCGGCGCACCACATCCACGGTGCGCCACTAGTAAGTTTGAAATTTTTTGAATTTTTTTGCCGCTAGATCTTGAAAGCCCCGTAACTTTTTTTCTGTTAGGTTTTTGGGGATTTTGAAAATGTTTAACGGGGTAGATGATTTGGATGTAACTTTTCGAGTAGATGATTTTTCATATAAAAAACTTTTTCATCCGACTTAGTATGCAAAAGTTATGCCCATATTTACAAATTCCAGAGAGATTTTGCAAATGAAGTCGAAATTCATATTTGCAAATTTTCCCAACAACTAGACCACATATCACATGGGAAACTTATTTTCTTTTATTTTTTTCACATTTTCATCATTTTCTTTTATTTTTTTTGCATTTGGTAGTTTTGAAAAAAAAATAAAAAAAATTGATATTTTTTTTGATTTTTTTTTGAAAAAAACTTAGTAATGGCGCACCAGAGGAAAGTGCGCCATTACTAGTTAAAACTAGTAATGGCGCACCGAGACATGGTGCGCCATTAGTAACAATTTTTTTTATTTATTTTTTACTTTTTTTTCAAAACTACTAATGGCGCACGACGGATGTGGTGCGCCATTACTATGTCAATTAGTAATGGCGCACTATGCATCGGTGCGCCATTAGTAACAAATTTTTTTTATGTTTTTTTCGAATTACTAATGGCGCACCACACACCAGGTGCGCCATTAGTAATATATTAATGGCGCGCGAGACATGGTGCGCCATTAGAATATAGTAATGGCGCACCACATCACAGGTGCGCCATTAGTAGCCATTCCATCTATAGCCCTTTTTGTAGTAGTGCTTACCAGATCGCCGAGTTTGCACAAGTTTGTACCTAATTTTGCGGATCTCAGGGCGACCTGGTGGGCAACGACTGGGGACCGAGTCGCCCCCAAGTGCCAAACTTGCGCCAGTTCGCCCCCAGGCGGCTTTTTTTCGCCGCCCTGGGGGGCCGAACGACTGGAGATGTAGTGTTTCAATACATTTTTGTCCCTCTAAGAGCATCTACAGCTGGGCATCCTGAATCCCCTAATATGCCCGGGTGGAGGTCCGGTCAGTGACAGGTCAAAAAAACCCGACCCAGACGGGCGCCTCAAGTCGGTCTCAAACGTCTGGGCTGGCCGGAACCCCTTATATCCAGATCAAATGTACATCTCAGAACCTCATGAGCTACACGTGCAAAAAAGTTGCATATGGTTTAGAGATATATAAAGAGAAGAGTGCGATAGGTGTGATACTGTTGGATTAATGGTGTGTTGCTCATGAGGAGTAACAATGCTTCTTCCCTTGCCCATCTGCGCATATTTTTCAGTTTTACACATAGTGCTTTTCAACAAAACACACTGTAAAAACTTGAGCGTCAGCTTTCGAAGCAATCGACGGCGTTCGAGCGGTCTGGCGCTGGCGTTCCTTCAGACTATAGATAGGAAGCGTTCTTGGACTTGAGGTAGTTAATTCCTCTGCTCAGTTTCATTTGCAAGCATAATTAGTTTAGTTCACATTCATATCTGCACTTTTTCCGTAGCGGCAGAACAAGTACTTACGTATTTTGATCTGCCTTGGTCGTCCACGCTCATGTCTGCTGCCTGCTGGTACTACCGTGCTTGAGGGGATGAATCTGGAGGCCTCTCCATAGCGGACTTCCTATTTCAATCCCGCTGATGTATCAGGTTTCGTTCAGAACCACCCCCGCCACATTCCAACTAATATGTTTTCTGTCTGCTATACCGCCATGGTATCTACATTAGTTAACCTAAGCTGCTGATTTTTTTGTCAGCCAATGTTACTTTCCTAATATTGATGTTCTGAATATATATAATTGGCTTTTGTGCTCTGCATTCTGACGCTGTCTTTTTGATTGTAACGCGAATTTTGTTTTGGCACATTCAGGAAAAAGGGCATGGTTTAAACCATGTTTATCTTGATTGCAGGTTATCCAAAATATTACAGGTTTAAAACATGTTTATGTTGATTGCATGGTTAAACAATAGGGGATCCGACACATGGCTCACATGGGTATCATACTTTGCATTTGTTTGAGGGCATGTTCATCTTGATTTCTTTTGGATTCAACAAGAAATTATGGAAAAAAATACATTGGCATTCAACCTTCTAGGGTCTTCAATTTATATGAAGTAAGATTGTTTATTCTATGTGCTCACCATATTTTTTTACATTATTGATTCTCAACTCACCGGGCCAGGTAATCCCATGTTATTATGATATTTTTTTATTAACATTAATGTTTCAGTTGATGTGAATAAAATTATTCACTTTGGAGTTATTTGGAGAAGTATGCAAACAACATGTTGTTTTCTCATGATCGCACAATTTGTATCCAAAAACTATTGCATCAAGTCCAATTTCTATATCTCACAAAAGGTAGTACAGTAGCATATACATGTAATAAAAATTACACTTGAGCAACTAATAACTTCTGACTGATCCATGTTGCCCTCTTCTAATAAGCAAAAGTACACATGTTTCTCCCATCACCATTTTTGCAATTAAATAACAATGTGTCAGCTACTTTGTCAGAGATTGTCGTCCAAACCTGCTATTTTGCTTCAAACTATGGTTTACTCAAGATGACATATTTATGGTTTCCTCATGGTGTTTACGTGCGACTTTGCTGCGTAACTAAGTTTATATATTTTTAGTTATTTTATATTTGTTGTTGTTCTGGGGAGTTGACAAGTGGAAGACCTTCTCGACTATATAGCCATTCATAGTAAATAGAAGGGACCCTAAATAGAATGATGAATTTGAAATAGAATTGGGAATTTGTTTGTATGCTCAATAGAAAAGTTAATTGTATGTACAAGTTCAGAAGCAAAAGCTTTCGTGATGTACCCATTGTTTTATGTTTTCTTCTCCTTGCCTCCTCTCACATGTGCTATATTGTCAAGTAGTTTGGCATGCTAATGTATCGATACAATGTTCATAATTTTTGCTATGTACCGCTAAGAAGAATCACAACATGTTCCCGCAGCAACGCGCGGGGTATCTTCTAGTATCAACAAAAAGAGGTGCGCAAATGCGGTCAATTTCCACAAAGCCCACTATGTAGGCACAAAATAACTATCAAAATAATCACATAAATTGGACTCGTCAATGAGCCTGATAAATTTAGGTAGTTGATGGAATCTTTGCGGGTGTTCTCACTTAAATAACTTCGTAAAATTTCATTTAAGATAATCCATATTAAGCTTCCTTTGTTTCCACTTAGCTAAATCCTATAAAATTTTGGAAGAAACGAAAATTATGTGCAATTAGCCACCGAACATAAGAAGCCTCATCCTGTGTAGTGAAAGACCATTTTCCTAGAAATAAAATTTGAGATGTTCTGTCTTATTCGGGGAATTCTGTTACATTTTTGACAAAGATACCAGATGGCTCATGAATCATGTCACCCTACATATCATACTGCATCGGAAATCTAATTTAAAAATTTGTCTATGCCACTAATATCTTTTCTCTATACCTTCAGAGCATTTATATCTGCAAGTTTTGGCGTTACTCGAAACAATATATCCTTGCCTTTTCCCCCCACTCCATGGGTTGTTAAGGAAAAACATTAGATGCAACTTTACCTCACATAAAAAAAACTCATATTCTAGTGGGAACCGATTGTTCATCCTCGGTGTATACAAGTTATCAGCATTTATCCCTAGAAAAATAAAAAAAATATGCGCATCTGGGAAACATGAGGAACATTTAGATAGTCTTGTGTCTTCAAAGATTTTTCATGGTCACTATTGTACTATTGGAAGCTCCCCAGCTCTTCTAGAATGTGGTTTTGCAAGATCCTACATATCGCAAACCAAACTATCACTATGAATTTTTCAAGCTCCTCTTATAAAGCAAACCGCAGTTAATCTGAGAGTTGGAAACTCCGTGTAGGTTTTCTCGTCAGCCATCCCTGGATAAATATTATTATTGAAAACTCCTACTAAAATTGTTGAGAATTAGTTGAGTACTTCGAAACAAAGCCTTACAAAAACTGCATAGTGAGAGTCTCATCTAGTCTATCAGATTCAGGAAAGAAATTAGAAGGTACAACTTTACATCCCAGAAAAATTGAGCTGAGATTTTATTTCGAAATGAAAATGATTACTTATCCCAATGTATACATGTGATTAGCATGTGAACGACATAAAGTTATGTGTGACTGGCCAGCACGATAAACACATACTGTCTATGACTCAACCCCATTCAGCAGCATCACGCTTATCGTGCCGCTAAAGTAACCGACCTTTTGGATATTGCTCACTCTGCTCTATATATCTTCAAGTCATATGCATGTTTGTTGTTGGGTTCCCTTCCTTTGGTCATTCGGTCATGAGTGTATACTAATATTGAACTTCCGATGTGTTTTCTTGCTGATGAGTTGAGATATTAGAAGACACTGATAGAAAATGTAGACAGTCAGGCCGCTTGTCCTCCGATTGTGCCCACTAAAAACCAGGAAGAATCAACATGAATTTTTTGTTCTGCAAATGTTGTGCTTGTTCAATTTGAAGTGTGTATAATGTGTCCTGTTGAGAAGCACCCCGCATGTGCTTCGAGATAAAATGGATCGGAGTGTGCGTACAAAAAGGAAGAGTCATTTTTTAATTGTTGTTGTTTATTAATGAGTGTGACTGGCACTTGTTTCCTTCCCCAAAATTATGACCACAATATAACAGCAGAGTTATTCATCTGTTCAATCTTTATATCGTCAGTTTGACACCATCCTTCAATGTATTCGGTTGGTAATTCTAAATAGTTTATTACATTATGTTTTTGCCTATCCATGAACATGGGAAGGACTAAGGAGAAGGCGACATGGTCCAGGGCAGTGGCCTGTTAGGGTCACACTAGTTCTTGTTTCGATCTATGGTGGATTCACTAGTAGAAGAGGGGGCTTTCGTCCAGGCCAGTTTAGCCCATTAGTCCCGGTTCAATCCAGAACCGGGACCAATGGAGCTATTTGCCCCGGTTCGTGAGCCCAGGGGGCCGGCCGGGCCACGTGGGCCATTGGTCCCAGTTCGTCCGGACCTTTTGGTCCCGGTTGGTGGGACAAACCGGGACCAATGGGCCTGGCTCCTGGCCCACCACTATTGGTCCCCGTTGGTGGCATGAACCGGGACCAAAGGCTTCCCTTTAGTCCCAGTCCATGCCACCAACCGGGACCAATGGTGGTGCCGATATATAGCCCCTCACAAGAAGAGCAGAGCAAACTGCTCGCTTTTTTCTGGCCGAGGGGGAGAGGGCTTGGTGGTGCTCTAGCTCACCTCCTATGCACACAAGGTGTTCGATGGAATGCCCGAGCCACAGTACTTAAGGTTTCTCCTCTCCAAGCTCGACCGTCAAGCTCCGTTTTCCTCAAGATTGATCTAGGTTTAGCGGTCCGTCAAGCCCCGTCCCCGTCTTCACCGCCGTCGATCACCCGCGTCGATCTCATCGCCGGCACCACCGTGGTGAGCCTCTTGTTCTTATCTTCTTTCTGAAAGGAAAAACATTCTTACTTGTATGTTTAGATGGATACTGGTATTATTTTCTTAATTTTATTATTGCATATTATATAGTTCGATGGTTGTGGTATCAGCCTGCCGGCCCTCGTCCCCTGTCTATGATTCGGATGTGGTATATATTATCTTTTCATAACTATTGGTTCATTTATTGTTTATGAAAATTATGCCACCAACGTGACATAGATTTTATTTATCTAGGAGGTTGTTGAACCGAAATTCCAACCGACCCTATTGTCGAGAGGTTAAATTTAGTTGAAGAAGAAAACAATTTCTTGAAGGAAAAAATAAAAAACTTGAGGAGGAGAAGATGATATTGGAGTTGCATGTTATGGATGTCGCCGATGATCACAAGATCAAGATGGATGCAATGCGCTTGAAGATGGGAAAGATTAGAAAATATGCCATTCACACCGAGACTTGGTATCATTATGCCGTTGGATCAGTTGTTACCTTGGTTGCGATTATGATCGCATTTGTTTTCTCATTGAAATGTTTTACATAGTTTCAATGTATGGTTTAATTAATTTAGATGCTCTGCAGAGCTTTATGTTGTTAGATGAGAACTATGTATGTACTTTGGTTTTTATGTGATGATGAACTTCTATTAATTTGGTCACTTATAATTATCTATTCATGATGTTCTCAGTAATGATTTTGACACACTTAATTATATATAATGCACGCAGATGAACCGCAATGGATGTGCGGTGATGGACACACCTCCAAGTACATTAAGGGCGTGCATGATTTTCTCGAAGTGGCTGAGGCAAACAAGCAGAATGGTTTTATGTGTTGTCCATGCCCTATATGTGGGAATACGGAAGTCTTACTCTGACCGGAAAATCCTTCACACCCACCTGCTTTACAAGGGTTTCATGCCACACTATAATGTTTGGACGAGGCACGGAGAAATAGGGGTTATGATGGAAGACGGCGATGAAGAAGAGTACGATGACAACTATGTGTCCCTGAATACGGTGATGCTCACGAACATCAAGATGCACTGACGATGTGCACGATGGTGCTGCAACGGGCGAAGCTGCTGAAGATCAAGAGGAACGAGACGATGTGCCCGATGATGATGATCTCCGCCGGTCATTGTCGATGCAAGGACACAATGCGAAAGTCAAAAGGAGAAACTGAAGTTCGATCGCATGTTAGAGGATCACAAAAGGGGTTGTACCCCAATTGCGAAGATGGCAACACAAAGCTTCAGACTGCATCAATTGCTGCAGTGGAAGGCGAGAGAATGTCGTTCGACAAAGGATTTGAGAAGCTACCGAAAATAATGAAGAAGAAGCTTCCAAAGGATAACGAATTGCCCGACAAGACATACGCAACAAAGAAGGTCGATGCCCTCTAGGATTGGAGGTGGAGAAGATACATGCATGCCCTAATGACTGCATCCTCTACGCGGTGCCTACAAGGATCTGAACGCATGCCCGGTATGCGGTGCATTGCAAGATAAGATCAGACGAGATGACCCTCGGTGATGTTGACGGCGAGCCTCCCCAGAAGAGGGTTCTGTGAAGGTGATGTGGTATGCTCCTATAATACCACGGTTGAAACGTCTGTTTAGAAACAGAGAGCATGCCAAGTTGATGCGATGGCGGTGAGGACCGTAAGAAAGACGGGAAGTTGAGAGCACCGGCCGGGTCGCAGATGGAGAAAAATTGAGAGAAAATACTGGGATGAGTTTGCAAAGGACCCAAGGAACGTATGGTTTTCTTTAAGCGCGGATGGCATTAATCCTTTCGGGAGCAGAGCAGCAATCACAGCACTCGGCCCGTGACTCTATGTATGTATAACCTTCCTCCTTGGATGTGCATGAAGCGGAAGTTCATTATGATGCCGCTTCTCATCCAAGGCCCTAAGCAACCCGGCAACGACATTGATGTGTACCTAAGGCCATTAGTGAAGAACTTTTACAGCTGTGGAATGGAAACGGTGTACGTACGTGGGATGAGCACAAAAAGGAGGACTTTGACCTAAAGGAGTTGTTGTTCGTGACCATCAACGATTGGCCCGCTCTCAAAGAACCTTTCGTGATGGACAAACAAGGGATACCATGCATGCACGCACTGTTTACTTGACACCGATAGTATATACCTGGGAAGCTGCAGGAAGAATGTGTACCTGGGCCATCGTCGATAACAAAGAAAAAACAAAAAAACAAAAAAAGTGCCACCTACTGGGCCCCCACGTCCTGAATACGACTAGAAACCCTACCATGGGCCAGGATTCAGGCCCGCGGGAGGCCCAAGAGGCCCACAGTGCAGAGATAGCACGGTTAGTTCGAAGCCTGCAGCTTGAGAGGAGCTCGAGTGGGTGGCGCAGCAGCGCTTATAAACCACACTCGAGCTCTCTCAACCAGCGAGGTGGGACTAAACTTTCGGCGCTGGCAGCACATAGCCTTTGGTCGGTTGGTGGCACCAACCGGGACTAAAGTATTGGTCCCGGTTCGTGGCACCAACCGGACCAATGCCCCTCTTTAGTCCCGGTTGGTTCCACCAACCGGGACCAAAGGCCGCCGCTTCCCGCCCTTTGGGCTGCTGAAATTTGGCCTTTGGTCCCGGTTGGTGGCACCAACCGGGACTAAAGGGGGGCATTAGTCCCGGTTTGTGCCACGAACCGGGACCAATGCTCAGTGTATATAAGCAACACTTGTGAAAATTTTCAGTTTCATCGCGCATTTGCCCCGATCGCCTAACCTCCCCGACGCCGCCAGTTGCCCGACGCCGCCGCCGCCGTCGTCGTCACCACGCTTGCCGTCACCATCGCCGTCGCCCGCGCCCGTCGTCGCCGCCCGTCGTCACCATCGTCGTCGCCGCTTGCCGTCGTCGCCGCCGTCGCCCCGCCCGTCGTCGCCGCACCGCCTTGCTAACGCCCGTCGCCTCGCCTGCGTCGTCACCGTCCCGCCCGTCGCGCGCCTCGCCGTTACGCCCGCCTCCGCGACCTCGCCGTCGTCCTAACGCCTCGACCTCGCCGTCGCCTCCGCCTCCCGACCAGATTCGCCTCCTCGTCAGCCCCTGCCTCGCGCCTCATACGCCATCCGGCATCAGGCCGGCCCC
Organism: Aegilops bicornis; assembly: GCA_021605145.1. NCBI lineage: Eukaryota > Viridiplantae > Streptophyta > Magnoliopsida > Poales > Poaceae > Aegilops > Aegilops bicornis. Next base: position 6,914,640 of record JAHIAL010000009.1, on the reverse strand, counting down.
GACATCGCCATTGCCGACGCCGCCACAGTGAGCCTCAAGACCTTTTGCCCCTGCCCCCGCTGGCCGCCGCCACCGTATGATGTTTTTTGTTCGATGTGATGCTTTTTTCATAAATGTTCATGTATCTCTACTCCTAATGGACGAATTGGTTGAATAGTCCCCCCACTTTCAACCGGTTTAATTTCAACCGGTTTTTTTCATCTGGTTTATTTTCGTCTCACATCCCACCAGCCTTCGCATTAAAAACCAAATCAATGCGGCCATCCGTCTCTCAATCCACCCGATGCGGCCGCCTTATCTCCTCGTCTAGCGATGCAGCGCCGCCTAATCTGCCGCCCGCCGCCCCCCGCCTTCCACTATCACCCGCTCAGCCACCTCCACCCTCTTCTACATCGCCGGAGGAACGGGCACACCTGGCGCGCCGCCTGGAGGCCGCGCTCGAGCAGGTGAGGAGGGAGCCGGTGCGGCAGGGCGCGGCGCTGGACGAGCTGAGGCGGCGGCTCGAGCGGCGGCGGCGGCGGACAAGCTCCTCGTCGCCAGCGGAGGGCCACCGAGGCGTCGGCGCCCGCAGGAGCAGATGGCGTCAGCGCAATCGAGCGGTGTGCCGCTCTCCAGCCCTCGCCGCCCAAGACCGGGCAAGTGCAGTGTACCTGCCGCCCGTTTCTTCCTCTCCACGCGACATTGGAATGCATTGGCTACTGTGGATGCCTGCGTTTGTTCCGATAGCATCTGCCGATTGCAGGATGCCAAGGAGGGATTATCCGAGGAGAGGGCGCGGCTTGGGGATCTGCAGAGGCTGCTCAGGACGAGGCAGCAGTCCATGGTAGCCCAGGTCGCCGCCTGCACTTCGTCAGGTCTTCCATGACCTGCGGTTGCACAAAACCACCATTCCCGTACCAATGGTGAGAATTCAGTATCCATGTGCCTCCCGAGCAAATCGCGTGTCCGATATAATGTGCATGATTTTAGCGTGTGTGTCCCATAGGCCCATATAAGCAATAACAATCATTTTGTCATATGATTCTTTTTGGTTGGCAAATTACACCACATGATGTACAACTTCAATCGATCCTTGTAGAACTTCCTGCTTCTCAGAGCCATTTATGATGAAATTACACCACATTTTCAGGAGAGTGTTGAACACCTTCTAAGAGGATGGGGCACTTACGCAAGAGAATGGAAATGGAACACATTTGCTCAGTGTTATCAAGGACAAAGCACATGTAAGCAGCGTTGGATCCTTGACATTTTTTGGTTGGCAAATTGGAAAGCCTAGGACAAAGCAGCCGGATCGCCACAAGGAGCTTCAGTGGTCGCAATGTGCTTGGATATGCAAAGCACATGTAAGTTTGTTCGCCCAATGCTCTTGTACAACAAAATATCAAGACAATACATTTGATGTAGCATACATATCCCAGCCTAGCTAGGCCAATTGTCATGCTTCAAGAAGAAAAATACAAAAATTATTCCTTGTGCTGCCGATTTTTTATATATGCTTTTGAATACATCCGGTAAAGATAAAAAAGAAGAGCATTGTGTTTTTCATGCATTAGTGGAATACAAAGATACATTGTGGCCCTTCCAGATTTAGTGTTTTTCATGGTTTCAAGCCTAATCTCTATTCGTAATGGATGAGTTGGTTGAATAGTCCCACCACTTTTGTCCGGGTTTTTTCCGTCTGATTTTTTCATCGGTTTTTCTTCGGCCCAGCCTCCCACGGTTGTCGATGGCGGCTGCGTCCTGCATCAAAGGTGCGGCTAGGGAATCGAAGGAGGAGGATATGGGAGGGCATGAGGAAGGGACCGGGGGAGGGCTCACTGACGCGGCGACGCCGCCGGAGGCTGGCTGGCGGCCGGGTCACACGGGTAACGACGGTGGCGCATGTGGCGCCCTCCCCGGTGGTGCGAGGCAGGAAGGAGGAGGTGCACGGGAGGCGAGGGCGCTGTGGCGAGATGCGCTTGGATGCCCGAGACCGGGCTGCAGCGGGCCCCCGGCCTGCTATTGGCTTGGGGATCTGACTGACGTTAACTTCTACATCACACAATGTTCAGACGGAGAAGGTTCGTGATGCAAATGCCTACTCCTTTAATCTGTTTTATCAGTTTTAGCTCATCGTATTTGTTGTATTAGCACATATTTGTTTGTGATGCCAATGCCTTCTCCTTTACTATGTTATATGCATTTCCTCTAATGTTGGTAACTTTAGATTGAGTAGACCTTGGCAGCCTATCCACTGAAGTGCTAACTGAAAATATCAGGACCCAAAGAATTTGACAAGCAAAGTAGTAATGTGAATTGATGTGTTGTTTGTTGTTCTTGTAGTTGGGGACGACTGTGAGCCTGTGGATGAAAGGATGCAGACACGACCTTGACTTGGCCATGTCCGCCTCTCTGGACTGATGATAATGCTTCACTACTGAGTTATGTAAGAAACGGTGACACGAAAGCCACCTGCGTCATCACCTCAGCCATGTCCACCTCTCTGTACTGAATATCATGTCTCAAATATCCAAAAAGCTTATTTAAATATTGATAGTTAATAGTTTTTCTATAGTGCTTCTCTACTAATCAAAGAAGTTAATAGTTTTTCTATTTCATTCTTTTTCCAATTGAATGCACTCGGGTTTCTTTTGGATTAGTTATTATCAAGCATATAGTTCTTTCTATACGATGTGTTTTTTTCAGTTGAACACAATGGACTTCCTATAGATTTTCATGGTTTTTGCAAAAGTACTGAGCTTTGTTGTTTTATTCCTACATATTCAGGAATTTCGCCAGAAGCTAAAGCGGGTGTTAAGACAAAGTCCACTCATCTAGATTGAAAACGATTGGAGACATGATTCACCCGATATTCAGGGGTAGTCAAAACCATGGTGAAGTATTACTGTGCAAGTTTCACTGTCTTGTGTTACTTCTCTCATCTTTACTATTTGGCAAAGAGTCATTCTTCGTACATTCATAATCACTACCAAGTTTTATGTTTTATTGAGTAGTGTTAAACTGTTAATTATCGTGTACCATAGAGCGCTGCTATTCTAGATTGTTAGAGACTAGAATTTATCGATGTATGTGATGGAGAGACCAGTAGTGTTGTTCATCTTCCGGTGTTGGTATAATTGCTAACATTTATTCATTTCAAAGATTGGTGCAGGATAACAAACCTCATGTTGTCAAAGCTTTGTTCCAATATCTATTAACATATTTCTTTTCAAAGAGGATCGTTGTTTGAAGTCTGATGAGATTCCGATCCCCTAAAAGCATGGCGAAGACAAGATCAAGTTCCATCACTTTGCATCGAAGGGACTGCCACCTGCCTCAAGAACAAGAAAGGAGAGGACGGTGGGCCTCATGCCTGAAATGATGGGATAGGGAGATGAAGGCGGGCCTCATGCCTGAGACGACGAGGAGCAGGGAGAGGAAGGAGGGCATCATGCTTTTCACATCCTACATGGTAACACAAACATGAGGAAAGAAATCAGGTTGGTGATGGGGCGTGTGCGTGCGGCACTGGGTGTAGAACAATTCAACGGCCACGACCATGTGAAGTGCAAGGTAAGATCAACTTCTTCAACTAGGTGCCTCCTACATCTCACTGTGAGGATTCGTGGGCTTATATGTGCCACATGTGAAGGACAAGATTGTTTTGGACCACGGCTTGGTGCTTGCTGCTTTAAGTTGCCCATCAGGATGGTCGTGTCCTTGGGTGCATGGCCTTCGACCACCATCAGATGCCCACGGGAAACTCACTCAAAAGAATTTTTCATTATACATTAGTTCATGATCTGGTCTTGTTAATTTATACTTTGTGAAAGTGCGATCAGGTATCTGTGGGGTGCTTTTAGAAAAAGCAGAAGTGGTCATGCTAGAGCTAGCGCAATTTAGTTGAAAGGCATGGGATCGGTGGCATGAACATCTTGGGCTGATCTTGTGTGCCATTTATGCAGGATTCGTAACAGGAGTGGGAGGCGAGTAGTGATGGAAGAAGTGAGGAAATTGAAAGGAACAACTTCTTGTTGCTGTTGACGCCATCGATTCAACCCAATACATTTTTCATTTCAGCTCGTGTGTACAGCATGGGAACATATATGTTATCTCTAGGGGGCAAAGCGTTGTGGATTTTTCATCATTGTGGTATTTTGGAGGCTAGCTGGATGTGATGTCCAGACAGGTAATTTTGAGCCAAAATCATTGCACAACATTCCGTCGCTACAATATGAAGCAAGCTTGGGGAGTGGCAGAATGCTGCCTCCACCCCTGGTTCCATTTGTGTGGAGACTCTAAAAAGAGCCGAAGTGAAAGAAGAGATGGAATGACAATGACGCAACCTTGTCGTGGTGATTCTTGTATGTATATTTGAGGTCCAGAGGAAAATATGTATTAGTGAGATAAAGTGATGGAGATGAATCTTAGGTGGAGATGGAAGCAGAGCCTAGAGATAAACAGAGCATTATTAGTTTGTGAATGAACTTGTGGTGGAAAGAACGTTTTCATGTTCATATGCCACATTTTCTTACTATTTCTACTAAGGTGAGGTGCCTTGTATATGCCATATTTTTAACATACGTAGTAGAGCGAGACAATAAAACAACGACATAGAAGCCACATGCAGAATCAAGGGGCAGTAGATTGAGAGGATGGTTGATGTATGGACAAAGAGGCTAGGAGAAGTTCAATGTAAAAGAGGGGCTAGATGGGGTGTATGGGCGTTTGTTGGAATAGAGAGAAGATACTTGCATTTGTGTTTTGGTTGAACATTGTGTGCAATGTCTTTGTTTGGGGAGGGTTACTTGAGCATTGCTTGCAAATTTATTCGTTGGCCCGTGGCAACGCACGGGCGGTCTACTAGTATATATTGATGTATGGATATATGTATGCTGCTTTTTTGCATATGTGTTGATCTAATGATTTTTTTTCTGCATATATATATGATGTTTTTTTGTTCATAGATGATCATATGAATTTTTTGTTCATAGATGATCATATATATGATGTATGCATGGATCGATGTGGATGGAATATGATGTTTTTTGTTCATAGAATATGATTTTTTATTCATAGATTTTATTTTGTTGATGAGAGAGGCGGGACGCCGAGGAAGTTGTACTGTTTAGAGTTAGGGTCACGAGGAAGAAGGAAAATAAGGAAAAGAATAAAAGAGGAAGAAGGAAGAAGGAGAAGAAGAAGGAGAAGAAGAGGAGAAAAAATAAGAAGAGGAAGTAGAAGAAAAAAGGAGAAGAAGAACCAATAGAGGAGAAGCAGAAAAAAAATTCTATTTTTTCTTCTTCTCCTCTATTCCTTCTTCTTCTCCTTTCTTTTTTTCTTCTATTTTTTTTCTTCTTTCTCCTCTATTCTTCCTTTTTCCTTATTTTCCTTTCTCGAGGGATAAGAAGAAAAAGAAGAGGAGAAGAAGAAAGAAAGGAATAGAGGAGAAAGAAGAAACTTTGACACGAGGGGAGGGTACCGATACCCCCTCCCCGAAAACATTATTTTCCCATGTATATGTATGTTGCGTCATTGTCGATATAACTTGAGGGTGTCGAGGATCGCCGAGGGTCGAGGGTCGGGAACTAGGGTAGAGGGTCGAGGGTCGTTAAGGGGTCAAGGGTCGAAGGTTTCAGGGTCGAGGGTTCCTATAGTGTCAAAGTATTGAAGAAATCCATGGCTTCATCATTAGCCGGAAGTAACCATGGCATGATGGTGCGAAGTCCTCCAAAGTTGATTTCGAATGGAGTCCTGGATATGATAATTTGCCTTTTGTGCGAATCTCAGCAAAGGCCTTTCAAATAACGATATTCGGAAGGTTCTTGCTGAACTTTGTACCAAAAGCTTAATTATCCTATCTCGGGACTCCGCTCCAAAATAACTTTGGAGAGCTTCGCACCATCATGCACCTGTTACTTTCGCTAATGATGAAGGCATGGTTTTGTTGAATCCTTTGACACTAGGCAACCTCCCGACCCTCGGCGATCTTCGACCCCTTGAGCCTCGACCGCTCGGCGATCCACGATCCTCTACCCCATCACAAGGCGTCGATGCCCACGTCACTTGTGGGACATAGATGTAGTGTTCAACGCCGACCCCCTCCCGATAGCTTCAACACGTGGGGGGTCGATATTACCCCCTCCTAGCTTGAAGCGTTCTCGAGGCCACCCCCTAATCCTTGAAGCGTTGTCGAGGCCACCCCAAACCCTAGAGAAGCAGCGTCGAGGCCACTAATATGATTCCTTATTGTGATTAGCTAGCTAGTTCTACGCTTGCCACTAATATATCCATATCTGTCATGTTTGAATAATAATGGCCATGTTGTAAATATTTGTAGAAACTATGGACACCCCCGAGACGAAGCACAAGAAGCGTTGTTGAGGGACATAATCGCACAAGGAAGTGATGCTGCCCTCGCTTGTTGATGTTTCTCAACGACAACGATGGTCCGGAAGGAGAGGGTGAAGAAGCAGCTGGCTATTTACATGGCTCCGATGACCCAATGCCGGTGCAAGAAGAGAGGGTGAAGAAGTAGACCGTGAGGACGGCTCCGTGATCACCAAACCGAGTCCGCCAGGTATATATATTAGTTAAGCCTGTCTTTGACTAGCTAATTGATGCATTCATTGTTTTGGTATATATGTACACATATTAATTAACTCGTCTTTGTTCTTTTTCTAGCCCTCCGGATCGAAAGCACAACTGCAAAGAGACGAGGCCGAAGAAAAGTTGAGCTTGGATGAAAAGTTTGAGATCATACAAATCGCGCGGACGGCCAACCGATTCAACCCTACCGGACAAAGAAGGCATTTGTTGCTCGGTCACGGGGGTTACGGTTAGGGACAAGATCCCGATCAGCATCCACCAATGGTATAAGCCTAAGAACGAAGACCCTGAGGTGTCTTATGTCAATGATATGCAGAAAAATGATCTTTGGACTGAGCTGAAGTCAAATTTCACCCTACCGCCGGAGAATGATCCGGAGAAGCCAGTTATAGAGCCATTAATCAAGTCTTTTGCTCACGAAGAAGATGGCAGACCTATTCAGGAATTGGAAGAAAGACCTCAATAGGTATGTCGAAAAAAAATGAGACACCAGAATTCAAGGGTAAATATGAGAAGATCAGAGATGATCGCCCGCATTTGTGGCCCACAAGACATCGGAAAAGAGTAAAAAGATGTCGGCGACAAACAAGAGAAATGCTGCGAAGAAGAAGCTTCACCATCGCACGGGGTCAGGTGGCTACCTCTTAGCCCGACCTAAGTGGGCCAAGGCTGAGAATGATCTGCATGATAAAGGGATCGAACCAGAGACAATGAACTGGCTGCACCGTTGCCGGACTTGGTTCTTTGGGGCCGGCGGATCCTTGGACCCTATAACAGGGAAGTGCATTTGGGCCAGGCGAACAATTGGACATACCGGTCAAGAGGCTTCAGCAATATATCGAAGCAGCGCAGCAAGGGACGTTCGTTCGCAGACAGGGAGAAGGATTTAGCTCACAATGGCCTCGGCAATCTCGAGCACCACAGGCGGACACGAGGCACGCCAGCTCCGTTTAAGTGGAAGGCTGGATTTCGAGACGCCAGGGGTTACAAAACCCAGGAGAGGAGGAAGAAAGCGGAAGCAGTAGCCAACTGCAGCGCCGCATTTAAAGGGTAATGGGGCTAGAGGAACGAGAAGCGTATCGCAGCAAGCGACCTGCCAAGCTTCCCCGGCTACCCCGCCATCTCGGCGGAGAAGCAGCGTGGCTTTCCACCGAGCTGCTTCACCAGAGCATGCCTTGACGGCTCCTGCCAGCTATCCCGTGGATGCTATCACAGATGCTGAAAATTGCCACCTTATGGCGCAATGGAGCAATTTGAAGGGCAAGGCGGCTGTTGGCTCAGTTTATCCTACTAAACCCGACTCAACTTTTCACTGCCAGCCGATTCCCGAAGGATATACTAAGGTGATGGTCGATGAAATAACGGAGGGATTTGAGGACCTCCGGCTTGACCGCCCTACCGGTGAAGGGGAGTATCGGCTGGGTTCTCGCTCAAGACTCCATGCCTATGGCGGAAGGATCTCATCAACCTTACGAACTGGACGCCTCCGCCTCCTCCTCCTCCTCCGGCGAGTCAGGGCACTCCGCCTCTTCCACCGCCTCCTCCTCCGGCGAGTCAGGGCACTCCGCCTCTTCCACCGCCTCCTCCTCCGGCGAGTGACGATCAGGGCACTCGGCCGGCTCCTTCTCCGGCGTGGCGGCACTCCGCCTCCTTCTCCGCCTCACTACTGGCGCGCCTCGAGCAGCCAGCCTCCTCCTTCTCCGCCTGCGTCGGCCAAAGGCGGAAGAGACCCGCCGCCCGCTCGGCTGCTCCGTAGCGTCGTAGTCCTTCTCTCCTCCGCCTCGTAGAAGCAAGGAAAGAAGACATCCGCCTGCCCGCTTTCACGGCGTCTAGCAAGACAGCCAAAGGCGGGAGGAGATACTGATTCGGTCCTTCTCTGAGACTCCGCAGAAGTTACCGTGACGAGAGGAGCGAGGAGGAAAACGCCAAGATCGCGCAGCACGAAGTGGATGACTGGTTTCAAGGGTTGAAAGCAAAGAGACATCCACCTCCGGAGGAGCAGGTAGATCCGTGAAAGCGGCGCACTGCTGCCCCGACAAAACCACCCAAGTCTCCGCCGAAAGGCAACTATGAGCGCATTATTGGAAAGGCATTTGCGAAGCGGAGAGGTCGGGAAGTACTAAAAGTGATCAAAGGATGAAAGAACGACGAGCTGGGAAACAAATTGCCCAGCTCGGCGAACAAGCTAAGCAATCGTGCCCCCGCTCAAGGTGCTCGCTAGCGACATCGTCGATCCGAGGATGGTGCCGGTTATGGCAATCCTGCAGATTACCTGCCCGACGATGTACATTATGATTTCTTGGAGGTGCAGATACAAAGATACGAGTACGGGAAGCCTCTCGTCAAAGATGAAAGTTCTCTATCAACGATGATGCTAAGATTGCATGATTGGTACATGAAAACCTGCAAAGAGTCCGAGGGGAGGAGTACTTTGTATTTGAGAGTTAAAAGGAGAGCATGACCTCCATGGAATTGAACTGTTGCCTATTCCATTTGAGGATTTCTATCAGTTTTTCAATCAATTGGCCATCGATAAATCAACGGTCACCTGCTACCGTCTGTAAGTAGTACTACTTCTGTTATTAAGTCTCTCTATATAACTCAGCCCTTTCATTGCATGTATTTATAATTATCCTCACTATATTATGCAGATTGAAGATCGCGAATTGAAGAAAAGACAAGTGGGAGATATTGGGTTCATTAACACGTATCTCATAGATGCAACTGAGGTTAAATATCGTGCCCAAGAAACCGAGGCCAACTTGCTACGATCGTTGGAAATAAATGAACACAAAGATATAATACACTTTCCTTACAACTTCGAGTTAGTGTTACTGTCTTGTGGCATATTCGGTTTCCTTATTAGTCCAGGTTATAGTAAGGTAATATTGATGAGTTATGCATGTGTGCAAGAGCTACCACTATATTCTCCTAGAGATTAAGCTTGAGAAGGGAGTAGTAACTGTCTTAGACTCGAAGCGAAAAGATCCCAAGGAGTATGCGGACATGACTGAACTGCTCGAGAAGTAAGTTAACTCGATCATTATCCACCATATTAGCAACTTTGTTCATTTGTGATATCAAGTAATTGTTTTCTTTGTATGGCAGGGCTTGGAGAAAATTCACCAAAAAAGCTCGGGACTACCAAGAACCTGCAATTTAGGCAATCCGAAAGTAAGTACTATATAGTAGCATATTCCACGCATCTCCTAGTGAGTCAAGCGTTAGTTTCATCAATACCATTTAGCATGCTTGCTAATTATCAGTTTGATTGACCTCTATTTCTTGTAAAGTGGTTGTGGCAGGAACAAGGGAATGATTTCTGTGGATACTACATTTATAGTCCATCCGCCACACGACCTGTGAGCGGGCTACTCCGACAAACAATATGAAGTGCGTAAATAACAATATTCACAATTTTATTTTATTACCATCATTTGTGTTGAGTTTCATTCATTCATATATATATATGTATTGACCCCCTTCTTAAAATTAGATGTTTCGGATGCGGGATGAACTCCTAGCACCAGATCGCATGCGAGCAATTCAAGAGGACTTGGTGGCATTCTTTCTTGACCACGTGATCGCTGAAGACGGAGAATACCATGTGGACCACGCGTCCGTATGTTAGGAGATTATATATTTGTAAAAGATAATTATTGTATATATGTAGCCGGTAGTGTCGGATAGATATAAGAGGAACTTGTTGTTCGACCAATCTCGGAGAAGGAGAGGTGGTCGATATCACTTCTCTCTGTATGCATATATGTTCATGACGATCTTCTGTTTGCTTACTAGCTAGCTAGCGTGTCTAGCTAGTCCTCTCTATACGTATGTATGGTACGAAGGCCGACTCAAGCACGGACAAAAGAGAGGACACTTCTCTCTATTAATTAGCTAGCTATAGCACAATATATGAAACACCTAAATTAACCCCCAAAACCCCCAAACCCCTCCCCTTTCAAAAAAAAAAAAAACAAAACCACAGCCACATAAATGTCGACGCGTGGATGTTTGATTGGTCCCGGTTGGTGCCACCAACCGGGACCAAAGGCCCTCTGCCTGGGCTCAGCCGGACAGGCCACGTGGAGGCCCATCTGTCCCGGTTCTGGATTGAACCGGGACTAAAGGGTCAGGGCATTAGTACCGACCCTTTAGTCCCGGTCATGAACCGGGACTAAAGGCCCTCACCAACCGGGACTATAGGCAAGTGTATTCTAGTTCTGGTAGCGATACAACTTGAGAGTTAAGTATATGCGTTGTGCATGTTGTGTATCAGGCCCACCTCCTAGTTTCATGGTATAGTTAAGGTCGTGGTCCACCGTTCTACATAATATATACGTGCGAGTGCACTTGATCAGTACATCGTGCAATTCCATCAGCATACATGGTATTGGTTTTCGGGTTTCAACCATAGGTTTCGCTCCCCCGCCGCCGCCGCGCACCTCTCCTGCGCCGCCGCCAACCCAGCTGACGCCACCGCGTCCTCCCGTCACGCCGCCGCCGCCATTCCCGCTTCCCGCTGCCGCCACCCGCTTCCCGCTTCACGCCGCTACCGCTTCCCGCGCGCTACCCATCTGTCACGCTGTTTCCCCTCGCCGTCGCCGCCTCATCAGCCGCCCGCCACCTGCCACTACCTTCGCCGGCCGCCACGACTACTTCCCGCCACATCAAGCCGCGCCACGACTCTCCCTCATTGCCGCTTCATCAACCCTAACCCTAGCCGCACCACCACCCTGCCGCCATGTCGTCCGTCACGTCGTCCGGCTCCTCCAACCCCTCCAACCCGTTCGCCGACGCCAACCCTCCCGACGCTCCCGTCATCCACAACCTCAACATCTAGGAGCGGGTTCTGGTTCATCTTGCTCAGACGGACTCCTCCTATTATGCATGGAAGACATACTTCTCCCTCGTGTTCCAGGAGCACAACCTCCTTGACCATGTGGATGGCTCACTCGACTCCAGCCTCGTGCCCGTGCACCATGAGTGGTCCACCATCGACGCCACGCTCATCCAGTGGTTCTTCCTCACCATCTCGCCGGACCTGTTTCACACGGTCGTGCAAGACGGTGATGATGCCTTCACCGTGTGGACCAAGCTGAACGGGCTCTTCACCGACAATCGTCTTCGACGTCGCATTTTTTTCCAGCAAGAGTTTTTCGGATGCCACTAGGACAACTCCTCCGTCGACGACCATTGTCGCCGTCTCAGGACTCTCGCTGATGAGCTCCGCGATATTGGCACGAATATCGATGATGATCTCCTCCTCAGAACGCTCACTGCCGGCCTCAACGATGGAGGAGCGTCGGATGAAGCAGGTCAAGGCGCGGGCCATCCACACCGCCCTCGCAGCCGGCACCACCCGCCGTGGCCCCTCCACCACCACTCGCCGCCCCGTAGCCGCGCCACCCAGCGCCCTACCAGTCGCAGTAGCAGCCGCCGCGCTGCCCCTGCCGCCGCCTCCCTACGACGCACATGCCCCTCCCGCGCTACCCGCCGATCGGCGCCGAGGAGGCCGGTGCGGCGGCCAGCAATAGCTGCAGCAGCCCGCGGGTCCTCCTGGTCAGCAGCAGCAGCCACAGGCGCCTCCTCCTTGGGCCGACGGGTACAACCCGTGGACCAGTGTCGTCCATGCATACACCATGTGGTCCCATGGGCACCTACGCCGAACAAGTACACCGGCGGCGGTGATTGGAACATGGACATCAGGGCCGCTGCCACATGTTTGCTCATCCTGGTAATCTTGCCTCTTTCACTCCCGTCACCACCGCCCACCGCATCATTGTCGGTGACGGTTCACCCTACCCATTACACACGTCGGGCACACGTCATTTCCTTCTAATTACATGCCTTTATCTTTGTCTAACATACTTGTGTCACCTCATCATATTAAGAATCTTATTTCTGTTCGTTGTTTCACTCGTGAAAATCCTGTTACTGTTGAATTTGATGAGCTTGATTTTTGTGTCAAGGAAGCTCGAACCAGGATGGTACCTGACTGATGTGACAGCCCCGACTCGCTCTATCCGGTGCATCCGCCCTCCTCCACCACCACTGCATCGGCTGCTCTCTTCTTTGGCTTTGACCTCTGGCACGCTCGTCTGGGTCATCCCAACCATGTCACCCTTCGTCATATTCTTAGGAGTTTCAGTTTCAGTTGTAATAAGATAGAGGATCATACCTGTCATGCTTGTCGTGTCGGGAAACACCACCATTGCTTCTTTTCCTTTTTCAGTTGATTCATAGTGATGTGTGGACCTCTCCAGTTCCTAGTAATTCAGGCTATTTATATTACCTGGTTATCCTTGATGATTATTCTCATTATGTGTGGACTTTTCCTTTGCGACGAAAGTCGGATGCTCTTTCCACCCTGACGTCCTTTTAATCCTATGTCAGCATTCTTGCTCTTCAGACTGACACTGGAAAAGAGTTCGACAATCTTGCCTTCCGCACTTTTTTGTCATACTATGGCACAATTTTTCGTCTCACTTGCCCGTATACTTCACAGCAAAACAGTCGAGCCGAAGGCGTCCTTCGCACTTTGAATGACTGCATTCGCACGATCATGTTTCATGATAACGTGCTACCTTGCTTATGGCCGGACGCACTTGCTACCGCATCACTACTCCTTAACCTCCGGCCCTGTCGCCCGCGGTGGAACTACACACCTCACCACCTCCTCTTTGGTAAGCCACCTTCTTATGATGGTCTACATATCTTTGGGTGTCTATGATATCCTAGTACTGCCGACAATTCTCCTCATAAACTTGCACCATGTTCTATTGCATGCATCTTCATCGGCTACCCTTCCAACTCCAAGGGCTATCGGTGCTATGATCCTGTATCCCACCGTGTGTTCACCTCCCGGCACGTTTACTTTGATGAGCATGTGTTTTCGTTTCAGCAGGTACCCCCGGCTGTCCCTCCCACCGCTGATGATGTGGGACCGTCGGTGTCTCGATCGGGGCGCTCGCGTGCCGCCCTCGGCCCGCCCCTGGCTTTGAGGCGCGTCACCCGCCTGTAGCTGCCTCCGGGTCCAGCGTCGGGCTTCCTAGCCCCGCGGCCCCCGCCTCGACAATGTTTTCCGACTTGGCATCTGCCTCGCCACCGCCCTCCGACGCGGCAGCCCCTGCGGCTTCCCCTGTTGGCCCGATGTTTGAGCCGCACTCTGCCGCTCCATCTCTGCCGTCGCCTAGCGGGTCGGCCCCGACAACGGACCCGGCTCCCGCGGCACCGCCTTCGGCCACGGCCTGGTCGCCTCTTGGCGCCCCTTCACCGGTGGCTGCGGGCTCACCACCCGCGGTCGGCCAGGTCACTCGCGCCCGTAGGGTCGTTTTTCACCCGAGCTCGGGCTATGCTTCAAATGAGTACGTCCACACGGCATCCCCTCTACGCTGTCGCCTTTGCCGTCCTCCGTTCATGCCGCTCTTCGGGACCCGCTCTGGATGGCTGCAATGCGAGAGGAGTGTGATGCCTTGCAGCGCAACTAGACGTGGCAGCTTGTTCCCCGTCCGTGGCACGCCGACATGATTACCGGGAAGTGGGTCTTCAAACACAAGCTCCATCCCGATGGTACCCTTGACCGCTACAAAGCGTGCTGGGTTGTTCGTGGCTTCCGGCAAAATGCTGGCGTCGACTTCACCGACACCTTTGCTCCGATTGTTAAGCCTGGGAAGATCCGCACGGTTCTCCACCTTGCGGTCTCCCGTGCCTAGCCGGTGCACCAGATAGACGTCTCCAGCGCATTCCTCCATGGTCGCCTCGAGGAGCAGGTCTTCTGCCAACAGCCCACGGGGTTCGTTAATTCGGCACATCCAGACCATGTATGCCTGCTCTCGCGGTCCTTGTATGGACTCAAGCAGGCTCCTCGTGGTTGGTACCAATGCATTGCGGCGTTTCTGCACCAGCTCGGGTTTCGCTCTACCCGCTCGGACGAATCGTTGTTTGTCTACCAGCAGGATTCCGACACTGCATATCTGCTCCTTTACGTCGACGACATCATCCCGACGGCATGTACGGCTGGCCTTCGCAGTCAGCTCACTGATCGTCTCCACGCTGAGTCTGCCATCAAGGACTTGCGTCCTTTGCACTACTTTCTCGGTGTTGAGGTGGTTTGTCCTCCAGATGGTTTCTTCCTTCACCAGCAGAAGTATGCTCATGAGCTCCTTGATCGTGCTGGCATGCTTAATTGCAAGCCTGCCGCCACGGATGGTTCTCCTACTTCGGATGCTCCTTTTTACCGGTCTATTGTTGGGGCTCTTCAGTACGTCACTCTCACTCGACCGGAGCTCCAGTACGCAGTTCAGCAGGTGTGTCTTCACATACATGCTCCTCGGGATGTTCATTGGGCCGCTGTCAAGCTGATTCTCCGCTATATCTGTGGCACTACGGATCTTGGCGTCACGTTGCACGCCTGGACCGACACCGTCCTCACCGCCTACTCTCATGCCGACTGGGCCGTCTGCCCCGGCACTCGTCGCTCCACGTCGGGCTACTGTGTTTTCCTTGGATCCTCACTTATCTCGTGGTCGCCCAAGCGGCAACCTACGGTCTCCCGTTCCAGTGTTGAGGCTGAGTATCGCGATGTGGCCAATGTCATCGCCGAGTGTTCGTGGCTTCGTCAGCTGCTCCAAGAGCTTTCATGTCCTGTCGACCGAGCCACTATGGTCTACTGGGACAACGTCTCGGCTGTCTACCTCTACGCCAACCCGGTTCATAATCGTTGTACCAAGCATATTGAGTTAGATATTCATTTTGTTCGACATCAGGTGGCTCTTGGCCATATTCGTGTTCTACACGTTCCTACTTCCCATCAATTTGCAGATATCATGACTAAAGGTTGTATTTGCGTCAGCAATGGCGCCGCTTCGACTGGGCGGGGGGGGGGGGGGGGAGGTGAGGTGTTGAGTATATGTGTTGTGCTATTGTGCATCGGGCCCGCCTCCTACTTTCCTTCTATAGTTGAGGTCGTGGTCCACCGTTGTACATCATATATACGTGCGATTGCACCTGATCAATACATCGCGCCATTTCATCATCATACACTGAGGAATGGGATGAAAAGGGATCAAGATTAAAAGGGATACAGAGACACACACACGCAACCGCCGTTTCCTGATTCTTTTCCCGACAAAATGTAAATTTTATTACCTCAAAATGGAGCTTTAAGAGAGACAGACACAATGAGCACACATCCGGCCTCTGCCCATGTTACTTCTCCACCTGCCTATCAAAATTCATTCAATACTCTGTTAGCTGGAAAATATAGTTGACTTGGTAGTACTTGTTAGCGACCCAGAACCGGAGGACTTTTCAGAACTTCTTTTACATTGCAGACTTACATAGCTGCTTTATTTATGAAGCACCAGAGAAGCTATTCAAACATACATTTGACTCCAGTCAAAAAGAAAGAAAAAAATGCAGTGAACTTGCGTGCTGCCGCGCAAAGCTCTCAAACTTCGGCCTCGCACTCCCGATCACCCATAACGTGGTGGGCACGCAGGGTTACCTAGAGCCCGAGTACCTGGAGCACGGGCTGATCGCTCCCCCAGCTCGACGTGTTCGCGTTCGGCTTCGTCCTGCTTCAGCTCTTGTCCGGGAAGGAGGCGGCAGTGGCACTGAACGGTGATGGTGGCCGTGAGAACGATGGGAAGGTGGTGCTGCTTTGGGAGTGTTGAGTATAATGATTATTAGGTCCTGCCTTGTCTTGTACTTCAACTTGATCATTGTACTCCTATATATATGTCCATAAGACCCAAGCAATAAACAACGAGTTCATCAATCCCTCTCTATCCCTTCTAACAGGGAGGAAGCGGAATGGCTCGGCCGCCTGGGCGACGGCAATGGCACCAAGGACGACCTGCTGGATAGTGTGACGGCGTTCATTGACGGCCGGATGCACGGGCAGTACCCATTGGACATGGCGCTCGCCATGTTCGTGTTGGCACTGAGGTGAGTGGCGTGGGAGCCCCAGGCGTGGCCGTCCATGGTGCTCCTTTCGCTATCCAGCATGTACAACTGGACATTATACTGAGACGTCGGTGTCCTCAGGCCAAGGGAGCTCCACCTGCCCGGGAACAATAAGTCCACATTATTACATGGCGGGTCACCGTCGGTGTGCTCTCGCCGGCCCACCCAGACGTAGGCATCCTACATATACTCGTATTGCTATCACCATCACATAAACCTCGACACTTCATTCCTCAACAGGAGCACCTAATTAACTTGCACATCTGGGTACGTATTCGCGCCAGTTTACACGCTGATAACTTAACTGGAAGCTTGGTCCACCATCTTGAGTTTGGAAAATATGAGATGCAATTCTTTGCCTCTCAGTGAAAAGGAACTGGAAAATTAGAGTGAAATGAAAAAAAAATTGAGGGAGAACTGAAAACAATTATTAATGCCACATATAATCGTCATGTGAACAACTAAATTGTTTTCTAAGACCAACTCCAACACGGCGACCCATTTGGTCCGCACGCGTCTGTTTAGATTCAAACGGACAAATGTCACAGCCCAAAGCGTGGCTTCGGGCGCAAATTCTGTCAGGCTTATGTCCGCCTCGACCAAATTCCGGCGCAAATTTCGGCAGGATTTGCATCCAGACGGACACAGAACAGACGCCCGCGTGTCCTCTCGGTGTCCGTCCTCGGGCACACATGTCTGCCGTGCAACCACTTCCAACCGGCCCCATTTAATCGCCGGGCCTGCTGTCAGCCACGGAGCTGCCCCCAACGAGCACTTTTTAAAAGCTAGCCGATGCGCATGGACTGGCAGTCCACTTCCAAATATTTCCACTCTTTCCCTGCACATCACATGCCCGGCAAGTTCTAGCCCTACCCGCACACCCCATTAATTCACCTGCATCGGACATACCACACTGCTAACTTAACCAAAGGTTTGAGCATTCCCACCTTTCTTTTTATATATCTGAAAATAAAAAGCAAATTTTCTGTACGTGTCCCTTCTGTTGGTCGTGACGTTATAAGGTGTGCGCTATGTTATTGAACTTTTGATATGTTTTCTGAGTTGAGATTCTAGAAAGAAAAAAAAACTGAGAAAATGCGCCACAGGTTAGATTATGCCCAATGAGAGGTACCCAAGTGCGGCAAAAATCAACCTGATTCCGTACTCCGTCTGTTTGAATCAAAGTGTGTATAGTGTGTTCCGTTGAAAAGCAGCCCGTATACAGCTGAAAGTTATGCGCAGGCGCAGCTGGCCAAGGTAAGAAGCATTGTCACTCCTCACGAGAAACACACTATTAATTCAACAGCATCACACCTATCGTGCTGATAATTTAACCAAAGGCTGTGAGCATTGCCCACTCTGTCTCGTTATATATTTAGACCATATGCAACTTTTCTGCAGGTGTTGCTTCTGTTGCTCATGAGGTTATGAGGTGTACAATATCACTGAATTTTTGATATGTTTTCTTGTCAACGAGTTGAGATTTTAGAAGAAACCGAAAGTGGATGTGGACAACTGCCCCCAAGCTGGCTTGGGCGCACGAAAATGCAAGATCCAAACCCAGCATTCATTAGACGTGCCAGGGAAAAGTCGAATGTAGTGTTCCACGTGGAAGTACTCCGTGTGTTAGAATCTGTGTACAGTGTGTCCATTTGAGAAGCACACATGATGTCCATGTATAGAATGAATTGAGCATAGGTTGGTGGTTGGAGCCAAGTATGTGATACATTTTTTGTTTGTTCCGAGTAATTAAAGAGCGTCTCTCTCATGTTTATGCTGAGAATATAAAAGGTGATACACTAAAGTTCCACAGGCTTCGGCCACACCTTATCGACAAATATTAGTCTCCCTCTCCAGCATTGGGATGGAGGTCAGCGAACGGAAATTTTGTTTCATCAAAGACCACGTCACGTGAGATATAAACATGGCCAGTGAAGACATCTAGGCACTTGACCCCTTTATGCTGAGCACTATACCCTAGGAAAACATGGCCAGTGTGAAGAAGTCTTTCTATCGGAGTTTCATTGTTAAAGACGCGACTGGGTAGCATGTTGATAATGGGAACATGTGTGAGAAAAGTTTCGTCCCAAAACTTAAGAGGCATGGAGGCACCTGTCAAAAGTGCAACACCAACCTCGACAATGTGCATGTGCTTGCGTTCAGCGGAACCGTTTTGTTGGTGAGCATCCGGGCATGACACGTGGTGTGAGATGCCAAGGTTTTGGAAGAAGGAATTTAGCTTTTCGTATACCCCTCCCTGATCGAATTGGAAAGCGATAATTTTGCTATCAAACTTGCGTTCAACAAGCTCTTGAAAGTTTTGGAAAACTTGAAACACATCTGATCTCCTCTTGAGGAGATAGATCCAAGAAAATTTACTATAGTCATCAATGAAACTGGCGTAATAGGTATGTCTACCAACAGAGGTAGGGGCTGGACCCCAAACATCAGAAAAAATGAGTTGCAACAGTTTGGTACAAATACTAGTAGAGATGGGATACGGCAATTGATGACTTTTAGCCCGTTGACATGAATCACAAATAGTTTCGGCATGACGCTCACCAACAAACGGGAGCTTATTTTTCCTAAGCAACTTTTCAACTAAAGAAAAAAAGGCATGTCCTAAACGATCGTGCCATCGTGTGGACGAAAGCTTGATAGCATCACAAGGTTGTTTATTGAATCTTCTAAACTCCGGAATCAACGGGTAGAGCCCTCGAACACATCTACCTCAATAGAGGATTTTCCTCGTTGCCTAATCCATGATCAAAAGGAAAAAAATGAAGAAATTCGAGAAAAACATGATTATCAATGGCAATTCTATGAACGGAAAGAAGATTCTTGTATGCACTAGGGACATGCAAGATTTTCTTAATGTGTAGTTTGCGACTAGGGGTATGAAATATAGAGTGACCAACGTGACTTATTCCATACCTTCTCCGTTGGCAGTATGGATTTGATCTTTGCCGCGGTATTTTTCCTTCATGGTTACCTTCTCAAGTTCATTTCTGATGTGGTTTGTAGCCCCACTGTCGACGTAACAGTTTGTGTCAACGCCGTAGGAACCATCATCGGCGGTAGCCACCTTTTCATCGTCTTGAAAATCATCATCATCGTCATACCGGTCCCAGCAATTTTTTGCTGTGTGACCGGGCTTCCCGCAGATCTGGCACCTTGGGGTCTCCGGGCGCGTTTTGTTGCCGCCACTGCGCCCGCGACCGCGGCCTCGGCCGCCCGAGCGCTGAGGAGAGTGGCCGCGGTCGTTCCCACTGCCGCCACCAGATCGCCCTTTGTGGCGAGGAGAGCCACGTGAGCGGGATCCACCGCCCCGGCTGCGAGACGCCATGTTTGCAGAAGACTTGAAGCCGCCGGATCCGTGGTACTGGGCCATGCGCTGGTTGAAGTTGGACAGCATGGCGAAGAGCTCATCAAGGGTCGCAGGGGTGACATGGGCGTCGAGAGCCGACACCAGAGGTTGATAGTCCACCTACAAACCATGAATGATGTACGAGGCAAGCTCATCATCCTGGATAGCCTTGCCCGCCGCAGCCAGCTCGTCGGCATAGCCACACATGGCGGAGAAGTAGGAGGCAACCGAGAGGTTACCCTTCTGCGCGTTGATGAGGGAGGTGCGGATGTTGTTGATGCGACTCGCCGATTGTGATGAGAACATGGCAGCAAGCGTCGTCCAGAGCGCGCTCGCCGTGGTGACCGTGGTCACCGTGACAAGGACCTCTTTTGTGAGGTTATCCAGCAGGTAGCCAAGGACCTGCTGATCCTCCCATACCTACACAGGGTGGAGAGGGTTGGGCGATGAAGTCTCCTTGCCATCCGTGGTGGTGACGAGGAGCTTGGCTGGCTCCGGATGGTGCAGTCGACGTAGCCGAAGACACCGGCACCGCGCAGTTGAGGTGTGATCTGCGTGCGCCACAGCACATAGTTCGTGCGAGACAGCTTCTCTGTAACCTGACTATTGAGACTAGGCGATAAGGCGCCGGAGGAAGACATGGCTAGGCTAGATGGATTTGATAGAAGCTCTAGATGGGAAAAAGAAAAGCTCTGACTACCATGTGCGAAGCGGAAAACATCTTACCTCGTCGAGAGGGGACGCCGTGCGTGTTATAGGCAGGGGCGCAAGTCCCTGATAGCGCATACAATTGAGATCTTACAGGACGGATTACAACTTGGAGATCAAGCTAGGAAGAGATAGAATTATAGTTACAGAAGATAAACCTCCTACCCTATAACTGAAGGACTCCTGGTAAGATACGTTGAAAGGCGCCCGAGGATGTATAACACGTACAACAGACTTGATATTGATGTTTAACAGTGTGTTCCGTTGAAAAGCACCCCGTATACAGCTGAAAGTTATATGCAGGCGCAGCTGGCCAACGCAAGAAGCATTGTCACTCCTCATGAGAAACACACTATTAATTCAACAGCATCACACCTATCGTGCTGATAATTTAACCAAAGGCTGTGAGCATTGCCCACTCTGTCTCTTTATATATCTAAACCATATGCAACTTTTATGCAGGTGTTGCTTCTGTTGCTCATGAGGTTATGAGGTGTACAATATCACTGAATTTTTTATATGTATTGTCGTCAACGAGTTGAGATTTTAGAAGAAACTAAAAGTAGATGTGGACAATTGCCCCCAAGCTGGCTGGGGCGCACGAAAATGCAAGATCCAAACCCAGCATCCATTAGACGTGCCAGGGAAAAGTCGAATGTAGTGTTCCATGTGGAAGTACTCCGTGTGTTAGAATCTGTGTACAGTGTGTCCATTTGAGAAGCACACATGATGTCCATGTATAGAATGAATTGAGCATAGGTTGGTGGTTGGAGCCAAGTATGTGATACATTTTTTGTTTGTTCCAAGTAATTAAAGAGCGTCTCTCTCATGTTTATGCTGAGAATATAAAATGTGATACACTAAATTTCCACAGGCTTTGGCCTCACCTTGTCGACAAATATTAGTCTCACTCTTTACCTACCCTTGTGCATGTTTATCCCCGTTACTAGTGGCAGGCATAGGCTCTGGGTTATGGCACCGCCGGCCAGCAGCTTGGAGATCAGGACCTCCGGCTATCTCTCTATGTCTCCATCCACTGTCTCTCTATGCCAGTTTACTAGTGGCGGGACGCAATGGCCACCGGACGGAGGGGAGCCTATGCTCATTGTTGGACAACACTTCCGGTCAGTTCGTTAAGATCTTTCATGTGGCAGTCAGAAATCTCGGCAGAAAAAGACCTTGTACCGGAGTACTAATGCAAATTGTCTGGGCGCTCTACTTTCATGTGACCCGCGTGCAAACTGTAGAATCTCGTGTGAGGTCAGTCAGTGAGCGGTGGAGGAGGCGACCACGGGCGGGCACCATGGGAGAGGACGAGCACAAGGGTTGCATCTATCATCAAAAGCCTGGCGATGCAATCACCAGCGTCGTGATCTTTGAACATACAATGGTACTTAATTTAGTGCATCACCATCGCCATGGTTTCAGCACGTGGTAATTTTGCAGCTGTGTGTGTTGTTAGAATAAATCCGAGGTATACCATCGATCATCCGAGGACCAAGCAATCACACGAGCACGACACCGAGATTTGTTAACGAGGTTCACCGATATGGCTACATCCCCGGGGCTTGACTACGGGCGCTCCTTCCCGTGACACCGTCACAATACCGCACCTGGTCGCCCTGGACACCGGCACATGCCGCCGGCTTCCCCACGTTCCGGTGCTATTATGTTGGCATAGGTTACATCGTGTGTCTACCCCGCTATATATGAGAGGCCTAGGATACAAGTGTCCTACTTGGACACGACTCCATATCCTGTCTACACACCATACGACTCGAAGTCCAACTGTAACCTAACTTGTCCAATAATATTCGACACAACTCTAACAAACTCCACCTTGGCGAATATTCTCCATCACCTTAAGTTCGTCCATGCGTCAAACTTCCATGTACATTGAACTTGAGTTTATCTCATGAGCACCACTGCTACTCCAAAGACTCCATGTGACTCCACCTGCAACTTGTAGTCCCTCCTTTTCTTGATCACAGTCAACACTCGAGCAAAATTAAGTTCCTCTTACTCTAAATTATGCTCCCAACTCTGAGTATCAGTCCAACGCCATCACACATCGATCACTGGCCTGCGTGAAAATAAACAACTCACATATTGGGCGTCACACATAAGAGTTACCTGAACTCAACATCACCGCTCCTTTCTTGACCGCATTTCTGAAACATGAAGGAATTTCATCGTTGCTTGTAGTCATCCTGAGTCAAATTCACAGTTATCTCATCACATGTATGACCACCAGAGCCCTGGCCCGTCTCCATGTCCCGTGCATACCGCACGCCTCGCCGCTATTACCGCGTCGAGCCTCCGCTGTCCCGGTCGAGTCTCAAGGGTCGCGAACCCACACCACTCAACCCCCACTGCAGAGTACCACCGATCATCACCGACCGATGACGAGTTTCACGCTTCCATCAGACCACTGGGCTCCAGTCCAAACTGCATGTCACTCGCTTTTCCCATCCGCTGAATAGGCTTCGATTCTCTGGATCCTTACACCGTAGCCCCTCAATCCAGCTCCACCTTCAACATGACTCCATGGTAGATGATCAGTCCACCCCGCGCCCCGTCGACTTCAAGCTCACATGTGCACCGTCTTGAATCAACCCCACGCCATAGTCTTGTCGAAGTCACACAAGCCTCGGGCTTGTGACACGTGTTTCCACGCCCAGAAGTCGGTCACCATTAGCAGCACGCTCCTATGTCGTCGTCGCCGATCCCACCACCGTCCTCTGTACCAACCGACTTGCGTCGATCCATCAGACCGTTCAAGTCCGACCCAGCCGAACCTCCCCAACTGCAATCATCTGCAACTCCTCACAGTCCTCATCGTCCATCTGGCTTGACATCCTGCAACACCTTCAAGCATCTATATTGTGCCAACAAATTTTCATTCTCGTCTGCCATAACCCAAGGTTTTCAGTTCCGTCGAATTTCTCTACCTCAAACCTGGTACCCGTTGACGCCATGGTTCTTTGTATGACTGATCCAATAAAAAAAAAAATAACCGAGCTTATTTTCACGTGATGCCCAAGTACACGAGCAAAACCTAAACATGGCACACCCTCATGTACTAATAGCAAATCCAAAACAAGTTGGTCTTCAACGTGAATTTGGCTCCTATCCGACTCAACTCCATATGCTAGCAATTGCTGCCAATGCCCTAGCTATTTCCAACGGACGTGTGGCACGGTGGAATTTCCCGTACACGAAGGAGCTGCCTTGTTATTGCACTAGTCCGGTTCGGAACGAGGAGAACGCATCTCCACCTGGGACCCGGTCCCTTTTTTGGTCCAAAACAAAACTCATGTTCGCGCTGTACGTGTACCTCAGAGTCCAGCGCCTCCACGTACTCGTACGTACGCTTGCTCGCCTGTTACGACCCACGCTACCCACGCTCCAGGCGCCTGCCACCTGCCGTGCACGCGCGCCCCTGATGGGCCACACGCGTTGCCGCACAGCGCCTCGTGCCCACGCCGCCGCTGTTAGGCGAGCCAACCGCCGACTGCCTTCACCTGCCGAGAAGATTCTGAGTTTCCGATCGATTTTCACGCCTCCCGTCAACACCGATCTCTTCTGAGCTTTGATGCTCGCGATCGCTCGACTGTAGCTTCAATCAAACTGATCTCTCTCCTCTCGGCTCTTCCTCCAGATCAACACGCAACGACCTCTTTTGTAACCTTGCTCATGATACCACTTGTTAGAATAAATCCGAGGCATACCATCGATCATCCGAGGACCAAGCAATCACACGAGCACGACACCGAGATTTGTTAACTAGGTTCACCGATATGGCTACATCCCCCGGGCTTGACTACGGGCGCTCCTCCCCGTGACACCGTCACAATACCGCACCCGGTCGCCCTGGACACGGCACATGCCGCCGGCTTCCCCTGCGTTCCGGTGCTATTATTTTGGCATAGATTACATCGTGTGTCTAGCCCCGCTATATATGAGAGGCCTAGGATACAAGTGTCCTACTTGGACACGACTCCATATCCTGTCTACACACCATACGACTCGAAGTCCAACTATAACCTAACTTGTCCAATAATATTCGACACAACTCTAACATGTGTAATGTTGCCGTCAAGTCCTACTGGGCTGGAGGCAATGCCTAGTAATGCAGAATTCACACTGAAAGCGCACTTTCAGTGGAATTCTGCGGATTTATTCTATGGTTTTTTATAATCAGTTTAGCTGCACGTTAATGGTCGGAAAAGTAAATTAGGGTCAGCCAATTTCTGCTTGGGTAGAAAGAGGCGCGTGGAGGTTCAGCATCCGCCGGCTCGCCGGGAAGCAGTGGCCTCTGGGTCTTGTTGAAATATAGGATGGGCTTTAGGCTCATCCAACAATTTTTTAAAAATCTCTAAAGGTTCATGGGGTATCATAATTAGCTGGTTGCATGTTTTGGATCTTCTTAAAAGGTGTTCTTTTTCACATGCTATTGAAGCTTGACAACAGGAGTGGCTCTGACGAGTTCCTCCGTTGCCTGTTGCCGACTCGGCCGTGGGTTGAGCCCATGTCTCCCTACCAGACTGCGCCTATATATTGTATGCGTTGGCAACCCTAGCCGTCACTCAGATCTGATCGCATCTGCTCTACCTCCTCATGCAATGCTCACCGTCGTTCCGCTCACGCTGTTGCCGGCGATCCCATCCCGTCCACCATGTGCACAGCCGTATGAGAGAACAGGCCTTCGGAACCCCGCCTTTGCAATCCTGCACCGGGAGAAGGGCGATTAGATTTTTGGTGAGCTTCTCCGATGCGCCTACTCACCTCTATTCATCTTCTCCACTACTTCGACTATGTCCTCGTTACCTTCGTCATCACCATGTCCACTAATGCCGAGAAGAAGGCCCCAAGGATGATGTTGCTTCGACCTGACCAACTGGAAGGTATAAGAGCATCTCTAGAAGACCCTTATAAGGCTAGCCCATATAAGGAGTTTACAGTTCGCGCTTTCACTCGGATAAGGGCCGAAATAGCTGCGGAAAAACATAAATCTCAAATGGACCTTTAAAGTTTGAAAAGAAAAATTCGCGCGAAAGAAGAACACAAGCAGTAGAACTAGGTGCATCCATACATAGTTGATTTTTTTACATATACTAGATCCGAGGCGGACGCCTACCCATAAACCTAATGACCAAAATGTGGCTCACCGGAGCCCTCCGGGTGCGGCAGAGACGTTGCGACGACGGAGATCATCAATTGTCGTCGTCGGAGGTGAGGTCTATGAAGATGTCATCCTGCGCATCGGCTTCGTTGCACCACTCAGCCATGTTGTCGTCGAAATCACGCGCCCTCGCGAGCCCCTGCTCGAACAGGATGGCATCGAGCTCCTCGTCTCAGCGGCGGTGCTGTGCTACCTCCTCCTCCTCCCGTGCACTGCGCGCAAGGATGGCCGCCTCGTTGGCGTCCGTGTCGGAAGGGGGGGGATTCTCCGACGCTCCGCCGCTCCGCCGCTCCGCCTCCGCCTCCCACTTCAGCAGCGGGAGCGGAATATGTGACCTAGCCAACGCGGCGGAGTTGCCCACACCGGAGGAGAGCCAAGCCTGCCGCCGGTCGTACTCCTCAGTTTCACGGCGGAGGAGGGATGGTGGCGGCTCAAGGCCCCGGTTCGTGTACCTCCGTGCAGACCGCTTCCTCTCCGCGTAGTTGGTGACACGACGCTTCCGCTCGGGGTCCTCACCAGCGTCGGCGCCACGGCCGGAGCTCCACATCCCTTGCCACATCGAGGCGGATCTGTCGGCGATAGCGGAGTGGGGCGGCGGATTTGGGTTGCCGGCGGCGAGAAATCGGAGGGGAATGGGGTGATTGAGGCGGCGGGGGGAATAGGGTTTCAACCCGTATAGCGGCTGCGGACCCGTAGATATACTGTGCATATGGAGGGGGGGTTTCCGTTCCACTGTAAATGTTTTATGGGCCGGGGCGACTATACGGGGTTTGGTCTGGCCCAAAAAACAGTCCAAACCCGTATTGTCGCCGGAATTATATGGGCCGGGTGCTTTTACAGCGTCTTCTAGAGATGCTCTAACTCGTTTATCCCTTTTCTGTTTATTTCTATGTTGGTCGTACTAGCATTTTGCATAGATGTTTCTGTTATATGCGTACTATATGTACGTGATTAATATTGTTTATGCCATGTTCATAATTTATTTCTCAATTAGATTAGTCAAAAGAAATGCTAATTTACCCAACAGGTCTATCTTTAGTGTGCCAGGATGCAGGTGCTTGCCCGGAAGCAATAGTCTCTGGGTCTATCTTAGGCTGCTAGGGGTGTAGGTTCTCCGAACAAATCTGGTAGTTTTCCGGCTTTATGAGGATGGCCGGGAGCGGCGGCATGCCCGACGGTGGGGGGAGGTCGAGGCGGGAACGACGGCGGCCGCGGGGAGAGGAAGCAGGTTGTTCATCCTGGGTTGGAGGGCGGCAAGAGGAAGAAGAGGTTCAGTTCAAGATCATGGGGAGGAAGACGATGAACAATTTTCTTCAGGAGGTAGAAGGAGACCTAACGTTCATTTTCCATCTAGCAGCTCGGAACAAATCGACTGTCCCAAAACAACAAATTTAGTTGACTGGCCCCTATCCATTCCCTTTTATAATCACCCTTCGTATGTTCAGTTAGAACAAGAAATGATGTTAACCGTGCATATGCAACCTCCATTGTTTTTTACTCTTAAAAAAGTAACCTACCTATATGGGCTACTCCGTGAGCTGAAGATTCGAACTAAACTGAAAACTCTATTGTGTCTACTGTTAGAAAACAATTTCTATGCCGCTGTAGGAGCTGGAATTTTGGAAGAAGCTGAAAACTATGCTGGCATTAGTCTACAGGCTGACCAATTTCCGAAAATGAACATTTTGGGACATTGTAATATCTCGGTTGATTCAATGATCTCAATTACATTTTTGGATCGCCTGGTCTAGACACTACACTCACTGTATGCTTAATGAAATTCTTGCAGTATGGTCATGCAATTCTTGGATGAGGTACCATGGACCCCTTCATGCAACTCTTGCATTATGAACAAACTAGTTACTTTTACTGCTCATGAGTTGCAACATTCAATATCACACTTGTTGTGCTGTCGGTTTAACTCAACTTTAGCCGGTGCTCTGCCTTGTTATATATCTTCTCTGCCTGTTTCTGTGCATGTTGTTTTGTTGGTTGTCAGGAGTAGGCATATGTGTCGAGCGTCTTGCTAATAAGATGGGAGTTTAGAAGAAGCTGAAGCTGAAAGAAGATAGATGCTGGGAAAAGTTGGGGACCGACGTACAGTCAATAGAGCTCGGACTGAGACATGTAGCATCACTACACCATGCACCAGAATTCCCTACCGTTGTGTGTTGGGAAAAAGTCACTATTGCCGACCCACGGTTGGCCATGAAAGTTTCTAACAGACTGTGGGTCGGGAAAATTATTTACAGTGACACACCGTCGGTCAGGAATGATAAAACATATACCATCGAACTATCGGTCGGGAATTCCCTTATGGCCCACTGACCATCGGTCGGCAAATAACCCCGACCAACAGTCAGATGCTAAATGGGCCTCGCGCGCGAACGGCCAAATTTTAGCGCGAAGTCTGGCCCAGCCCGCGAAATGTTTTTTTTCCCAAATCACTTCAATCCCCACGAGCAGCCAAATCCCTAACATTTCCCCCCAGCCACGCCGCCAAATCCCTAGATCCCAGCCATTCCACCGCCGCCCCATGCCTCCCGCCGGTCGTTCCCCAGGCCGTCCCACGAGCTCCGCTACGCCATCCTGCCCGCCCTGCGCCGTCCTGCCAGCCCCGTGCCGTCCTGCCTCTGCTGCGCCGCCCCGCGCCGTCCTAACTGCCCTGCGCCGCCCCGCGCCGTCCCGTGCCCATCCATCTCCGCCCTGCGCCGCTCTGCACCATCCATCGGCGCCCGACGCAGTTCCGTCCTGCCCGTCCATCGGCGCCCCGCGCTCGTCCGTCCGAGTGGCTGCTTCAACTTGTAACCGGGCAGCGTGCGTCTGAGGTACAGCTCCTCTCTCTCTCTCTCTCTCTCTCTCTCTCTCTCTCTCTCTCTCCCCTAGAGGCATGTTGGAGCTCTGGCAGTGGGGATCTTCCGTAGAACGCATGTGGCGGGGACAACTCCGAGGTTCTTCTGAGGAAATGATGATACTAACTCTGCAGCTTCATGTGGAGGCCGAACTGGATCTGTACATATGATTTGAGAACAATGTTTCATTACCGTTAGTTGTGTAAGTACACACGTTTGTCCTGACATTAAAAAAGAAGGAACAGATGCATTTTACATGGTTTATGCCTGAATTGTTACAGGTTCAATGAGCAGGGATCACTCATTAAGTCTAGCAAGTTTCTACATTGTCCTTAGTGTTGTTCAGCATGATCTCGTAAGAGATTTTATATTCAACATCATGGGCTAAAACAAAATTCTGTATACTGAACAACTTTTTACCTTTCATAGGAAGTGGTTTCTCTGACTTGGTGAGATAAGCATCGGGGCTAGATTCTTGTATTTCCTCTTAAGGAAGTTTAGCATAACTCGGGGAGACCTCACGCAGTGTGGATTTTCATCTCTCTGTACATGCGACCTGACTTCATCTCTCTTTTGTTTCTGTTGCAGGTTGCACAGAGAACCATTGTTGGTACCATTGAGCAGAGGAAGAAGAGTAGCAGAATCATTGGTACTTAGTGACCAGCTTGTGGTATTTGATTGTACCTAGCATCATATTTTTCTGAACCAGACACCACCTTAGTGCACAAGGTGTGTGTGGAGTGTCCACTGTTTATTTTTCTTTTAGTATATGATTAGTTGATGGAGTGCTTTTAGTCTGGCTGTTTGATTCAGAAATTATGTGAATAGCTGAAATGGTAGATAGATTAGGAGTTAGTGGCTAACAAACAGATATTATTTATGAAATTGGTGAGCTTAATATCTTGTTGGTATTTTGTCACAAATGTGGCTCCAAGATTTATTGAAGTTGTTATCTTAGTATGTTCCTAGCATAACCCAGCCAATGTTGCGTGTGAACATGAATTGAAGGTTTTGCTTAGGCTTCGGCTCTTATGCATTTTTTTCCTTCAGGAGGCTACACCGTGGGAGCTCATCTTCAAGAGATCATCCACCGACGTGCTTACTGCATCCACTCAAGTGAGTTCCTCTGCCCCACTCAAGTCTAGAGGCCCTCCATGTGTGTGGATGCCTTGAATATGTAGAGATACCTCCTTATGTTTGGCACTGATTTTTTTAGTGTGTAATCTGGTTGGTTATTAGGATTCTTGCTACCAACGACTCAACTTCGATGGCGCTTGATAATCCCCTTCCGTGCTTGTCACGACATCCTCCACTAGTTGGTGAGTCAACCATATCTTTGGTCTGTTTATTTATGGTGGTATCTACCTTTGCTATGTGTACTACCATTGAATTGGTTCTATGATTCTTACTTTCTTTTCCGAGCCATTGTATTTATAGTACTTCAAGTAATTCCTTGCATTCTTTGGTTGTGATATCATCTGTTCAGGATTTAGTGTGTATTTGTAGTGACCAAGTGTGAAGCTAGCTACCATGGATAGAAGTTGGATGGATGCGCCTAGGTATAACGCATCATATATGTTTTAAATTTCTTAGATGCTGAAACTATATATAACACACTACACATGTACACTTGCATGTAGGCATACAGAGAAGTACTTACAAGGGCTCGCCAAATTCCTAGGCTTTGCATTTAATAAATCATCGGTCGAGAATAAAATCTTATGTCCTTGCAAAAACTGTGTGAACTCATCTTTGGAGAGAAGAGTCTCAAGTCCGTGAGCACCTGGTATGCGAGGGATTTGCAGAATGGCTACAAACAGTGGATGTTTCATGGAGAACGTGTCTCTTCTTCTTCCATTCCTCCAAATCTAGATGAGGGTGACGATAGGGATGAGGGCGATGATATATCTGATTTGCTACGAGACCTTGCTGCTGGTTTGGATAAAGGGGGAGATCTTGAAGATGATTGTCGTTTAGATCAGGATGACTCTTTTCTAGAATCTCTCCACAAACTTGAAGCTGATTCTAGACAAGAGCTATATCCAGGCTGTAAGAATTTCTCAAAGCTTCGTTTCCTAGTGAGACTTCTTCACACCAAACTGCTTGGAGGGTGGTCTGATAGAAGTTTTGATCTGTTGTTAGATCTACTAAAAGATGCTTACCCTCACCGCAATACCCAAAAACTCCAATGAAGCTAAAAACTAGTCAAATGCCTAGGACTTGGGTATGTTAATATCCATGCATGTGAAAATGATTGCATTCTATTTTGGAAGAACAATGCCAATGCCAATTCATGCCCGTAATGTAAGGCTTCAAGATGGAAATGAAAGGAAGAGTGCAGATGGGAAACGTGTCCACAAGGTTCCTAAGAAGGTTCTTCGTTACTTCCCAATAAAGAAGAGGCTTCAAAGGTTGTTTGTGTGTTCGTAATTGCGGCTCTCACAAGATGGCATGCGTAAGAGCGCACACAAGATGGCTTGATTAGGCATCCTAAAGATTCCCTCCTTTGGAAAGATTTTGATGAAAAAATAAAGATTTTGCAAAAGACCCAGAAATCTTAAGCTTGTAGTATGTGCCGATGGTTTTAATCCATTTAGATCCATGAATCTCAGCTATAGCATTTGGCCAAGATTATTGATTCCTTATAACTTTCCACCACGGATGATTATGAAGCAATCAAATTTCATCCTATCCTTTGTTGATTCCTGGCAGAAATTCACTGGTAGTGATATTGATGTCTATCTTGAGCCACTAGTTGATGATATGGTAGATATGTTTCTTGATGGTGTTAGGACCTATGATGCTTCAACCGGAGAGTATTTTTAGTTGCATGCTGCCATAATATGCACAATTATGGATAAACCGGGTCTTGGGTCTTTGGTTGCCTGTGCTTCCTCTGGAGAAGGAGCTTGCCCTGAATGCCACTCTCAATTATGTTCTCTTAGACTAAAAAATGGTAGAAAGACTTGCTATATGGGGCATCGTAGGTTCTTACGTGCAAATCACCCCTTGAGGTATGATACACGCACATTTGGTGACATAGAACGTGGGACAAGACACCTTTCCACTTTCCGGTAGGCAAATCTTAGAGTCGACAGAAAATATGCAAACCAAGTTTGGGAAGGATCCTATAACGAAGAAGCCTAGAACTACTTAAACGCAAGAAAGGGATCCGCTAATCATTTGGAAAAGAAAGTCTATTTGGTTTAAACTACCATATTGGAAGGATTTGAAGATGCATCATAACTTTGATATCATGCACATAGAAAAAAATGTGTGTGAGAACATAGTTAACACTTTGTTGGCAGTCAATGGAAAAACCAAGGATAATATTAATTCTCGATATGACCTTCAAGCACTCAATATTAGAAAGGATCTTCAACCTATTGATCTTGATGATGATGAAGTTTTTTTTCCTCCGACACCTTACACAATGGAATCTGATCAGCAGAGGACATTTTGCAAAGTATTTAAAAGTGCCATGTTTCCTAATGGTTATGCATCTGATATACGCCGTAATGTGCATGTTAAGGAGAAAAAGATAACTGGGCTAAAGAGCCATGACAACCATGTCCTTTTGCAAGACTTGCTGCCACTTGCAGTGAGAAGAACATTACCAGAAAGAGTGAGTGTGGTAATCGATTCGTGTGAGCAGATTTTTCAAGCTTAATGTACTCACGGGTTATTCGCATAAGTGACATGCAAAGGTTGCAGGATGAAATAGCTGAGACCTTGAGCCTTCTTGAGGCCATATTCCTCCCATCATTTTTGATATTATGGTGCATTTGATGGTTCATCTTCCAAAGCACAAGCAATGATAGCTGGTCCAGTACATTTTCGCAGCATGTGGGCTGTAGAGAGGTATATAGGAAAGCTCAAGGGACATGTCCACACCAGAAGTCATGTGGAAGGATCAATTGCAGAGGGCTATTTGTTTGATGAGAGATTGACATTTTGCTCACACTATTTGGATGATGAGAGTCGGTTGAATCGAGCTAGGAATGATGGAGGTTTGGATTTGGAAGTTGATGATACAACTCCTTTCTTCCACAACATTGGTCGAGGGCTGGCTGGCAAGTGCATGGTGATGTTAGATAACAAAACTTGGCTGCAAGCCCACAGATACGTCTTGTTCAATTATGACAACATAGAACCATACCTAGAGTAAGATATCCCTACTATGTATTGTTGTTAGGTTATTTCTCTCCTCCTTGTCAATTAATAAATATAACCTATATGCAGCAAACATATGGATTACCTTTCTTCTATTGGTGTTCGAAGTCATCGAGAAGTCAAGCGTGTGCATTACGAGACCTTTCATGAGTGGTTTAAATTGCACGTAAGTGGGCATGTGACTGTCAACCTATAAGACATATAATTCCATCCCATTGTAGAGTAACAATAGCATTTCATAATCACAGGTGGCAGAAATGGGCGATGAAGCACCTCATGAGATAAAAATATTAGCTAAAGAGCCAAACTTGGTTGCTATGAAGTATAGTAGCTACACTATAAATGGGACAGACTTTCATACACAATCATATGATGAGGGCCGGTCATTCCAGAGTAGTGGAGTAGCTCTTGTTGCACAAACCACATCCTTTGCAAAAGGAAAAGGTGACAATATTAGTGTAAGAAACAAGACCTATTATGGCATTATAAAGGAAATTCTTGAGTTGAATTATCAACATGAAGGGAAAGTAGTGTTGTTCAAATGTGACTGGGTTGATAATCGTGTAGAAGATGAATGGGTGCAAACTGATCAGTTTGGAATCACTTCTGTGAATTTCAAGCATTTGTTCAATACCGGTGAGAAAATATCGACGAGGCCCTTCCTATTAGCCACACATGCTACTGAAGTTTACTATGTTGAAGATCCCATTGATGCTGAGTGGTCTACTGTTGTTGTTCCATCATTATATGACATAGAAGAATCTAAAGATGACAATGGTAATGTTTTATGTGTGAAGTTGCCTGATCCGTGTACTGCTATACGTGTGAGTGTTGCGGATGGATGCATTGGTTCTCCTAGGAGAGATATAGATGGACTAGTTCTTAAAACAAGTGATATTGAAAAAAAGTAAGTGTTGTGTATGATCCTCTAATGTTTTGTATTTTCAGCGATGTACTCACATAGTGTGTCTTTTGCAGGAGGAAAAATGGCAAGCGCAAACGGAAGAGCTAAAGATGGTGGGGTCACGGAGAAACAACTGAAAGCGGTAGAGTATGAACTACTGAGAAGCAAGACCATTGAAGAGAATGATAAACGGCTAGCAGCGGTACGAGCAACAAGAGCTTCTATGCAGGAAGATATGGAAGCGAACCAAGCCCCCAAAAAGAAAAGAAAGGTATGTAGCCCTGAAGATGTTCTACCTGAAGGAAGCAAATGTAGCTTGCAACACTAAACTATATATCTATGCAGGCACCCTCCAGCGCACCTATAAGCGCGAATGAAGGACGTGTTTTGAGGTCCAGGGTATCAAAAGATCAAGATCATGTAGATCCTGAGCATCAGCCTTCCAAAGGTATTTGTAGTGGGTTATACTTGCTCATATTGTAGCCTAATGTCACTTGCTAGAATTGTTGTATGACTATGTTAATTTTCTTGCATGAAGAGATTACTTGTGAGCTTGATGATGAAGGTAGTCAAAAGAAAGGTGGAAGAAAAATTACTCGAAAGGCTAACATATATGCAAGGCTGAATCAACCCAAAATCCATATTCCACTTAATGGGGATGGCCAGCCTGTTGGGCCAGATGCAACTGAATTTGCCAATTTCATTGGTACTTTGGTGAGGAAGCATATATCACCTGCAGAGTTAGATTGGCGAGATGTTGATGTAGACAAAAAATTGTTAGTGTGGGAGACCTTGAAGGTATAAATGAGCATAATTTATAACTTACTCTTTTTTAATGCTATCTAACCGAGTATTCTGCTTTCTCTCATTTTAATAGGCATTTTATGAGCTCGACTCAACCGCCTTGAGCTTTGTTCTCAACACTTCACACATAAAATGGAAGGATTGGAAGTCAGATTTAAAGAGGTAGAAGTTTGATGCTGCGCTGACTGATGCACAACTTATGAAAAGACGTGATAGCAGAATTAGTGAAGCTGATTGGAAGACCCTTATTACTTATTGGAGATCTTCGGCATTTGAAGTAAGTCATCCTGCTGAATCAAAACTGTAGTCGTCCTGTTGGACATAGATAAACAAATATGCACCATACATCTGGCAGCAAACAATACATGTGATAAATCTCATTTACTTGTCTTGTAGTCTCGTAGTGCTATCGCCAAAAAGAATCATGCCAATGCACGATTGCCTCATACATCTGGCAGCAAGAGTCATGCCCGTGTTGCCAATGAAATGGTAAACGCATAATTACCCCAATTAAAAGATATGCCACTATGTTTTAGTGACTAATGCATAGTGAAATAAATAAATGATTGTAGGCTGTCAAACTTGGGCATGATCCTCGAAGAGATGAAGTTTATATCGAAACACATACATGCAAGAAAGGGGAAAGGAAAGGGAATTATGTGCCGCAGGCAGCAGCAACAATTGTGAGTCCCTTTTGCCACGTTTTTTCAGTATTAGACAGAACTTGTACAAGTAGAATTTACATAGCAAGTACATATCATTTTGCAGAAGGAACTCATAGAGAAAGGTGAGCAGCACCCCGAATGGAAGGAAAAAAACATTAAAGAAGGTGATCTGTTTGCACGTGTATGTGGAATGAAGGAGCCGAGGGGTCGTGTCCGTGTGTTAGGTCTAGGGCCAACACCTCAAGATTTGGGCACACCGGGTACACGGGGTAAATTGAGCACAAGAGTTCTAGTTGAAATGGAAGGGCGTCGAGAAGCTGAAAATCACTTTAACATGCTGGAGGGGCATGTGCTACAAATGCAGGAACAGATGAACCGAATGGAATTGATGTTAGCTTCACAAGGAGGGCATAATCTGGAAACTCCTAGCTCGCAGCACGGTTCCAATTCTCGACAAGTAATGAACTATTTCCACATCTTTTCATTGCATCAATAATCCATCTTCCATGCACTAACTCTATTTCTGTTTGATAGAACTCAAGAGCTGAAGCTGAGGATAATAACGATGGTGAAGAAGATGATGAACAGGATGATGAAGAACCCTTTGTTCATAGAAGAGTTGTTGCAAAGCCCCCTTCAAGAAGCTCATCAGCCTATGAAGATGAAAGCCTTGTAATCTTCTCATCCTTACCTATATGTTGAAATTTTATTTTGTTTCATGTTTCTAAAATAATCATTGATTCAGATTGGTATGGATGTGCTTCTATATGCATGGACTGGTCCTGAAACTCCTGTTGCTAAGGCAACAATTATCTCAGTTGACCCAGACACTATTGTGGGCGGAGAGCCCCTTGGACTAGGAACTTATGAGGTTCTTGTCAATGTTGCGATCAGAAGGGATGCTACTTTGCCTTTTGAAGATGAAGGTTTACAAATTATCGCTGATGCGGTCACAAGGTCCATTGTAGGGCCATCTAGCAAGGTAATCACCAACATTGTGTGTTTTGTCCACTTATCTCGAATTGTTTGATGCGTGATACTGACTCATGATCACTTATCTAGATGAAACCCTACAAACCTGGGGCATGTTCCTCGTCCGCCGCTAAGGTATATTTGAATCATGAGCTAGTATTTATTTTTGAGCTACAAAACCAGGGATCGAAATGAACTTAACCAGACCCTTGTATCTTCTTCTTCCTCATGATAGTTGTTATCTAGCTCGTACATTGAGCAATAACGATCAATGCTGGTCTATCTTCTCTTATTTTCAATACCTGCCTAGTTCATTGCCACTTCTTAATGTACAGTTCATAGCTTACATGGTTTAGTAGAAATACAAGGAAATAATAATGTGATGCAAAAGTTGCTCTCATGTCCATGCTATTGTTTACAAGAGTAATTGTCCGAACATGCTAATTTTTTGCCTTATGTCCAGATGATGGAAATACAACTTAATTATGTTGCCCGTGATATTGCCCGGCTGCGATGAACCTCCGGAGGTATAATTTCTTCCCAATCCCCCATCGCTTTCTGTTCTAGTCCTGTGCTTGCTGCCGTCGCTGATCTAGATACTCATTTCTCTGCTCCAAGTTCAGTTATCTATCTGTGCTGGGCTGGTTCAGGTTGATTCAGTTTGATGCTTTTTCTTGTTGCGTCGGCGTCAGGCTATGATTTGTTATGCGCGATCTAATTATCCGATGCTTGCATACATTTCATGTCATGGTGTCACAGAGTAGATATGATGAGGACCAAAGTAGAAGCTAGAGTTCTGTTTCTTGTGCTAGGCTGGTTCAGTCGGCTTGAGTTTCATTTTTTCGCTCATCGTATCGTGTAGGCATCGAGCTACGGATTGCACCATGGGACCTAACTATTCAGTACTTTCATACATGTCATCGTGTTACATCCTAGCTAGAAATGATGAGGAACAGAGTATAAGCTAGAGTTTTCCTTCTGTGGGATGGGAGCAATAGCGTGGGCTTGGCAGTAAGAGCCGTCTATGCCTGCCTTGTGTAGAGCGTCCCTGGTAGCTAGGTTAGCAAAGTAGATCACATACTTGCTGTGCATAACTGGTTACTGGCTTGGCGCCAAGCGCTAGATGGCGGATGGCGTTACGCCATGAAGTTCACCGTTTCGCGCTCCAGCTCGTCCCTGCTGCTGCTTTATATTGCAAAATAGTACCAGGTGTTGCTCCGAGTACACCTCTATATTGCTCATATTTCCTGAAATATACTTCATGGTCACGTTGCATCGAGGCTTTATGATGTCCAACACAGCAAAGATCTAATTAACACATGTTGTGGCATTGTTCTGAACTTGAGCTATTTTTTGTAACACTAAAATCCCATAGTTTTTTACTGCCAATTGCCCTAGATGCTTTATACAATTATTGTTTTTGCCATTGTCTCTCAATGCATGCTCACCATTACATTTTTATCCTTTGTAGAAAAGACATACAAAAGGAGCAAGAAGGAACCAGGAAGATGTCAGTTTGCATCAGCTAGAGATTTTCTATAATGGAGCAAAAACAATGTGTCTTTTAGGTCTCATTTTGTAAACCTATATGTCATCTTGTCACCTGGGTATTTTGTGTAATGGAGCAAACAATGAATATTGGAGATGCATCTATCATTTTGTAAACCTGTTGGGTGATTCGGTCGTTGAACCGTAAATGTTTCCTTTACTTGTGAGAAGTAATTAATATGTTATCCTTCTTTGGTCATGATTTAATACTTTTGGAGTACATGCAAGTTCTGTAACTTGACTAATATCATATTATAATGAGATATGCAACTTTGATTTTGGTTGACATTGTATTGAAAGGCAGATGGGAAATCAAGGGTACGTGCTGTCAAATTGTTGGTTGGCAAAACAAAACAGCATCCTATTGTTGGTCGACAAAGGCTCATGCTAGGACCAACGGAAAGTCGGTCGGCAAAAAAGACACCATCGCACAGTTGGTCGGGAAAGGTTCGGGATAGGGCAGCAGAAAGTCGGTCGGCAAAGACTGCATCATCAAACGGTCGGGTCGGGAAAGCTTCAAGAGCAACACCAGCTGAAAATCGGTCGGGAAAGATTCCGGTAGGCCATCGGAAAGTCGGTCGGCAATTAGGTTTATAGGCGCCCAACCGCCGGTCGGGAAAGACATGTCGGTCGGGAAAAGGTTTTCTGCTCGGACTTACCCCAACAGACGCTGTCGGTCGGCAATACTTTTTCCCGACCGACTGTGTGTCGGCAGACGCTGTTTTTCCGACCAACCTGTTTGTTGGGGATGTGGTGCTGTGGTGTAGTGCATATGGTTTCTTGCATTGTTGATCATAGGGGATATCACATAGCCCAAGTGTCGTTCCATTTCAGTTTCTTTGAAATACATCATGGAAAATGCGGCACGCATGTGAGATATTACAATGAGAGATGAATCACATGCACATGGGGTGAGATGCAGTGGAGAGAGAGTGCGCATGCAGCTGAAATTAATTCCTGCTTTTCTTGTGATTCACTACAAGAAATATGTCAACTAGTGACGTTGTGTCAGTGACCCTGGAAGAATTGGTCATAGATCTATGACCATTTCAGACCAATTGGTCAAAAGCTGTTCGGAGGGCTCCAAACCCTAAACTATAACGATCATTTTGGTCAGAAAGGTCGTAATTTCCTTACACGAAATGGTCATAAAGCGTATAGCACCGGTCTGCTGCTTTATTTCTAGCTGATCATGACCAATATAGATGGTCATAACCTTGTAAATTATGGTGGGTTGCTATGACTAGGCGCCACCTCATCAGTTTTGCCTATGTGTCATGTCCATGTGGCGCTTTTGCCTTAGGTTGTGAAGCAACCTATATTTCTATCATTCCCAAAATTCCCGAAAAAAATCTCATAAATTCTTTGGGTCATATCTTTGTCAAATATGTAAAAACTTCCTTGCCTAGTTCAAAAATAATTCAAAATATTCATTTTCCTATTCTGTTCGTAACAACAGTTTGTGAAGGAAGTACCACTTTGGCATGTCCAAATAGTATCCATTTTCTACAGTGCTTTCCTATGCCCAAATAACCATCCTCCACCAAATTCCAGCTTAATCCATTCATTATTTTGAGCCGAGCTTCAACATTCGTATTTATGTCCAGTGTGGTAGTTTGCAAAGCAAGTACCACCTAGGCTCCTCCTTTTGAGCTGAAAATTTGTGAAGACGGTCTTCTTAGTAACTGATCATCCTCAGTCAAAACACACGCCCATTAGCCATGTACATTTCCCGTACCGCTAATCAAACACTTGGCTGCTAATTCATGTTTGAGCATCGATCGGTCTCCTCGTGAGAATCTTATGTTGTAATTTTCTTCCTAGCACCTACCTGGGGAGTGCCCAACCCACTAGACATGCCTAGGCTGCCCAGAACACATGGCAACGCCACGGTCACGCGGTGACCACGCGGCGGGCATGCGAGCTTACGTGCTCTAGAGTTGGGGGCCTCGGCCACCGCCCAAACCTCGACGTATCACCACCAAACCATGTATTTATGATTAAATAGGTACTTATGTGACTATAAATGATTTTTGGAAAAAATAAATAGTAAACTATGAGGCAGCTGCAGTTCAAATTTAACCCGCTTCCTCCTGAATCGGCGGGAATTTGTCTTTTTCACCAGAGGTGGATCAAAACTTTTGACACCCAACCATTTTGTCAATTGTGCATTAAATATGGCCTAGTATTTTATAAAATTGATTTGGTCCAATTTTGCAACAAATATATGGTAGGTCCTTCACACAAAAAAACTCATTTCGGGCACTCGGAAAATGGAAAATGTATTTTCCGTGCAAAGAAAATGAAAACGCCCTTAGGCAACATTGTTTATAATTCCAAGATGCACCCTTGTGCACAATATGAGATCATTTGAACAAACTATGCCATGAATGTGGCCATAAGATTGATCATTTGGCTTGAAAGCCATGAATCTTCACACTTTATAGCTCGTTTCCGAGAACATTTTTTTAAAATAATTGCAGTATTACAAGTTTATTATTTTTCCTGGTAACTTGGTCACATATAATGATGCCCGTTTCAAAATGCGGTCAAAATGGCGGGCTTGACCGTTCCTAGCTAGTGGTTGAATCTTGGAATTTTTTTGGTGTTTATCTGATTAAATAGATACTTATGTACCTAGAAATGATTTTTGGAAAAAATAAAGAGCAAACTAAGAGGTAGCTACAGTTCAAATTTGACCCGCTTACAACTAAATCGATGGGAATTTGTCTTTTTCATGAGAGGTGGAACAAAACTTTTTACACCCAACCATTTGGTCAATTGTGTACTAAATATGTGCTAGTATTTTAGAAAATTTATTTGGTACAATTTTGTAACAAATATATGGTAGGTCCTTCACAAAAAAACTCATTTTGGGCACTCGAAAAAATGGAAAATGAATTTTTCGTCCAAAGAAAATGAAAACTTCCTGAGGCAACATTGTTTGCCATTCCAATATGCACCCTTGTGCACAATATGAGATCATTTGAATAAACTATGCCATGGATGTGGCCATAAGATTGATCATTTGGCTTGAAAGCCATTGATCTCCACACGTGATAGCTCGTTTCCGAGAACACTTTTTAAAAATAATTGCCGTATTACAAGTTTATTATTTTTCCTGGTAACTTGGTCACATATAATGATGCAACGCGAAGGTTTTCCAATTTTTTGAATTTTTTTGAATTTTTTATACCCGTTTCAAAATGCGGTCAAAACAGCGGGAATGACCGTTCCTAGCTAGTGCTTGAATCTTGGATTTTTTTGGTGTTTCTCTGATTAAATAGATACTTTTGTACCTAGAAATGACTTTTGGAAAAAATAAATAACAAACAATGAGGACGCTGCAGTTCAAATTTGACCCGTTTCCTATTGAATGAGCGGAAATTTGTCTTTTTCATGAGAGGTGGATCAAAATTTTTGACACCCAATCATTTGGTCCATTGTGCATTAAATATTTCCTAGTATTTTTAGAAAATTGATTTGGTACAATTTTGCAACAAATATATGGTAGGTCCTTCACAAAAAAAGTCATTTTGGGCACTCGGAAAATGATTAAAAATAGCTAGAAAGATCAGAAATGCATAGAAATTGGTCCTTATCCATAAAATGTGGTCTAACTCTAGTGAAATTTGTGTGGTGCCATTTTGCAAAATATTTTTGATAGCTACTTCACAAAATCCCTCTATTTTTAGTACTTAGACACTTTTTTAAATCACTGGTTTTTGAACCAATCAGGACTCTTCCCACTGATCGATGACATGGCGCCCATCCATCCATCCATCCATCTCTCCAAACCACATCCATCCATCCATCTATCTACAGAAAAAAGAAAATAAAATGAAAAAGAGATACCCCCCACCCGCAGCCCAAACCCTAGGTCAGATCCCATCCACCCCTCCTCTCCTCACAGCCGCCACCACCTCCTCCCTCGATCCAGTCCTCTCCCCGGCTCTCGAACTGAATCCTCTCAACATAATCATCCATCCACTCGAAATGTGTGCATCTCTTCAGGATCTGAAAACAACAACACGAACCCTAAATTCAAAATTCGAGGGAAAAAAAACAAAATATGGAGAAATCAGAGCGAACGGCAGTGAAAGAACGGGCTAAGAACTGAGATCTAACCTTGCCATCCCTTCCTGCCATTGATTTGCTCAAGCACTTCACAAATTCCCGCCCAAGATTTCCATTCTCATCAGTCCCCATTGACAGACTGCTTTGAGGCTCGGGCCTGGGCATGACGGGCACCTTGTGAGCGGCACTGGACCATACTGACGCCATTTTGAGTGTGTGGCGGAGGAGGTGAACATCTGGACTAGGTCGTCGGAGAAGAGGAAGAACGGGGAAAGGGGAAGCAATGGGCGGCGGCGGGCGGACGGGCACGGGCGAAGAGGTGGGTCCCGACGGCGGGCGGACGGGCACGGGCGAAGAGGTGGGTCCCGTGCTTACTGGACAAGTGGTGGGTCCCGCGCTTACGAGGATAAGTTGTGGGTCCAGCCCATAACAGCTAATGAGGGCATATGTTCATCTTAAGGGCCATGTTGTGTGTGGGCTATTTACTCGCTCAAAAGTGTCGCCCCAAAGCCATTATGTCGAACAACGTCGCACTCCATCCAATTCCCACGAAAGGTGTCGCATAGGAGCTATTCACCCGCAATGGTGGACTCTCAAAGATTTTGTATCAGCAAGTAACACAATATAAATAGCCTAGAAATTGACAAAACTACCCATCTAATAAAGGGCTGAGATGATTTAATACTACCCGATCTTAGGGGTAGTATGATGTACGGTAAAAAATCTCTTTTATTATTTCTTTCTTCAGTTGCAAACTTCAAGGTAGCGAGTGATCAAATGCACAAAGGCTACCAACCAATCCATCAAGGAGTTCAAGTGTCACACAATTAAATGAGAGAAGCTTCGCTACAAAAGCTAAGCACCTACTCCCTCTATCCTTAAAAGAGTACTTCCAACTTTGTTGGATAGTCAAACTATCTCAAAATTTAACCGAGTTTGCGCAAAAATATATCAATGTTTGTGAAACCAAATAAGTATATGATGAAAATATATTATATCATGAATCTAATGCAACTAATTTGATGGCCTAAATGTTGGTGTATTATTATATAAATAGAGTCAACACGAAAAAGTTTGACTTTTCAACAAAGTTGGAAGTATACTTTTCCAAGGGCGGAGGGAGTATGCATTGAGGAGATTAGTTGTTAATGTTTTTAATGCACTTAGCACCTCATC
This sequence comes from Aegilops bicornis, assembly GCA_021605145.1. Taxonomy (NCBI): domain Eukaryota; kingdom Viridiplantae; phylum Streptophyta; class Magnoliopsida; order Poales; family Poaceae; genus Aegilops; species Aegilops bicornis. Next base: position 6,871,652 of record JAHIAL010000009.1, on the reverse strand, counting down.
TAAGCACCAATGCATTGGAAGAGGTCTTAGCAGAAATCTACTATAGTTTTCACCGTCACTGGACCAACCAACTTAAAGGATAACATCAGCCAATTGATGATTATAAAAAAAATTACCATGCAATTCATGGTTATAAAATAATAATATAGAACAGAAGAACCAAGACAAAAAAGGTATATGTTATATGTATCCGTGGGTATTTTTATTTTACGATAATAGTACACAAATAGAAAGTTCCAATTCTCCCCGAAATCAGTTTGCAAGAGTATACACATCGTTGATCAAACTATCAAGCTTCGCTTGCTGAGCAAATCACACTTAATTCGAGCAACGGAACCTCTTGTAGGTTCCCTTCTTTGCCAACCAAGGAGAAGGATTGTGATTAAAATAAGCGAGCTCAACTTTTATAGAATTTGTTGAGAACTAGCTTGGTACTTAGAAAGGAAGGACATACAGAAGAAAAAAATTAGCATAGTAGAAGAGTGTGAGAATGACAAGAGCAAGAAAGCCATTCTCTACTTTTCTCCATTCTGTTGGTAGTATGGTTCAGCTTTATCTCCTAGTGAAAGGGAGAGATCTTAGTTCGAAAGAAAAATGATTATTTACCCCAACATATAAATCCGATCAGCATGTGAACAACAGAAATTATGTGCAGGGGGTCAACACGGGAAACACGTTTACCCATCAGCTACACACCATTCAGCCTCATCACACTTATCATGCTGCTAATGTAACCGTTGTTCTGAACGTTGCCAACTCTGCCTCTTTATATATCTCTAAACTAGAGGCATCTTTTCTGCCGGGGGTTCCTTCAGTTGGTGATCAGGTTATGAGTGTACAGTCCTTGCAGAATGTTTGATGTATTTTCTTGGTATTGAGTTGAGATTTTAGAAGAAACTGAAAGAGAATGTGAACAAGAGAAGTTGCCTTCAATCGCTCATGGACAAAAGCGGCTGGTCATGTAGTTTAAAAAATATTCTGTAAAAAAAATGAAAGGATAATAAGAAAATTCCAAAAAAGGAGTGTGTGTGCCCACTGAGAAAGCAGAAAGGTTTGCTGCCGCAAATCCATCATCCATAGACCTGATTCTGTCCAACTGAGAAATGCTCAGTTTATTCGACTTGAAGTGTATTGATCATGTCCCATCGAGAAGAGCTCGGTGCATCCGTTAGAGGCAACATAAATCGAAGTGGGTAGAGCACCCGAGTATAGAGCCAACTACATGCTTCTTCTTCGGTTGTACTAACGAGTAATTTATTAGCCGTATGATATTTTTCTGTTCGAGATTATATCCAGCATTTATTCTCAATGTTGTTACGATCCAAGAAAATAATTTATCCGGTACATATAAAGTATATAATTTCTTATTTACTTTTACATTAGTGAATTGGGGCCCAGAGGAGAGCAGGGACCCACTATCATGACGACAACAATATTACTGTACGATTCCTGATCCAGTTCCCCTTTTTTTGGGTTTCTTACCGGAGAGTTCCACTTTTCATTCTTTCTTCCAGGAGATATGTTGCCGTATCACCATGGCCTTTTTTTGGGTTTCTTAACGGAGAGTTCCACTATTTATTATTTCTTCCAGAAGATATGTTGCCGTATCACCATGGCAATTGTCCCTTGTCAGGTACACATGTAAGGTGACATAAATGAAGATTCTACTAAAGTTCGAAATGAGGAGTACACCTAGGAGTAATGAACGTATGGAATATAAAATCTCGGGGAACAAGAGCCAAAAACCAAATAGCAAGCTCGACAAGAATTGTCTCTGTGAAACTGAGACGAGAATTTCGAGCGAACTGAAAATGACTCTATACCCCAACCTATACGTGTGACGGGCATGTGAGCAGCTGAAAAGTATGTGCGTCGCGTCTAGCAAGGTGTGAGAAACACTAATTCATACTCCTCATGATCTAATGCACCATTCTGCCCTGTCACACTTATTGTGCTGCTAAATTAGCAGACGTTTTGAACATTGCCCGCTTTGTCTCTATATATCTCTAGACCATATGCACCATTTCTGCAGGTGTTATGAGTGTACACTCACTACTGAACTTATGATTCGTTTTCTTGCTAATGAGTTGAGATTTTAGAAGAAATTGAAAGAGAATGTGGACAATCCGTGTGCTCGCATAGGGTCTCTGTGTGTGCCCACTGAGAAACCATGAAACTTCAACAGGAAAATGCTTCGATGCAAATCCAGCACGTATAGAACTGATTATGTCTCATTGAGAAGCGTACAAGCCCAGAAAATATCCTATGGATACTCCGGATTCAGCATCCATAGACCTGATTTGTCTTGTTGATCTGTAAACCTTACAAAGTGGAGCTGATTTTATCCCATGTAGAAGATCTCAGTTTTTTCGACTTCAAGTGTGGAGTGTGTCCCATTCAAAAGCCCTTGGTGTGACCATAGAGACAAAATGATTCAAAGTGTCCAGGGTAAGCAAAGTGCGGGATACGTTTTTCGCTTATTCCGAATGATTGAAGTGCGTGACAATGCTGTAAATGGAAATGGAGTTACCCATCTGCACAATGTTTATACTGTCAATTTGTTACTCTCCATGAAATCAATCATCCCGTGTTACTAAATTGTGTATTAAGTTACGTTTCCTTCCATCCGTGAACTGGGGTTATGAAGGAAGGCGATGTGCTCTGGTTCCCCGCCTGTGACAACCTGTCAGGGTCACTGATAAACCTTTTAGGGGTTGGATGAGGAGGTTGCCGAGGGGTCTGACTTTCAATCTGGCAGATGCTGTTGCCCAAGAGCCTGCCCTTGGCCAAGGTGCAACCACACTGCGGTCTGGCAGAGTTGATCAACATTGTCGGCTTGCATGGCCAGCAGTGATGGACTTGGTTTCTTCCATGGCAGTTTTGGTCCTGCAATGTCCGTCTGGAAAGAAACATCTTTTTACACAAAGTGCACAATTATTTCCACGAAGTGCCAATTATGCTTTGAAAAATTGTGATGATCTGTCCGGATCGCTGACAAACTGGGAGACATTTTAGAGGCTGGATTGTTGTCAGAAGACCTGAGCACCGAGTTGACGGCCATTGATGCCGTTGCCGAGGTGCACCGAGTTGACAGTCTATCATACTCAAACGCGGATGAACCATGTCACCCAGTTGTGGAGGAGAATGGCCAAACTGATAGGTCGACAAACATATAGTCGACCATGTAGATGATGCATGCTGTGATATGCTGACGCAGCCTTTACACGCTTTAACTTACTGAACCAACTTCTCTCTATACCTTCACACCATTCATATCTTTGCTTCGTCCACCCTGCTAGGAATTGGAAGTTGAAAAAAACCGATCTTTACCTCCAAAGCGTACATGTGATCGGCATGTGAACAACCAAAAAGTACACACACAGCTCGCCCGTGTGAGGAACACTAATTGGTACTCCTCACGAGTTTCAGTCACATCACACTTATTGCCCTGCTAATTTAAATGACGTTTTGAACATTGCCCACATTGTGTCTTTATATACCTCTAAGCCATATGCATCTTTTTTGCAGCTTGCAACCTTCGTGAGTGTACACTCACTACTGAAACTTTTATCTTGTTTACTGGCTAATGAGTTGAGATATTAGAAGAAACTGAAGTCAAATGTGGACAATTCGTGTCTAGGATGGGAGCGCGTGTCAGTATGTGGGAATTCACAAAAATTAAGCAGGAAATCCTCTGTTCCAAATCCAGCACGTATAGACCTGATTCTGTCCATTGAGAAGCATGAGAGCCAGGCAAAAATCTATTCGAGTATAAGTGTGTACAGTGTGTTCTGTTGAGAAGCGAGAGACCAGATGGATCAAAGCGCATACAGTGGAGCTAAGTATGCGATTCATTTTTTGCTTGTACCAAGTTCCTCAGATAATGCTGACAAAGAAAAACTACAATTAAAACTAACTCACCGCAGGTGCATCTTTCGAGTACCAATCACATATCCATATATACTTCAGAGCAGCAGCAGAAGTCTCTGTGGGCTGTGGGCCAAGCGGAGAAGTTTGCAAGTGGAGTACATCACAAACCAAACTATGCTCTGAATTTGTCAGGCTTCACTTACAGAGCAAAGCACAATTAATGTGAGAGTTGGAACCTCCCAGATGGTTTCCTCGTAAGCCATCCCTGGACAAATATTAATGACTGAAATAAGCAAACTCAACATTTACATAATTGTTGAGAATTAGCTGAGTACTTCAAAAGGTAGGGCTTGCAAAAATTGCATAGTAAAATAGTGTGAGAAGAGCAAGAGCAACCAGCCCATGTCTAGTTTCATCCAATGTATCTGTGGTTTGTAAGAAGAAGAAAAAAGGGGTGCATCTTTATGTCCAAGAAAAAATGAGCTGAGGTTTTAGTTCGAAATGAAGTGATTATTTATCCCAACATATACATGCAATCAGCCAGTGAATAGCAGAATTTTATATGCAGCTAGCCAACACGAGAAACATGGTTACTCTTCATGAGAAACACAACATTCAGCAGCCTCATGCTTATTGCACTGCTAATGCAACAGGCCTTTTGAACATTGCCAAGTCTCTTTATATATCAATATGCCATATCCACCTTTTCCCTTGGGGGTTCCTTCCATTGGTCATAAGGTTATGACATGTACATGTAAAAAAAGGTTATGAGATGCAGAATGTGTAATGTTGGTTTGTTTTCTTGCTAATGAGCTGAGATGTTAGAAGAACCTGAAAGGGAATATGAACAATCGGAACCAGCATTGTGCGTGTCCACTGAGAATCCAGAAAAATTGAGCACGCATAAAGCAGGTTCTGTCCCATGCAGCAGTGTGTGTACCCGTTAATACTCACCAAGTTCGGTCTGATTGAGAAGTACTTTCAATTGGAAGTGTGATTAAATGGGCGCATAGTTTTTCTTTAGCTATTCTTCTGAATGAGAAAAGTGCTACGTTCGTTTAATTTATTCATTTCTCTTTACATTTGCCCACTTTCTTGTAATCTGCATGGGCTGGCGCATGCCAGGAGCAGACACGCACGATGGGATTTCAACGGCGCGGCTCGGCACCACTGATCGCCCAAGCGACCGGTGCCGCAAAGCCCTTAGTTTTTGTCTCAAATCAAACTTTATAAAGTTTGGTCAAATTTATATTTTAAATACTATTAAATAAATACAATATGAAACATATTCCATGATGGATCTGCTTCAGCTCTTTGTCACGACCAAATATCTTTGTTTCCTTTGACAACAAAGAGGTGGCCTCCGGCCTGACTGATTTGTCAAAGTGATGTGTAGCTCCACCAAGCCCCATATTATCCAGCTGACTCGAAAGGTGATTCAACCTTGATTGAACATCATACAGTTTATTGAAGTTGCCATGAATCACCTTATCAAGGAGAAGTCATTGAATGAAGATTGGATTGCATTGCGCTCCCCTTGCACCTTCATCTCATACCATCTAAACTCATCAATAAGGTCCTCAGCCTCAGACATGGCATCCTTGAGATTCGGTAGGAGCTTGGCTACACACTCTTCGTAGCTTCTCCGCTCTGCTCCATTAATGAGGTCATACATTGCAGGAAGAGTGTCACAGAGATGAGATGCTGTAGATCGCTCTGTAATTGCAATACATGATCATGGAGACTTTGCTCCTGAGAGCCACTCCATCGGGAGCGCAGAGATGAAATGGCAGATTTGACTGACTGGAACAAATTGACACATTCATTGATGGCACTAATGATCCCAAAGGTAGATAAACTCATGGTTGCTAGAGTTGGAGTCTGGACAGTGGACATCTATTTTCGTCCTGGGAGCAAACAGTGGGCACAGTTAGCATTATGGAGGTAAGTTTTGCAGTTAGAATATACATTTCCACCCATGGAATTAGTCTCAATGGATACATCAGCAAGAAAGCAAGTTAGATAAGCATCATGAATGATCTGGCACTTGGGGTGAAAATGAAATCGTAAATTTTCAATATGTCTTTGCAATTATTTACTTACATTTTGTGCGTTGCCTTGAAATTGTGTACATGGAATGCATGTTATACTCAAGATATATGGAAGTCGTGACGTCAAATATTAGACTGCATGTTGTAAATACCAAATTATCTTCTTCTGACTCCTCACACCCTCATAAAACAGAGCGTTCTGCTTACCCTACTTCTCTCTTCCTCGGCTTACTGAAATTTCCCTTGGCATAGCTAAAATAGGCTGGTGGGGTCAGAGCTAACATAGCTTGCTGAAATTTTCCTTGTTTTTTCTTTTTTGAAAACTACTTTGTTGAGAGCTAAGATATGAGTGGAACGCAGAAGAAGAAATGAAGAAATTTAAGGATCAAGCTCACCTGGATCGGCATGTCTTGCAGTCGACGAGCGACTTCTTCAAATGGGCAGCAGCAGCAGTACCAGTAATTATTCTCCTGATACGGTTCCACCGAAAATCCCCATGAAGTTAGTTCCAATGGATGAGTTAGAGAGAAGTGATAACAAAGTCTCAGTATGTCTTAGAAATGATGTGCGTGAAATATACACCAACGTGTTCCAATTGAAGTGAGATCGATTCATAAGCGGAACAGAGAGAAAGAGCGTGCAAGGCAGAACTGAACACGTTGAATATGATGAAGATGTCCCTCATAACGCAGTGTTCTGCTTCTCTAGCTCTCTCTTTTTCAGCTTTGTAGAATGTTTCCAAGCTTGCTTGTTCTGATTTATCTTCTTCGAGAAATGTTTTGTTCAAAGCGGTAAATAGAAGATTGGCGGATTTTATTTTTAAGAACACACAGAAAAAAAGTGGTACATGGAAGAATGCTTGGTCATACCGGTTCTGAAAATATGCTAGATTTGAAATCTTCCTTCATGGCCTTAGCTGCAGCATTGCTTATGTTGTCTGGATGCTATCTGTTCCCCTTTAGAGGAAGGACCAAGCATTCGAATCCATTTTGAGGCATGTGTCGCAAGTTCACCTAGCATCAACTAGTCGTTTTTGAAAAGTGAACTTAAAAATAGTGGTAACAAATTCAGGTGTCCAAGAACTTGCACTTTTCGGTCAAGACACGACCACCTCAATGCCAATATACATCCAATTTGTTCGCATCACATCACATGTCGCCATCTTCTTTTTGCTGGTGAAGGTTGATGCGATCATCACAACACTAACAATGTAGCACTACATGTATATATCATGCGGGCGATTACCGACAATGCTGTACGACCTAATTAACAACACATGAAAGGCGGTATCAAGCCAAAATAGGAGCGAAACGCAGAAGAAGAAATGAAGCCGTACATTGAAGAAAGCAAGGTTCAAGCTCACCTGGATTGGTGTGGTTTGCTGTAGACGAGCCACTCGCCTTAGAATGCGCAGCAGCAGGAGGATCGAAAACTAATAGATGAAATGCATCCTCGATCACGAATGTAGTGCATTCGGTGATAAACAATTGCATGACACGATAGCCAAAAGAAGAAGTGTTAACCCTGCAATGCAAACCAATTTTTGCTCGTGCTCCAGGAACCAAGACCCCCCCACCCCCCACCCACCCAGATTTTATTTTTATGCGACTTTCTGATGATGTAACTATTCCACACGATGAATAAAGCTGCCATGAAGGCTTTCCCTCAAAAAACAAATACTAGTATTTGTTTCTCGTACTCCCATTGAACCCCAAATGCCTGAAAAATGTGGAGTATGAACTATGGAGCACTAGATGTTCTCCCTCTCAGCAGCAAATCGCAATTTCCTCCAAAATAATATGTTCTATCCATCCTGAAGAACATGTGCAGCTAGCTAGGGTTTTTCATTGCAAGGAGCCTCGAGCCGACAGTCCTAAAAGGGCCATGTCATCATCATCGTGGCGACAATACAAGTAATATACGCTTCCATAAACTGAACACCCGCAAGGATGGTGCTCTGCTGGTAGAAGAAGCACAGGAGGCTACTCCAGTAGCGACATAAATGTGCAAAACTGACAAGCTTGATTCCTTCCAGTGCTGCTATAACAACTAGGTTGCAGTTTGGAACAATCAAAAGGCAAAACACAAACACAGAATTAAATACTTCTGACACCCTTGTTTGATGTTTTGCGGAATGCAAGTTAACCCACCCAAGCTACCAAATCCGAATCAATCATCAAACCTATCATGGGATGCAAAGCGTGAACCACGCCGGCGGCGGCTTGTTCCGGTGCGGCCCAAGGCCATCGACCTTCTCCTCCCTGCCGTCCTTGAGGCTGAACAACCCGGCGCCACGCTGGTTGTCAGGGTAGTACAGCGACAGATCGTCGGCGGTGTAGTAGACGCAGCCGGCCCTAAGCTCAGGGTGCTCCCTCGTCGACACGCACAGCGAACCGTTCACCCCAACAAACAGCGCTGCGTCGCCGATGTCGTCCGCCTCCTTCCATTGCTCTGCACCAGCGTCAAGGACCTGCACCTTGAATGTCAACCGATGTGTGATCTTATCAGACTGCTTGAGCACGACCATTAGCCGACCACTCGGCCCCATCACCAGGTACTTGCAGTGGTTGCACCGGGGCTGCCCTGGTGCTACCACAACACTCGTGAACACGCCGGTACCATCGGCGTCCTGCTCCCACACCTCCACCTCACCGGAGTAAGTAATCGAGTAGAACCTGCCGTCGTGGTGGATGGCGTCCTCTATGCTGTCGCGCGAGGGCGGCCTCGGCCACCTGGCACACTTAGTCCCGGCCTTGGCGATGCAGTGGCGCAAGGGCACCAGCCTCCACACACGGCCCTTCGCCGTGGCGAAGGCCACGGCGCCGTACCGTAAATTAGTGATAAGCATGGCAATGTCGGCCAAGTCAGAGAGGACGACCTTGCGGTAGAAGTAGCGGCGCATCGAGCCGGGGGTCATCGCGGCGAATCCGTTGGGGTACGGCGGGGGTCCCTGATAAACGGCTTCACCTCAAACGAGAAGATGGAGCCCCCATGCTGGGCGTCCATGCAGGGGATGGTCTCGATGGCAGGGAGCCCGTGCTGCTCGCCTGTGACCGGGTTGAGCAGGCGCAGCCGGGCGAAGACGTCGGCGGTGACGAGCCATCCGCGGGAGGATGAGGAGCCCAGGATGAGGTGGTCGGGGCCCGGGGCGCGCACGACGGCGGAGCGGCGGTCCGCGAGCGAGAAGAGCGTGGCGGTCTTCGAGGCGTCACTACTAGGAAAAAGCCTATACACAGAATCTTATCAGCAGCGCGCTTTAAAATAAAGCGCTGCTGCTAATTAGCAGTAGCGAGGTCGAGCTTAACTCGCTGCTGAAATAGATATATAGCAGTAGCGCGCCCGCCCAAAGACGCGCTACTGCTATAATTCCCACGAGGCCGCTCCGAGGCTAGTTATAGCAGCAACGCTGTTATAACGAAGCGCCATTGCTACACGGTGCATAGTAGCAGCGCATTTCTCCAATAAGCGCTACTGCTAAGTTTACTACAAAATCCGATCCACTCACAGTCACACACTCATTGGATCCCCTCAATCCCCCGCGCCGGTCCTCCCCCGTCGCCTCTCCTTCCTCTGTGCCGCCGTCACCTCCTCCTCCTTGTTGGACTCGGTACCGGCCTCCTCCTCCGTCCTCCGTCCACTCGCCGCTGGCCGGCCCCTCCTCACTCCGCCTTCCTCCTCCGTCCTCCCTCCACTGGCCGCCGGCCGGCCCCTCCTTGCTCCGCCTTCCTCCTCCGTCCTCCCTCCACTGGCCGCCGGTCGGCCCCTTCTCGCTCCGCCTTCCTCCTCCGTATACTCTCTTCTCCCTCCTCGAGTCGCCCCTCCTTCTCCCTCATGCCTGCTACATTTTGATTTAGTAGGCTAGTACATATGCAACATTTTCATTTAGTTGATTTAGTAGGCTAGTTGATTTAGTTGATTTAGAACATTTTGATTTAGTTGATATAGTAGGCTAGTTGATTTAGTTGATTTAGAACATTTTAATTTAGTTGATTTAGTAGACTAGTTCATTTAGTTGATTTAGTATGCACCATTTTATTGTTATTTTTTTTTCTATACATGGATAGGTACGTAGTTGCTTTTGTTTTTTTGTAAGTTACTTTTTGGCAAAATGTAGGTGGTACCTTGTCATCTAATATGTTACTAGATCTTAGGATTATAATTGTCCATCAAATTGCTTCTCGCGGAAGAACCAAAAATATCACATGCTACTGTTTTTCTTTCCTGTGAAGTGGATCGTTAATCCTTTGCTCACATTGCTTTAGGAAAAATGGCGCCACCACCACCACCACTATGTCGACTGTGCAAGTCAAGGTGCGCCAGCAGCCTTGCAACTGGCAAGCTGTTCGGCATCTACTTCCAGCCGAGTTTTCGCTATTCAAGCGGTAAGAAATTAGATGAAATGTAATAACTATTTTACTTTTAGTGTTGGCATTACTGCATTGTGTCATTTTGCTTATTTTACACAGATCGTCCCATGCAATGTGATGTTGAAATTCAACAAGCTGACAGGAGACACTGTGACATTTGAGGCTCCTGGGGGGCCGTACACTACGGAGGTCGAGAAAGGACGCAATATGTCGCAGATTGGAGGAGACGGATGGGCCCGTTTCGTCGCTCGCATGCGTCTTACTGATGGTGAGTTGATCAGCTTCTCCTTCAGAGCAGAAAGACCCAAGCTGGCTGTCATTTATCTCAACCTGGTGGAAGATGATGAAGATGACGAAGATGATGAAGATGACGAAGATGATGAGGACCCACTCGATGAAGATGATGAGGACCCACTTCATGAAGCCATCGTAGCTCAAAAAACAAGGCTGAGCGAGGAGGAGGTGTCCAACCTGTGGGACATAATTCCGCCATGCTGACTTTTCGGGTGCCATTCGTGGACCCGCTGACAAATACCATGGTTGATCAACATGATATGGTATGTTATACTTACAAATGCAAATTATCCGATGAAATACTTAGTGTACAATCCAATGATATGGTATGTTGTGTGGCATCTAGTCGATGATATGTTTTAGTGTAGAGTTCGATCACATGCTTATTAGTATAGAATCTAAGGAAACTATTAATAGTGTAGATAATCCATATGTACTTATTTGCGAGGCTATTTGTTAATTGATATGTCTTTCTTATTCAGAAATTGGCAAAAGAGCATATCTGTGAGTTATGGTATCGAGCCCGATGAAGAAGGCTCAGCTGGACTACGCCTTACTGCAAGGGGCTCCGTCACAACCTGTACTTACCGGCGTGGACACGGACGGTCGCACACACTTAAACTCGGTTGGGTGGAAGAAATTCCTCAATGGCAAGAATCTTCGTGTTGGACAGGCTATCCTAATTACTATCAGGAACACCAACCGCCCAGGCTTGAGGATGATGATTGTCTTCGATATCATCTAGAACTACATATGTGTGTGTGGCTATATCATCTAGAACTACATATGTGTGTGTGGCTATATCATCTAGAACTACATATGATGATTGTCGCCGATATCATCTAGAACTACACATGATGATCGCCGTTGATATGACCTTGTACTGCTTGAGGATGCATATTGACTATGCATGAAATTGTTATCTAGTACTCCCTTCGTTCCAAATTATTCGTCGTGGTTTTAGAACGAAGGGAGTACTACCCAGTAATGGTTTATGAATTTGATATCTAGTAGCAGTACCTAGTATAAAGGGAAACTGAAAGGCAAAGGGAAACTAAAAGGGAAAGGGGTACGGGAAAATGATGAAAGATATAGCAGTAGCGAGGGACTGAGAAATCGCTGCAGCTAAGTAATAGTAGCGCGTTCGGAAAAAAGCGCTGCTGATATCGTCATCAGTAGTAGCGCGGGTACGGACCGCGCTACTACTACAAGTTAGCTGTAGCGCCTTATTAGTAGCGCGGCCACCCGCGCTGCTGCTACACTCAAAACCCGCGCTACTACTAGGGTTTTCCCTAGTAGTGCATCGCCGGGGAGGACGAGGCACGGCGCCTCCGGCATGCGGAAGGCGGCGGCGAAGGCGAGGTGGTCGATGAGGCACAGACGGGCTTGAATGTTGGCTAGCATGTCCGGTGGGAGGCCGGAGACGCCTGCTGCGGCGGCGGCGTCTGCTCGATTCCGTAGCATTGGATTGGGGATTGGAGGGTGGTCTGCGTGGTCCGATCGGGAATCAACGGTTCAAAAATGGAGTAGCAGCCTACGTACCCTAGTCCGTTTTCTGCTGTGCCCGCCCCTGTTCTTTTGGATCTCAACGGTTGCTAGGCCTGCGTGCCACTTGTATAGCGCAATCTTTTTTTTATGGTAATATGTGTTTCATTTATATCATAAGGTTCGTAGTACAAGCCACGTACATATCGACCTCACAAACCTAAAAAGACAGTAGAACGCTAGCCTTTGCACATAGAAACACCAGCCGAGAAGTAAAATTACAAACAAGACTGAAGAATCCTCTGAGCTTGACACCAACATTCGTCACCTGCCTCTGGCACCACCATGACAGACACCAAAGGAGAAAATGACAAAGCACCTCCATACTCGAGCTTGACGCGGCTCCATCGTTGATATGCAGCTTCGCGGACCTCCAAGGTGGCTCGTCAATAAAGGCGAAGCCATTGCCGTTGAACGAATCAGACCGGGGAAACACCCCGGACACGTCATCAAACTCCAGATCTGGCACCCCGGCCCAACTAAGACGCTGGAGGAGGAAACCATATCTACCTGCCACGAACCACGAACTCAGATCCACCATCTGCCAGATGTCGTCGATGCAAACCACAATCTGCATCCGCTCTTGGACTACCTCCCAAGCTCCACGCCGGCGCTGGAGCAAACGCCGTCGCAATGGCGGAGAATGAGGACACAGGTCGACTATGAGGATGTCGCCGCCGCTGCACCATCCTTGCTTGAACAGTCTGGTTTCCAAATTCACACCACAAGCGGATCACTTCATTGTGGAAGGATCTGAAGATTTATTAGTCGGCGCTCCATCGCCACCGCTGAAGCCATGATGATGAACAATCCAAAATTCTAAGAAGCCATGATGATGAACAATCCAAAATCCTAAAATAATCCACAAGCGTGGATCTGGCGACCCCCCACCCCCGACGACCAAAGTCGTCAGCATAGGGAAGCCGCCGGAGAACGGCGGTGGAGGAAGGCGCCCTGGCGGCATGAGGCGAGATCGCCTTTCTTAAGAAAGAAAGTGACCCCAGTACAAAGTTAACCTTATAGGGCAATCCGTTGGACCTCGCTATATGTACGTGTTGTAAGGTGTAACCCTGACACCAATACACTCTGGAATTATATCCACTCTAGCTTGGTATAAGACCGCCATGGCTGCCCACAGACGTGGATTTTTAGAGCCTGGGTTCATAGACACCTCTTATCCAGGGGCGGAGCTAGAAAATTTAGCCATTGAGTTCACTCACTAAATTATTGTGAGAATTTGATATAAATAATTTACGTGTAAGGTCTGATTTTATACAATATTATAACAAAAGTATAACATTCAAAGACAACATAACGAACAGAATTATGATATCATTTATCACATATTGTATGACGGTAAAATCCAAAGAGTGTTGTACATACCTATTGACTGAAATAATAAAACCTCTTTTCTACATGTTATAAATAGAGTGGTACCAAGATGACTTCAAGTCTTAGGTTTATTTTCTCATGTTCCTGAAAAAATTGAAGCAAATGACAAGTTAGTTTAAAATTTTTAAAATTAAAGACCAGCAAGCAAAAGAAGTATGTTAAGTCACTCAAGTACCCCGTTCGATTTCATCATCTCAAAAAGATCAATCAAAACATTTAATACTAATGATAGAAAACATAGTTTTCAACACATAGCAAATTAAAGAATCACTCATGAACCGATTACCCATTTTGTGACACAACTTTTTCTTGACAACATTCAAGAATGAAATGCATCTCTTCATTGATGTTGTGTCATCTCACAATACCTTTAGACGATGACAGATAAAAGAAAAAAGTAACATGCTTATTGATCAAACCGTTCTAGATTACTTTTTATGAAACATCACCAATGGCCCTCTGTGGATAATGAAAATTAGATAGTGGCCTTATTAAATATCTTTTCCTAGTATCACCATCCTCTAAAATTATCTTCTGATTAGTTGGATCATAAGGCAACATATCTAAATTAATCCATCTGGCTTTAAAACCCGCTTGCAAGAACGATATTCGATGGACTTTGCGTACACCTAACGGCTGGCCTTGATGTACCCGCATTATTTTTCGGATCTGGTGATCGACTCGACGACTTCCCTTACAGAAACTCCTTTGGATAGGCTAAATCAATCAAAATTTCTGGAATACACAATTAAGAAACTAGGGGATGTGCAAGAGATATGATGATGCGGTCTCATCACCTCGAATTTGAACTATAATAGTCTGCTTGCCGCCGTCGACTTGTCATTGTCAGCTCGTCGGTGGTGTCTCAAGTGGTGACCAATTGATGGCGAATAGGAGAGACCAGATCGGAGGATCGAGGAAGCGAACAACTAGGGCAAGAGGTCATGCGGCTGTGGTTTACATACAAGAGATTAGGATTAAGCATCGCAAAAAAAAAAGATTAGGATTAAGGGCACGAAGCAAATAGGAACCCACGAACAGGCTTGTCACGGTGGCAATTCCCTTGTGGGCTTTTGGGCTTTGCATTGAGCGTCTAAGTTTGATGGGGTCAGCCATTATTTTTTGTTAGGGTCAAAGCATGTACATATCTGTATACTATACGCGGCCATAAAAATTCGTTGGGTTCAGCTGAAACCAACGCCAATGTGCTGGCTCCGCCCCTGCTCTTATCTCTACCCTTCAATATACTTCCTCCATTCCAAATTATTAGTCGTGTTTTTAGTAAAAATTTTAAAAAAAACCACGACGAGTAATTTGAAACGGAGGGAGTAGCTTTGAGATCTATACTAGACAACTAAACTTACTATATGAAATTTTCTTTTTTTATTCTTCGAAATAAATTAACATATGAACTTGAAACTTTGCAAGATAGCAAAACATTCTTACTACAATGTGAGAAAAAACATATAATTTTTTTTGACCGACATAAATATACAAAATGAGATTTTTTTTTCTTCAAAAATGTTGTTTTAGTATTTATGATGCATGAAAAAATCTGAAAGTTTTTCCCACGTTCTAGTTAGAATGTTTTATTCTGCTGCAAATTTGAAAATTCATATGTCGCTTTATGTGAAAGAAACAAAAATGACAAAAGTCCTTGCACGAAAAACGATGTAGAGATGGATGGCTAGATAAGGAGGTGCACCTAAGGCTAAGCTCCACAACATATTTTCCCCTCCCCGGCCATGTCCTCAGCTTCCTCCGCCGCTGCCTCTCAGCATTCCATCTCTGGCCTTTCTCCGGCTCTTCCTCGGCCCTCTCTAGCGGCTCCCTCCCAGCGTCCCTCACCATCCACTCCGCCCGTCTTTTCTCCAGCTCCAACCCGCCAGCCATTGTCGCCACCCCACCAGCTTCTTGCTATGGCAATCTCTTCAACGATCTTATCACCAATCACATAAAGTTTAAACTTTTATCCTTCCTAGCACAACTATCACAAGTGGCGTGCCTTCTTCCTCTTCGTCCTCCTCAAATACAATGCCCCCCACCATGTTCAACAGAAGCCGCAGGTGATGAGGTCACCTATTACAGGTAGCGTTAACGGCCCATTATTTGGGGCCCACCTGGGGCCCCACACCATCATTGCTAGGTCTCCGAACCGTACTAGCATCCGGATGCGTATATCAGGACATTCACTCGGACACCTCGATGACACTCGGACGACCACCCGTCACTCAACTGGACCACCACCACTTGGACTAGAGAGATGTAGGGACGACGTGGGAGCTACAACGGTCGAGGAATCCTAAGTCGCCCTTAAAGTGGAGTCAAGACTACCGTTACATGTAACTGCTGTAGTTGAGACTCTTTACACCTGTAACTACTGTAATTAATAGCATTGAGTGCCCTGGCGACATGTCGAGTGTGGAGCCGGGATTAAGCAACTGTTGTAACCATACCAATCAAGAAAAACCAAACATCAGGGCACGAGACGTAGGGCTGCTACCTCCGCCGAGAGGGGCATGAACTCGTTAAACAACGAGTGTTACACCTGCACCGTAGCTAGGCTCTGTCCCTCTTTCATACCCCCAGTACTTATTGTCAAGAGGTAACCCCGAAAGTTGGCGCCCACCGTGGGTATAGGCGTCTAGCAAAGTTTCACGGCTTAGGTGGATTCCTCATCGTTATGTTAGTCGACAGTGAAATCCGTTTCGGGACGCTTAGCTTCATCACCGACGACTCAGTGTAGATTCGCAAGGCCCCGCTGGACGTGGAGGCGCTACCCATTCGCAACGCAGCGCATTTTTGCGCTTCTTCGTATGGAGTCCTTCTCTGGCAACTGTCGGCCCCGTACCGAGTGGCCGCTCACCTTCCTACCGCGCGCGGCTGCAAGCACTCCGGACACTCATGGCTGTAATGCTGGATCAAGCATGATGTGGCCCTTCAGGCCGCAGCAGAGCATGTGGCAGCTCTCGAATCCGATGAGCCCGCCCTCGACCTCTCCGACGGGTTACTCGACGATTCCTCGAAGGAGTCCGAGTGTGAGAGCATCGAATCGACCACTGAATTTCATATGGCGGACAACTCCGAGCATCGTGGGCCCCCGGGGTACGGGCCCCCGGGATGGTCGTGCGGGCACATCACGCAAGAACGACCGTGGTGAGGATGATCACACCCCCTCCAACGAGCCGTACGGCCCGCAAACTCTTACCCAGGGGCAGCATGAGGAGCTTCGTCACTGAAACGAGCAGTTCTTAAACACCCTCATTACTAGGACAACTCCTGAGGCCCTGGCCCTGGAGTCGACGCGCCTGGCCACTCTGGCCGAGCGCGACCATATCAAGCGGCTTCGAAAGGAGCTGGATGATCGCGCGCGCTACCAGCCCAACTCGGCTTTTCTCAAGTGACCAACCCCGGAAGTATTAGGTCCTCAGTACTCCGCTACAAAATTTGGCGGCTGCTACCCGGATCGCGGATTGCTGGAGAAGGGATTCGGCAGATCCAGGTGCTCCTAAAGATGGCGCTATCGAAGAATGCAGCGGTGTCCTAGTCCAGGGATTGCATCCACGGCGCATTGGTACGAGCAGAGACCGCTCAGTCGGCTCACAGCCCACTCGGCCCTGAAAAGGCGCCGAGCCACCTCCTCATTGAGAGATCACTACGAAGATTGGAGGCGTGATCGGTTGTGTCACCCCGACGAGACGACGATTACGATCATGTTCTGATGCCCCCGTCGCGAGACAGTGCGTACGGGCGCCAGCCCTATGACGATAGACAAATGCATGGCGGAGACTGGAGGCAAAGTCCTCCTCGTCACACGAGGGATGCTCGAGACCGGTAGTTCAACGCGAGATCCGTTCTTGCTTAGAACCTGGTTGATAGGTGCTGGGCTTTGCGCGAAGGCCTTGATGCCGACATGTCGAGTGGTTCAGCACCCTTAGGACCCGAGCATTTCAGCCGGTACATTGGGGCGGCAGAGATTCCCAACAACTCCAGGTTGACCACGGGGATCAGTAGGTCCACCAACGAGTCCAAGCCAGAATTCAGGTTAGAGGATTACCAAGTCACCATCTAGATCGCCGGCGGCAACGACAACATGACTATGAAGCATCTATCGTTGATGCTCAAAGGCTCCGCCTGGGCCTGTCTCACTCAGCTCCCGTCAGGCAGCATATTCTATTGGGAAGACTTGTCACGAGTTTTCGCCAAGACCTTTGAAGGTACATACAAGCGATCGGGTGGTTTGCCCGAGTTGCAGCATTGTATGCGGAGGAAAAATAAGACTCTCTGAGAATACATTCAATGGTGGACCACCCTGCGCAACACAGTGGAGAACGTCACCGTAGACCAAGCGATCTGCGCTTTCAAGGTCGAGGTCATATACCGATAGCTGAACATGAAGTTCAGCCATACTGAGACCCTGACTCTCATTCGGGCTATGGAGATAGCCAATAGGTACGCCAAGGACGAGGAGGAAGACAGACTGAGAAGAGGCAAGAGCCGAGAGGTCGATGCTAATCAGTCGGATAACAACAAGGGCAAGCTGAAGCCGCAGCGAATGTTGAGGCTGTGGCTTTGGCCGGCCAAGGCAAAAGCAAGGGCTCATAGAAACAGAAGAAGGACTGGAAAGGGAAGAAACAAGTCATCTAGAAGAGTGACATCCTTGATCGACCCTGCCAAATCCACACAAAGAGAGATGGGGAGAGCAATTTGATTTTACCCAAGCATACCACTCGGGAGTGTCAGCTCTTAAAACAAGAGCTGTGGCAAGATCCCTCCAAGGACAAGGATGAGGACCATGACGATGATGGAAAAAAGGGTAGTTTTGGGTATCCCAACGTCGAAAAGGTCTTGATGATCTTTGCCGATGTCGACAGCAAGAGCCTCCTCAATGTCATAAACCAAGTGGTCAACATGGTAGTTCCAACTGTCAGTAAATACCTCAATCGGGTGAAGCGCCCATAACCTTCGATGAATTGGATTACCTGGCCCATATGCCGACTCCTGGCCGCGGGCTTTGGTGGTTGACCCGGCTGTTGGAGAGGTCGGACTATGCAAAGTTCTCATGGATAACGGTAGCGGGCTCAATATCATCTACGCCGACACATTGGAGGCGATGGGCATTTCGATGTCCCAACTCAGCAAGAGCAATATGCAGTTCCATGGGGTAATCCCTCGGAAGAAGGCCAAGTCACTCGGGCAAATTGCCCTTGACGTTGTATTCGTCAAACAACGGTTCAGGACAGAGCGGTTACACATGTTTCATGGCGCATCCATGTTGACTACTAGAGAAATGCTTATACATGGAGGCTTATAAGTAGTGTGTGTTACAATGAGGCGCTACAGATACTTAGCAGTAACGCATTCTAAAGTCAAGCTCTACAAGTAGGGCGTTAGCAGTAGCGTGTTTTGTTGAACTATGCTGCTGTTATGCCAGCCCGGGCCGTACTGCCCATCCCCACTTAGGAGTAGCGCTTGTCTTGTACCAGCGCTATAGCTAATGCCTTTAGCAGTAGCGTTGGGCCGAATCCCTTGCTACTACTAAGCCCATCTTATCATCGTCCTCCATGCCTGACCTCTCAGTCTCCCTCCTCACTCTCCATCTCCACTCTCTCACCCATACCTCTTAGGCCCACCCCCGCACTGCGCCGACCGCCCTCCCCACGTGCGGCTGCCCTCCCCCACGCTGGCCCTCCTTCGCAATCTGGCCGCACGTCCTGACGCCGGCCCATCCACACGCGAGGCCACCCTCCCCCGCACCTGCCCTCTCCAGCCCCGTCTCGGCCATATGCTGCGTACCATGAGTACCTCCTTCTCCTCCCAATTAACCCAAAAGCTAGGTATATCTGAATGTGTTGAATGAATTAGCAAATGCCATATGTTCAGATTTTTTACTAATTTTGTTCATATATACGAACCCTAGGTGTTCATATATATGAGCCCATTTCATCACAAGAGCACTAAATAGGTTTTTCTGAGTACAGGGGAATGTAGATAAATGCAACCCTAGGTGTTCAGATATATGAAACTACTAGTAGAAAGCTTAAAAATAAATGGGTGGATGAAATTAGGTTTTTTTGTAATGCTTGGATAGGTAGATGGATAGACAGATGGATAAAACTAGGTTTTTTTTAGTAATGCTTTGGATAGATAGATGGATGGATGGATAGCTGTTAGGGCTAGTGAGGGAGTCCTGGATTCGGGGGTCCTCAGGTATCCGTCCTAGGAGTATGCGCCGAGTTGGATGGGCCGTGCAAGATCAAGCTGGAGATTATCCACAATGTCCGGATGATACTTCTCAATACGTGGACGGCAATAATAGAGTTCGGAAGCTTCCTTCCCTGATAAATCGTCCTTGTACAAACCCTAGACCCCTCCGGTGTGCATATAAACTTGAGGGGTTAGTCCATAGAGGCTACCTTCTTCACCATCATTAGAATCCACATAGGCTAGACATCTAGGGCTAGCCATTATGATCTCTGGGTATATAAACTCTTGTAATCCTCATACTCGTCGAATATAATCAAGCAGGAGTAGGGTTTTACCTCCCTTAAGAGGGCCCGAACCTGGGTAAACATTATGTCCCCTGGTTTCCTGTTACCATTGATCCCTAGACGCACAACTTGGGCCGCCTACCCGAGATCTGCCGGTTTTGAAAACGACAATGGTGCTTTCATTGAGAGCTCTGTCGTGCCGTCTGCAAAAAAAGTGATCTATGGCTCTCCTAGTCATCAACAACAATATCACTTCCAGAGGGTGCCTAGCTTCGGGGCAGACCCTCCGGTTTGGCGGTTTCACCATGAGGGCTCGCGTGACCGTTGAGCCTGCAACTCCCCCTATTACCGCCGAACACCGTCCTCGCATTGGCCCTAAGTACTCAGAAAAATTAGATCTGACAGATGTTTCATCTTTAAACGAACTGCTAGACCGCATCGCCGCCCTGGGAGTCTCAACGGATTATGATCGGTTCGGGCTCAAGCCCGACCAGAGGGAAATTAATCACCCGCCGATCACCCACTTCGTGGCGGTCGTCAAGGAACCGGCCACAGGCACTTCCCTCCCTATATTGAAAACCAAGTATGTTCGGGTCCCTGAATCCCCTGAGCCGGATACTTCCACTTCGGAATGGACTTTACGCCCTCCGGACTCTGGTTCAAGTGCAGGGTTGCCGGAGCCTTCGCGCTTAACTGGACCCGAACCGGTTACTTCGGAAGCCATTCTGGCTCCGAGCACAGATGTGGGACTAGATCCAAAATTTAGTCCACCCACCCACCACAATCTATATTCTCCAAGCAACTCGGGCCCTCCAGACATATACGACCTGATGTATGTGCGGCAACAGCCTAAGGAAATGGTCCACCACTTTTGGGCCAGATTCCTGCTTGTTAAAAACAGGATCCAAGACTGCTCGGACGACGACGTAGCTTCGGTTTTCCGCCGTAACTACAATGATGAAGGAATATTAAACGCCCTCGATCGTCGCCACATACAGAGTTTCAATGAATTATCACACGTAGTACAAAAGTACTGTGCAATGGAAAGCACATGGGAGGCCCAGAAAACTCGACTGGAGCCTGCTGCCTTGATACAGTGTGCGGCCCGGGCCAAAGGAACACATGCTGGCGGGTCACCCGACCACTAGTCTACGGCAGGAAGAACAAACCCTTCATGGGACACAGGTCTGTTCCGGACGATCTACTGGACAAGCCTTGCCTGATTCATGCCACTCCGCACGCAGTCCCAACCCATAGCCTTCGAGCATGTTGGGTACTCCGAAAAGTAGCAAAAAGCAGAGAGACCATACTTACCACAACTCCAGAGTGATATTCACCAGAGAAGGACAACTTTGACATCCTAACAGTCTTTGAGACCTTTTCTTTGAACAATCGACGCAAACGGGCGCTCCGCGACCTCGCCGAAGTCCATCAACTTACCACACTGAGCCCATGGAACAACACGGCAATAACATTTACGGCCAAACATGAACCAAAGGCTCGGTCAGTACGAGCACTTGCCGCCTTACTGCTAGACCCCATCGTTGATGGTTTTTAGCTTACTAAAGTGCTCATGGACGGTGACAGCGGAGTTAACCTCATCTATGAGGATGCACTCGAAAAAATGCAGATGGATAGATCACGCATCGAGCAAAGCAACACCACCTTTCAAGGTATTATCCCCAGTCGAGAAGCACACTGCTCGGGCAAAATTAAACTGGATGTGGTGTATGGCACGCCTGAGAACTATAGATCTGAAGAATTGCTCTTTCATGTGGTCCACTGCAACAGTGAGTATCACGCTATCCTTGGCCGGGATGATTTATCACGCTTCCAAGCTATACCCCATTATGGGTATATGAAACTCAAAATGCCCGGCCCTAATGGAATTATCACAATCTCGAGCAACCCGGAGAAAGCCCTTCGTGCCGAAAACAAAACTGCATCCTTAGCCCTGGAGGCACTATCCGAAGCCCTAGCAGCGGAGGAATTAATCACCTTACGATCCACGATGGATAGGGACGATGTGATCCTTGATAAGAGATCCAAGTCTACCTCTTTCAATCCAGCCGAGGAAATAGTGAAATTCCAAGTGCATCCGACGGACCCTAACAAAACAGCATCCATCGGAGCATAGCTGGATCCGGCAGTGGACACCGCCCTACCCGCATTCCTGCACGTGAATTGGGATATTTTCGCCTGGCACCTTTCAGACATGCCTAGCATCCCACGAAGACTGGCGGAACACAGTCTCAACATAATCAAAGGATTGAAACCAGTGAAGCACACACTACGGTGATTCTCCGAACCCAAGCGTCAGGCTACGTGAGAAGAGCTAGCCAAGTTATTAGAGGTTGGGTTTATTAGGGAAATCAAACATCCAGATTTGTTAGCCAACCTGGTTATGGTACCCAAAAAGGACAAATCATGGCGCCTGTGTGTCGACTTCAAGGACTTCAACAAGGCTTTCCCTAAAGATCCCTTCCCATTGCCTCGCATCGACCAAATCATTAACGCAACTGCAGGACACGATTCCTTGTGATTCCTCGATGCCTATTCCGGATACCATCAAATTAAGATTAAGGAATCGGACCAGGCTACAACCGCATTCATCACCCCTTACGGTCTGATACGTCTCCAACGTATCTATAATTTTTGATTGTTCCATGCTATTATATTACCCGTTTTGGATGTTTATGGGCTTTACTTTACACTTTTATATCAATTTTGGGACTAACCTACTAACCGGAGGCCCAGCCCGAATTGCAGTTTTTTTGCCTATTTGAGTGTTCCGAAGAAAAGGAATATCAAACGGAGTCCAACCGGAATGAAACCTTCGGGGGCGATCTTTTTGGAACAAAGGTGATCCAGAGGACTTGGAGTGGAAGTCAATAAACAAGCGAGGCGGCCACGAGGGTGCCCGGCGCGCCCCCTACAGGTGTGGCACGCCCACCCTCGTGGGCCCCTCGAGCGCCCACCGACCTACTTCTTCCTCCAATATATACTCACGCATTCTGAAAACATTAGAAGCGACCACGAAAAACTATTTCCACCACCATAACCTTCAGATCCATGAGATCCCATCTTGGAGCCTTCACGGTGTTCACGGGAGGGGGAATCGACCACGGAGGGCCTCTACATCATCTACAAGGCCCTTCCGATGAGTTGTGAGTAGTTTACCACAGACCTTCGGGTCCATAGTTATTAGCTAGATGGCTTCTTCTCACTCTTTGAGTCTCAATACAAAGTTCTCCTTGATCTTCTTGGAGATCTATCCGATATAACTCTTTTGCGGTGTCTTTGTCGAGATCTGATGAATTGTGGGTTTATGATCAAGTTTATCTATGAGAAATATTTGAATCTCCTCTGAATTCTTTTATGTGTGATTAAGTTATCTTTGCAAGTATCCTCGAATTATCAGTTTGGTTTGGCCTACTAGATTGATCTTTCTTGCAATGGGAGAAGTGCTTAGCTTTGGATTCAATCTTGCGGTGTCTTTTCCTAGTGACAGCAGGGGCAGCAAGGCACGTATTGTATTGTTTCCATCGAGGATAAAAAGATGGGGTTTATATCACATTGCATGAGTTTATCCCTCTACATCATGTCATCTTTCTTAATGCGTTACTCCATTCTTTATGAACTTAATACTCTAGATGCATGCTGGATAGCGGTCGATGTGTGGATTAATAGTAGTAGATGCAGGCAAGAGTCGGTCTACTTGTCACGGATGTGATGCCTATATACATGATCATGCCTAGATAATCTCATAATTATTAGCTTTTCTATCAATTGCTCGATAGTAATTTGTTCACCCATCGTAATACTTATGCTATATTGAGAGAAGCCACTAGTGAAACCTATGGACCCCGGGTCTATCTCTTATCATATAAGCTTTCTATCTACTTTTATTTGCATCTTTACTTTTCCAATCTATATCATAAAATACCAATAATATATTTACCTTATCATATTATCTCTATTAGATCTCACTTCCGCAAGTGGCCATGAAAGGATTGACAACCCCTTTATTGCATTGGTTGTGAGTTCTTGTTTGTTTGTCTAGGTGCGTGGGACTTTTCAGGAGCCTCCTACTGGATTGATACCTTGGTTCTCAAAAACCGAGGGAAATACTTACGCTACTATTCCTGCATCACCCTTTCCTCTTCAAGGAAAACCAACGCAAGCTCAAGACCCAGCAAGAAGGATTTCTGGCGCCGTTGCCGGGGAGGTCTTCGCTCAAGTGAAGACACACCAATTACCCATCACAAACTTATCTCCCTCGCATTACATTATTTGCCATTTGCCTCTCGTTTTCCTCTCCCCCACTTCACCCTTGCCGTTTTATTTGGCCCCTGTTTCTCCATTTCCTTGCTTTTTCTGCCGTTATGTCTGAAATTGGGGAGATTATCGTTGATATGGACAATAATGATAATTTGGAAAATTCTGATGCTCCTATTGAAGAACCCCCTATCTTGCATACTAAAAAGTTTCGAATAGTAGTGGTCATATTATTGGAAAAGGGGTTATTCAAGATTTCTTTACTTGTGCTGGTGCTTTACCTTCTATGGGTGGTTCTATCTTGCATAGAACTAGTAGTCTTGCGGATGCTATTGCCATGCTTATAGTTGAACTTGAAAGACAGTTTATGCACATGCATCCTTGCATACAAAGAATCTTCCTAGAATTTTCTAATATTGATCATCCTTCTGTTAAGCGCGCAGCTACTATATTTTTGGCACATGAGTTTAGATTTATAATAAGAGAAGCAAAAGAAAGTTTTGCACACTATAGGGTGGACGCCGGTCGTCCTCCCATAGAGGCGATCCTCTTTGATCAAGAGGAAATTATGCGTTTCCAATCTTTAGACTATATTGCTTTTAATGAAAACCTTAGAAAAAGGTTCCTACCACTGTTCTAATTGATAAAATTTCTGAACTCAATAATGATTTTGCTATTCGAAATAATGAGCTAGGATATTCTATTGAGTGTAGACTCAAGAGGTTTTATCAAAAGAATATTTATGATGATGAATTGGGTGTGCATTATGAAGGGCCCAAGGAGGAACCCATACCTCCTGAGGTTGATCTTGGGGACTTTTGTCCCATTATATTTAGCCCTTTTTATTACTTTTGTTTGCCACAAAGAAAACTCGCTGCTGAACGAAGAGAATATGAGATGAGTTTTCGTGATCTATCTTATTATTATGGCACTAGTTAGATCTATCCTCGCTTTTATGCCTAGCTAGGGGCGTTAAACGACAGCGCTAGTTGGGAGGCAACCCAATTTTAGTTGTATTTTTTGTTTTTGCTTCTTTTTAGTAATAATTTTTTCATCTGCCTTCTGTTTAGATGTGTTTTCATGTTTTAATTAGTGTTTGTGCCAAGTAGAACCTATAGGATAACCTATGGTGATAGTTAATTTGATTCTGCTGAAAAACAGAAACTTTGCACGCACCAAAATAATTTTAGTAATTCAGAGAAACGTGCTTTTGCGTTGATTCTTTTTCCTGTAGATCAATAGACAAATTTCCCAGCACTTCCTATTTTGGTAGGATTTTTAGGGTTCCAGAATTATTCGAGAGTTACAGATTGCTACAGACTGTTGTGTTTTTGACATATTCTGATTTTCGTGCATTGTTTGCTTATTTTGATGCATCTATGGCCAGTATTAAGTGGTATGAACCATAGAGAAGTTCGAATACAGTAGGTTTAACACCAATATAAATAAATAATGAGTTCATTACAATACCTTATGTGGTGGTTTTTCTTTCTTTCACTAACGGAGCTTATGAGATTTCCTGTTGAGTTTTGGGTTGTGAAGTTTTCAAGATTTGGGTAAAGATTTGATGGACTATGGAATAAGGAGTGGCAAGAGCCTAAGCTTCGGGATGCCCATGGCACCCCAAGATATTCAAGGTTGACCAAAAAGCCTAAGCTTGGGGATGCCCTGGAAGGCATCCCCTCTTCCGTCTTGGCCTATCGGTAACTTTACTTGGAGCTATACTTTTATTCGCCACATGATATGTGTTTTGCTTGGAGCGTCTTGTATGATATTAGTATTTTCTTTTTAGTTTACCACAATCATCCTTTCTGTACACACCTTTTGGGAGAAACCCACTTGATTGGAATTTATTAGAATAGTCTATGTGCTTCACTTATATCTTTTGAGCTAGATAGTTTTTGCTCTGGTGTTTCACTTATATCTTTTAGAGCACGGCGGTGGCTTGATTTTGAAGAAATTGTTAATTTATCATGCTTCACTTATATCATTTTGAGAGTCTCTTAGAACAGCA
Organism: Aegilops bicornis; assembly: GCA_021605145.1. Lineage (NCBI taxonomy): Eukaryota > Viridiplantae > Streptophyta > Magnoliopsida > Poales > Poaceae > Aegilops > Aegilops bicornis. Next base: position 6,845,350 of record JAHIAL010000009.1, on the reverse strand, counting down.
TGGTATTTGCTATGGTTATAAAATTGGTCCTAGAATGATGGGCATCCAAGTTGGGTATAATAAAAACTATCATAGGAAGTGAATTTGATGCTATGATCAATTTGATACTTGATAATTGTTTTGAGATATGGAGGTAGTGATATTAGAGTCATGCTAGTTGGGTGATTATGAATTTAAAGAATGCTTGTGTTGAACTTAGCAAGTCCCATAGCATGCACGTATGGTGAAAGTTGTGTAACAAATTTGAAACATGAGGTGTTCTTAGATTGTGCATCCTTATGAGTGGCGGTCGGGGACGAGCGATGGTCTTTTCCTACCAATCTATCCCCCTAGGAGCATGCGCGTAGTGCTTTGTTTTTGATGACTTGTAGACTTTTGCAATAAGTATATGAGTTCTTTATGACTAATGTTGAGTCCATGGATTATACACACTCTCACCCTTCCATCATTGCTAGCCTCTTCGGTACCGTGCATTGCCCTTTCTCACCTTTAGAGTTGGTGCAATCTTCGCCGGTGCATCCAAACCCCGTGATACGATACGTTCTATCACACATAAATCTCCTTATATCTTCCTCAAAACAGCCACCATACCTACCTATTATGGCATTTCCATAGCCATACCGAGATATATTGCCATGCAACTTTTCACCGTTCCGTTCATCATCATGACACGCATCATCGTTGTCATATTGCCTTGCATGATCACGTCACTACTAGGGGAAAGCCTAGCAGCAGCGAGGGTTTTACGCCTATCAAGATGGCGCGGCAGTGAGCGCTCTTGATGCACGGCGCTATAGCTAAGGTTAGCGATGGCGTGCCTCAACACACGCCTTCGCTAAATCGACATAGTAGTAGCGCTTCACCAAAGGAGCGCTATCGGTAATTAGTAGTAGCGCTTCTCCTGCCCGGCGCTTACTACTATTATTTCAGATTTTATTTCTTTTTATTTCTTGTTGTATTCATACACCTTTACACAAGTTTTCATACAACAGGATTTTAGAGATTGTTTTTACATCTTTATGAGTTTTTACATCACGGAGTGAAAGAATCAGGACTAGTTTCAAGTGGATGTCCATCCACTTGAAACTAATCATGTTCTTTCATACAATGATATAATAAATATCATCATCATCATCATATCATTAACAACTTATCATCATAATACATCATTGTCATATAACACCTCCTCAAGATCATCGCTTTTCATCAATGACATCACATAGAAAATTGGTCACTAGTCGTAATCACAAGTACTCCTCATCATCAACTCTAACACATTGTACCACATAATAAACATATTGTATCTCATAGGACCTACTACATTCTCTTAGGACCTAGTACATTCTCTAAGGTAAAATAGCAAAAAACAAGATAGCCCCTGACTCTCCATTATGGAGAATGGAGATTATCCTGTCTCCAATTCTTGCCTTTTGCTTAATGTTACTTAAAAGAACCTCATTGCGAATGTCCAAACATTTTTTCCATTCTTTGATGAGCAAGTGTTCACCGGTTTTACAAATCCGATATGCACAGGTGAGCTCCCTAGATTGACCTCGCAGTATGTTTAGAACTGTAAGGCGACCATTCAGATACATCAGATGAGGCACACAATCCATCGGGAGTTTACATTGAAAAATATAGTAATAACTTCGTAGTTAGCAATGATGTACTAGTTTTAGAAGTATGCAAAAGATGCACGGATGTCGTAATAGTAAAAAATCTTACCAGGGTATCTCCATAGAAGTTACCGTGGTTCAACACGTGCACTAGTGGCACATATTCACCATAATTTGGAGGAGTTCGATAATAGGTATTGTAATTCTCAAGATAAGTACAAAATGCGATCAGATGAATTTTCTCCTTATAAGTTAATTCGGGGCCATCAGTGTAGTAGGTTTGGTCTACCATCTTCCGCACATTCTTTGAAGAATCAAAATAAGCTGTCAATGGAAATAAGCTGTCAACTATTTTGAAAAAAACAATATAAATTAGTTAATAACTATGTTTGAGAAACTCACATTGCGGTAGAATCAGAAGCGTATCAACAAGGACCCAAATGTCCATACTGTCTTGCTCGATGTCAGGATAACCAAGATCCATGGTGACAATCCTACCCTCATAAAAACCATACATTTTGCAAAGTGCTTCCCAATTTTGGCAACCAAAATGGGTTACGCTCTGAGAATTGTACAGATTTACTTCAAAATCCATATCATGATGGGTCCTTAGGTGTATTTTCTTTGTTTCAAAATTTTCATGGTCTTCAAAACCCATCCTCTCCAAGACATAGCGTCTTGCATGGCATGGGATAAGCTAGTCAATTGTAAAAGATGAAAATTAGACGTTGAAATAGTTGAAGTCATGCTTAATTACGAAAAAACACTTGTCGTTGTTATGCATCGCTTTCAACATCGAAGGTCTCCTCGAGCTTAATGCTGAAGCGCCAATCTTCGTCCAACTCAAGGAACCTGTCGCACAGACCTCGATCGTCGTGGCACCAGCTGCACTCCCCCGGGGGACTATCGTCGTCCGAGTACGACATTTCCTGCGTTCATAATTCAAAGATTAAACTTGTACAATTAAATATATGTACTAAAAAACCAGGCCACTCGATATTTCCTGCATATTCTAGCACAAGTCATGGCAGAATTCACGGAAAAATCTGCAATGACCTTTGCTAAAAAAGGACATATCGAGCGCCTGAAATTTGCCGGGACGGAAATTAATCGACACTCCGGCACAACATAGGTCACTCGGAGGTGTAACCTGAACATGAACGACCACTTGGGCAACCACATATCCTATTTGAGCAACACAAGATATACATGGAGATTTGGCTGGTCTCACCTCGAGGTCGGAGGGGGTCGTGACGGGACGATGGCGAGGGATGATGGAGGGGCTCCTTGATTTCTGCAAAAGCAAAAACCCTATAAGTTATCACTAACACATCCCGAATAATTGCTTAAACTAAAAAAATAACAACAAATATGGCATGTTCAACTAGTTTTATTAATTCAACTAGTTCTTACTAAATATAAACTTACTATAAATAGAAAAAACTAGTTCTTTCTAAAAATAAAGTAGTTCAACTAGTTATATTAATTATCTTACTAAAAATACATTAGTTCTATTAATTCAACTAGTTCAACGAGTTTATTAATTTACTGACTAAACTAGTTCAACTAAAACTAAACTAGTTCAACTAGTTTATTAATTTACTTACTAATTATCTTAAACACTTACTAAAAATAGTAAAAATAAACTACATTATACAATAGTAAAAAACATCTACTATTAACCATATCGCCCTAGTTAACTAGTACCATCACTACTACTAATTAACATCTACTACTACTAAAAATCATTATCTATGAACCCTAAATTAACATCTACTACTACTAAACAACATCTAGTACTAACTAAGAAGAGAGAAAGGGGGTGGGGGAGGGGTGGGGGGCTTACAGAGAGGGGAGAGACGATGGCGGGGAGGTGCTCAGCGGCGGAGAGGTATGGTGGCGGGCGAGGGCGGTTGGATCGGAGGTGGCGGAAGCAAGTGGCTCGATCGGAGGCTCGGGTGTCAAGTGGTCATGGCGGTGAGGTCGAGGGCGGTGACGGGTGAGGTTTGAGAGCGGGCGGGCGGCAGTGAGGTTGAGGGCGGCCTCGGGCGGCGGCGGTGAGGGCAGGCTCGGGTGGCGGCGACACAGGAGTAGGGTAACAGGGGGAATGGAGGACTTAGCAAAATTTTGAGCCCGTGCGGGTGGTTAAGTCAGAAGTAGTAGTAGCGCGTTCTTGTATACACGCTACTGCTACTCCTTTCTCTTTTTTCCCCTTTTTCATTTATTTTTCTTCACTTATTTTTGCTTTCACCTTATCCTATTTCTTTCATTTTCAATTACCTTTCTATTTTCTTTCCATTTAATTTTATATCCTTTAGCAGTAGCGAGTTTTGGAATAAAACGCGCTGCTACAAAGGAAGTAGCGGTAGCGCGGTTCAGTATGGATCGCTACTACTATGTGTAGCCTATCGGCTAAGCCGTGGGAATTTTAGTAGTAACATGTTTATGACAAGGAGTGCTACTGCTAGAACTTTATCTGTAGCGCGGTTTGTCCAGGCGCGCTACTGCTACTTAGCACCAGCGTGCTTTTTTGACCCATGCTACTGCTAAAGTTCTATGTATAAGGTTTTCCCTAGTAGTGTGTAGTTGACATCGTATTTGTGGCTAAGCCACCATGCATAATTTTTCATACATGTCACTCTTGATTCCTTGCCCATCCCGGTACACCGCCGGAGGCATTCATATAGAGTCATATCTTGTTCTAGTTTTGAGTTGTAATTCATGAGTTGTAAATAAATAGAAGTGTGATGATCATCATTATTAGAGCATTGTCCACAAATAAAAAAAAGGCCAAAAAAGAATGGCCAAAAAAAGAGAAAGGCCAAATAAAAAAAAGGAAGGCCCAAAAAAAAGAAAATAAAAAAGGGGGCAATGTTACTATCCTTTTCCACACTTGTGCTTCAAAGTAGCACCATGTTCTTCATATAAAGAGTCTCATATGTTGTCACTTTCATATACTAGTGGAAATTTTTCATTATAGAACTTGGCTTGTAGATTCCTACAATGGGCTTCCTCAAATGCCCTAGGTCTTCGTGAGCAAGCAAGTTGGATGCACACCCACTAGTTTCTTTTGTTGATCTTTCATACATTTGTAGCTCTAGTGCATCCATTGCATGGCGATCCCTACTCCTCATGTTGACATCAATTGATGGGCATCCCCATAGCCCGTTAATTATCCTCGTCAATGTGAGACTTTCTCCTTTTTTGTCTTCTCCACACAACCTCCATCATCATATTCTATTCCACCCATAGTGCTATATCCATGGCTCACGCTCATGTATTGCGTGAAAGTTGAAAAAGTTTGAGATTATTTAAGTACGAAACAATTGCTTGGCTTGTATCGGGGGTGTGCAAGATGGGAGCATTTTTATGTGACGAAAATGAAGCATAGCCTAACTATATGATTTTGTAGGGATGAAGTTTCTTTAGCCATGTTATTTTGAGAAGACATGATTGCTTGATTTGTATGCTTGAAGTATTAGTATTTCTTATGTCAATATGAACTTTTATTTTGAATCATTTAGATCTGAACATTCATGTCACAATAAAGAAAATTACATTGAGAATTTTCTAGGTAGCATTCCACATCAAAAATTCTGTTTTTATCATTTACCTACTCGAGGACGAGCAGGAATTAAGCTTGGGGATGCTTGATACGTCTCCAACGTATCTATAATTTTTGATTGTTCCATGCTATTATATTACCTGTTTTGGATGTCTATGGGCTTTGCTTTACACTTTTATATCATTTTTGGGACTAACCTACTAATCGGAGGCCCAGCCCGAATTGCTATTTTTTTTGCCTATTTCAGTGTTTCGAAGAAAAGGAATATCAAACGGAGTCCAAACGGAATGAAACCTTCGGGAGCGATCTTTTTGGAATAAACGGGATCCAGAGGACTTGGAGTGGAAGTCAAGAAACAAGCGAGGCGGCCACGAGGGTGCCCGGCATGCCCCCTACAGGTGGGTGCGCCCCTGACCCTCGTGGGCCCCTCGAGCGTCCACCGACCTACTTCTTCCTCCTATATATACCCACGTACCCTGAAAACATCAGAAGCGACCACGAAAAACTATTTCCACCGCCGTAACCTTCTGTATCCGCGAGATCCCATCTTGGAGCCTTGGCGGTGTTCACGGAGGGGGAATCGACCACGGAGGGCCCATACATCATCTCCAAGGCCCTTCCGATGAGTTGTGAGTATTTTACCACAGACCTTCGGGTCCATAGTTATTAGCTAGATGGCTTCTTCTCTCTCTTTGAATCTCAATACAAAGTTCTCCTTGATTTTCTTGGAGATCTATTCGATGTAACTCTTTTTTGCGGTGTGTTTGTCGAGATCCGATGAATTGTGGGTTTATGATCAAGTTTATCTATGAGAAATATTTGAATCTCCTTTGAATTCATTTATGTGTGATTAAGTTATCTTTGCAAGTCTCTTCGAATTATCAGTTTGGTTTGGGCTACTAGATTGATCTTTCTTGCAATGGGAGAAGTGCTTAGCTTTGGGTTCAACTTGCGGTGTCCTTTCCCAGTGACAGCAGGGGCAGCAAGGCACGTATTGTATTTTTTCCATCGAGGATAAAAAGATGGGGTTTGTATCATATTGCATGAGTTTATCTCTCTACATCATGTCATCTTTCTTAATGCATTACTCCTTTCTTTATGAACTTAATACTCTAGATGCAAGCTGGATAGCAGTCGATGTGTGGAGTAATAGTAGTAGATGCAGGCAGGAGTCGGTCTACTTGTCACGGATGTGATGCCTATATACATGATCATGCCTAGATAATCTCTTAATTATTCGCTTTTATATCAATTGCTCAATAGTAATTTGTTCACCCATCGTAATACTTATGCTATCTTGAGAGAAGCCACTAGTGATACCTATGGCCCCCGGGTCTATTTCTTATCATATAAGCTTTCAATCTACTTTTATTTGCATCTTTACTTTTCCAATCTATATCATAAAATACCAAAAATATATTTTACTTATCATATTATCTCTATCAGATCTCACTTTCGCAAGTGGCCGTGAAGGGATTGACCACCCCTTTATTGCGTTGGTTGCGAGTTCTTGTTTGTTTATGTAGGTGCGTGGGACTTTTGAGGAGCCTCCTCTGGATTGATACCTTGGTTCTCAAAAACTGAGGGAAATACTTACGCTACTATTGCTGTATCACCCTTTCCTCTTCAAGGAAAACCAACGCAAGCTCGAGACGTAGCACGGTCCCTTCTGCTTCAACACTATGCCCTTCGGGCTCAAAAACGCTAGGGCTACTTACCACCGTATGATCCAAACTTGCTTGGAAAAACAAATCGGCAAAACAGTCGAAGCATACGTGGACGACGTGGTCATTAATACACAATGCGTCGAGACACTAGTAGATGATCTCCTCCTCACCTTCGACAACCTCCGGATATACGACATATGACTCAATCCCGAAAAGTGTGTCTTTGGAGTACCAGCCGAAAAATTGCTAGGCTTCATTGTTTCCATAGAGGAATTGAGGCAAACCCAGCTAAGATCCGAGCTCTGTCACAATTGACCATCCCAACAGACCTAAAGCAGGTCCAGAAGCTAGTTGCGTGCGTCGCGGCCTTAAGCCGATTTATCTCCAAATTAGGAGAAAAAGCATTGCCACTCTATAAGCTATTGCGCCGCACTGACAACTTCAAATGGACGGATGCGTCCACGGTTGGACTGGAAGAAATCAAGGCCCTTCTACTTAAGCAACCCAATCTTGTCGGCACCAGTGCATTGGAGAGCCTATGTTATTATATATTTCGATAACTAACCAACTAGTCACCTGTCACCAAATGCGTCAAACGAGGGTGGAGGGACATAAATTCCCACCCAAAACCAGTCTACTATGTATCAAGATCCTTACACCTTGCAAATCCCGATACCCCCACTACCAGAAGATAGCCTACACAGTCTTCATAGCTTCCCACAAACTTCGACACTACTTTCAAGAGTGTTCGATCACAGTGGCATCTGAAGTACCACTCAATGACATTATTAATAACGGGGGCGCCATCGGCCCACATAGCCAAATGGGCCATCGAGCTATTACCGTTCGAAATCACATACAAGCCACGCCGGCCTATTAAATCCCAGGTATTGGCCGACTTTGTTGCTGAATGGACGGAAGCCGAACTCCCTAAAGAATACAGCTCATACTCCAATTGGACTATGTACTTCGATGGCTCTATAATGCTGGCCGGACTAGGGGCTGGTGTAATCCTAACATCCCCCACTAGGGATACAGTCTGCTACATACTGCAAATTATGTATACCGACTCCAACCATGCAGCCGAATACGATACGCTACTGCATGGTCTTTGCATGGCTGTCTCCATGGGTATACAATGCTTGGAGGTGCGCGGCGATTCAAACCTCACAATTTCCCAGGTCAATGGAGAGTTTGATGCAAAGGACCCAAAAATGATGGCATATCGAAATGCCATATTAAAAATATCAGCTCGGTTTGAAGGACTCGAGTTCCATCATGTCGCTCGAGAAAGTAATCAGGCAGCCGACATCCTTGCTCGTATGGGTGCCAAGCGCGACCCCGTTCCACCCAACACCTTTGTGGAAAGGCTCTTTAAGCCATCTGTGGCGTGGCAGGGTGAGAGCGGTGCAGGCAATATCGACCTGATCACACCCCCGGCCGCGAAACACAATGCGAACACCGTCGAAGTGCAGATATCGAGATAACACCCTCTGCTCATGAGATCAAGGCGGTTATCGCTCCCTGGACAGAGCCATTCCTGGCCTACCTTAATAGGCAGGAGCTCTGATACGTCTCCAACGTATCTATAATTTGTGAAGTATTCATGTTGTTTTATTATCATTCTTGGATGTTTTACAATCATTTGATTGCAAGTTTATATCATTTTTTGGGACTAACCTATTGACCCAAAGGCCCAAAGTGCGATTCTTGTTTTTTGCTTATTGTTTACATCACGTAAAATCAATATCAAACGGAGTCCAAACACATGAAACTCCTTGGAGAATTTTTATGGACCAGAACAGCACCAGGGGGAGCCCGAGGGGGGCACAACCCACCAGGGCGCGCCTGGGCCCCCCAAGTGCGCCCAGGTGGGTTGTGCCCACCTCGGTGGCCTCCCGCACCCCCTATTCACCCTATAAATTCACAAAAATTCCAGCAACCCTGGGGGTAGCCCTAGGTCAGAAGTTTCGCCACTGCAAGGCCTCTGTATCCACGAGATCCAATCTAGACCCCGTTCCGGCACCCTGCCGGTGGTGGGAATCATCACCCGTGGCCATCTTAATCATCCCAGCGGCCACCACAATGACGAGGGAGTAGTCCACCCTCGGGGCTGAGGGTTTGTACCAGTAGCTATGTGTTTAGTCTCTCTCTCTCTCTCTCTCTCTCTCGTGTTCTTGAGATGTTACGATCTTGATGTTTCATGGGCTTTGTTAATATGGTTGGATCATATGGTGTTTTCCCCTATCTATCTTGTTGTGATGAATTGAGTTTTTTCCTTTGAGATTTCGTTGTTATCGGACTGATTACTTTTATGGATTTGAGAACACTTGATATATGTCTTGCAATTGAATACTCGTGGTGACAATGGGATATCATATTGATACACTTGATATGTGTTTTGGCATTCAACTCATGGATTCCCGGTGACATTGGGGTAATCTATGCATAGGGGTTGATGCACGTTCTTGTCTTTGTTTCTCGTAGAAATCTTGGGGCACTCTTTGAAGTTCTTTCTGTTGGATTGAGTATTATGAATATGAATTTGCTTGATTGTTATTTTAGTTCGAACTCTAGGATAGATAGAAGGGAAAGAATCTCTTTGTGTTATTTTTGTACAAACCCTTGAATAGATTGAACGGAAAGAATATCTTTGAGGTGGTTTCGTACCCTACAATCAATTTATTCTTATGTTCTCCGCTAGATAGGAACTTTGGAGTGATTCTTCATCGCAAGTTGAGGGATGGTTATATGATCCAACTATGTTAGCATTGTTAAGAGATTGCACTATTGAAAGTATGCACCCTAGGCCTCATTTTCAAGCATTTCAATACCGTTCTTGTGCCCGTTTACTATTTGTTACCTTTCTGTTTTTATTTATTCAGATTATAAAAATATTTATCTACCATCAATATTACACTTTTATCACCATCTCTTCGCAGAACTAGTGCACCTATACAATTTGCTATTGTATTGGGTGTGTTGGGGACACAAGAGATTTCTTGTATTTGGTTGCGGGGTCATTTGAGAGAGACCATCTTCATCTTACACCTCTTACGGATTGAGAAACCTTAGGTCATCCACTTGAGGGAAAATTGATACTGCCCTACAAAACTTTGCGCTTGGAGGCCCACCACGTGTCTAAAAGAATTAAGTTGCATAGTAGACATCTAGCTCTCTTCTGGCGTCGTTGCCGGGGAGCTGAGTGCATGAAGGTTTATCTTCATATGTTGCAATCGAATCTTTTGGTTTCTTGTTTTTTCACTAGTTTGGTTTATAAAAGAAAACTACCAAAAATGGAATTGAGGTTGCACCATATTATTGATCATCTTAATAATATCTTTCTTGAAAATTATGGATCGTAACATTGTGCTCAATTGTTAAAAGAAGAAGTCAGTAAAATGTTTGGCACAAAATATTTGAATGATGAGCATGATTGCAATATTGTTGGTATGAGCTCTTTGAATATCCATGATGCTAATGATATGCAAAGCCATAAGCTTGGTGATGCTATGTTTGATGAAGATGATATTTTTATTCACCCAAGTTTTGATGTGCAAACTTGTTATAATGGTAGCATGCCTCCTATTTATGATGATTATAATGATGAAAGTGGATTTGGAGACGTCATGACTTTATTTAGTGACGAATCACTATTTTCGAGGAGGTTGCAATTGACTATGAAAAAAAAGTTCCTATCTATGATGATTATGGTGATGACATGTATGCTGTAAAGAATAATGATAACCATGAAACTTATCATCATGATTTTAATTTTCACTCTCATGATAGTTATTTTGTTGAGTGTGCTCCCACCACTATTCATGAGAATAAATTTGCTTATGTGGAGAGTAACAAAATTGCTATGCTTATGTGTCTTGAAAAGAATGCTTTATGTGATGATTATATTGTGGAATTTCTTCAAGATGCTACTGAAAATTATTATGAGAGAGGAATATATGCTTTTACATATCTGAATAATATCAAGTTTGCTCTCTTTGTGTTGAAAATCTTTAAGTTGTGCTTGTTTTGCCTTCCTATGCTAGTTGATTCTTGTTCCCATAAGTTGTTTGCTCACAAAATCCCTATGCATAGCAAGTGGGTTAGACTTAAATGTGCTAGTCATATGCTTCGTGATGCTCTCTTTGTGTTTCAATTCTTATCTTTTATGCGAGCATCATTGAAATCATCATGCCTAGCTAAAAGCCATTAAAGAAAAGCGCTTGTTGGGAGACAACCCAACACTTTTACCTTTTTGTGTGTTCACATGATTAGGCTACTGTATTAATCATGTTTTATTGCTTTAGTTTCAATAAAGTGCCAAGTAAAGCCTTTGGGATCATGTTGGGTGATAGTTGATTTGATCCTGCGAAAAACAGAAATTTTTGATCTCACGAAAATAACTCTATTTTTTAATAGAAGAGTGCTTTTGAGTTGATTCTTTTTGCAGAAGATTAATATAAATTTTTTTCACGTGTTCCCATTTTTTTTATAATTTTTGGAGTAGCAGAAGTATAGTTTGAGTACATATTACTACAGACTGTTTTGTTTTTGACAGATTCTGTTTTCAATGTATAGTTTGCTTGGTTCCTTGTTTCTATGGCTTATATTGCTCAATATAAATTGTGGAAATGATATTCTACAGTAGGCATTTTGTGGAAACAATTATGAATCTTGTCTTTTACAGTACCAAAAGTCAAATGGTTTGCTCTTTATCATACTAACCTATCTCACAAATTCCGTTAAGTTTTGTGTGATTGAAGTTTTCAGTTTTGGGTGAGATGTCGATATGAGGAGAATAAGGAGTGACAAGACCCTAAGATTGGGGATGCCCAAGGAACCCCAAGGTAATATTCAAGGAATATCCAAGAAACTAAGATAGGGGATGCCCCGGAAGGCATCCCCTCTTTCGTCTCCAACATTAATCGGTAACCTCACTTGGAGCTATGTTTTCATTCATCACATGATATGAGTCGAAGCATACGTGGACGACGTGGTCATTAATACACAATGCGTCGAGACACTAGTAGATGATCTCCTCCTCACCTTCGACAACCTCCGGATATACGACATATGACTCAATCCCGAAAAGTGTGTCTTTGGAGTACCAGCCGAAAAATTGCTAGGCTTCATTGTTTCCATAGAGGAATTGAGGCAAACCCAGCTAAGATCCGAGCTCTGTCACAATTGACCATCCCAACAGACCTAAAGCAGGTCCGAAAGCTAGTTGCGTGCGTCATGACCTTAAGCCGATTTATCTCCAAATTAGGAGAAAAAGCATTGCCACTCTATAAGCTATTGCGCCGCACTGACAACTTCAAATGGACGGATGCGTCCACGGTTGGACTGGAAGAAATCAAGGCCCTTCTCGCAAGCAACCCAATCTTGTCAGCACCAGGCATTGGAGAGCCTATGTTATTATATATTTCGATAACTAACCAACTAGTCACCTGTCCTCGTCGTCAAACGAGGGGTGGAGGGACATAAATTCCCCACCCAAAAACCAGTCTACTATGTATCGAAGATCCTTACACCTTGCAAATCCCGATACCCCCACTACCAGAAGATAGCCTACACAGTCTTCATAGCTTCCCACAAACTTCGACACTACTTTCAAGAGTGTTCGATCACAGTGGCATCTGAAGTACCACTCAATGACATTATTAATAACAGGGACGTCACTGGCCACATAGCCAAATGGGCCATCGAGCTATTACCGTTCGAAATCACATACAAGCCACGCCGGCCTATTAAATCCCAGGTATTGGCCGACTTTGTTGCTGAATGGACGGAAGCCGAACTCCCTAAAGAATACAGCTCATACTCCAATTGGACTATGTACTTGATGGCTCTATAATCTTTGGCGGACTAGGGGCTGGTGTAATCCTAACATCCCCACTAGGGATACAGGTCTGCTACATATCGCAAATTATGTATACCGACTCAACCATGCAGCCGAATACGATACGCCATCTGCATGGTCTTTGCATCAACTGTCTCCATGGGTATACAATGCTTGGAGGTCTTGGCGATTCAAACCTCACAATTTCCCGGTCAATGGAGAGTTTGATGCAAAGGACCCAAAAATGATGGCATATCGAAATGCCATATTAAAAATATCAGCTCGGTTTGAAGGACTCGAGTTCCATCATGTCGCTCGAGAAAGTAATCAGGCAGCCGACATCCTTGCTCGTATGGGTGCCAAGCGCGACCCTGTTCCACCCAACACCTTTGTGGAAAGGCTCTTTAAGCCATCTGTGGCGTGGCAGGGTGAGAGCGGTGCAGGCAATATCGACCTGATCACACCCCCGGCCGCGAAACACAATGCAGACACCGTCGGGGGTCTGGATATCGAGATAACACCCTCTGCTCATGAGATCAAGGCGGTTATCGCTCCCTGGACAGAGCCATTCCTGGCCTACCTTAATAGGCAGGAGCTCTGATACGTCTCCAACGTATCTATAATTTGTGAAGTATTCATGTTGTTTTATTATCATTCTTGGATGTTTTACAATCATTTGATTGCAAGTTTATATCATTTTTTGGGACTAACCTATTGACCCAGTGCCCAGTGCCAGTTGCTGTTTTTTGCTTATTGTTTACATCACAGAAAATCAATATCAAACGGAGTCCAAACACCGCGAAACTCCTTGGAGAATTTTTATGGACCAGAACAGCACCAGGGGGAGCCCGAGGGGGGCACAACCCACCAGGGCGCGCCTGGGCCCCCCAAGTGCGCCCAGGTGGGGTGTGCCCACCACGGTGGCCTCCGCACCCCTATTCACCCTATAAATTCACAAAAATTCCAGCAACCCTGGGGGTAGCCCTAGGTCAGAAGTTTCGCCACTGCAAGGCCTCTGTATCCACGAGATCCAATCTAGACCCCGTTCCGGCACCCTGCCGGTGGTGGGAATCATCACCCGTGGCCATCTTAATCATCCCAGCGGCCACCACAATGACGAGGGAGTAGTCCACCCTCGGGGCTGAGGGTTTGTACCAGTAGCTATGTGTTTAGTCTCTCTCTCTCTCTCTCTCTCTCTCTCTCTCGTGTTCTTGAGATGTTACGATCTTGATGTTTCATGGGCTTTGTTAATATGGTTGGATCATATGGTGTTTTCCCCTATCTATCTTGTTGTGATGAATTGAGTTTTTTCCTTTGAGATTTCGTTGTTATCGGACTGATTACTTTTATGGATTTGAGAACACTTGATATATGTCTTGCAATTGAATACTCGTGGTGACAATGGGATATCATATTGATACACTTGATATGTGTTTTGGCATTCAACTCGCGGATTCCCGCGGTGACATTGGGGTAATCTATGCATAGGGGTTGATGCACGTTCTTGTCTTTGTTTCTCAGGTAGAAATCTTGGGGCACTCTTTGAAGTTCTTTCTGTTGGATTGAGTATTATGAATATGAATTTGCTTCGGTGTTATTTTAGTACGAACTCTAGGATAGATCGAATGGAAAGAATAGCTTTGTGTTATTTTAGTACAAACCCTTGAATAGATTGAACGGAAAGAATATCTTTGAGGTGGTTTCGTACCCTACAATCAATTTATTCTTATGTTCTCCGCTAGATAGGAACTTTGGAGTGATTCTTCGCCATAAGTTGAGGGATGGTTATATGATCCAACTATGTTAGCATTGTTAAGAGATTGCACTATTGAAAGTATGCACCCTAGGCCTCATTTTCAAGCATTTCAATACCGTTCTTGTGCCCGTTTACTATTTGTTACCTTTCTGTTTTTATTTATTCAGATTATAAAAATATTTATCTACCATCAATATTACACTTTTATCACCATCTCTTCGCAGAACTAGTGCACCTATACAATTTGCTATTGTATTGGGTGTGTTGGGGACACAAGAGATTTCTTGTATTTGGTTCTTGGGGTCATTTGAGAGAGACCATCTTCATCTTACACCTCTTACGGATTGAGAAACCTTAGGTCATCCACTTGAGGGAAAATTGATACTGCCCTACAAAACTTTGCGCTTGGAGGCCCACCACGTGTCTAAAAGAATTAAGTTGCATAGTAGACATCTAGCTCTCTTCTGGCGTCGTTGCCGGGGAGCTGAGTGCATGAAGGTTTATCTTCATATGTTGCAATCGAATCTTTTGGTTTCTTGTTTTTTCACTAGTTTGGTTTATAAAAGAAAACTACCAAAATGGAATTGAGGTTGCACCATATTATTGATCATCTTAATAATATCTTTCTTGAAAATTATGGATCGTAACATTGTGCTCAATTGTTAAAAGAAGAAGTCAGTAAAATGTTTGGCACAAAATATTTGAATGATGAGCATGATTGCAATATTGTTGGTATGAGCTCTTTGAATATCCATGATGCTAATGATATGCAAAGCCATAAGCTTGGTGATGCTATGTTTGATGAAGATGATATTTTTATTCACCCAAGTTTTGATGTGCAAACTTGTTATAATGGTAGCATGCCTCCTATTTATGATGATTATAATGATGAAAGTGGATTTGGAGACGTCATGACTTTATTTAGTGACGAATCACTATTTTCGAGGAGGTTGCAATTGACTATGAAAAAAAAGTTCCTCTCTATGATGATTATGGTGATGACATGTATGCTGTAAAGAATAATGATAACCATGAAACTTATCATCATGATTTTAATTTTCACTCTCATGATAGTTATTTTGTTGAGTGTGCTCCCACCACTATTCATGAGAATAAATTTGCTTATGTGGAGAGTAACAAAATTGCTATGCTTATGTGTCTTGAAAAGAATGCTTTATGTGATGATTATATTGTGGAATTTCTTCAAGATGCTACTGAAAATTATTATGAGAGAGGAATATATGCTTTTACATATCTGAATAATATCAAGTTTGCTCTCTTTGTGTTGAAAATCTTTAAGTTGTGCTTGTTTTGCCTTCCTATGCTAGTTGATTCTTGTTCCCATAAGTTGTTTGCTCACAAAATCCCTATGCATAGCAAGTGGGTTAGACTTAAATGTGCTAGTCATATGCTTCGTGATGCTCTCTTTTGTGTTTCAATTCTTATCTTTTATGCGAGCATCATTGAAATCATCATGCCTAGCTAAAAGCCATTAAAGAAAAAGCGCTTTGTTGGGAGACAACCCAACACTTTTACCTTTTTGTGTGTTCACATGATTAGGCTACTGTATTAATCATGTTTTATTGCTTTAGTTTCAATAAAGTGCCAAGTAAAGCCTTTGGGATCATGTTGGGTGATAGTTGATTTGATCCTGCCGAAAAACAGAAATTTTTGATCTCACGAAAATAACTCTATTTTTTAATAGAAGAGTGCTTTTGAGTTGATTCTTTTTGCAGAAGATTAATATAAATTTTTTTCACGTGTTCCCATTTTTTTTATAATTTTTGGAGTAGCAGAAGTATAGTTTGAGTACATATTACTACAGACTGTTTTGTTTTTGACAGATTCTGTTTTCAATGTATAGTTTGCTTGGTTCCTTGTTTCTATGGCTTATATTGCTCAATATAAATTGTGGAAATGATATTCTACAGTAGGCATTTTGTGGAAACAATTATGAATCTTGTCTTTTACAGTACCAAAAGTCAAATGGTTTGCTCTTTATCATACTAACCTATCTCACAAATTCCGTTAAGTTTTGTGTGATTGAAGTTTTCAGTTTTGGGTGAGATGTCGATATGAGGAGAATAAGGAGTGACAAGACCCTAAGATTGGGGATGCCCAAGGAACCCCAAGGTAATATTCAAGGAATATCCAAGCAACTAAGATAGGGGATGCCCCGGAAGGCATCCCCTCTTTCGTCTCCAACATTAATCGGTAACCTCACTTGGAGCTATGTTTTCATTCATCACATGATATGAGTTGTACTTGGAGTGTAAATTTATTTTGTTAGGATTTTCTTTCTTTTATTTAGAATAATGTTTTGCATCTTTTATTCAATAAAAGTGGCAATGATAGCCTTTGCCATGCTTATTTTGCAAGTATACTTGTTGCTGTTTGAAAACAGAAAGTTTACCACTGTTGCAAAAATTCCATAGAAAAGTCAAAAGATGATACAATGTTGAAACTTTCTGAAAATTAAGCTCTGATAAATTTTCTACAGTGTGTAGTTTGTTTCATAATTTTTGGAGTTAGGGAAGTATAATAAATCTTGCATTCTTTACAGACTGTACTATTTTGGCAGATTGCTGTTATATTTGCATTGTTTGCATATGTTTGCTTGTTTAATGATTCTATTTGAGGATAGGAGTATTAAATATGAAGAGGCATTTAGTATGCAATGTTGAATAATAATTTTTGTGGTTTGCTACAGTACAGAATGATAAGGTTTTTGCATTGATTTATACTAACTTATCTCACGAGTTCTTGTTGTGTTTTGTGTGGATGAAGCTTTTGAGATTTAGGAAAACCGTGATATGAGAAGAATTAAGGAGACACAAAAGCTCAAGACTGAGGATGCCCAAGGCACCCCAAGATAATATTTCAAGAACTATGATGCACCTAAGCTTGGGGATGCCCCGATAGGCATCCCACCTGTCTTCATCAACAATTAGCGGTTAGTATCGGTGGAGACTAAGTTTTACTTCTTCACAAGAGTAGTGCTATGCTTGGAATGTCATTTTGTTTTGTTTTGCTTGCTGTTTTCATAAAATACTTACGTCTGAAAGTTTTTAAATAAAATAGAGTCCTCAAATAGTTGCTAGGGAGGCTAAGTAAGCGGCATTCACATCCCATCAATGAAGCTCTTTTCTATGGAATTGCTATAGTGCTTCACTTATATCTTTTTGAGCATGGTGTGCTTTAGTATTTTTGAAGAAATTCTCTCTTGCTTCACTTAAATTAATTTGAGAGGAAGAAATGTTATGCTCATGATCTTCATTTATATCTTTTTGGAGTAGTTTGTCATTTACTCTCGCGCTTCACTTATATCCTATGAGTAAATTGTTGAATGAATTGATTATCATGAAGTTGAAATTACATGTTCATATCATGCCTAGTAGTGGCTTCACATTCGGTTCAGAGAGTGAAAGGTTTTGAAGCTTGACAATCACAATATTGGTCATACAAGCAATTCACGAATGATTAGTATAAGGAAGAGAACCTTCACATGCAAATACACTATCTTGGAAATTTTTTGTGATTGTGAGCCCCCATCAAAATATTATATGCCAAAATTGTTGACGTTGGACAAGGAAGACAACGTAATGATTTATGTTTGTTCATATTCACATAGAAGTTATATTGTCCTAAATCCTTCAACATGTGGTGCTTGCCCACTATCTTTGCTAGCCAAAAATTTCGCACCAAGTAGAGATACTACTTGTGCATCCAAAAACCCTTAAACCCAAATCTTGTTTTGAGAGTCCACCATACCTACCTAAGTATTGAGCAATATCCTTCAAGTAAGTTTTCATCGGTGCAACAAGGCAATAAAAATTTCTTCTAAAAATGTTAGATCATTTAGTGTAAGAGAAAATTGAGGGTTGCACAAACTTGTGATGGCAAAGAATAAAAGCGACAGACTGCATCATAAAGGTTGCTATCATAAGGGGCAATATAACGTGACATTATTTTGCACAAAGGGGTTGAGGATACTAACAAATAAGCGCATGGCAACCTCTGCTTCCCTCTGCGAAGGGCCTATCTTTTACTTTGATGTATTTACTTTCGTGCAAGAGTCAAAGTTCTTCTCTCTATTCCTTTTTATTTTTCTCCTTTGCCAAGCATCATGTGGTGAGGAAAGATCTAGGCACATATATCCATTTGGATATGGGTAGCATGAGTTATTATTGTTGACATCACCAAAAGGTGAATACGTTGGGAGGCGAAATTATAAGCCCCTATCTTTCTATGTGTCCGGTTGAAACGTTTTGCTCATGTGTATGCGGTGAGTGTTAGCAATCATAGAAGACTATATGATGGTTGAATATGTGGAGCTCTTACTTAGACTATGTTGAATAAGTTGAACTGCAATTGCTTGGTGACTAAGAACATAGGTTGTTCAGTTTCAAGAGAATTCATTATTTCAACAATAACATGTGAATTAGTTGCTACTATAATAGTTGCTACTATAACATGAGAAGTTTTATAAGAAAAAAAATTGTTGTTATGATGCTAGGAAAAGTGATTGAAATTATCATTGACAAACTTATGCACTTTGCTAGCATTCACGCTTCATAAATTATTTCTTTTATCATTTACCTACTCGAGGACGAGTAGGAATTAAGCTTGGGGATGCTGATACATCTCCAACGTATCTATAATTTATGAAGTATTCATGCTGTTTTATTATCATTCTTGGATGTTTTACAATCATTTTATAGCAACTTTATATCATTTTTTGGGACTAACCTATTGACCCAGTGCCTAGTATCAGTTGCTGTTTTTTGCTTGTTTTTTACATTGCAGGAAATCAATATCAAACGGAGTCCAAACACCGCGAAACTCCTTGGAGAATTTTTATGGACCAGAACACCCAGGATGGGCTAGAGCAGCACCTGGGGGTTGCCCCGAGGGGGGCACAACCCACCAGGGTGCATCTGAGCCCCCGAGGCGTGCCCAGGTGGGTTGTGCCCACCTCTGTGGCCTCCCGCACCCCCTCTTTACCCTATAAATTCACAAATATTGTAGAAACCCAGGGGGTAGCCTTAGATCAGAAGTTCCGCCGCTGCAAGGCCTCTGTATCCGCAAGATCCAATCTAGACCCTGTTCGACCCTGCAGAGAGGGGAATCATCACCGTGGCCAACTTCATCATCTCGGCGGCCACCACAATGAGGAGGTTGTAGTGCAACCTCGGGGCTGAGGGTTTGTACCAGTAGTTATGTGTTTAATCTCTCTCTCTCTCGTGTTCTTGAGATGTCACGATCTTGATTTATCACGGGCTTTGTTAATATAGTCGGATCATATGGTGTTTTTCCCTCTCTATCTTGTTGTGATGAATTGAGTTTTTCCCTTTGAGATTTCGTTGTTTTCGGATTGAATACTTTTATGGATTTGAGAACACTTGATACATGTCTTGCAATTGAATACTCATGGTGACAATGGGGTATCATATTGATTCACTTGATATGTGTTTTGGCATTCAACTCGCAGATTCCCACGGTGACATTGGGGAAATCTATGCATTGGGGTTGATGCACGTTCTTGTGTTTGTTTCTCCGATAGAAATCTTGGGGCACTCTTTGAAGTTCTTTGTATTGGATTGAGTATTATGAATATGAATTTGTTTGGTGTTATTCTAGTACCAACTCTACAATTGATCGAATGGAAAAAATAGCTTTGTGTTATTTTAGTACGAACTCTTGAATAGATCGAACGGAAAGGATAGCTTTGAGGTGGTTTCGTGACCTACAAACAATTCCTATCTTTTGGTCTCCACTAATAGGAACTCGAGAGTGATTCCTTATTGCACTTTGAGGGATAATCATATGATCCAACTATGTTAGCATTGTTGAGAGGTTGCACTAGGTAATGTATGGACCCTAGGCCTCATTTTTAAGCATTGCGACGCCGTTTTTGTGCCTGTTTACTATTTGCTACCTTGCTGTTTTTATTTATTCAGAGTGTAAAAATATATTTCAACCATCCATATTATACTTTTATCACCATCTCTTCATGAACTAGTGCACCTATACAATTTGCCATTGTATTGGGTGTGTTGGGGACACAAGAGATTTCTTGTATTTGGTTGCGTAGTAGACATCAAGCTCTTTTCTAAGCGCCGTTATCGGGAGGTGAGTGCATGAAGGTATATCTTTAGATCTTGCGATCAAATCTTTTAGTTTCTTGTTTTATCACTAGTTTGGTTTATAAAAAGAAAACTATAAAAAAATGGAATTAAGGTTGCATCATATTATTGATCATCTTTATAATATCTTTCTTGAAAATGATGGTTCGGAAAATTGTGCTAAACTGATAGAAGAAGAATTTAATAAAATGATTGGCATGAATGATGAGCATGATTGCAATGTTTTTGGCATGAACTCTTTGAATATCCATGATGCTAATGATATGCAAAGCCATAAGCTTGGGGATGATATGTTTGATGAAGATGATATTTTTAGTCCCGCAAGTTTTGATGAGCAAGTTTATTATGATGAATGCATGCCTCCTATCTTTGATGATTATGGTGATGACATGTATGCTATACTGAATAATGATAACCATGAAACTTGTTATCATGATTTTAATTTTCACTCTCATGATAGTTATTTTGTTTAGTTTGCTCCCACTACTATTCATAAGAATAAATTTTCTTATGTGGAGAGTAACAAATTTTCTATGCTTATGTATCATGAAAAGAATGATTTATGTTATGGTTATATTGTTGAATTTCTTCATGATGCTACTGAAAATTATTATGTGAGAGGAACATATGCATTTACGTATTGCAATAATATCATGTTTCCTCTCTATGTGTTGAAAATCTTGAAGTTATGCATGTTTTGCCTTCCTATGCTAGTTGATTCTTGTTCCCCTGAATTATCTGCTCACAAAATCCCTATGCATAGGAAGTGGGTTAGGCTTAAATTTGCTTGCCATGTGATTCATGATGCTCTTTTTCATGTTTCAATTCTTATCTTTTATGCAAGCATCATTAAAATCGTCATGCCTAGCTAAAAGGCATTAAAGAAAAGCGCTTGTTGGGAGACAACTCAACAGTTTTACCTACTGTTTTTGTGTGTTCACTTGATTATGCTATTCTAGTAATAATGTTTTATTGCTTTTGTTTCAATAAAGTGCCATGTAAAGCCTTTGGGATCATGTTGGGTGATAGTGGATTTGATCATGCTGAAAAGCAGAAACTCTTGCGCTCACAAAAATAGCTCTCATGTTATTCTCGTACGAACTCTAGGATAGATCGAACGGAAAGAATAGATTTGTGTTATTTTAGTACGAACTCTTGAATAGATCGAATGGAAAGAATAACTTTGAGATGGTTTCGTACCCTACAAACAATTTGTTCTTATGTTCTCCGCTAGATAGGAACTTTGGAGTGATTCTTCATCGCATACGTTGAGGGATGGTTATATGATCCAACTATGTTAGCATTGTTGAGAGATTGCACTAGTGAAAGTATGCATCGTTAGCTTCATTTTCAAGCATTGCAATACCGTTCTTGTGCTCATTTACTATTTGCTACCCTGCTGTTTTTATTTATTAAGATTATAAAAATATATTTCTACCATCAATATTACACTTTTATCACCATCTCTTCACTTAACTAGTGCACCTATACAATTTGCCATTTTATTGGGTGTGTTGGGGACACAAGAGATTTCTTGTATTTAGTTGCAGGGTCATTTGAGAGAGGCCATCTTCATCCTACACCTCTCACAGATTGATAAACCTTAGGTCATCCACTTTCGAAGGAAAATTGCTACTGTCCTACAAAACTCTGCGCTTGGAGGCCCAACACATGTCTACAAGAATAAACTTGCGTACTAGACATCCAGTTCCCCGACGATCAAAACGAGGCTCGATTCATAGTTGGCGCTCTAAATACTTTAAAGTGCATGAGGGTGAACTATATAAAAGATGTACTATCGGAGTCCTCCAAAGGTGTATCTTCGAAGAAGAGGGAAGGCAACTCTTGCCAGAAATACATGCCGGTCTCGGTGGTCATCACGCAGCAGCCCGCGCCCTTGTAAGTAAGGCGTTCCGGACAAACTTTTTGTGGCCTACGGCTCGAGCTGACGCTCAGGCCCTTGTCCAACGTTGCGTGGTCTGTCAGCTTTTCACTAATCAAAGCCACATGCCTCCCACTGCATTAAGAACAATCCCCATTACATGGCCCTTTGCGGTCTGGGGGCTTGACATGGTTGGACCCCTTAAAGGGTGAAGCCATAAAAAGAAATACCTGTTGGTCATGGTGGATAAATTCACTAAATGGATAGAGGCCAAACCAGTAAAAACAGCTGAGGCCAGACCAATGATTGACTTTATACCCGGCGTGGTCCACCGTTATGGTGTCCCGCACAGTATCATCACTGATAATGGCTCTAACTTCACAGCTGATGAGGTGACAACTTGGTGCGCCAAGTTGGCATTAAACTTGACTATGCATCCGTATATCACCCTCAAACAAACGGGAAAGTCAAATGAGCCAATGGTATGATCATGAGTGGTATTAAGCCCAGATTAGTGCACTCTTTACGAGAATTAGACAAGCACTGGGTTGAGGAACTCGATTCCATACTTTGGGGACTCTAGACCACGCCCAATCGAACGACCAGATACACACCTTTTCTTTATGGTGTACGGCGCAGAGGCCGTATTGCCCTGCGATATTATTCATGACTCACCTAGGGTGCGCAGGTACAAAGAGAAAGAAGCCGAACTAGATCGGCAGGACGACCTAGATGGACTTGAAGAGGAACAGGACGTTGCCAAGGCCCGTTCCACATTCTATCAGCAACAAGCCAAGCGTTATCGAAGCAGAGAAGTGCGGGCTAAAACATACAATGTCGGAGAACTTGTTCTACGCCTCCCAGAGAAGAAAAAGGATAATCTCAAACCCAAATGGGAGGGCCCCTTCATAATAGATGAAGTCCTTCTTTGGGCGAGCCTATCGCCTTTATGTCTGAGAGGATAATCGCTTTGAGCTGAACCCATGGAACACCGCTCAGCTCAAGATTTTACGCATAGTTCGGCCTCCTTAGGTTTCATTTTAAACTAGGCTTTTTATATTTTCTCTCCCCTTTAAATTTTTTCCCTGTTCTTCTAAAATGTATGTTTGGATCAACCGCATTGTTGGGAGTACACATCTTTAAATGTATACACCCCATCATACATGGGGGCTTCTTTTAAAGAGGCATTCTATTAAAAAGCTTACAAGCTTCTTTTTTCTATTCTGTTTGTTGTTTCTGTAATGTTTGTTGTTTTTGCCAAGCTGGGTTGCCTTGCTCCCGTGCTTATACCCTACGTTCGATTGTTTAGGTAGGGTGTAAAGGAAGCACCTCTGTGATTGTTACAACCGGGTTATCCGGACCTGTACCTCAGACGGGTGAAGCCAAGCTAAGCGTTCTTAAGGGAATAATTGGTCGGCACACATATACAATGACTGCTTACGGAACAAACTATGAAATTGGCTGCATGTACTTGAATCTGAGCCTAGCCCAAG
Source organism: Aegilops bicornis (assembly GCA_021605145.1). NCBI lineage: Eukaryota > Viridiplantae > Streptophyta > Magnoliopsida > Poales > Poaceae > Aegilops > Aegilops bicornis. The sequence continues at coordinate 6,821,383 of JAHIAL010000009.1, read as the reverse complement.
GAAAGGAACCTCTAAAAGAACTATTTTCTTGGAAGATGTTTCTTACGTTAAACAGTAATATAACATTACTCCCGAACACATTTTGTCTATTCGAGCAATATGATCGGATTGCCTAGTTTCCGACAATACTAAATGTTTCTCGGTTAAAACATAGTATCTGAAAACACTCCAACCTTTTGGTTCAGAGGTAGAAGCCGAAGGTCTGCGATGACAAAATTTTCATAAAATTCGGCAGGAGATAAGTTCGGTCATAAAGTACATTGATACATCGAATAGAACGCCTACTCTTTTTCTATGCCATCTAGTAGACTATCTAATTCACAATCTTGTTGCGAAAATTTACATTCTTTGTCGTTACTTGGTGGTATACCAAGCTCACCAGAATTTCCTTCCCGTCAGGTCCTTGCGGTCCAATCCGGGCCATGTGGTTCGGATCAAGTCCGGTGTAGCGTGTCTTCAGCATCGTCCATGCCTCTCGTGCACCTTCACGACACGCCGGATGTCTTCCACAGCTCGAAGCGGCGCGAGCACCCTTGAACAGATTTGCCAATCACTCCATACTTTTCGGAGGGACGTCGGAGGGCCATAAGGCTTTGGCCATACTCTTCATGGCCTTCAGGGCACACTCGTGCAGCTTTGCCAGCTCCTTTAAAGCATCACTTTGCAGGCCAGACCCTTCCTCCTCGGGGCGGCCGGTCAACATACCTGTATCAACTGAACTATAACACTCCGCATTATATGATTATATCAATAATCCGGACAGTTCACAAGTCATATACCGAATATGCCACCCTTCAGCTTCTGGTTTTCCTGTTGCGCCTCCAAGAGTTGAGCCTTTAAGCTCTTTATCTCTTCGACCTGCTTCTTAAATTCTTCTACTAGTTTCTTATGTTTGCCAAAATGCATTGGGGCACTCTTCATTTCTTCAAACTCGGTGACATTGGCATTCAGCTGTGTCCGGCTTGTCTCGAGCTCCTGGGACAATGCACCGTTCTTCTCCTTGAGAACCTGCGGACATAAACGATCCTCAAATCGGTTTGTTCCTACCGCCTTAAGTCTCGAGGGCTACTACTATCTATCTATTAATTTTTTTTACCTGCATCTCCTGTGAGAACATGCGAATAACTCCTGTGAGTCCATCCCGAGCAGCTCGGATATATGCCCCTACAGTGCTTAGAGCAGTAAACTCCGGCTCCATTATGATAGGGGCGCGCAAGGCTTCTCTCAAGTGGCGATGATTCATCGCACTCTCAACTTCGGAGTTAGCGATGGACATCTCATCCAGCTCTCTAACATGTAGCATGTTTTAACTTGTGAGACTCTAAATGCTAGGAGGTGCTACCGCCTTCCCTTCGCCCCTGCAGCTCGCCATGCTACACATGGGCTGCCAAACAACCTCAAGTTCTTTGTTGCATGTTCTTCAGTCCAAGTTCTCCTGTGAGGTCATCTCTGGTTTCGTTTTCCTTAACACTCGGTACGTGAATGATCGTTCAACTTCAAATCTGTCTGGCCTGATAGTTCAAGTTATTTCGTATAGAAGGTCCAGACAATTTTATTCACAAATAAGTCGATTGTGACCTTAAAAGCAGCAGCCCCAGATCACGTTTTTTATTTCTTATGAATTTGGCAAGCAGAGGAACCAATTACAAAAAAGTGATGGTGTGTGAAGTTTTGCAAGTTATGACATTCTGAAATCTTAATGATTGTATGCCTTTTTCAGATCGAACCGCGGATTCGCACCAGATCGATGCCTTCATCTATGCTTGTATCTTGTATGCTTTTTTCAGTTCGGTCTGTAAGGTTTTTTCAGCTCACATTGTAGCTTATTTTCAGTTTAATGGATTCCAAAAAAAGGAAAAACTGCGTCTGGGTGATGACTCAACTTCCTGTACTGCTGTGCCACGAGCACTGGAGGACGTCGACCACCGGCACCACTTCTTCCCGACCTCCCGCTTGCTGCGCCACCCGTCCCCTCCTAGGACCCCACCATGGTGGTCTGTCTACCCACTTCCCTAGTGAGCCCATGCTCTTCTGCTCTAGACGCTTGAGCCACCTCCACTTCTTTTCTCAGTTCTAAAATTCCCAAAGCACCAGTACTATGTATCAGGATACACCATGTTATACGCAAATTTCTCTTATACTTGTATTCCAAAAAATGTACAATTGCTGCTTTTGATGTTTTAGTGTAGAGGAGGCTTAAAAAATCAATGTTTCTCTAGTTGGAAATTTTGATGCTATGTAGGTGCTTGTTAGGACTCGGGCACGAGCTAGTCCACTAGGGGTGCTGGCAGCCGCCCAAGTGGACTGTTGAGACCAGTACAGGTAGATTCGCTGGTCGCAGCCACCAACTTCACCAAGCGCTGCACATCCCTCCAAGTCGAGCACACGCCAGGGGAGAAGACCAACGCCTTTGCTCTGCACATTGCTTGGTCATGCATGATTGCTGACGGATGCAGCAAGCGTTTTATTAGTTTGATCTTCTGCAAGACTCAATTTTGTCTCAGTATTCATGAATGCTAGCTGGCAATTCGTCCAACATTCTTGCGGATTTGCATGCAGCACACGGGCTACATGCTCGATGGTTGCACACTGCCACCATGGACATGCACACTGCCGCCTGAGCACGGCGCCGGCTAGCCTCCTCCAAGCGCTCCTCCGGCAGGCCTCTCCCTGAGCGCGTGGCCGCCCAGCCTCCTCGCCACCAAGGCCACCGCCGCCTTCCCCGGAAACCGATACACTTGGGCCTAACACTCCCACTACTAGGAAAAATCTTATACATAGAATCTTACCAGCAGCGCTCTTCAAAATACAACGCTACTGCTATTTAGCAGCAGCGCGTTCAATAAAAACGCGCTGGTGAAAGAAAAATTGCAGTAGTGCGTCCCATCTAAACCGTGCTACTTCTCTAATTGCCACTACCTCACCGTCCAGCTAGTTATGGCAGTAGCACCCTATAACAAACCGCACTACTGCTATGGATGTTAGCAGCAAGACTACGTAAAACTCACTACTGCTAAGTTCAGCCCACAAGTTTACGTACCACCTCGTTCATGAGCAGGCGTTTACCACCTTAAATATGTTACTTCCCAAACTATCACAACGACTTGGTCTTCACTGAACTCTATGTGTAGAATTTGTGGCTGCAATATGAGTCTTCTCCGGTTCCTACCGGAGAGGACTCATGTTGACAATTCAGATTGTACACAAAAAGATCATTGATGGCCAATGTATTTTTGCATGCTTACACTTAGCAGTAGTGCTTTTAGTAGCAACGCGCTACTGCTAGTCCAACTTAGCAGTAGCGTGCGTACCTGCACAGCGCTACTGCTATTCTCATTAGTTGTAGCGCGTTTTCGTACCCGCGCTACTACTAACCCTACCTTATCCCCACGCGCGCGGCCGACCCTCTCTCTCACTCACTCTCCCCCTCTCAGGTCACTCTCGCGCCAATAGCAAGTAAATGCGTTCGTCCGCCATTGAGGTACTCCCTCCTTCCGTCCCTCCTCCTCCCACCGCGCCCTCCTCCCTCCTCCTCCCACCACGCCCTCCTCCCTCCGCGTGCGGCCGCCCCCTCCTCCCTCTTACGCCGGCAGCCCTCCTCCCACCACCCCTCCCTCCTCCTCCTCCAACCGACCCCTCCCCTGCCTCGTCCGGTCGCCCCCTCCCCCTCCTCTCTCCTCCCTCCCTCCCTTGTCTCTGTTCTTGCAAATTGTAGGTGTTTTGAATAAAATAGAAGTAAGAAAATTTAGGGTAGAACTAGGGTAGCAGAATTTTTAGCAAGTGTTTAATAGAAATACTTTATTTAGTAAGTGATTAATATAACTAGTTTATTTATATTAAGTGCTTAATAGAACTAGTTTATTTAGTAAGTGCTTAATAGAACTAGTTTGTTTAGTAAGTAGTTAATAAACTAGTTTATTTAGTAAGTAGTTAATAAAACTAGTTTAAGTGTTAGGATTGTATATAAGATATTTTCAAATGTTTTTTTTTTCATATTTTGAACCATTGAAATGCAATGACCATCGATGAGTGGCCTATGTTTTGCCGGAGTGTTGATTAATTTCCATTCCGGCAAATTCCAGTGCTTCGATATGTCCTTTTAGCAAAGGTCATGCCGGATTTTTTTTGGGTTTTGCCATCGAGTTATAATCTTTGAATTTTGAACACAGGAGATGTCCGATGGCGATGGGATCCGAGTGCTTGTACTTGTCCACGATGACCCGGTGATGTATGCGACAGGTTTCCTCACCGCAAAATGATAGATTTTTCACCGTGAAGCTGGAAGAGACCTTCAATGTTTGTATGGTGCATAGCGACAAGCATTTCATCATGATAAATATCATCACTTGTGCTTCTTTTGTTCAACGTGTAATTTATGGATTTTTTCAATTCGACTAATACAACCTATGCCATGCTAGACCATATGTATTGGAGAAGCTTGGTTTTGGTTTAGATGACTTTGAGAATGTGCAGACGAGGAGGGATCACTTAGGAACTAAATATGGTTATGAGTTTCTGGTTAAGTTCTACAATGCGGTCGATCGCCGCCATTTCAGTTGCTCTAGTTGGGAAGCTCTACGCAAGGCATATGGATTAGAGGAGGAATGCGAATAAGATTTGATATCCGTCCCGAAGATTATGATGATGATGATAATATCGACATCTGGGTGGGATGTGGATATGCCTCCAGTTCTACCTAGATGTGAGTATGTCAAACTTATTTGTTAAGTCCAGTAATTTATGTTGTTAATTTAAAAATATTTAGTGTTAATCCGTACTAAACTTATTTATTTATAATTGTCAGCTTATTTCTTATCTTCAAGAAATACTCGGAAGGTAGTAGACAGCACATACTACAGCTATGATTCCAAGCTTAATTGTGAGGAGAAAGGTTATCTTGTCTCATTCATAGGCGATGTTGAGGCCTTCAAAACCAATCACTCTATCAGCCCAAATTATACTAGATACATGCCACTAGTCCATAAATTGCTTGATGGTAACTTCATTGCCAAAAACTTGGTAAGATTTTATTAATGATGGTAACTTCATTGCATACGTTATTCTTAAGTAAACTACATTGCTACCTATATATGTTACTATTTCATTTTTTTGAGCAGAGGCTCCGAAGCAGGTTGTGCCTAACATGCTATGTACCGAAGGTGATATGCATATGGTTAGCTTACAAACAACTCCTTCGGAGGCTTACCATACTGCATACTCGATTTCTCCAAATGATGGAAGACTCAAAATCAAAGAATGGAGCAAAGTGATGAATGCGCACACGCAAATAATTGGAGACAAAATTAATGTGCGCAAGCCACAAGTTGAAGATAGGTTTATGTCCATTCTCCATTATGGTGAAGGACCGGTTTATCTGTTTTATGGTATTTTAGCTAGGAGAGAGGAGTAGGTCCTAAGTATTAAGAACAATTAGTTAGTGTTGATTATATATGACTACAATGTCTTAGACTTGATGGTGATACTGAGTAGGAGTTGTGATTATGAGTACTATGATGATGATGAGGAGTTGTTATTATAACTAGTGACGAAGTTGTTATATGATGTCTCATCATGGACGAAAATGATGATTATGAGTTATATGACAATGATATATTATGATGATAAGTTGTTAATGATATTATGATGATGATGATAAGTTATTATGTCACTGGGTGAAAGAACCGCAGATTAGTTTCAAATGGATGGATCCAAAGTGACCATTGGTTACTTTGGATCCATGCACTTGAAACTAATCCAAGGTTCTTTCACTTGGTGATTTAATAACTCATTATGATGTTAAACAATCTCTAAATTGCTACTGTATGAAAAATTGTATACATGTGTATGGATACGACCTAAAATTCAAAAGAAATGGAATACGGAATAATAGTAGTAGCGGTTGTTGTCGAAAGCGTTACTAGTAATTAGCAGTAGCGATTGGCGTGGAAAGCGCTACTACTAAGAAGATATATCGATGGCGGCGTGCCACCGGGCGTTACTGCTAAGCTTTAGCTGTAGCACCTTATCAGTAGCGCCCTTACCCGCGCTACTGATAGGCCAAAAACCAGCGCTACTGCTAGGCTTTTCCCTAGTAGTGTCTGTCCACTCGTCGTATACTCCTGGCATAGCACTTATTCGCCATCGATGATCTATGTACCTGCATCATAACATGAGTCGATGATATGCAACATATATAGTTGAGCAACAGAAAGATATTTACTTGGCAAAAATAGAAGCAACATATCATCAGCATAAATAAGAAAGTTTAAGCGTACCCAAAATGCCCTAACTAGAGTGATCTTCGCTAGTTGAGGAGGAAAGTTTAATTACATCACAAATAAAGTTTCGTCAGTGCATAAGTCAAAGTTTCTTCATAGATAAAGTATGGACTACAGACACATTGTCATATATCGTCAATCACTGCAACATGGCGTGCCATCCATCCAAATTAGGGAGATAGTCCCCGAGCATAGCGAAAGGCTTCTGGTCGAGGCAATGAGCGGCTACGCGTGTTCGTACGTCTACCTGCTGAAGGAAATATGCCCTGGAGGCAATAATAAAGTTGTTATTTTATATTTCCTTATATCATGATAAATTTTTATTATTCATGCTAGAATTATATTAACCAGAAACTTGATACATGTGTGAATACATAGACAAAACACCGTTCCCTAGTAAGCCTCTACTAGACTAGCTTGCTAAATAAAGATGGTTAAGTTTCCTAACCATGGACATGTATTGTCATTTGATGAACGGAATCACATCATGAGGAGAATGGTGTGATGGACAAGACCCATCGGTCGTTCAGTTTTCTTACTATTGCTTTCTTCATGTCATATACATATTGCTTTGACTATGAGATTATGCAACTCCGGAATCTTGGGAGGAATACCTTGTGTGCTATCAAGCGTCTCAACGTAACGGTTGATTATAAAGATACTCTACAGGTATCTCCAAAGGTGTTTGTTAGGTTGGCATAGATCGAGATTAGGATTTGTCACTCACGAGTATCGAAGATGTATCTACGAGCCCTCTTGGTAATGCACATCATAAACAGCCTTGCAAGCAATGTGACTAATGAGTTAGTTATGGATGATGCATTCTGAGCGAGTAAAGAGACTTGCGGTAATGAGATTGAACTAGGTATGAAGATAACGATGACCAAATCTCGGGCAACTAACATACCGATGACAAAGGGAATAACGTTATGTTGTCATTACAAGACGACCGATAAAGATCTTACGTACAATATGTAGGAACCAATATGAGCATCCAGGTTCCATTGTTGGTTATTGATTGGAGAGGTGTCTACATCATGTCTACATTGTTCTCGAACCCGTAGGGTCCGCACGCTTAACATTCGAGGACGATTTTGTATTATATGAGTTATGTGATTTGGTGGTGAATGTTGTTACGAGTCCCGGATGACACATACATGACGAGGAGTCTTGAAATGACCGAGAAGTAAAGATTCATATATAGGACAATAATATTGAACACTAGAAGTGTTACAGGGGGTACCAGTACATATCGGGTCACCGAAAGGGGTTCCGGCAACCCTCGACAAATATATGGGCCTAATGGGCCAAGAGGGGGACAGAACAACCCCTAAGGGGCTGGTGCGCCCCCATATGGGCCAAAATAGGAGGAGAAGGAAAGAGGGAAAGAGAGAACGAATGGGAGGCATTCGGACTCCCCTTCCTTCCCTCTCCCTCCTCCTTCCTTCCTCCTCCTGAACTTATGGAAGGGGGGGGTGCCAAATTGGGGAGGCGCCCAAGTAGGATTCCTCCCATTGGGGGCACCACCTTGGCTTCCTCTCCTCCCTCCAACCTATATATATGTGGGGGCACTGCTAGAACACACACCAACAATTAAGGCCGTGTGGCGCCCCCCTCAAAGTTTACGCCTCGGTCATATCTTAGTAGTGCTTAGGCGAAGCCTGCGGATCACTTCACCATCACCGTCACTACACCGTCATGCTAACGGAACTCTCCTCGATACTTTGTTGGATCAAGAGTTCGAGGGACATAAATCAAGCTGAATGTGTGCTGAACTTCGAAAGGTGTCGTACGTTCGGTACTTGATCGGTCAGAACGAGAAGAAGTTTTACTACATCAACAGCGTTGTCAAACGCTTCCGCTTTCGGTCTACGAGGGTATGTGGACACGCTCTCTCCCTCTCATTGCTATGCATCTCCTAGATAGATCTTGTGTGAGCGTAGGATTTTTTTTTGAAATTGCATGTACCTTTCCCAACAGTGGTATCAGAGCCAAGTCTATGCTTAGATGATAGGCATTAGTAGAACACAAAGAGTTGTGGGCGGTGATAGTCATACTACTTACCACTAACATCTGGACCAACCTTACATGACCACGTTCATGAGACCGGTTCCACCGACAGACATGCAAGTAGGTTTGCATAAAGGTGGCTGGCGGGTGTCTATTTCTCCAACTTTAGTTGAATCAAATTTGACTTCGGCCGGTTCTTGTTGAAGGTTAAAACAGCAAACTTGATGAAACACCGTTGTAGTTTTGATGCGTAGGTAAGAACAGTTCTTGCTAGAAGCCCGTGACGATGCATAGTTGTAGAAGCAATAGTTGGCGAGACGACCAGGACGGTCTGATGGAGATCAAAGTGTCAAGCCAGTGACAATGGAGATCATGACGATGCTTTGGAGATGGGGTTCAAAAGCACAAGATGATGATGGCCATATCATATCACATATTTTGATTGCATGTGATGTTTATCTTTTATGCATCTTATTTTGCTTTGTGCAGCGGTAGCATTATAAAATGATCCCTTAACGAAATTTCAAGGTATAAGTGTTCTCCCTGAGTATGCGCCATTGTGACAGTTCATTGTGCTGAGACACCACATGATGATCATGTGTGATACGGTCTACGTTCACAGTGCAAGACAATTTTGCACATGCGGAATACTCGGGTTAAACTTGACGAGCCTGGCATGTACAGACATGGCCTCGGAACACAGGAGACCGAAAGGTCGAACGTGAATCATGTAGTAGATATGATCAACATAGAGATGTTCACCATTGAAAACTACTCCATCTCACGTGATGATCGGACATGGTTCAGTTGATTTGGATCACGTATCATTTTGATGACTTGAGGCATGTCTATCTAAGTGGGAGTTCTTAAGTAATTTGATAAAATGAACATAATTTATCATGAACTTAGTTCTAATAGTTTTTGCATATCCGTGTTTGTGGATCAATGGCCCGTGCTACCGTTTCTTTGAATTTTACGCATTCCTAGAGAAAGCTGAGTTGAAAGATGATGGTAGCAACTACATGGACTGGGTCCGTAACTTAAGGATTATCCTCATTGCTTCATAGAAGAATTATGCCCTTGATGCACTTTGCGGTGAATGGCACGCTGCCGAGCAGATCTTTGATGTTATGAGCGTCGACAAGCTCGCTCGATGACTACTGGTAGTTCAATGTGCCATGCTTTATGGCTTAGAATCGGGACTTCAAAGGCGTTTTGAGCGTCATGGACCATATGAGATGTTCCAGGAGTTGAAGTTAATATTTCAAGAAAATGCTCGAGTTGAGAGATATGAAGTCTCCAACAAGTTCTATAGTTGCAAGATGGAGGAGAACAATTATGTCAGTGAACACATACACAAAATGTATGGGTATCATAATCACTTGACTCAGGTGGGAGTTAATCTTCCGGATGATAGTGTTATTGATGAGTTCTTCAATCACTGCCACCAAGCTACAAAGGCTTCGTGATGAACTATACTATGCAAGGGATGGATAAGACAATTATCGAGCTCTTCGCAATGCACATAGCTGCGGGGGTAGAAATCAAGGAGCATCAAGTATTGATGGTTAACAAGACCGCTAGTTTCAAGAAAAAGGGCAAGGGGAAGAAGGGAAACTTTAAGAAGAATGGCATGCAAGTTGCCACTCCCGGGAAGTAGCCCAAAGCTGGACCCAAGCCTAAAACTGAGTGCTTCTACTGCAAAGGGACTGGTCACTGGAAGCGGAACTACCCCAAGTATTTGGCGGATAAGAAGGATGACAAAGTAAACAGAGGTATATTTTATATACATATTATTGATGTGTACCTTACTAATGCTCGTAGTAGGACATGTGTATTTGATACTGGTTCAATTGCTCATATTATTAACTCAAAATAGGGGCTACGGATTAAATGAGGAGTGGCTAAGGACAAGGTGACGATGCGCGTTGGAAATGGTTCCAAGGTCGATGTGATCGGCGTCGGCACGCTACCTCTACATCTACCTTCGGGATTAGTTTTAGACCCGAAAATTTGTTATTTGGTGCCAGCATTGAGCATGAATATTATATCTGGATCTTGTTTAGTGCGAGATGGTTATTTATTAAAATCATAGAATAACGTTGTTCTATTTATATGAGTAATATCTTTTATGGTCATGCACCCTTGAAGAGTGGTCTATTTTTGTTTAATCTCGATTTTGGTGATACACATATTCATAATATTGATGCCAAAAGATGCAAAGTTAATAATGATAGTGCAACATATTTTTGGCTTGCCGTTTAGGTCATATTGGTGTAAAGCGCATGAAGAAACTCCATGCAGATGGGATTTGGAATCACTTGATGATGAATCATTTGATACTTGCGAACCATGTCTCATGGGCATGACTAAAACTCCGTTCTCCGGAACAATGGAGCGAGCCAATGTGTTGTTGGAAATAATACATACCGATGTATGCGATTCGATGAGTGTTGCGGCACGCGGTGGGTATCGTTATTTTCTAACCTTCATATATTATTTAAGCAGATATGGGTATATCTACTTAGTGAAACACAAGTCTAAAACATTTGAAAAGTTCAAAGAATTTCAGAGTGAAGTGGAGAATCATCGTAACAAGAAATAAAGTTTCTACGATCTGATCGTGGAGGTGAATATTTGAGTTATACGAGTTTGGTCTTCATTTAAAACAATGTGGAATAGTTTCACAACTCACGCCACCTGAAACACCACAGTATAATGGTGTGTCCGAACATCGTAACCGTGCTTTATTAGATATGGTGCGATCTATGATGTTGCTTACCGATTTACCACTATCATTTTGGGGTTATGCATTAGACACAGCTGCATTCACTTAAAATAGGGCACCGTCTAAATCCATTGAGACGACACCGTATGAGCTGTCGTTTAAGGTGAAACCTAAGTTGTCGTTTCTTAAAGTTTGTGGTTGCGATGCTTATGTGAAAAAGCTTCAGCGTGATAAGCTCGAACTCAAATCGGATAAGTGCGTCTTCATAGGATACCCAAAATAAATTGTTGGCTACACCTTCTATCACTTATCCGAAGGCAAAATATTTGTTGCTAAGAATACATCTTTTCTAGAGAAGGAGTTTCTCTCGAAAGAAGTGAGTGGGAGGAAAGTAGAACTTGATGAGGTAATTGTACCTTTTCTTGAATTAGAAAGTAGCTCCTCACAGAAAACCATTCGCGTTATGCCTACACCAACAAAAGAGGAAGCTAATGATGATGATCACGAAACTTCACATCAAATTACTACCAAACCTCGTAGATCAACCAGAGCACGTTCCTCACCAGAGTGGTACCGTAATCCTGTTCTGGAAGTCATGTTACTAGACCATGATGAACTTACAAACTATGAAGAAGCTATGATGAGCCCAGATTCCGATAAATGGCTTGAAGCCATGAAATATGAGATAAGATCCATGTATGAGAACAAAGTGTGGACTTTGGTTGACTTGCACGATGATCGGCGAGCTATAGAGAATAAATGGATCTTCAAGAGGAAGACTGACGCTGACGGTAATGTTACTGTCTACAAAGCTCGAGTTGCCGCAAAATGTTTTTGACAAGTTCAAGGAGTTGACTTGTCGAAAAATCTTTCTCCTGGCCGCTCGACTACAAGATTATAAACTTTGCACTTTGAGAATGTGAAGGGGACTATACACTAGAGGAAACAGATAATTTGCCGTATGTGGATCATAGACGACAAAGACCTAAATCCAAACGGCAAAGATTTTGCCGTCAGGAAGCAGACGGCAAACTCAGATGGCAAAGATAAGTCGGCAAAGAATATTTTGCCGTCAGCTTTTCATCGAGAAGACGGCAAAGACTTTGCCGTCAACCAAATATAGATTTGCCATCTGCCACAAAAATAATAGACGGCAAAACCGCGTTCTTTGCCGTCAGTCAAAACATGTTCTTTGCTGTCATCTAGACTAAAGTACAGACGGGAAAGACTGTTTTGCATTTTTTTTAAATGACGTCAGAGCAGAGCATCTCGTCGGACACATGAATAACAAATCAAAGAGAGGAGGTTCATTGCTACCTTTCATTCATTCTACACGGCCGTGCTACCTTTCATTCATTGTAGGTGGAGTTCTGAGAGAAGTTACACAGCTGTCCTGAAAATTTACACAAAGGACCCTAGAAAGTAAAAAAGCAATCAAGTCCTTCTCCACTGCAGGAACAGGGACTTGACCGCCGGCCATCCTTCTGGCCGGCGATGAACTACCGCCGCCATGCCCTGCTCGCCTAGCCGTGCCACCGCACAGCTGCCCAGCCATGCTCTGCACCGCCGCCCAGCCATGCTGGCCACGCAGACGCACGGCCCAGCTTGCCCGCACCCTGCTAGCATTGACCGCCCGCGTGTCGCTTGCAGCGGCCTCCCGTGCCGGCTGCCCTGCCTGCACCAGCCAGCAGCAACCGTGCCCTAGTCGCCCGACCCTGGTCTCCGAACCGTCGCCTGTCCATGCTTGACGCGTAGCCACACGGCCCTGCTCGCCCGTGCCCTGCTAGCACCGCCCGCCCGAGCGTCGCTCGCAACGGCCTCTTGCACCGGCTGCCCTGCTAGCGCTGCCCGCTCGCGCGTCGCTCGTAGCCCGCAGTGGCCATGCCCTGCTCATGCCGCCTGCCTCGGTGGTTCCTGGAGAAAGAAAGAGGAAGGATTCAGAGATGGGCGAAGCAGAGGAAGGGGAGGTCGGAGGCTTGCCGGCGGTGGCATAGCATTCGCTGGCCGGAGGACCAAGGCTGGTGGCGACGGCGGAGGCGGGGGCGCTGTACCTCCTTGTCCAAGGCGGCGCCCGGTGGCGCAGCGTGAGCCAAGCTCCGCAGCGGATGCGGCGACGCGTGGCGCGTGGCGGACACGGGAGGCTGTACATCCTTGTCCTCTGGCCGTCGGCGTTGTCCGGGCGCCGTCGTTGGAGAGCACCGCTCCGGTTGGCCCTCGGCCAGTGGCGTCGAGTGCCCTCACTTCCGGCGATGGGAGGCGGCGGGTACCGCGAGGGATCTGGCGGGGTCCGGTGAGGGACACGACGTCGGGGTCCGGTGAGGGACGCGACGCCTTGAGGTCCGGTAGGGGACGCGCGCCGTTGTCCAGCGAGGCGAGGCGAGTGGTGGTGCGGTGGGGATCGAGAGAAGGCTGGCAGGACCACAGGAGATGGGATCGTGGGTGGGTGGGTGGGGATTTTTGTGGGTAGGGCGTGGGTGGGGTCTCGGGAGTGTGGGCTACGTGCGTTGGTGGGACGTTGGTGGGGTCGCGCGCGGGTGGTGCGGGACTGGCACGTCATCGATCCATGTGATCGATCCGTGTGGTGTGTTTCTTCTTTCCGTCAGTCTTTTCTTTTCACAGACGGCAAAGAGTATACTTTGCCGTCTAAAATGAAAAATAGAGACGACAAGACGGCAAAGTCTTTGCCGTCTCTATTTTTCATTTTAGACGGCAAAGAATACTCTTTCCGTGCAGAAAACAAGATGACGGCAAAGACTATTTGCCGTCTGTAATAAAAAACTCAGACGGCAAAATATATCTTTGCCGTTAGTCATTCTTTGCCGTCAGCAGCTGATGGCAAATGTGCTCTTTGCCGTCTATCCCGACGAAAGGCTGACGGCAAAGATGCCTACTGACGACAAACTAGCTGTTTCCTGTAGTGATACTTAGAGGGGGCATTGTACCTGACATAGCCAGCATGCGCATCCCGCTACCAACATTTCTTTGTCAGGAAAGCATGGTAACAAAACTTATGTTATGTCTATCACCAACTTTTCGTGGTCAAGAAAGATTGGTAACAGATCTTATGGTAAGTCTATTACTAACGTTTCTCGGTCAGGAAATACTGGTAACAGACCTTATGTAATTTCTATCACTAAGTTTTCTTTGTCAGGAAAGATTGGTAACAAAATCCGTCTGTGGTTTTTTTAGAGCGCCTAGGGAAAATATCGTGATGCATGGGATGCCCGATACACCCGTGAAAAAACCCATGGTCTGTCGTTAATTCGGCCTATCCGACCGATTCATCATCGTCCCAAAAAACACAATGCGACCACTACGCATCCCCTGCCCCTCTTCTTCCACTCGTGCCCTAGGGGTAATCGCCGTACTGGCGAAGCCGAGGTGGATGGCGATGACGGCGAACCACCCCCACCTCGCTTGAATTACACTATGGAGTAACATAATTACTTTGAGTGGTAATAGGCCTGACAGTAGACAGTTTGAGTAGTAACATATCATAAAGAGTACCGGAAGTACTTTGGACAGTAACATGCCTTGAGAAGGAACATTATTACTTTGAGTGGTAACAGGAATGTAGGAGTAAAAGTAGACAGTTTGGTAGTAACATGTCATGAAGAGTAATAGAAGTACTTTGGACAGTTTAGCACATCACATCACTTTATGGCAAGGCAACCAAACTACTTCTTAGTTTTTTCCTTTTTTACTTTTCTCCTCTTCATGTTTTTGCACTATGTCAGCAATCACTTGAGGCTGTTCCACAGTATTTCTCTAATGGAGAAGAGGTGGATCAGTTTTGCTACCTTGCATTGTTTAGCCCTCTCCTGCAAATTGAAATGAAAAGGAAAGATAATGCAGGTTATGTCCTGCAACTTGAAATGGAAATGAGAGATAATGACGGTTATGCACAATATTTTTTGCATCATGTACACTCAGAAAACTTTTGGCATATGTTCTGCTTTGTCACATGAAACAAGGATAATGTAGAGTTGAAGCAGAAAATAAAACTATTGGAGTGTGAAGTTGGAAACATGCATGCTGTGATTTGCACTTCACATCAATGTAAGAGAGGAATGCTCTAACCGGAATCTTCATGTCCATGGGCATCTGATATCCATAGTACCGCTCAAGGATAAGCATACATGCTAAACAACTGTCTTTTAACTTGGCATTGAGAATAGGAGTTGACACCCTTATTTTGGATATTTCAGAAGAAAATGGCGAGACACAACCTTTTTGCAGAAAGGCTTTGCCTACCTGCTCCGTGAATAATAAGTTTGCAACCTCTCTAGCCCGTTTCGATTCACTGCAATGCACGAACAGAGATCTGGTATTTCATTCTAAAATCGACAAAAAACACAAAACATTCTTGCTGGTGAATGGTAGTACAAGATAGCTGCAAAAATTTACCTCTATTAGAATGTTGATTGTATTATCATGTATTGTCATTAGAATTCTGCACCACTTACAAAAATCTGCTCTGTTTGTTTTTCTTTTCCGTGCTTGATTCCCTCATCAGCAAACACTTTCACAACTTCCACGAACTCCATCCCTAGCCTGCACCATTTCTCTTATATACATGTTATTGTTCATGGATATCTTTATCAACAGAAAAACGTACCACTTCTTGTGGTGGGAAAATTATTCTGTATTTGTTGTAGCCTTCAATCACATCATCATGCTTGAGGCATTTGATGAATGCATTGATAATGCTTAGGGCATTGTCACTTTCCTCTAAGAACTTTACAAGTTCGCCCCCCCCCCTTCATGATAGTCCCACACACATTCAACAGCTCATGATCATTGCTTCACGGAATAAAAACATGATATGAATATCAGTTAGTTAATCAATTAAAGCAACTCTCAACAAACTAGTGCTAATATCTATAAACTTATTAGTATGAATATACATAAACTTACCATTCCATTTTGATAAGTCGATAGACCTCATCACAACAGATAGACCTCATCATAGTTGATGGACCTCATCACAGAAGTAATGGGATCATTATACTTGACAGGAGGAACAACCATCCTCCTGACTGCTTTCACAACTAGTGTCTTTGCTGCTAATGAACTGGGGGATTGGTGGTTATCTGCTCCTTCAACCATAGAAGAGTCAACTTGGTCAAGGCCTGAATCACTCATCTCTATATCCTCTTGGGCATGTGTGCTCTCTTCCTGGTCAAAAAACAGGGTTATTATGTGTTCTCTCTTTTGGGTGATGGGCATGAGATGTGCTCTCTTCTTGTCTTGGGCATGTGTGCTCGCCCTGCTCAAGAACAAGGTTGCATGTGTTCTCTCTTCTGGGTGATGGGCATATGGGGTGTGCTCTCTTCCTGGTCAAGAACGGTGGTGTCCCGTGTTCTCTCTTCCGGGTGATGGGCATGAGGTGTGTTCTCTTCCTGGTCAAGAACGGGGTTGTCCTATGTGGTCTCTTCCTGGCGAGGAACGCGATTGTCTGCCTGGATTGTGACCATTCTCTAAGGCATCTTGGACATGAGGTTCGTCCTGAGATACAAAATCCATGCTCTCTTCCTGGCGAGTGACGGGTTGTCCTGGTTACTGCCTTTGTCACTTTTCTCTGAGGTATCTTGGGCATGAGGTTCGGGGTCTTCCTGGTTGCCTGAAGTGCCCTGCATTTTGGGCATTATTTCTTTCTAAAATTTAGTGAGACAAAATCCTCATCCTCATCCTCATCCTCGTCATCGGCTGCTCGGCATTCAGGGTTTCTTCTATTCAAACTGTGACGGAGGAGGCCGATAGAAAGCTCCTTGCAGAACTTCAACACATTTTCCTGCATTTTTGAGGCATAAATCATTTGTTTCAGAATTTGAATATAAAAAAATTGTGAAACAAGGCTAATGTTTCATCAGATCGATCTTATATACCACCATCTCCTCGAACCCTTGGATATATAATAGAATATGATAGCCACAATAACGATTGCAATAATTGCAATAATAAGCGCTAAAGAAGGGGGGTAAACACAGACTACGGTTTGTGTCATCCAATTGTTCTTTTGAGGTTCAGTCTCTGGCTTTTCTACAACATAATCAGAAATGTTGATGTTGTGCTTAGTGCTTATATGTATCCAGTTTAGCTAACACATCATGTGGCATGCTTTCATGCCTCCCTAGACAGGGGTCAAGGATATATTTGTTTTTTGCCGTAATGGAAATGGCAACCAAGGAATAATGTTGAGAATGAGCTATAGGAATGAATATCTGGAAAAAATCTACTGCGAAAACTCATGACTTGAAATACAAAGATCCGATAAATAATACACAAACCTGCGTCATGTCCTTCACTTTCTCTATTGTAAGCTGGGCGTCCAGATATTTAGTATCATCTTCTTGATGAAGCAAATCAACCTAGAATAATCAAAAGAGACAACAATCATAGGTACATGTTAGGGTTACGGTTTAGGGTTAGGATTTAAAGATAAGTACTTACAATAGAAAATTCTCCAAGGATAATTTTATCCTTCTAGCCCTTTGACCA